>PVHT020000175.1:22642477-22715986 GCA_004024745.2 Catagonus wagneri
GATAAAAAAGGCAAAAGACAAAAAAAAAAAAAACCCTGCACTAATATACATTAAGGTATATGGGGTGGGGAAGTCCATTATACATGTAACTTATTCTCAGGTAGTTCAAGAAAAAACCCACTGTGTGTGTGTGTGTGTGTGTGTGTGTGTGTGTGTACAGAGAGAGAAAATGATACAGAAATAAGGTAAAATGTTAACAGTAGATAAATCTGGGTAAAGAATATATGGATACGAGTTCCTTTGTGCGGCAGTGGGTTAAGGATCTGGCATTGCAGCAGCTCAGGTTTTTGATCCCTGGCCTGGGGACTTCCACATGCTATGGTTGCTGCCAGAGAGGGTGGCGGGGGGTGAGGGACAGGGAGAGGGAGAGGGAGGGAGAGTATATGGATGTTTTGTGCACTATTCTTATTCTTGCCACTTGTCTAGAAATTTGAAATTATTTCCAAGTAAAAAGATTTTTTTTTTTTTTTATAAAAGGGATGAGACTGAATAACCCCTGAAAATATAGAAACTATTACACTAACCTTGTGATGCAGGTATTCTTATTTCCATTTTAACAAAGGGAGAAAATGTGGTTTAAAATGTTAGGTAACTTGCCTAAGATGATACAATTAGTAAGTGTCAGAACTAGTAATTATACCTAGATTCTCTTAACCCAAGCCTTTTCTTTTCCGACTTCCTGTCTTTTCTTTTTTTTTTAATGGCAGGAAGAACATGGATTTAACTGGTCATCACAGACAAGTCCCAGATGTCCTTATGATCACAAAGCTTTACTGTCTTGATGCTTCAAACTTGCTTCTCAGGAAGTCCCTTGAACTTCAAGTTCACTAATTTTTCTCAACTGTCCCCTGGAGAAGGGACGCCAGAGAAGGGGGAGCACAGAGGAGAATTAGAAACAAAGTGACCAAGACCAGGAAAGCCACCAGGGGAAGGACCACAGTGGGGCTGAATGATCCACGGCCAGCAGTGGGCCCTGGACAGTGGTCCTCCCATCTGGTTTAGGATGCAAAGGTGCTTTGAGGACATCTGGCCAGAGCGAGCAGAAATGTAAGGCTTTCTTGGATTACAAACCACTTTTTGTGCCCAGAGAGGATCATCTGCTGTAAAATTACAACAGCAGCCTTGAGAGGACAAAGCGGCTGTTATGTTCGGACAGGGCAGTCAGAGGCTCTGTGCCTGCCCCTTCGCAGAAAGACCGTAGGCCGCATGGCTTATAGACAGCAAAGAGTTACTTCTCACAGTTCCAGAGGCTGGGAAGTTCAAAATCAAGGTGCGGGTGAGGGCGCTCTTCCTGGTTGATACGCAGCTGGTTTCTCGCTGTGACTTCTCCGGGTGGAGGAGACGAGGGAGCTCTCCAGGGCCTCTTTTACGAAGACGCTAATCCCATCTTTATGCCCTGATCACTTCCCAAAGGTCTCACCTCCTATTTCTATCTATTGGGGATTAGGGTGTAACGTAGGAATTTTGGAGGGACACAAAAATTCAGTCTCTAGCAACAACGATCTTGCAAATACTTGAATTTGGCCTCTGTGGGATTTTCCTGAGATTCATGCCAAGAGGAGCCGTTGCTCAGATGCCTTGGGATGCCTGGGGTTATGTGAGGAAGCTCCTGTTTGAGCTCTCTGACACTTCAGGCAGATGAAAATGAAGCAAGTTAGCAAGATAGCATCTGTTTGCCAAAGGAAGATGGGAACACAGTGACCCAGGCCTGTCCGGTCTGATGGATGAGACCTCAGGCGGTTGCTATGGAGATACAGGGTTGGGGTGGTACAGGAGCTGCACTGGGGAGTTTCTGAAGGTCCAGGAACCCCTGTGATAGGCAGGGAGCTCCATCTGCCAATCTTGACTCTGTCTGCGACCTGCTGGCTGAGGCAGGTAGCCCCCGCTAGTTATTTGGTGGCTGCTGTAGGCTGTATATTTTGAATATTCATGGAAATGGGAGTAAGACCATTGTCCCTAGCAGGATGAGAGCGCGCCACATCGTGCCGGCCACTGAGCAGTTTTCTTGGGTTCAGATCTCTCTACTGTCCCCTGAAAATCTATGCACAGACCAGGTTCCTCCTATGAGTCAGGATCAAGTGGAAAAGAGGTGGAACTCTCAAAAAAGGTTTAAGTGAAAGACTTTTTCTTTTCTTTTTCATTTTTGGCCACCTCGCAGCATATCGAGTTCCCCAGGCCGGGGATCAGATTCAAGCCACGTCTGTGACGTATGGCCGCAGTTAGGACCTAAGCCGCAGCTGCAGCAACACGGGATCCTTAACCTGATATATGTGCCAGGCCGGGGATTGAACCTGCATCGCAGTGCTCCCAAGATGCCACCGATCCTGTAGCACCACAGCAGGAACTCCATGACAGACATGTTTTGAAGGGCCTGTCGGCAGGATGATGGGCTCGTGAAGGCTGGTGAGGAAGCCACCCCCTGCCCGAGGCCTGGAGGAGGGGAGCCAGGCCCCCGCCGGCCTCCTGCAGAGAGCAGAGTAGAAAGCGGACTGGGGGCAAACAAAGGTGACTACTCCACCTTGACCTTCAGGGCCTGGGCGCAGTCCCGGCGTCTTCCAGGGAACTTCACACACCCGGGGATGAAAGAGGATGACAGAGGAGATGGAAGAAAGGCTCAACCCAGGAGGGGAAATAAGGCATTCGCGCATCCAGACCATGAACTGAGTACATTCAGAAGCTGACCATCTTCCTGGGGGCTATGGGTGGAGGTGTTTGTTTTTCCCCGAGGAGAGGGCCGAGGGGGTCTCTTGTTGACAGTCCCCCGTGATGCTCCGAGTGTCCAATTAAAGGAAAAAGCCAGCATTAGAAATGTGCCCAACACATCTTCCTTTCTTAATTCTGACACTTTCCTGGACCTTGTGAAAGACAGCAGCTGTTTGGAGAGCAGGTGGGTCCCCATGACAAACATCTTTTTGGCAGAAGAAGTGCTACGGAAAGCTAAAGAGGGAGTTCCTGTTGCGGCTCAGTGGGTTAAGAACCCGACGCTGTCTCTGTGAGGACACAAGTTCGACCCCTAGCCTCGCTTAGTGGGTTAAGGATCCAGCGTTGCCGTGAGCTGTGGTGAAGGTTGCAGACGCGGCTCGGATCCCGCGTTGCTGTGGCTGTGGCGAAGGCCGGCGGCTACAGCTCCTGTTAGACCCCTAGCCTGGGAACCTCCATATGCCGTGGGTGCGGACCTAGACAAGGCAAAAAGACAAAAAAAAAAAACACATGGAAATCTGGATCTTTGGGGGCCACGTCCTGGTTTTTCAAATCGTGGCAACAAATTCCATCACAAAAGAGCGTGCGGACGTATCCACGGGCCATGCTGGCGGACAGGATCTCCCTCTGAACTAGACGATTTTTTTACCCTCCTTCTCCTCCTTCCTCTTCCCTTGGCCCTGCTTCTCTGCCTTTTGCAGCTTTCCTGTGTGCAGACTGACGCCCTCTGCCTTCAGGCAGATGAGTTCCCATTGCGACCCAGAAGTGTTACCGGACACAGACCGTGCAAAGAGCACCGAGCAGACTCGGCTGAGCCATGTCACCCTGAGCCCGTTTCCTCTTCCGAAAATCAGCCCAACGACAGCCCCCTTGAAGGAGTTGAGGGGGGATGAAATAAGACCCCGTGCACGAGGAAGCCACTGGCAGGTGATGAGTTTGTGTGTCCAGCTCCTGCTGGGCTCAGAGGTCCTCGCTTCACGCTTCTCGCACACCATCAGGGTCTCAGTATCCCGTGTGTGAGCTCCTTAGGCGCAGGGTCCTGATGGCTTCGCTAGCTGTGACATGCTCGACAGAGCAACGACTGGCCAAGTTCTAAAAGGTGATCAGGTGAGTCCAGGAGCCTGGCTGGGTGGTGGAGAAATCAGGGATGAGAGTGCGGTGAATTCGCCCTGGAAGTCAGGAACCAAGCTGCCTCCCCAGCAAGGGGCTCGGTAACAGTGTTTGCAATAAAGCGCTTCAAGTTCCACTCGTGCTTAATAGCTGCCTGTAAAAGACCCAGTGGGTCCTTTTTAGCTGGGGCTAATGATGGTTAAAACTCTTCAGGCTGCCCCAAAATACTCTCAGTGAAGTTCCCCCAGGAGGAGGGTATTTACTGAGTTGCAGATTAAGGAACAGTTGATGTCCTATGTATCATCTTTCACCAAAGCCTTTATCAGTGTGGGGGTTTTTTTGGGCTGCTGGTGGCTTTTTTTTTTTTTTTAAACAAATGAGAGTCGATTATGTGTGTTCCAAGGCCATGACTCAAGCGAGCTGTTTGCCAGCTGGGAAGGAGACAGAGTCGGTTTTCCGGGGCCAGCTCCCTTTGCAGAGCTGCAGAGGAGTCGCTGAGGAGGAGAAATGCAAGAGAAGGAGGCAGAACTCACTTTCTGCCAGATCTCGAGGCCGGGACAGCTCTGCGGGGGTGGGTGGGGGTGGGCGGTTGCTCCGGAGAGGACTCTGGCCTGGAGAAGAATAGGTGGGTTCAAGGTATCGGAGGTGGAGGAGAGAAGGTAGGAAAGGAGCTGGGCAGGGGACGATGATGGAGCAGAGACAGGCTCCCCAGGAGGCGGAGGGGACCCCGCAGAGAAGCTGAAGACCTCCGCCCCCCACCCCGTGGCCTTCAAGGGAGGAGGGCACAGAGCGGGAAACCCCGGATTAAAGCTAAATCCACTCTGGTGGATCAAGGAAAGGCTTAAAGCTTCTGACCTTGGGAAGAACTTTCGGCCACAAAGCCAAGCGCTCCCCAAATGCATTTTCAGAAGAGCTGGTGGGAAGGCCTTTGGAGTAGAGAAGAGAGCTCACTGGCTCTGGGGCTCAGCGCTGCAGCGAGCTGGCTGGACAGCCCTGGGCAGCCCCCTCCCCGCTCAGGCTCCCCAGTTCTAAACCTCAGCTGCACATTAGATGCACCTGAGGAGCTACTAAAAACCCTGTTACCTGGGCAACAGCTCAGACCAGTTCAATCAGAATCTTTCCAAGGGCAGGTCCAGGCTTCATTTTATCCCATAAACTAGAACACTGTACAGACCCAGGTTTGAGATCCATGGTCTCTAAAGATCTCAGTCGGCCCTGCCACGTGTGAAGTCTTTCGGAAAAGGAGGCGGGGGTGGTTGCCAGGCAGACCTCTGTGGAAGCAAGGCAGGGAGCTCTTGAGAGCTCCACTGCCCATGGGATTTGATGATTTGAAGCTCTAAGCAGACAGGTAGCTGCCAAGTTCAATCCAGCTGTGTTTCTCCCCACTACTTCACTCCACAAACACATTTTTTATAATGTACCTTTTTAATATTCAAAGAGCATTTTTTCCTTCCTCCTTGACTCCTTTCTTTCTTTTTCTCTCTTTTCCTTCCTTCCTTCCTTCTTTGTTTTTGTTTTTGTTTTGTTCTTTAGGGTCACTTCCACGGCATATGGAGGTTCCAGGCTAGGGGTCTAATCAAAGCTACAGCTGCCGGCCACAGCCACAGCCACAGCAACGCCAGATCCGAGCCATGTCTGCAACCTACACCACAGCTCATGTCAACGCCGGATCCTTAACCCATTGAGCGAGGCCAGGGATTGAAGCTGCGTCCTCACGGATGCTAGCCAGATTCGTTTCTGCTGAGCCACGACAGGAGCTCCTCACTCCACAAATCCCAGTGGAGCGCCTCCTGCAGGCCCGGCACCTTCCAGGGCTGGGGATGAAAGGGTGAATGAGACAGACCCTCTTCTGTGTTCAACTCTGGGGACAGATCTGAAATCACTAAGCTAAAGAGGATGGTGGAAGGCGATGCAGACAGCAGGAAGGGAAGGGGAGTTTGGAAATCTCTTGATTCACGCAGAGTTCCTCAACTTACGCACTATTTCCTCAAACGCCCAAGGTCACCAGGGAGCTGTCCCTGTCGTGGTAATGCGGGCTTCTTCACTGCCTTCTCCCCCTTCTACCGTGGGGTCATCATATCTGCATTTAGCGAGCAATAGCAGTGTCGGAGAAGTCCTTTTCCTCGATCCCAAATCCATACTCCCAAATATACACCATGTCTTCCCAACTCAGCTTAAGTGGAGTTCCCATGGTGGCTCAGCGGAAATGAACCTGACCGGCATCCATCAGCTTAAGACAGTGGGCCTCGCATTTCACTGGCTAGAGCTCAGTCACGCGCTGCAGGGAGCCCGGGAAGGGTCTGTGAAGAAGGGCAGGAGGGGGCCTCCAGGGCCATCTTGCATCTCAGGCCCTGCTGCGGGTGGTGGCTATCCTGTCTGGGGCGGCACCGGGGCCACCGCGCATGTGCGGAGCTCCCTCTGCGCGTCTCCTTCCTCTCTGACCTTCTCTGGCTACTTTCCTCCAGTTGCTGTTCTCTCTCCAATGCCGCCTACCTTCTGTTGAGCTCCTGCGGTTGCAGAAAGGTTAACTGGCCACTGAGGGCTTCAATGGAGATATGCTCTAGGGGCAGTGACAACGAATACTGGGGGCCAGGGCGAGGGGGGGAGGGGTGTGAGCAATGCCTGCAAGAGAGCCTTCCAAGAGGGCGAGCCCTGGTCACCTCCACTTCCTGTGAGATCAGAGAGCTGGAGCCTAGGCCGCTTGCCTCCCAGGAGCCTGGGAGGGGTTCTTAGCTCCTGACGCTGTCCCCTGACCAGCAGCTGCCATGTCACCTGGGACCTTGATAGAGATGCAAATTCGCGGCCTCAACTCTGACCTGCTGAATCAGAAAATGGGTCCAAAAAGATTAGTGACCAGCCAAAGTCACAAAGCTGGTAACAGGCAGGAAAATAAGGCTCTTGGGTGATCCTGGTGCACATCTGAGAATCCCCGCGGCAGTGGCGGGTGCACCCAGCGGAGGGTGCAGATAGGACAGTGCTTCACACTGCCACCCGGTGGCCACAGTGTGAACAACAGCCCAGCCTCCATTTCAGGGCGAACTGGGGAGGCCGCACAGCTAATTAATTCATAGATTAGGAAGTAAGCGCTAGAAAGCGCTGGGGAATCCACAGCCCCGCGGGGGGTTCGCCCAAGCCTGCCTCATGGGCAGTTTTAAGACTTAGCGTTTTAGCTGAGAGCCAAACCCAAAGGCTGTTTAGAAGGGCAAGCCCACCTGTGTTTACAATTCACCGGGACTGGGCACAGCAGGGCCCTGGGAAGAGGCCTGGAAGTGCCAACCTATGACCCTGTCAGGTGTCAGGCTCGGAGAGCTGCCTTCACGTTCAGGGGGTACCAGGAGAAGCAGAGCCCCTCCTCCCTGGGAGAGCACACAACTGCTGCCGGATCCGGATCCGAGGACAAGGCCGTGAAGACCGCAGGGCTCAGCTGGCTGGGCCTTCATGGCCTCTCAAGGTGCAGCCCCCTCCAGCCTGTGTGACCAGCACTGCCGAGATGGGGGTGCCGCCTGAGCTCAGCCAGGAGGCGATGTCCAGAGACAAAGGCCGCTTGCTGTTGCCCTGCCCCCTGACCTCAGACACAGCAGGGCAGGAGGCCCGGGACTCCCTCCGACTTTGCATTTTTATGGAAGAAGCTGGCAGCTGTGGCGTTCCCAGGGGAGGTGCCCAGCTGGCCGAGTAGGCTATTCGTTTGGTCCTGACATCTGGCTTGTCCTGACCTGCGCTGGAGACCCGACCCAGCGTCTGGGGGAGGGGGAAGGACATGGGAACCAGCGTCGGGGGCATCCTGTGCTGTCTGGGGAACCTGCAGTCTCTATCTCATACAACCCACGTACACTGAATTCCCAACAAGACTCAGCTCAGAGAGGTTAGTCACCTGCCTAAGGTCACACAGCTAGTAAGGCCCAGACTAGTAAGAGAGTAAGAACTAACACCAAAACCTTCATAGGCTCTGTCCACCTCTCTCTGCTGCCCACTTCCCACCACGGAGCCCCTTTTGGTGGCTACCACGCCCAGGCAGTTCTCACACTCAGACAGCCTCCTTGCTTTAGCTGCCCTGCCCTTGGCTCCCAGGGCGGGCCCTCTTTGGTGGCTCAACTGCCCCTCTGACAGAGGAGGACCCTCCAGCCAACGCACGACCCAGGGACACTGGCCTATGGCCCCAGGTCAGGGAGGGAGAGTTTGCCCATTTCTGGGCAGAGCTAACATCCAGAGGGTGGCTGTCTTCACCCTCAGGGCTCCCAGCCGGGGGTGCAGAGCAGAACCTGGGAGGGGGGTGGAAGAACAGGAAAAGCAGAAGCTTGGTTCTCCCAGAGGAGGGATAGATGGGCCCCCAGTGCAGCAGGGAGCAGCCCAGCCACCATGACCCCCAGGTGTAGGCGCCCAACCGAGCCGAGCCTGCGCTGGTGATGCGATGCCCAGGTGCCCCACCCTTGTCCTGTGTCCGTCGGATGGGCCACGACGGACCCTAACCCTCCCACTGCCAGTCACTCTAAGCCAAGGTAGCTTTTTCTTTTTGACCAAGCCCACAGCACGCGGAAGTTCCTGGGCCAGGGAGCGAACCCATGCCACAGCAGCGACAATGCCAGATTCTTAACCCTCTGAGCCACCAGGGAGCTCCAGGGTAGCTTTTGAAGGTATATTTTCTGCTGCAGGATTGAAACAACATAAGGGTCACTAAAATAAACACAAGAAAGGCATACATTTTATTCCCCCCCCCTTTTTTTTTTTTGGCTGTTGCAGCAGTTTGATGTAGGATCTTAGTTCCCAGACCGGGGATTGAACCCGGGCCACAGCAGTAAAAGCACCAAGTCCTAACCACTAGACCACCAGGGTACTCCCATACTTTGTTCAACGCATAGCTGTCATCAAAGAGCCTAACGTATATGAACCTCCAGCTCCCTCAGGGGGTCTGGCTCAGGAGCAGGTGGTTGGTGTGTTGGACTTGTTACCAAAATATTCCCAGGATGTCCAAGTTTGGGAATCACCAGTGCGGCTTGCAATCGGCATAATTAGTAGCCCACAGTGTCCCCTTCTGTGCACCTGATTTCTGTCCCTGGCCCAGAAACTCACCATGCAGTCCAGAGGGTGGAGGGGACATAGAAAGGCGGCCGCCTTGAGGTCACCAGCGGTGGCTGCCCCAGACAGGTCAGCTGTGGGAGACCTTCTTTCTGGAGGGTCTGCACGGGGCCCGACGCTGGGGAGCAACCCAGGCAACTGTCCCGTGGGTGCTGGAAGGCAGAAGTGCCAGCAGCGGCTTCATGCCAGGGCTAAGAAAGCCAGCCCCTGATGCCTCTCAAGGCTGATTCAGTGCTGGCTCTGCCTTGGAGACCTATGCTCCTCTGCCTCCTGGGGAGGGTCCTGGTGCCAGCCTGGGTTTTCTCGCCCTCCTTTTCCCAAGGAGGCGGCAGGGAGCACGAGAGAGGCCTGCCTTGTAAATCTGCCCTCGTCCCCGATCCGTTCCTCTCTTGCTATGCAGCTTTTGGCAAGGCTGAGTCTGAGCTGACTCTTCTGCAAAATGGTTGTAATCGGTGAGGCTCCAGGGTTTTTATAGGAGGTACTCAGGGCACTGGGAAAGGAGGTGCTGGGGAATTGTCTAAAGCACATGTACACTGTTTACTTAGATTTCAGGCTCGTCGGCCGTGGGATGCGGGATGGGGAGCCAGGGCGAGGCTGAGGCCCCTTCTGAGCCATCTTTTGGTGCCGTCGTGGTTATAGGAATCAAAACTGCCTCCCACGCAGGACAGTCGCGATGGTCAAATGAGATCATGCAGGGAAGTCCTTTGGGGCTGGAATGCTCTCGACAGATGGATGCGTTATCATCTCCCCCTAAAGAAGGACCCAGTCCTTCATCCGGGAGCCTGGCCAGCATTGCTCACTAAGGGGTCGGTGGTGCTGCTTGTGGACGCTTTGGCGGTGAGCCTCTCAGGGGCACATTCCCAGCCCTGGCTGATGCTCCAGGTGGTTATCTGGCTCCTTCCTAAGCCGGGGACTTGGTCAGACCTTCCTGGCCCCAAAGCATTGTTTTCTGGAGGAGTCTCGCTCCTCCTCAGCAGCCCAGGTGGTGCTCCCCACGGGTGCGGAAGCCTTCAGAGGCAGGACGCCTCCGAGGAACTCCGCAGCCTCATCCGGGGCCTGGGGAGCATGCCGGGACAACCCGGAGGGCTCTTTGTTTGGTCTGGCATGGTTTCTCATTACGAGCATCCCTGGGTATTGTACAAACTGAATTTGCATTAAGGAAAGAGTTGTTTTTTTTTGTGGGATCTGATCCCCTACCGAGATGGAGTTCCCGCAAACCGTTCAAATTCAGGAGAATCTTTCCCAGCTGTAAATCGCTCACTTGTCCTGGGGCGGGGGCTGAAGGGACAGGGACACACCAGCTGTACCAGCCACATACTCCTTTCGGGAAAGTCAGCTGAGATGGTGCAGAAGGAAACCTTTTTTTTTCTTTTTTGGTGCTGCACCTGCGGCATATGGAGGTTCCCACGCTAGGTGTCAAATCGGAGCTGTAGCCGCCTGCCTACACCACAGCTCACGGCAACGCCAGATCCTTAACCCACTGAGTGAAGCCGGGGATCGAACCTGCGTCCTCATGGATGCTAGTCAGATTTGTTCCCACTGAGCCACGACTAGAATGCCAGACCTTGCCTTTTAAAAGATTAAATAGGGAGTTCCTGTTGTGAGATAATTTCATTCCCATTGTGGGATAATTTAGTTCCCATTAGGGATAACTTAGGGAGTTCTGTTGTGGGCTGAGAATCCGACTGGAATCCACGAGGACTCAGGTTCGATCCCTGCCTGGCCTCATTCAGTGGTTAAAGATCGGGTGTTGCTGCAAGGTGTGGCAGGCTTAGGTTGCAGATGCGGCTCAGATCCGGTGTTGCTGTGGCTGTGGCGTAGGCCAGCAGCTCCAATTTGGCCCCTAGCCTGGGAACTTCCATATGCTTTGGGTGTGACCCTAATAAGAAAAAAAATAAAATAAAATTCTTTAAAAGATAATTTGAAGAAGAAAAAAGTCCTTTTTGTACAATTCAGCATCCTTAGAAATAATACAGAGAACACATAAACAGGCAGAGGAAGGGCTAGGCCAACCCGTACTCGGTAGTTCTAGAAGCGAATATGTAATTCAGGAAAGTGGTTGTTGTGTGGCTCTGACCCAGTGTGGCAGCACTAGGGATCACTAGGTGACGCTGAGAGCTTAAAAATCAAGGCCACAAGCATCTCTTTCCCTCCTCCACTCACTCAGTGGGAGGTCAGCCATTGAATCAAGCCTAGGAGTTTGCCCTGTTGAAAGTGATGGATTTAGCTCCCAGTTTCTGGGTGGATCTGTCTTCTCTCCTTTGCTATCTTCTCTCCAAACCAGGTAAGGGTGTTTGTCTTCCATGCTTAGTGGCAATCACGGGGCTGTTAGTTAGTGGCATCTTCCCCGGGGAGGAAGCTGCTTTCCTAGAAGCTGTTTTGTCCAACGGTCCTTTCCTCGAAGCAGAGTCCTCTGCTCCCATCTCAAATCCACCCTGGTCTCTGAATCAATCCCCAAAGGCAAGGGGAGGGGAGGAAGATAAATGTCTGATCAGGGAGAGGGACAGCCTACACCCCCCCCAGGGAGAAGCCTGTGCTGGGTGCTCCCGTGGTTTCTGTGCAGTAGCAGGTGCCGGGGGGCCTGAGTCCCATGCAGGCTCGAGACGAGGCAGCTGTGCGACCTGCAGGCTTCCCCGCCACAGCCATTGACGCACCTGCAGGGCGCGGAACAATCGAACTGCTGGGGTAGCTAAGAAACCACATCTCTACCTTGTTCCTCTTCACGGGCGAAAGACAAAAGGCGCCCATCTGGATCATGAAAGGAACAGCCAGGTCATGTTTCCGATGATGCTGCTGCCGGCGGCAGCGTTTCTGGGGTAGTGGGGGAAGCGCGGCTGCGGCGCGCCCCGGAGCCCAGGCCGACTCCCCTGAAAAGGCAGCGCTGAGCGAGGGAAGCCAGGCTGAAGGCAGCTACTGTCGGTGGGAGCTCTCAGAGTGTGGTCCCCCGACCCGCAGCATCTCCATCACCTGGGAACTTGCTGGGATCACACATTCTTGGGCCCCACCCCAGACCTGCAGAATCAGAACTTCGGGGGTGGGGCACAGCACTCCGCAGTTTAATAAGGCCTCCTGGGGATTCCCAGACAGGCGGGTTGGCGGCCTTGAGCCCTGGCCGGGGAGGCAGGGCTTGCGGGTCACACCAGGGGCCCCCATTCAGAGCAGCTCATCCACTCGCTCCAGTGTGCGGTGCGGAGTATTCTTCTCTAGGCGTGCCCGCCGCCGGGGGAAAGGGTTTACGGGGCTGCTGGGAAGTCCGTGAGAGGCAGAGACCCTGAGGAAGGTCCCCAACCGAAGGGCGCCTTTCCTCTTCCAGGTACGGAGGAGAGTCTGTCCCAGCTTGGAGAGGGTGTTGCCGGGGATTCACCCATAACCCGGCATAGATACCAATGCTGGGTGCAAATCCCTTTGCCCAATATAAATCTGCTGTGTGTTGTTCAGTAAGGCCCTTTACTTCTCCGTCCTTGGCCTGCAGGGGTGGAGGAGGGAGAAAGCCCACGGCGGAGCTGAGGGGTTTCCGGGGAAGGGAGCCCACCATCGGGCCAACCAGGCTGAGTCTGGAGCAGCCTGGCCAGAGGGCGCCCTCAGGGCTAAGGGAGCAGTCTCCAGTGAAAAAACATTTTCCTATTTTACAGAAATTGTGCAGGACACAGCAAAGGAAACCCTAAACAAAATGAAAAGACAGCCTGCAGAATGGGAGAAAATATTTGCAAATGAATCGACTGACAAGGGATTAATCTCCAAAATTTACAAACACCGCCTACAGCTCAATACCAAAAAAACAAACTACCCCATCAAAAAATGGGCAGAGGATCTGGGCAGACAATTCTCCAAAGAAGACATCCAGATGGCAAATAAATACATCAAAGATGTTCAGCATCGCTCGTTATTAGAGAAATGTAAATCAAAACCACTATGAGGTACCACCTTACACCGGCCAGAATGGCCATCATCAAAAAGTCTACAAATAATAAGTGCCGGAGAGGGTGTGGAGAAAAAGGAACCCTATTACACTGTTGGTGGGAATGCAAATTGGTGCAACCACTGTGGAAAACAGCATGGAGATTCCTCAGAAAACTCAAAAGAGAATTACCATTTGATCCAGCAATCCCACTCCTGGGCATCTAGCCAGAGGAAACCCTGACTCGAAAAGACACATGTACTCCAGTGTCCATTGCAGCACTCTATGCAATAGCCAGGTCATGGAAACAACCTAAATGCCCATCAACAGAGGAGTGGATAGGGAAGATATGGTACATATACACAATGGAATATTACTCAGCCATTAAAAGGAACGAAATACCAACATTTATAGCAACATGGATGGACCTAGAAATTATCATGCAAAGTGAAACCAGTCAGACAATTAGACAGCAACATCGAATGCTACCGCTTACATGTGGAAACTAGAAAGACACAATGAACTTCTTTGCAGAACAGACAATGACTCACAGACTTTGGAAAACCTTTGATTTCCAAATAAGACAGTCTGGGGGGTGGGGGGGTGTACTGAGGGTTTGGATGCAAATGCTATCAAATTGACTTGTGATGATTTTTGTACACCTATAATTGTAATAAAATTCATTAAGCAATGGAAAAAAAAAAGAAATTGTGCAGGACAGTTAAGAGGAGTCAGAAAAAAGAAAAAAGAAACAGAATAGCTTCTGGAGTTCCTGCTGTGGTGCAGCGCGTTAAGGATTCAGTGTTGCCACAGCTATGGTGCCAGCCAAAGCTTCAGCTTGGATTCTATTCCTGGCCCAGGAGCTGCTGGTGCAGCTGAAGAAGAAAGTAGCTTCTGAGTTTCAGCAGTTCTCTTGTGGCACATTGGGTTAAGGATCTGACCTTGTCATTGCAGCAGCTTTGTTGCTGCTATGGCACGGGTTCGATCCGTGGCCTGGGAACTTCCACATGCAAGTAGGGCCAGAAAAAAAATAAACTCATCCCTTTTTTAAAAAAAGGAAGAAGTCAGCACGTTCACCAGCCATCCCATTATTTGGCTTGGGAGCATCATTAGAAGTGTGAGAGGTTGTTGGTGCTCCTCGCTGTGCTGCCCAGACCCGGAGCAGGAACTTGTTTAATACGTGTGTGCACGTGTGAGTGTGAGGGTGTGTGTGTGTGTGTTTGGGGGAAGTGACTCCTGCTGGTTTGGGTATGGCTGAAATGAACCAGCACATCCATGTCCCCATCCCCTAAACATACAAACACACACACGCGCATGCACACACGCATACCCTAATCCAGTGAAGTTTCAGCACTGAGTCTGAATCCATTTGTGAGATGACCGGTAGGGGGCGTGATTTCCCTAGTTCCGGACCGGCACCAGCTCTCTGGGCACCGTGCCTGGTCTGGGTCTCAAAGCCCGGCTTTCAGTGCTAAAGAGAAGCCAGATTTACTTAGAGGTCAAAAAGGCACCAACGTAAAGCAAAGTGACTTCAGGGACACAAGGAGGCACAAAGCATGGCATAGTCTGTCTTCCCAGACAATTGAGGCTGTCTGGAAATTCCCAGGCTAGGGGTCAAATGGGAGCTGCGGCTGCCAGCCTACACCACAGTCATAGCAACACCAGATCCGAGCCACATCTGTGACCTACAGGGCGGCTTGAGGCAACGCTGGATCCTTAACCCACTGATCGAGGCCGGGGATCAAAACTCCACGTCCTCATGGATACTAATAGGGTTCTTACCTCCTGGGTCACAACAGGAACTCTGAGACTGTCTGAGCTTTATCCATTCAGCCTAGACCGATTTAAGATGCAAATACAATCCAGGATTACACTTCAGGCTTTCATGTCTCACCGAGGTGGAGGGAGCTGAGAGGGTTTTGACAAACCGGAAGGTGAGGGAGTGCTGGGCTGGGGCAGAGAGGCAAAGGGGCATCACAGTGAAATCGGGACCTGCAAGCATCACGGCCCTCCTCATTCAGAAGAACATTCTGGTGTGATTCCCACGGTGGCAGCTGAGTCTGGCGCTGAGCATCCTGTGCTGCAGGGGGGACGCCGCCCCTGGGGCTCCGCCTTCCTTTGCATGTGTACAGCCTCTGACCGGCTGCTGTGGACTCGGATGATTTCTTTTCTTGTCTTCCAGAATTATGAGAGCAGGACACTGCTCTGTTTTTCCAGCTCCTGGCATAAACCCTGACGACACTGTAAGTGCTCAATAAATGTTGACTAGGTGAACAAACAGATGGCCACGAGTAGAAAACCAGTAAGCAACTTAAGGGATATCTGCCTTATTGGAATATTATGCAGAGATTTAAAATAACGGTTATTTGAAAGTTGCTAAGAGGAGTTCCCGTTGTGGATCGTCAGGTTAAGAACCCAACATAATGTCCATGAGGATGCCGGTTTGATCCCTGGCATCACTCAGTGGGTTAAGGATCCCATGTTGGCACAGGTTACAGCATAGGTCTCAGATACTGTGGCTGTGGGCTGCACCTGCAGCTCCTAATCTACGCCTGGTCTGGGAACTTCCATATGCCATGGATGTGGCCGTAAAAAGAAAAAAAAAATTGCTAAGAGAGGAGATCTTACAAGTGCTCATCGCCAGAAAAAAAAGGTGACTATGTGAAGTGATGGATATTAGCCAAACTTATTGTGGCAACCATTTCAATATATATATATCAAATCATTATGATGTACACCTTGAACTAACACAATTATACGTCAATTATGTGTTAATAAAACTGGAGAAAAACTAAGTAAAATAAAATAGTAGTTAACAAAGGCCATGTAGCCACATAGAAAATACAGAAATTTCGAAAGAAGCCACATAGAAATTATGATATTATGTTGAACACGCAAATTGCTTTATACTTAAGATTAAAGATGCATGTGAACAAAAAAGAAACAAGGAGAAATGAAGGGCTGTGATGGGCAGCGGACTTGTGGGTAGCTTCCTTCCTAGCTTGCTGTTTAATCGTCTTTGTCGTGGGCTCTGCAAGAAACATAAAAACCTCTTTTTACCTGCCCACAAGAGCATCTCGGTTTTGCTCTTTGGGGCCAAAGTACCTTGACTCCCGCCCTGTTTCCTCTGATCTTTGTCTCTCCCAGATTCATTTGTTTCATGTGCTGATCACAGCACCCAAGGGCTGCACCCACATGCTCATGGAAGCATCTAAATCCTTTGACCATTAATGATTTTAATGGCAGCTGCTATGAATAACAGCAAGTTCAAACACTTAAACTCTGTGTTCTCCCAAATCAGTCAACTGCTTCTGGGGAGCTCCCCCGTAGCACTTTCCTGTTGCTACTGTTTCTCAACGAGAATAATAATGGATCTGATTTGTTCAGAAGCTACTGTGAGCCTTCTATGTAAATTTCATCCTCACCACCAACCTGCAAGATAGGAAATTTGATCCCATTTAGCAGAGGAAGAAACAAAAATTCCAAGGGTTTCAATCAGTTTCCCAAGACTTTAGTCAGTTGGTTTCACACCTAAGCCTTTATACTCCCGAAGGAATTGTGTTTTCACCTGACCTACCATGATGGATGCTCTCAGAGGGCTCACGCTGCAGCAGAGGCAATAAAATCATGCACATCAATAATATAACCATACAAGAGAAGTGTCATGAATAATCACACTGAGCACTGCATAGATTTAGAGGTGATGAATCTATGCCCTTTGTGTAACCTCTCCAGGGACCCCTTCTCTAATACGGGGAAGCTCTGCCACCCATAAATGCTGCCCTAACTGGATGATCCAGAGCTTACAAAATATGCTTTGAAGGATTAGGCTTTTCACTGAAAACGACAGCACTCTCATTTCAGCATCACTCATGCACTATGAAGCTTTACGAAAATTTATTCTATCCATTCATCTCAGGGGATCCGGGGCAATTTCAGTCCCTGAAGGGATCAGGTTCCTGTGGGAAAGACAGGTGTACTCCTGCAGCAGGTGTCAGCCAGAACCTAGAGGCCCCAACCAGGAATCAAGTCACTGCTGGTTTCTGGCAGCTTGTTGTCTTTATGGCAACCATTTCATCATGAGCTTAAATGAACAGAAATGAAGGGAAAAGCACAAATGAATGCATGCAGCAAGACCAGGCCGAGGCCCGGTCTGTCATTTATCTAAATGAGAAATGAAGTTCATATGCTTTACCTTATGAGTCTTTTTTCCCATCTCTCCTGAATCCCATTCTCCTCCTTTCTAAAGGCTTTAGGGCTTCCAGCCCCAGCTCCTCTTTCTTCCTATTCAAACCTGCTCACAGGACATCTGGAGACCTCAGTACCAGTTTCAGATAAGGTATTCTTTCTCGGTGGCCAGCGCGTTTTGAAACCTTATCTCTCTTTAGGGACCCAAAGTTATTTTATCTCCTGTGAGATGTCATAGAGACATTTTTCCAAGCTCCAGATGGTGTCAAGAGCCCCTGAGTCACTTCAGGGCAAGAGGTCACCTATATGAATGAATGAGTAGCTCCTTTGCAGAGTGTGGGGTGGGGGGCGCACGTCTTGGTCCAGGAAGCTGAGGCCGGGCAGTTGGGTTGCAGGAGAAAGACTTGATTTCAGAAATGTGCTGCTTACCTATGAATCGTTGCCTGCTGTGGGAAATAAGAATGGTACTTTTTCTTCTGCTTGGAAGTCTTTTTTCCCCACTGAAAATTGAAATGTAATTTTAGTGATTCTCAGTAAGCTCTAAGAAAGAGCTTATTGAGAGGTGCTGCTTTGTGGTGCAGCAGGCTGAGGACCTGGCATTGTCACTGCACAGGCTGGGTTGCTGCTGTGACGTGGGCTCAGTTCCTGGCCTGGGTACCACCACATACTGTGGACAAAGCCCCTTCCCCCCTCAAATCCCCTCCCCTCAAAAGGCAGGGATTTAGATTTTAAAGTCCCTACTTTTATTTTTTTTTTTTACAGCTGCACCTTTGGCATATGGAAGTTCCCAGTCTAGGGGTTGAATCGGAGCTGCAGTTGCTGGCCTGCACTACAGCCACAGCAACGCCAGATCCAAGCCGCATCTGCAACTATGCCGAAGGTTGTGGTAATGCCGGATCCTTAACCTATTGAGCATGGCGAGGGATTGAACCTGCATTCTGGGACACTGTGCCAGGTTCTTAACCCGCTGTTTCCTGGGTTGACAGTTGTTGCTCTGATGGTGCAAAAGCAGTGATGGATAAAACTGCCCGAATAAGACTGTGGCACTAAACTGTACAACTGGTGATTGTTGGGCTCTTTACTGCTGTGCATTTGCAATGAAAAGGAAAAGTCATTTTCACCAATGAATATCCTCGATGGAGGAATAAAAGCTATCGAATCCCAATCTCTGGGTGAGTGACTTAACATTTTGTGGTGACACGGGATGCAGGCATAACACACTCTGCCACACACCAAACTACGAGGGTTGTTAAAGGAAAAGCCCCTGTACAGTTCCCTGAGTTGCAAGCTGAACTAGAGGCTTATTCACTAAATGGAATATCATTTTCACTTGAAAGACCGATGGATATGAATGACAGTTACTCAGACTTGGGCATTTGACAGGTATTTTCTCAAGAAGCATTGAAGCGAGTCACTTCAAGAAACAAATGACAGCATTTTTTCTTCCAAAGATTAAGATTCAAGGAGGTCCTGTCGCGGCTCAGTAATTAACGAATCCGACTAGGAACCATGAGGTTGCGGGTCCGATCCCTGGCCTTGCTCAGTGGGTTAAGGATCCGGCGTTGCCCTGAGCTGTGGTGTAGGTTGCAGACGGGGCTCGAATCCCGCGTTGCTGTGGCTGTGGCGAAGGCCGGCGGCTACAGCTCCTGTTAGACCCCTAGCCTGGGAACCTCCATATGCCGAGAGTGCGGCCCTAGAAAAGGAAAAAGACCAAAAAAAAGAAAAAAAAAGAAACACAACATGCTAAGATTAAAGACAAAACAAAACAAACAAAAACGCCAATCCAGCCAGAGCGAGGCAGAGTATGATCCCAATTAATGGGCAAACCAAAAACAAAGATTAAGAATCAAGTTTTCAAACTGAAATTAGCATTTTGGAAATCCTGCACCTGCCAAAACAAGTTTTAGAATACTTGTAGGAGCTTGACTGCTTCCCAATACTTAAGACTTTCTGATAAGATCAGACATATAACAAACGTGATTTGTCTGGCATCATATAATGAAATATATCAATATTTGGAAGAGCTGCAGAATTCAGTGAAATCCTATTTTCTAAATGCCAACATGTTACAAAATCATCCGTGGTTAAAGATCTATTTAAAGAACAAGACAGACCGTCAGAATTTAATGTAGGAAAAGTTTACTTTTTTTTTTTTTTGCCTTTTGTCATTTTAGGGCCACATCCGCGGCATGTGGAGGTTCCCAGGCTAGGGGTCTAACCTGCAACCTCATGGTTCATAGTCGGATTCGTTAACCACTGCGCCACAATGGGAACTCCTACTTTTTAAATTATTTTTAAAAAGTTAAAGTATTGTTTATTTACAAGGAAAAGTTCATTGGTAGGGTTTCAGATTCCACATAGCAACTAGCCTTTAAGACACTACCCGTTTAAAAAAAAAAAGGACACTACTGGTTCACATCGTGGTATTTTTACTGGTTCGCATCGTGGTATTTTAAAGAATTATCTGCAAGAATTATCACAATTACCTGAAAAGACTAGTAAAATACTTTTCCCTTTCTAACTCCGTATGTGCAAAGCTTTTCTTCAAATATATCAAAATATCATATCTTTACAGATTGAATTCAGAATCTGATTTAAGAATCCAGCTGTCTTTTTTTTTTTTTCCCCTGTCTTTTTAAGGCCGCACCATGGCATATGGAAGTTCCCAGGTTAGGGGTTGAATCGGAGCTGCAGCTGCCAGCCTACACCACAGTCACAGCCACAGCAACACAGGATCTGAGGCGCATCTGTGATCTATACCACAGCTCATGGCAACGCTGGATCCTTAACCCACTGAACGAGGCCAGGGATCAAACCTGCATCCTCATGGATACTAGTCGGTTTAACTGATAAGCCACGATGCGAATGGACCCAGCTATCTTCTATAAAACCAGATATTAAAGAGTATTGCACTCTTTAAACATTAAAAAGTGCCTCTTTAAACATTAAAAATTTTCTACCTTTGTTTTGTTTTGGAAAATTGTTTGTTTTCTTTTTGGCTGTGCCAGAGGGATGTAGAAATTCCCAGGCCTGGAACTGAACCCAGGCCACAGCAGTTACAATGCGGAATACTTAACCTGCTGAGCCACCAGGGAACGCCATCCCTGAAGTTATTTTTGTTTCTTTGTTTATTTTCTTTCTTTTTTTAGGGCCATATCAGCGACATATGGAGGTTCCCAGGCTAGGGGTCTAATCGCAGTTTCAGCTGCCGGCCTCCACCACAGCCACAGCAACGCCAGATTTAAGAAGCGTCTGTGACCTACATCACAGCTCACGGCAATGCCAGATCCTTACCTTAACCAAGAATGAGGCTAGGGATGGAACCCACATCCTCGTGGATCCTAGTCGGGTTCGTTACCACTGAGCCACGATGGGAACTCCTCCATGTATTTAATCTTATGAAGAATGAATGTTTATCGCACCCTATTTTCAATGAAGAAATTCATAAATTAGTTTTACTATATGAATCAGCAAGTCTTGAGGAACAGTGTCACATAGTCTAGGATATAAGGTACATACAGGCACATGCTACCAGGGCAAAGGGACAGAGAACAGTCTGAGCTTAGGTGCAGTGTCCCTGATGGCTTTCAGCAGGCGGCTCATCTGGGCAGTGAGAGGCAGGTGCCAAAGGAAGGGGAGGGACTGAGCCCTGGTTACTCTGCTGGTTCAGCCTGGCCCTGGCCCTGGCCCTGGCCCTGACCCTGACCCCGGCCCTGGCCCTGGCCCTGGTGGGCTTTGTTACCTTGTGTACCACAAGCTGCCCTTGCCCCATTCTGAAATCTTATAAATCCCTTTTCACTCCCCACGTATACTGAAGTATTGGAACTTAAAAAAAAAAAGAAGTCATACAAAGTTAATATTAAAAAAATAAATTTATCTCAAGTTTAAAACACTGAACAAAAAGCATACAGATAAACAGTACAAAGAACAAAAATTAGAACATGAAAAATGACAGCCATTCTTCTGGCAATACTCTAAGTTTACACATATTTTGAAAACATATTTTTAAATACATTTCTCCAACATTCACAAAAGGCAAAAGCTGTATTCCCAACATTTACAAATACAGAGCTTTTGAAAGCATCTAGTTTCTTTCTAAAATCACTTGGTTAATATTTATGCAAGTGATGGTTATCCAATTCCATTTTCTAAAGATATGACATAGAAGTAAATGACATTCTTGTTTGATATATTATAGACAAATTTAACTTAAAATACAGAAAAATTATCAATTCATTGTATGTTTTGTCATATATTTCATTCTTCTTCTAAGGAAAAATACACATGATGTATATGTATGTACACTTTTCAGAAATAAAATATTCCAATTTTTATCTGTAATTTGTTCAAAACCTCGGGAACTCAACAAGTACAAGGTTATTTTAAACAACAGTAACAATTTTGGTTTTTTTTTCCTTTTTGGCCATGCCTATAGCATGTGGAAGTTCCTGGGCCAGGAATCGAACCACAGCAGCAACAATGCTAGATCCTTAACCCACTGTGCCACCAGGGAACTCCAACACTGACAACTTAAAAATAAAAATAATGACTTAGAGGATGGACCTTAAAATGTATTTTTGGGAGTTCCTATTGTGGCTCAGCAGTAACGAACCTGACTAGTACCATAAGGATGTCATTTTGATCCCTGGCCTTACTCAGTGGGTTAAGGATCTGCCATGAGCTGTGGTGTAGGTCACAGATGCGACTCGGATCTGGGGTTGCCGTGGCTGTGGGGTAGGCCAGCAGCTGCAGCTCCGATTTGACCTCTAGCCTGGGAACATCCATATGCTACATGTGTGGCCCTAAAAAGCGAAAAAAAAAAAAAAGTATTTTTGGCCATATAATCTGTGATGTAAATATCTAAAGAAATTAATTATTTCACATACTCTGCTTGTCTATCACCAAATGAACAAAAATGCTAAGAACAGATTTTTTTAATTCCCTGTATCTACAAGGCAACAATCACAGTTGTTTGTTCAACACAACGCATTTAAGATTCCAAAATGATCTTTGAGATCAAATTCAACACATTCATTATACAGACGAGGAAAATGCTACCTGGAGATTTATAAGGAAGCTAGAAACAGATCTAAGACACAGACCCCGCCGTTCCTGACTCCCAGCCCAGTTCCCTCGGTAAGATTCCACATAATTTACTGTCATTTGGCTACAGAGAATGCTATAATTTTAACATACAGCAACGCATCTAGTAGGCCCAAATCAGAACTGCTGATTGATTTTGAGGGTACTCAAGGGCATACCTGGTTGGCTTTTTGTGTTTATATGGACATAATATAGCATATGGCTGTTTAAATGCCATCAGTCTAAAAACATTCCCTATCAGCTTAGAGAGTCAGGACGTGAACGACATTAGACTCTCACTATAAAGAAAATGCAGTGTAGGCACTGTGGAGACACGCTCGGTCCTATTCTCCTTACCCTGAGCGTGGAAAGAGCAGGCTCTCCCTGCGGCACGAGCCCAACACACTCCGTGGTGAGAAGGGAATCCACTGGCCCAGTGCGCTGAGGCGGCACAGCCCCGGGCACAGCGCTCCTCAGAGGAGGACGGTCGTGAGACCGATGCTGCAGGATTAGAACAGAGAGCATTTCAAGAGGTCTCCCCCGAATGGGAAGACCCAGGCCACCTGAAGTTACTCGAGATTTCCTTATCTCAAGAATCTTCAAGGCAAAAAAGCATACAGTGTGTGTCACAAGAATTATGAAAAAGCCAGTAACACATAGGATGAAATTTTCTTACTGGAAGTTATATATTCAGGAAAATAGATAGTATTAGTGTTCGTACCATGCTGGGAAGGCAGCACAAAAGCAGCACAAAGGAGGACTCTGGGTAACGAGTCTGTCTGGGCTCTTTCACTCAATGAGAACATAAGCCTAAGACCTAGGTGATGGGTTCTGTCTGTACACAGAGCAGTTCTTGGGGCCATCGACAGTATCTGGTACAAAGCATTTTCTAACAAGAATGTAAGAAAAGGGAAAAATCTTAGAGTTCATCTGGAAGTCTCACGCCAATAGTGTCACTGGTGGGTTAGAAGTGTCATATTGGTATACTCTAGCACAAGAAGGGGGCTTGAACAGTTGCTCTGAACAATGGAAAGAGAGATAGTTAGTTATATATTGTACACTTGGTACCACTGGATAGTTTCATATAAACACATCGCAGGTAACTGCCACGTACGTGACTTGAAGGGACTGGACCTCCACACTCCAATTTTAGAACGTCATCTAAGCTATTTTCTACACAAAGAACAACACTTACTTCGGAAAAACAAATGTCAAGATGTAAGCAAAAGTATTTTAAGCAAAATATTGCTTAAGTTAACAATTAAGTCAAAATAGTAACTGCATTTAGGAGTCATAGTAATTTTCAAGTAAGTGTCCATTCCCCATAACCTATAAACTAAGCTTCGCTACTCAATTATCACATGATATTAACTTTTCCTTTCACCTCGAAGTTAGACCTCAGAATCAGTGGCCGATTCTGACTGCTTGGACATCAGAATTGTTTTGGATTCTTGATCTGTGGGACTATCAACTGGGACCTGTAGAAAGAAAAAAATCAGGAGATAAAAAATGTATAGTATGTATCTAGCTCATATGCCATCATGACAGATCAACAGTTGGCTCAGAAATGAAAAACAGCTGGCCAGAGACGGGTTTACATTCTCTGCACACATTTCTCAGTAATACAGTAATAAAAATATTCATTACTTACGGCTTTAATATCGCCATTTGCAACTCCTTTATTTATGTTGTGTCTTTTCAGATCGGACTTGATTAATGCTGCAAACAGAGAGGCATCAATGGAGTAAGTATTTAAATATACTTTTTTCTAAGCAGTGCTAGGCCTGTTTTGAGCTTGTCAAATTTAGCACACTATAGCACCATAGGACTCTATACCATTCCTGCAGCCTGAAAAAAGAATAGTACCTCTCTAAGGCTTTAGCTTATTAGCAAGTCATTCATCAGTGAACAAATACAGGATGCTAAGAATGAAGGCACAGAGATGAGAAGGGTGTTTCTTTCCCTGAAGGATCCTCTAATCTAGGGAAACACTGACGTGCGCATAATTATAACATTGTATAACAATTCCAATGATGCCAGCAGGTACAGGGTATAGTGGGAGCATGGGGGAAATGCCTATGTCACTGGAGGAAATCAGGAAAGAATTGCCAGAGGGGACACCTTTGAACTGAGAACTGAGACTTGAAAAATGAGTAGGAACTTGTCAAGCAGATAAGGAGAGAGGAAGGCATTCCAGGCAGGCAGAAACCAGTGTTTGCCAAGAAATCAGGGCAGGAAGAATATAGTCTATTCTTGGCACTAGGTAGTTTGGGGTCACTGCGCACTGAGTACAAGAGGAAGGTGGCAAGAGGGGAGGCTGGGTTGGTTGGATGCAGGCCCTGTGGCGGTGCAGACACCGCGTCTGAGCGGGGGAGGACACTATCAGGCCTGTGAGGTAGGGAGCTCAATCTGGCAGCTGCTAGAGGACGATCAATCCTCAGCAACAAGGCTAGAGGCAGGAGGGCCAGACAAGGGGCTTCAGTCCTGCTGAGAGACGGAAGAACTGGATGAGTGAGAAATGGCGAGATAGGGGCAGATTTCAGAGATATTTTAGAATCCAACCAATGAGACTCAGTGGGTTGACAGGCTATGAAAAATAGAGTTTGGGGAGGGGGACGTGGGTGACTTGCTTGGGCAATTGAATGGATGCTGGTCCTAGTTATTGCAAATGAAAATGCAAGAGGAAAAGTGTGGTGGGAAGATGGTAAGTTTGGTTCTGGGCAGGCTGAGGATAAAATTCCGCAGACTATGCAGGCTCAGAGGTTAATATACGACTGGACACACTGCTCTGAAATGTAATGAGAGCAGGGTCTGGAGGTGTAAATTTGGAAGTTACTAGCTGCATTAACGTGGTAGTTAAAGTCATAGACTGCACAAAGAGGGTGAAAAAGAAGAAAAGGTATACACTGGTGGGTAGTTAAATAATCTATTGAGTCATAAAGCAAAGTAGGAATGAAAGCTGAAAGTAAAATGTCTTAAAAATGAAAACTAATCCCTCTTTAGAAATCCACACTGCCCCTAATAATTCTGTCCCATTCCTGATTCCAACATTTTAGAAATTCATTTACAGTGAGCTACTTGGATATATAAAAATGCTCCTTCTGAACATATTTAAATGATTTTAAAGAAACTGGTGATGTTGTATAACAAACTCATATTTACAAGCAGTTTGATATTTAAACGCCGCATTTTAAATTGCAACAACAAGAAATATCAACTGATCTCCTCCACGCTGTTTTACAATCTACCGAATCAAAGCAGCTACTCATTTTTTAATAAGAAGAAACTGTATTTCTTTATCATTAATACAATCATAGAGTTCAGAAACACTATGAAGTGTTTAGAGATACTTTTTTTCCATGGATGTAAGTGGGCTGAGGAGCAAATACAATTTGCTTTACAGAGAGCTGTCAATACTGGAAAAGCAAAATGCACCACATTCAAATGGTAATCCCTCTGTCAAAACAAGACCTGCCAACAATTCTAGGAGGAAAAAAATGTAAAAAGAAAAGGTATGACCTTCACCAGGTATTTCCAAGACTACTGGATATAAACGCATCACTCTCTCTCCAGGAAAATATTTAACATATGAGAGGCATTAACTAGCATTTTCAGATGGTAAAAGTATTGATGTAAAACTAATTTTAAAGATTTTTTTTCACTTCTTAATTACTTTCCTAGATTTCACTTGTTTGAAATAACGTTTATGAATCTTATAAAATAATGTGAAAAGAGAATACAAAAATGTTTCCTTTTTTGGTGCGACACCAACATTCTATTTGATAGCCTGAGTTACTTCCCTGGAAATTAAGAACCAACACGGGATTATTATTGACAGATCAGTAATTAAGGCAGTTGTGTATTAAATTACATAATTCAGTTACAGAACACTTAGGTTTGTATGCTTTATTTACTAACTGAAGAGAAGAGGGGGAAAACTCTCCCGTGGTGAGCTGTTTTTCTTTGAGGAAAAAGTACATTCAGTCCCTGTGAGAGCAAGGAATGAATGACAGTGACCTTAGCTGGTTGTGTATTTCCAAAACAGGTAAGAGCTCATATTGGGAGTTTCAAAAAGAATAATTGATTGCTTTGATTCACATCTTTCTGTTAGATTTGATTCACATCTTTCTGTTAGATTCTTCCCTTGAATTAAGTTATAAGAAGATCAAAAAACAGTCCCTCTTCAAGTCTCCATGGCTGTCTTCATGCTGGCAAAGGGATGCAGAAACAAACGAAGTGAAATAACAGCAGAGGCCAGCATGGGCCTGGAAGCACTGCTGGATATAAAATCTTGCTTCTAATCCATCCTTACACCTGTGTGCCTGGATAAACTATGGATAAAAGTCCTTTTACGTGTTCTTTTTCTGGAGATTGGGCACTATTCTCTCTCTTGCTCGTGTCTAGTCTGATTCTACCTAAGAAGAACAATTCCATGTGCTATTTCCACAACCACCGTCTGACTTCTTACCCTGGTTACCACATTATAATAATAGCTAACCTGTTTCAGCATGTTCTAGGTGCCAGACACTATATTAAGAACTTTTTACCAACCATCTTAGTTAATCCTCATAGCAACCCTCTAAGGCAAGCTTTTAATACCCTATTACGTAAATGAGAAAAAGAAGACATGAGAGGTTGAGTAACTTGTCTAAGGTCACGCAGCCAGTGAGCAGCAGAATCAGAACCTGAGGCTGGGTCTCCAGATCTTTGCTTACTCTTGTTAGAGTGGTTTCAGTTTCTATGCATAGTAATTGTATTGAGTTTGAAACCTGAAAAATGAGTTTGTAGATTCACAGCCTTGGAGGAACACAAATAATAATCTGCTTTTTTATCTCAATTTTTCCCTTGAGTTCTGCCAAGCTATGAACATTAAATATAAAGAAAACGTGATAACAAGTATTACCTGTTAAAATGATGCCTACAAACATCCAAACACAAAGGAAAATGTTCCCTGTCTTAGGACCATAGTTTGATGTGAGCTTTCCTTGTGCCAATGTGAATAAAATTCCAAATATCTAAAACAAAGAAACAACTTTTAATAAGTTTGATTCTTTAAAATAATACAGAAATTTTCTTATCTATATTTTACTCATATGATTTGACTTCTAAGTAACATTCATTGAAAGGTGGAATTTTTACTTTTTTTTCCTTTTTGGGGCCACACCTGCAACAAATGCAGGTTTCCAAGCTAAGGATCAAACTGGAGCTACAGCTGAGGCCTACACCACAGCCATGGTAGTGACAGATCCGAGCCGCATTTGTGACCTACACCACAGCTTGCAGCAACGCTGGATCCATAATTCACTGAGCGAGGCCAGGGATTGAATCCACATCTCCACAGATACCATGTCAGGTTCTTAACCCGCTGAGCCACAACAGGAAGTCCAAAAGGTAGAATTTTTAAAACAAAAACTATGGCCAAATTCAATATCCATCAGAATATTTGGTAAAATAGTCACTTCAGATTTAGGAGAAATCAGAGGTTTACCTGGGCAGCCGCGTTCAGGAGACCAGACGAAGTACCTTCAGATTCAGGGTAAGTGATTTCAACAGCAAATTCAAAACCCAGCGGGAGGTAACCAGTCATAAAGAAACTAAGAAAATAAGTCCAAAATTACAGAAAGAATCATTAGAAGGGCAATGTCTCATATTGATGCAAGCGCTCTACTCCTCAGACCTACTCCAGTGACCAAATAAGAGAACGTTCTGAGGCTGGTCTGTGAGAGGGAGGCACGGGATTGTTACCCGTCAAGTAACCCAAGGACACAAGAACTGAGAAGCAGAACAAAGAACTAAGAAGCAAAACAATTTGTGATTTTTTTTTTTTCTGGGACTAATTTACCTCTGGTTTTCTAAGTAAGTTGTCTTTTTTTTTTTTTTTTTTGTCTTTTTAGGGCCGCATCTGCAACATATGGAGGTTCCCAGGCCAGGGGTCAAATCAGAGCTACGGCTGCCGGCCTACCCCACAGCCACAGCAATGTGGGATCTGAGCCACATCTGTGACCTACACCACAGCTCACGGCAACGCTGGATCCTTAACCCACAGAGTGAGGCCGGGGATTGAACCCACGTCCTCATGGATAGTAGTGGAGTTCGTTACCACTGAGCCAAGCAGGAACTCCTAAGTTGTCTTTCTAGCCAAATAAAGTTACCTGGATGAAGGAAGGCTTATCCATTTTTCATCTAGAGTGCACCAAAAACTTATTTAAATGGTTTTTTATAGATCTAAGAACTTTACAGTAACATGCACAGGACAGATCCCTTAAAGTCTAATATGTTAAAGAATTTTTGGATGAAATTAAACAATTAAAAAACACAGTAAAAATACTTCAGAACTGTAACAGCATGCTATCATTCCTCCTAAGCACACTTGTCACTTACCCAAGCAACCCTCCAGTGACAAACAGGATGATAATGTGTCCGAGGTCCAGTGTGAAAGTAAATATAACCATCCCAACAAAAGAGGAAATGTAAACTGTCAGAGTAGTGTGTCTAAAACAAAAACAAAATTGTTAGCTTTTGTCTGATTTCCTTAGGCGTGTAAAAATCATGGGGCTAGCCACTGCTCTGTCCATACAGTAATAAACCCTTCACATTTCCAGATTCGGCCCTTCTTATCTATGGAAATGGTTTCCACCAAAACATGGACTTTAAATTTAGTAGCAGACGACAAAAACTAAGTCATCTCCAATGCTCACCCAGGAAGGAATACCCAGTTGGATAAAATAATTTTTATGCCACCAAATAGGATAATTTTTTATTTATGGTTCAAGATTCAGATCAAATTTCACCCCTTCCAAAATGCAGCTGACAAGATTCTTTCTTCCAAACTCATCATTTTCTACACATCATTGGCACCTGACATCTATTTTAGTCTGTTGTATTATTATTTAACTTTTTATACGTGAGCACTGTATTTTTACCAATGACCTGAGGACAGGGAACACATATGCAGCTTGCCACGATTCCTGGCGAAGAGTGATGCACCCGACAGGAGTTTGGTGAGTGAAAGCCAGGGTGAGTGAAAGCCAGGATAACAAAGAAAACATTTCTATGCCTATCTGGTTTTCTAATCATGTAATGGACCAAAGACTATTAATAAAGTTAATCCTTTAACATATGTTCCCTTCATCTACAAATTTAATGGGTTTCACTCTAAGCTACCGTTTCATAACAACGAAGCTGCAGTAAATACTGTCTTAAATTACGGAAGAACTATCTTAGAGAATTTCAAGATTAGAGGTACTTTGAAAGGATTTAGATAATGGTATCAAATGTGTCTGGGTTTGAAAAGTGCGTAGGTAGGAAAGAGCTCAATTATTTCACTCATTCATTTGGTTTCATTCCTTCCATTTATTTCTCCCATGCAGATGGGAAGTTTCTGCTTGTTAGGAAATGTAGGTATTCTTTTTTTTTTTTTTTGAAATGTAGCTATTCATTAAAGCCCTGTGCAAAAGATGCTGCCTCTGAAATCCCTTTCTAAGTCAGCCAGGTGGCATTACTCACTTTTTCTTTTGTATTAGCATTTTTCTGCTTCCATATGGATGTACAATTAATATCATTTTCATATTATATATAACAGTAATCTAGTTTTTTTTTGTCTTTTTGCCTTATCTAGGGCCGCCCCCACAGCATATGGAGGTTCCCAGGCTAGGGGTCTAACAGGAGCTGTAGCTGCTGGCCCTCACCACAGCCACATCAACGCGGGATCCGAGCCGCATCTGCAACCTACACCACAGCTCACGGCAACGCCGGATCCTTAACCCACTGAGCAAGGCCAGGAATGGAACCCGCAACCTCATGTTTACTAGTTGGATTCGTTAACCACTGAGCCACGACGGGAACTCCCAACAGCAATCTAGTTAAATGGCACTACAGTCTAGGGGTGTTTCAGCCAAAAACATTTTGCCAAAAAAGTCTTATGCTCAATAATCATTTTTTGATGGGGAAGAACAACTTTTTCTTTGTTTTTGAAGTTCACAACATTAGAAAAAAGCAATATAAAGTCTCTGTCAAAAGTCAAATGCTTCTCAGAAAGGGCTCTTTTTAGAATAGAAATGATCCATTCTGAAGTGGTATATGTATTATTAGAGGGAAGAGAGCTCATAAGGTATATGAGTTCTCAAGGCTGAAATAAATATGACTAATAAGGCAATATACAAACTAATGAGACATTCAGAGGTGAAGGGAACCTAAGAGTGTTGAGAATCCAAGTTTTTTTTTTGTTTTTTTTTTTTTTGCTTTTTAGGGCTGCACCTGTAGCATATGGAATTTCCCAGGCTAGGGATCAAATTAGAGCTGTAGCTGCCAGCCACAGCCACGGCCACAGCCACAGCAATGAGGGATCCAAGCTGCATCTGTGACCTACACCACAGCTCACAGCATTGCCAGATCCTTCACCCACAGAGTGAGACCAGGGATCGAAACTGCATCCTCATGGATAATAGTCGGGTTTGTTTCCCCTGAGCCACAACAGGAACTCCCAAGAATCCAAGTTTTTAGTAACAATGACACTTTGTAAATTTCTTAAAATCAAAAGCAAAGACCCCCTTAAAACCGAAATACTGGAGTCCTCCCGTGGCCTTGTGGTTAAGGCTCCAGCGTTGTCACTGCTGTGGCTCAAGCAGCTGCTATAGCTTGAGTTCAGTCTCTGGCCCAGGAGGCTCCACATGCCGCAGGTGCGGCCAAAAAAAAGAAGAACAATTCCAAAACCAAAACATCTTAGGCTGTCCACCATGCACTTGCCTACTTTCACTTACTTGTATGTTTTGGTATAATCCAGCCATAAGCCACAAAGAATAGAGCCCACCATTCCAGCTAGTACCAGTGTTAGCCCAATCCTTCCAGCATTCACTTCTTGACCCTTAAAATTTTTTTCAAAAGAAGTTAATCAGATACTTTTAATTCAAACAGGTCTTTCACATTCTCATACCTTCTCATAGTCAGTGGAAATAAATAGATAAAATTACGCATATACTATAACAGGAAGACTTCAGTACATGTGTTAAGGTGAGTGGAGTGGAAGCAGGCAATATATATATAAAGGACATTCTAATTAAAACCAAAAGAAAAACCTTATTATACGGGAGAAATCAAAAAGGAAGTTTTTCTTGATCCTCCGTGGTTAGAAGTACACTGATTTTTGATAGAATTCTTAAGTAATTCACAGATGTCTGAAAAGGAAGTTAAAATCTGATAGCTTTTACTTATTATAACTGCTTTCTCCATTCAAAAGCAGAGAGGTCAGAGCATGATATTTACTTCTTTATGTTTGTTTTGGTTTCTTTTAAATATTGTTCTTTGTCTTTTTCCATATAACTAGTCACACTATCTCTTTTAAAAAACTGAAACAAGATTGAGGTATTGTCAAAGCAATAATGACTTTTGCTTTCCATGATGTTTTATAAATTAGATCAAATGTATTCTCAATTTAAACAAATATAAATCCTTTACAGCAACATCTTTAATCTTAAAATTAAATCTTAATCATGCTAAGAGGGATTAAATCGCTAAAGAAAAATTCTTGGCCAGACATACAGCACAATATAGGCAGAAGCTTACCTCATAATATGTCAGTATCATTTGATTTAATAATGTTGAGACTGAATAAAATGCTCCAGTCATGATACCTATAATAATGAACAGAAAATTATAAGTGTACCACTTACCAGTTCATAAAGTGATATGGGGCACTCAGTGACAACTGTGAAAATATGATGTCTTCTTAGGTGACAGAAAAAAAGCAAGACTATCCCGTTTCAGGATGTAGGCTGATCAATGTAACAACTAAACTTACTAGAGATTATAATTGCAGAATACTGTCACAACACCATTTATTATTATTTCTTTTTTTCTTTCCCTGTCTTTTTAGGGCCACACCCACGGCATATGAAGGTTCCCTGGCTAGGGGTCGATTCAGAGCTGTAGCCGCCAGCCTACACCACAGCCACAGCAAAGCCAGATTCTAGCCGCGACTGCGACCTACACCACAGCGCACGGCAACTGGATCCTTAACCCACTGAGTGGGGCCAGGGACAGAACCGGCGTCCTCACGGATACTACTCAGATTCGTTTCCGATGAGCCATGACGAGAACTCCTCATTTATTATTATTTTGATTCAGGCATACCAACCAGAAAGCACAGTCCATGCACAAGACTGTGTGTGGCAATCAAGCAACGGATTGCACACTGAGCACCTGCTATATTAATATTCTCAAGCTAATTAATGTTGAAGCCCAGCTCCAGAGATCTCACCCCAGCATCAAAGACTTACAAGGCAATTAGCAAGATAATGTTAATTAAAGAATACATAATAAGGGAAAAATGAAAATAGCTGGTTATCAGGAAGCATATGGCTAGGTTTGAATCCTGGAGTTTCTTTGCATACATTATATGACTTTAGGTCTATGTGTCCTAACTTAGCTGAAATTTAAGTTTGTTATTTTTCTATAACTATTCTAAGCGTACGAAATACAACAGTGGATAGTTTAACAACTACTCTTACTCATCATCCTCTTTGCCAAACATTAACATTTTGTCATCTTTGCTTCAGAGTTGATTTTTTAGACCTTCCTTAATCCTATTCTTCCTCAGAGCATTACCCTGATCTTGGTGCTTATCATTTTCGACATTACAATATATGTATACCCATAAACAACAGTTAGAACTATTCTGTACACATGTATTTAAACTTTATATAAATACTATATTATTTGTATCCACCTGCAATTTGTTTTATCACTCAATATCACGATTTTGAGATTTACCCAAGTCGATACTTTTTATTCTAGCTCATCAGTTTTCTCTTGGGTATAATTGTTTATCCTGTAAATATACTTCCTGTCCTAAATCAATAGACACTTTCAGGCTTTTTCCAGTTTTTCACTATTGAAAACAATTTTGCAATGATTATTATGCTTTTGTTCTTATACATAAGGGTTTCTCTAAGTATACACCAGGGAGCAGAACTTCTACTTTCTGGATATAGCCAAATTGCTCGTCAAAACGGTTGTTATCAGTTTATACTACCAGCAGGGTTCCTTGACTCCATATCCTTGCCAAATTTGTTTTCATCAGATTAAAGAAAAAAAAAATTTTTTTGCCAATTTGAATGTGTGTGATGTTATATCTTACTCTGCTTTTGACTGCACTTCCTTGGTTACTAGTAAGGCTGAACATCATACATGAGCAGTACACACACATGCACAAACATGCAAATGCCTTCTGATTTCCCTGGCTTTTTCCTTTCTTACTGATTAGCAGGAGTCACTTTTATATTGAAGATACTAAGCCTTTGTTGGTTACATGCATTGCAGACATTTTCTCATAGTCTATGCCATCCTTTTTTTTTAGAAAATATCATTATTTTCATGTAATTATATTGATCAATCTTTTATTTAGGGTTGATGTGGTTTTTTTGCATTAAGAAATTCTTTTAAGGGGAGTTCCCTTCGTGGCTCAGTGGTTAATGAATCCGACTAAGAACCGTGAGGTTGCGGGTTAGATCCCTGTCCTTGCTCAGTGGGTTAAGGATCCGGCGTTGCAATGAGCTGTGGTGTAGGTCACAGATGCGGCTCGGATCCTGCATTGCTGTGGCTGTGGCAAAGGCCGGCAGCTACAGCTCCTGTTAGACCCCTAGCCTGGGAACCTCCATATGCCGCAGGTGCGGCTCTAGATAAAGGCAAAAAGACAAAAAAAAAAAAAAAAAGAAATTCTTTTCAGAATACTAAAGCTGGTTTCCTATATTTGCTTCTAAAACATTAAAGTTCTGATCTTCACACTTTGGTCTTTAATCTGCAGTTCATTTTTGTGCATGGTATAATGTAGAGACCTAATTTTACTTTATTTTCCCATATGGATAACAGATTGTCCCAGGACAATTTATGGTATAGATTCTCTTCTACAAACATCAAGTTTTCATATGTACATAATGTTCTAATCATCATAGCTGCTTGCAAACATTCTAGTTTTCCTCTTTCTAGGTACTTAGTGGCAGGCCATATGACTTTAAATGTGAGCAAAAGTGACATTGTCTATTTTTCTGCCTCAGTAATTGTGGAAGCATATGCTGGATGTCAGCCTGGATCCCTGAGTAACTTGCTGCCAATTCACACCGAATGTGTAACATTGGCAAGAAATAAATTTTTGATGTGTTAGGCCACTAAAATTTTTTAGGTGGGGTTTCATTGCTATAAATAATACAACCTAGCCTATGCCAACTGATACAGAGGGGTAGGTCACTGGGCTTTCTGTTCTGTCCCCGTGATCTATCCCTTATTAACACATGGCATCTTAATTACAATTGTCCTATAAATCTTGATAGCTGAGAATGAGTTCCTGACCTTGTTCTTTATCAAAATTCCCTTTGTTATTCTTGGCCCTTATTTCTCTCACAGGAATTTCAGAATTTGCCAAGCTCCACTATAAACCCTGTTTAAGTTGGAGACTGCAGGGTGATGCCTAAAGCTGGTCTAAAGATCTTTACAAAAACCCCTGGGTAACTGGTCTTTTTCACTCCATTACTGGGTGACCTGGGGACAGAGACGGGGGAAGACCAACTTTTCACTGTATACCCTTTGTATTTTTTTTTCTTTCTTTCTTTTTTTTTTTTTTGTTTTTTAAGGCCCCAGGTACAGCATATGGAAGTTTCTAGGCTAGGGGTCAAATTGGAGCTGTAGCTGCTGGCCTACACAATAGCCACAGCAATGCAGGACCCAAGCCTCAACTGTGACCTATACCACAGTTCACGGCAACACCAGATCCTTAACCCACCGAGTGAGGCCAGGGATGGAACCTGCATCCTCATGAATACTACTTGCATTCGTTACCCCTGGGCCACAACGGGAACCCCTATCCTTTGCACCTTTTGAATGTTATACAAATAAATAAAGTTTAGAAATGAGAACACAGAGTCTTTTATTTATAGAAGAGGCAAAGCAATCTATCTCAAAAAATTAGATGAGGAGTTCCCAACATGGCTCAGTGGAAACAAATCTGACTAGGAACCATGAGGTTGCGGGTTCGATCCCTAGCCTTGCTCAGTGGGTTGAGGATCCGGCGTTGCTGTGAGCTGTGGTATAGATTGCAGACGCGGCTCGGATCTGGCGTTACTGTGACTCTGGCATAGGCTGACGGCTACAGCTCCGATTAGACTCCTAGCCTGGGAACCTCCATATGTCACGGGTGCGGCCCTAAAAGGACAAAAGACAAAAAAAAAAAAATTAGATGAAATAATTAAACAAATTTTAACCTAATCATTTGTTGATAATCAAGTGCTAAATGATGTGATCTAAAAGACATAAAAGGTTCCCAGAAATCAGAGTATTCAAACAATGTACCATCTGAGGCCCTTGCTCATGCCGTTACCCTCTCCTTGGTTGTCTCCAAATCCAACCTGTCCTTCGAGGCCAGGCTCAGTCGCCACCCTCGCCATGATGCTCTCCCCGCTGTCCACACCCCTCCCCTTATCTTGTCCCAACGGTATAGTCTGAATGCCTTTGGCATGTACTCAACAATTTCTCTTGTGTTGTTACCTTTTGGATAAATAACTTTTAAGCTGTTGTTTATTTTTCAGATGTTTATATTATCTGAATTATAATACTTCAGGGCAGAAATTATATATCATGTTTCTTTCTAACCCAAAGGGCATCTAGGGTACTATTATACAGTGGGTTGGTATTTGACAATCACTGGTGCGATAAGTGAATAAGTGAATGACTCACAGAATGAACAATAAGAGAGGTAAATGTTATGTTAGCTCTTGTAGGGTTGCTCAGTGGAAAAAAGGAGCACATTCCATATCATAGAAAGAGCGGCACAAGATGTGTTACAGAGACGAGAATCAACAGTGTATACACAGGTGGAGTCATGTTTTCGTGTGGGTATATGGCACAGAGTTGATAATAAATTTGGCTGAAAGAGAAATTTGTATTGGGAAACACTTTGAGAGACAAATGAAAGAAAGAAGCCACCTGAAATGACAGGCTAAAGAAATGAATTTGCTCTAACAGATAACTGTGAGCCACTGTACTTTCCTATTTCCTAGTTATTAATTTTAGGTTTAAGCTAAGCATTGGCAGTAACCCTTATGCAAAATTAGAAAAGAAACCACGGCATGCTAAAGTATTTAATGATGAGATGATATAACATCTGATATTTGCTTTAAAATATTCCAAAAAAAAAGTAGAGGAAATAAAAGCAAGATTGGTGAAATGCTGGTAACTGTTGAAGCTGGGTGATGATGGGTACATAGGAATTCATTAGATTTAATGTTCTACCTTCAGGTTTAACAATGTCCACTAAACACACACACACAAGTAATCCTGGTAAAACGGTAAGAGTTTAGGTCGCAGCATAATTTGTTACAACTTGTAAAACAATTATATACTATGTGTGCACTCCCCCCAAAAAATGTAAAGAAGAAAATAGCAGTGAATGACCTCTAAATGCAAGTAAGCAGAAATAGGGGGCATTGGCTAATATAAACAGTGTTAATATAATAAACAAAGAATAAGCTGTCAGAAAACTCTGACGGAAACCAAATACACTGATGCCTGTGGTCAAAGCCACAGTGTTGTTGAATTATGTGTCAGCTATGCTGAAAGAGCTAAAAGGAGGACATTTTGAGTGAGCAGTCAAGGTAAGTGACAGTTTGCACGGAGTCAGACAAAGGAATTATTGATGACATTTTCCATATGCTTATGGTGGTCAGACCTATAGCTCACACACGACCTAAAATACCCTGGGAGAATTCACCAAAGACAGTGCTTTTCTCTTTTAAGATCTGTAATTTTTTTTCTTCAAAAAGATGTAAGAAAATCTATCCTGAAGGTTTTGTTTCTAGTTCAAAATTTAAGTTTATGAATATCCTATCATTATAGAGTTAATAGACCTATTTCATTATCTCATTAATTAAAATTCATAACACTAGATTAAAGGAAAAGAATCTGCAATTCTCCGTTTATAGAGAACATCAAAGAAAATAAAAGAAAACCACTTACCACCACTTACCATAAGTGATCAATAGCAGGACAAAAGGCATGTTTCTAAACAGATTCCTTATTGACTTCACATAGGAGTAGTCTTGAGGGGGGCTGTCTTGGAGAACTGCTTGAGCCTGACTTGGTGGATATGGAGGTTTTTCTTTGAATGCTGGAAACATACATGAAAAGGTAATTAAATATATGTGCCTTCCTTAGTGAGCAGACTAAATTCAGTTTAAGTCTGAGGAGGTAGTTAAAAGTCTTTTATAGTGAGACTTGTCATTTTCACTAATTTCTAAGAATAGTTTGTTATGATCTTTTCAACCCTCTGAAACTAAAACTCGGAGATTTGCCAATTCACATAACTGGGCTGCAAAGCCACCAATACTATGTCACAGCCTTGCCCAGTGATTATTCTAGTTTTAGTTAGCAAAGATTAATTTTTATTATTTTAAGTATTCAACAACTCCGTTTCTAAATTCGGATCAATCTGTAATTAGAGGTAACATCTCATATGAGCAAGCCAACGTTATTGAAATTTACAGGACTGTCTTTTGAGTTAGGACCCATTTTTTTTCTTAAATTCAATGTAAAGTTGATCGTCTGACCCCATTACCCTTCTAGAACTGAAAAAGTCCAGGTGCATTCACGGAACCTGAGCTAGGTTTGCTCGCTGACTCCCCTTAGCTGCATGTGGAAAATCTAGGGGTAGAGCTGAGAGACATAAAAGTGTGATGTGTGGTTCTTTTCTTCTTCTGTTGGCCATGCTTGTGGCATATGCAGAAGTTCCTGGGCCAGGGATCAAACCTGCACCACAGTGACCCAAGCCACAGCAGCGGGTCCTTAACCTGCTGAGCCACCAGGGAACTCCAGTTTGATACTCTAAGTTCTAGCACTGCCCATTTCTATGGAGTTAGAGATAGATTCACAGCCTCTCAGCCAGACCTTTAGAGACTGCCCTTTGCTGGGCAGGGAAGAATCTACTAACTGCTGGCAGCAGATGGCTAGGGAGAAATTTCTGTAAGGTTTGCCTAGCTAGGAGTCAAGATTTTTTGATTAAAGAGCTGATGTGCTAAGATTTGGTACATTAGAAATTAAAATCTAGGTTTAGTATTAACTCAAAATTTTAAACTACAATAGATGGAAAATGCAGTATTTCACTGAATCTAAGATGGTCTGATGTTGCCACTCAATGGTCTTGGCAGGTATCAATAGAAGGTTTTCACATAACTCTGTCTCAACTGCCACCAATGTTACATGCCATTGATTTTTTTTTTTGTGATATGAGCATTTAACATGAAATCTACCCTCTTAACAAATTTTTAAGTGAACAGTAAGTATTGTTAACTATAAGCATAATGTTATACAGATCTCTAGGACTGTATACAGATCTCTAGGACATCTTAGATACCACTGATTGATTATTAAAGGCATCTCAATTTCAGCGATCTCATGAAAAAAAATGTACACTTTAGAATCAATGAAATAGGGTAAACTCAAAAACCAAAAAGAAGGTAAATGGATTCAGAAGTAATATTTTCTAAGATATTAGAATTTACTCTTTTTAAATAGTAGCTAGTTCTTCCTTCCAACAAAGGCCTGCTTTGTAGTTTCAAAGTGGATTAGATTTGATGGACCTGACTGTCAATTGCAATCATGTAGAAATTTTAAAATAATACAGATTTTTGAGGCTCAATGAATCAAAACTTCCAGAACACAACCTGAGAATTGGTATTAAACACAAAACTCAATACTCAGCCAGGTCTGAAAATCACTGCAAAAGAAAGAAATGGTCCTTAAGACTTCCACTGTAATTCTCTAGTTCTCTTGTTTGCTTCTAAAAATTTAAACTTACAGTTCTTTGCTCACCAAAACATTCATTAATTATGATATAAATAAGCCATCAAACTAAAATAGACTTCTATTTTTATAGGTCTCTCTACGAAGTCAAGAGGAGACATAACTTATAAATATACACTTTTTAACATCCTTACATTGGAGGACTGGTAGACATAAAACGTTTAAGTTGTTGCAGTTCCTCCTCTTCCTTTCACCCTATCTGCTCCTTGTACTGCTGAGGACGTCTGCTGTCCTTTCCTCAGTCTCTCTGCGTCCTAGTTAAGATAGGAGATAGCTCTTTTTATTAATGATATTGGTAAAACAGAACTTACACAGTTATAAAATAAAGTTTCTGAATGTAAAAACTATGCTTATCAGGGTATTGAGTGAGTCTTAAGTCTCTTACTTAGATTTTTATTAACTATGGTAAAATAACCCTAAATGACTCAGATCTGAACTCCCATCTGAATGCAAAATGAAAACGAGTCTTGGTAATTTTAACTCCACTAGACTTACTTTCTGAATACAAGAGTTATCTTTTAGTTTCAGGAAGTCAAGTGCTCTCTTGGACAAAACCAAGACTCTTATCTACCAGCTACACAATGTAGTAAACATGGGCTTAAGTCTATGAAAAAAAAGAAAAGGAAGAACAAAACCCCACTGGTCTATGACTCTGTTTATGCTTCACTGTCCTTTCAAAGGCTGAAATATGGCTTTTTTCCCCTTTGAAACTAAAAAAGAAAAAAAATAGCCTTCTACCCTCCTCTCTTCTCTGCCCCCAAAAGTTGTGTCAATAAAATAGTTAACTGTTAAAACAGTTTTTCTCCACCCTTGGCAATAGGCATGGAAAGTAGCCAAAAGATTTTGGGGGTACTACATTCAAACTTTTCTCCCATGATGAATAAGCAGCAAATCTACTGTGTTTAGTAACACTTTTCTTTTTTGAAATTACATTATAATAATATCTTTTGATTTTATTATTTGTGCAGACATTACATGTATTGTTGTAAGACAAATATAGTTTTTTTGTTTGTTTGTTTTTATTTTTTTTTTCTTTTTAGGTTTTTAGGGCCGCACTCGCAGCATATGGAAGTTACCAGGCTAGGTGGCCAATCAGAGCTACAGCTGCCAGAATACACCACAGCCACAGCGACTCGGGATCCAAGCCACGTCTGCAACCTACAGAACAGTGCACAGCCATGATGGATCCTTAACCCACTGAGTGAGGACAGAAATCGAACGCGTGTCCTCAGGGATCCTAGGCGGGTTTGTTAACCACTGAGCCACAAAGAGAACTCTACAGATACAAGTTTGAATCCTGCCTGTCTCATCTCACTGTATGACTCTGAAGAAATCAATTCCTGCTTCTCTGCTACAGCTTCCTCATCCATAAAATGGAGATAATAATAATGTGTTATGAGGCTTATATAATATATCTAAAAGAATTTTTATACATGAAATTTTTATGCATAAAAGAATTACTGAGTACTATATGAAATACATTGTCTTTTGGAGAAATATTTATTTTTAAAAATTAGAGACTTTATCTCAGGGCCTGAAATTCTTGTAGACTAAGTACAACGTATTTTTTTTTTTTCTTTTCACGCCCACACCTACAACACGTGGAGGTTCCCAGGCTAGGGGTCACATCGGAGCTGCAGCTGAGGCTACACCACAGCCACAGCACCCCCGTATCCAAGCAATGTGTACGACCTATGCCACAGCTTGTGGCAACGCCAGATCCTTAGTCCACTGAGCGAGGATAGGGATTGAACCCACATCTCGGGGGAACAACATCAGGTCCTTATCCTGCTGAGCCACAATGGGAATGCTAGTAAAACATATTTCTGTGAAAAGTTTATAATAGCAGCTGATACATAAATATCCTGAATATAAGAATCAAAAGTAAAATTATGCATATATATTATATACTCATGTGTTTAAATACCTGAATATTAAATATTTTGACTGCCATTACTTTTAATTTCTGTCATCTACTTATTTTAGTGAATCAGGATGTTAAGGCTATTAATTGATATACATAACTAATATAATTTACTGCTCTGCATAAGAACAACATTCAAACACATCAGCATTACCACTTCTACAAGAAGAATTTGAATTGAAACAAAAAATAAGACTAAGGAAAAACTAAAATGATATATTTTTATATGTAACACTTTATTAATGGAGTTAGATTGCCTAGGCTCAAATTTCATTTTCAGCATTTACTAACTGTGACCATGGGTAAGTTAAATTTACTTAAATTCTGTGGCCCAGTTTCTCATCTATAAAATGGGAATGATTATAACAGTACCGCCTTTACAGGGCTGTGAGGATTAAATGAAATGCGGAGTTCCCTGGGGGCTCGGCCGGGGTAAAGACCTGGTCCTGCTGCTGCTGCGGCTCAGGTTGCTGCCGCGGCGTGGGGTTGATCTCCGGCCTGGAAACTCCCACATGCCACAGTCACAGCCCCCGCCCCCCAAACAAATGCAGTGTGCTTTAAAACATATTTGGTACATATCAGTCAAATGTTAGAGGCCACAACAGTTTTCTCCCAATAAGAATGGTGTACTAGTGTGAAATTCCACGGATGGTTGGCGTTAATTCCTAGAAATGCCAGATGGATTACATTTACATGTAAATTCCATGAGGAAGATAATAGGATTATAAGGCAGGAACCCTCAAAATAGTTATCTCACGAAGATTGCGAATACCAGTTGTGTTACATGCACATTGCTGAAAAGCATCAGCAAAACTAAAATTTATTTTATAAGACTGGGTTTGGTTGGGCTTCCAAATTAATTATGGGTAGAATTTTGAAGGAAGTAGGACTGTCTCTTAGGAATTAAGGAACTTTAAGAAAGAAAAGATTTTAAAAATAATCCATATTTTCCTCAGTAGCAAATATTTCGGTACAAGAAAAAAGGTAAATATTTAATTTAAATGTCACAATTTTCAACTTAGACTTTCGTATCACAACTGTATATTATTTTGCTTTGCCTGTGATAACTATGCTTGTTATCATCAGATGAAGATTACAGGTTACCAAGCAAAACTTGGTCATTTTCTTCCTGTTCCATTTCCATTCCATTTTCTTGCCATTCTTTTTTCTCAGTTTCCATTTCTACTGTCTACTCATAAGCCATGAGTACATAAATAAGTAAAATTATGTAAATGAATAGCCCTTTCTTAATTTTTCAAATAACACAGAGTGATATGCCAGTTGTCTCACTTATCATTGTTTTTTGTCCCAGTCCTTTGACAAGCAAAAATCTTATATTTGTAGCATCTCATATAGATGTTTACAGATAATATGTGTCATATATATAGCTTCATATCTATAGATATATACAATCTATTTCTCTCTTCTTCCAAGGAGACAAGCAATTGAAGACAACTAAAAAAAAAAGGAGAACCATAATTTCTGTAAAGATACATAAGCAATCAAAGGAAAGAGGATTTTACCTTTTAATAATCCCCATTACTAAAAGTCCATTTATGCAAAATATATATAAACCATTTTTCTTATTTCATCTAGCAAATCAAATACAGTTACCAGAAAAAGTAGATGTACAAATTTGTTTCTGAAAAATATAATTTTAAAATTTTGTTAAACCGCCCAAATAGTACAGTGATAATTTGTCCTTTATCATAGTCAGCACATGTCAGCAAATGTGACACTCCCTAATTTAAAAAACATTTTTTTTGGCCACACCTGCAGAAATTCCTGGACCAGGGATCGAATCTGAGCCACAGCAGTGACAATGCCAAATCCTTAACTGCTAGGCCAGCAGGGAACCCTTATAAAGTAGAACTTACTTGTAAATTTTAATAATCAAAAGATAGCCTTCAACTTCAAAGTTCTTTTCCTTTTCAACTCAATTTAAGATAGACTGAGTGCCCAAAAGGATACTGTAGTTATCTTAGCAGCTTTATTACTTAAAGAAGCCTCATCTTTTCTTTTCCCTGAAATTAAACTGTTTCCCATTAAAAGTAAACTTTAAAAAGCAGACCTTCCCAAACCTTCTTCCAAACTGATGATGGCTGCTTGCAGCTGATTTTGACTGACTGCTTCAAGAGACAGGCCCGGACGAGAGGACTCAGGGACGAATGGAGGCAGCAGTGCTTTGCTGGAGTGGCCTAACAAGCAGATAGTCGCCACAGTTTGAAATTCTTCTGAACAGCTTGCTGCTGCCCAGGAGCATTCACTGGTCAACATTATCAGATCCATTTAATTGTTAAATTGGGGACCCCTGGAAGGATTTATCATGTAAAGGAAAGTTGTAACCTATTTGCAGCATTTCAAAGCATAAGAACCTGTTCCTGGAGAGGTTAGCTTAAGAGGCAGAACACTAGACGGGTATGCAAAGAGGAGACAGGTCATATGTTCAAGACCAACAGTTATCAAGGAAGAAAAGTTAGTAGAGATGAATGAGATGACTAATGAGATGAATTAGTCTTCAAACCCTTTACAATATGAAAGCAGATGTAGTGAATCATAACACTTCCCTAGTGTGGGTGCATTCATGACCTCAACAAGAAAGTGCACGGCAAGAATGAAACAAGCAAATGCCACTTTAAATATTATCTATACAAATTTTCAGGGTTGGTTACTTGTATTTTCCTATGTTTGTCATGCATTCATCTATTTAAGCTTTAGGGAAAATAATTCACTTACCAATTACTGTTAAAATAAATAAAAGTGTGGCGACCGCTGCTGTTCCATAAAACATGGTACTGATATTACAAGCCAGAAGTTCGGTGTTGTTCTGTGTGTTGGGCACTAAAACTGGTGGCAGCAAAAAGCCAACTGCAGTTCCAAGCTGTAAAACCAATAGTCCTGTTAATTTTCTTTTTACTAGAATAGGAAAAAAAAGTACACATTGGTAGTTATTATAACATAAAGATGACAGCTGGTGTGTGTGTGTGTGTGTGTGTGTATATATATATATATAAAAATAAAGCACCATGTTCTAACATTCTTTACTATTGTACTGTTAAAGAAAAATTGCTGACAAATGTCTTCCCTATTCAACAAACATTTACTAAGATCCAACCATCCAAATGATGGTGCTATAAAGCTGTATAAGACACAGTCCTTACCCTTTGGATACTTACAATCAAAAAAGGGAATAAGAACATTAAAAAAAAAAAAAGGCTGAGAAAAGACAACCAGACAACCAACAGAACGGGAGAAAATATTTGATAAGGGTCTAGTATCCAGAATACATAGAGAATTCTTACAACTCAACAACAAAAAGACAAATATTGCAGTTCAAAAGTGGGCAAAAGACATGAACAGACATTTCTCCAAAGAAGATCAGCAAATGTCCAATAAACACAGGAAAAAATGCTCAGTGTCATAAGTTTCTGAGGAAAGGCAAATCAAAACCACAATGAGCGGATTCCTGCTGTGGTGCAATGGGACTGGAGGCGTCTCTGCAACACCAGGGCAGCAGGTTTGATCCCCAGCCGGGCACAGCGGGTTGGGGGATTCCAAGTTGCTGCAGCTGTAGTGCAGGTCGCAACTGCAGCTCAGATCTGATTCCATGTGCTGTGGGGCAGCCAAAAAAAAAAACCCAAAAAAACAAAAAACCATGATGAGAACAGATACCATTTCACACCCACTAGAATGGCTATAAAGAAAAAAAAAAGTCATGATACAGAGAAACTGAAACCCTCGTGCACTGCTAGTAAGAGTGGAAAAGAGGGCAGTCATCATGGAAAACAATCTGACAATTTCTTTAAAAGTTAAGCAGAGTGGCGTTTCCTTTGTGGCTCAGATCCTGACTAGGATCCATGAGGTTGCAGGTTCAACCCCTGGCCTTGCTCAGTGAGTTTAGGATATGGCATTGCCATGAGCTGCTGTGGTGTAGGTCACAGACATGGCTCATATCTGACATTGCTGTGGCTGTGGCTCCGATTCAACCCCAGCCCGGGAACTTCCATATACCACAGATGTGGCCCTAAAAAGCAAAAAAAAAAGAAGAAAGAAAAAGTTAAGCAGAGAATTACCAAATGACCTACATATACACCCCCAAAGTGAAAACAGGCATTGAATATTGTACAAAAACGTTCGCAGCAGCCCCATGTGTGGTAAGTGCAGTACTATGATGGAGACAGAGGATAGCGTAATTGATCATCCAATTGAGATTTCTACTCAGAGTGAAAGGGACTCCATGAGCAGTTGTGCTGGACAACAGGTATGCACCTGGCCTATCTCAGGCAAACTGGAACATGTGGTTACTCCAGTTAAGAAAGTACTTTGAAGGAGCACCTGCTATGGGCTTGAGGTTCAGGAATAACTTCTGAAGGGGCAAAGATCTTATGAAGGAATTGGAGTTAGTCAAGTGAAACAGAGATGTTCCCAGACAAGGGGACATGGTGTACAAAGTAAGGACAGAACATGACCTCGTGAGAAATGGTGAGAAGTACACAGTCCCCCTAGTGCAGAGCAAGGTCTGTATATGAGGAATGGGGTCTCTGCAGAGAGGTGAAGCTGCGGGACTGGCAGGAGGCAGAACTGGAGGGTCTCACATAGTCAAGTCGGAGAGTTTGAATTTTATCCTATGGGCAGCAGAAGGCACTGCAAGGGGCAAAGGAGTGCCCAGGACAGATATGCACATTAGTAAGACCACACAGGATGAATGTGGAGAATAGAGGGAGGAGAGCAAGAGCTGCAGAGAGGAAAATGGGCTAGCAAGCTCTAGGCGAGAGCTGCGGATGGCCAACGCTAAGATGGTGGCAGCAGAAATGAAGAGCAATGACCTCTTCATGATCGGTGGGGTCATATGGGATAGATATTGAACTGGAAATATCCAGCTAACCACTGTGTATGAGTCAGAAGCTTATTAATTTTTTCAATAAATTTTTATGGAGAAGCTACAACATGCTGCATGGGCACTGTAATAAATGCTGGTGATATAGTTCTATGAATTCAGGCCATGTACCTATTTCATGAAAATTAGAATCTAATGGTGGGGGATGGGAAATGAATAATAACGATTAACATGTAAGCATAAATAGCCACCACTGAAGCTCAGTGGGTTAACAAGCCCAACTAGTATCCATGAAGATGTGGGTTTGATTCCCTGGACCAGGGCATTAAGGATCCAGTATTGCCGCAAGCTGCAGTGTAGGTCACGGATGCATCTCAGATCTGGTGTTGCTATGGCTGTGACATAGACTGTGGCCTAAGGCTCTGATTCAACCCCTAGCCTGGGAACTTCCATATACCGTGGGTGCAGCTCTAAAAAGAAAAGAAAAAAAGTAATTTATATATACATGCATAAATATATCTAACATAGAGAAGTAAAGTATGATGATGTAATAAGAGAGTGACTGGGCAACTTTAGATTTTTTTTTTTTGTCTTTTTGCCTTTATCTAGAGCCGCACCCGTAGCATATGGAGGTTCCCAGGCTAGGCGTCTAACAGGAGCTGTAGCTGCCGGCCTTCGCCACAGCCATAGCAACGCGGGATCCGAGTCGCGTCTGCAACCTACACCACAGCTCACGGCAACGCTGGATCCTTAACCCACTGAGCGAGGACAGGGATCGAACCCGCAACCTCATGGTTCCTAGTCGGATTCGTTAACCACTGAGCCACGACAAGAACTCCAGACTGGGCAATTTTAAATGGGATCCTCAAGAAATGCCACTGAGCAGCTCCCATCTTGGCTCGGTGGTAACGAACCTGACTAGTATCCAGCAGGTTTGATCCCTGGCTGTCTCTGTGGGTCAAGGATCTGGTGTTGCTGTTGTGGCATAGGCCAGCATCTGCAGCTCCAATTCGACTCCTATCCTGGGAACTTCCATATGCTGTGGGTGCAGCCCTAAAAAGACAAAAGAAAAAAAGAAAAAGAAATGTCACTGAATAATATTTAAAATGAATTTAAACTGAGAGCTGAAAAATGATATAGGAGATAATGTGATCCTAGCAGGAAGAACATTCCAGACTGACAGAATGTTTCTGCAAAGGCCCTTATGCAAAATGCAAGCTTAGCGTTTTTTTTAAGGAACCAGACATATTAGTAAGGTTTTGTAATATAAAGAATTTAGATTTTAAGTACTATTGGAAGTCATTGGTAAGTTGAAGCAAAGCAATGGCATGATCTAATCTCAGGTTTTTTTTCTGTATAAACTCATTTTTAAAGTTGTTTTTAGTTTTTAAAATTTTAATTAAGGTATTTACAATGTTTTACAATGTTTACAATGTTTCTTCAATTTCTGCTGTATAGCAAAGTGACCCAGTCATCATATATATATATATATATATATATTTTTTTTTTCCCCCAGACTATCCTACATCATGTTCTAATCCAAGATTGGACCTAGGGCCCTGCGTTGAACAGCAGGACCCCATTGCTTATCCGTTCTAGATGTAATAGCTTGCATCTAGCAATCCTAAACTCCTCATTCCCTCTCCCCCTCCCCCCAATTTGTTTTAAAAGTTTCTCTCAAGTTAGAGACTTGGCAGTGTAGACGGGTTCAGAAATCAGACTTAAGAGTGAATGTTGCCACTAATTAGCTGTGTGACCTACAGAAAATAAATTCATCCCTTCAGGTATCAGTTTCTGTATACATAACACGAGGAGACTAAAATTTCCTACCTTACATAACTAAATGAAATGAAAACTATGTGTAAAGTACTTAGCATGGCACCAGGTCCTCAGTGGAGGCTCAGTAATGTTGAATGTTACCGGGAATGACCACTCCATAATCTGGGGTCATGAGCAAGTGCACAGCTACTGGAGCCAAGGAAGAATGAGGACGCTTAGAGAGAAGGTAGGAGGTAGGCCCAGAGGTGTCCTAAGTGTTGAAGGGAAGTCTGCCTATGAGGAATCATTTCCATTTATTATCCATGAAATAGATAATCCATAGATTTGGACTTGATGGTATTTTCCATTATTAATACCTCAGTGAGGTATTAATCCTGAATATAATTTTGTAAACGAAAAACACTTTCAGGAAAACAGTTCCTATCCAAACATGCAGAAGCAACCCAACTAAAATATCAGTCACAAATTATTTTGGAGATAAATCTATATTTCAAGCAATCCCTTCTTCTGTATTTTTAAGGGACATAAATATAAAGCAACAAGCCTACATGTGGAATTAATCTTTACCTGAACTTTAAATCATATTGTGATCTTGAAAAAAGTATTAGATTGGAAAGAGGAGAGTAACATTCTTTTGTTACATAGTTACATGTAGCAATCATTTATGAGTGTCTATTATGTACCAGGCACTCTGACTGCTAATATACAAAATTAAATAGGAGCTGCCCACATTGACCATCAAAATAAGAACTTCCCAGAATCCAACACCTTCCTTTTGCAAAGACTACATTAGTGACAAAAATAATACCTGCTTTAGTGTCATTCATTATCACACTGACAAGTGTTCTATGATGTTAGGCATACATGGGCCAATACAGTAAATTATTCTGAAGGTAATTCTCAAAGATAAGGTAGTCATTTTAAACTGGTTTTGAAAATTCTGTCTTTACAAATAAATCAAACCCCCTCTTTAATCCAACACTGTTTCCTATTTTATGGCCAATCATCGTTTCTCCATTTGTAGAGTGCCTCCTAAGAGTTCATGTGTAAGTCTAGCTCACATGGCCCATGACTTTTTATCTGCTCCTTGAGGATCCATTTTCATCTATAACCCTAGTGCTTACCTGATTACCTAGCACGGCGGTGGCACAAGCTGTGGACACCTCCTTGGGTCCAAACCACACGGAGGCGATGTGGGAGGGCAAGCCGAGGATGAACACCTGGGCCACGGAGCACAGGCACTGGCCCATCATGGTGACCCAGAAGAGATGCTGTTGCACGCTGCCACACTTGATCCAGGCACCCAGGGAGTTGAGGCCGGCGCCCAGTAGGGCGGTGAGCCGCAGGCCTCTCGTGTCCAGCAGCCAGGTGGCAGGGAAGATGAGGGGAACGTAGGCCAGCATGTACACCATGGACAGCCAGTCAATGTGCAGCGAAGAGACGTTGTAGAAGCCCTCGAAGACATTGCTGATGATGCTGTATTGGATCCACTGAAAGGCATTCACCAGCGAGTACAGGCTGAAAATCAGAAGTATCACAAAGCGCCGCGGGGAGAGCGCCGTCCGGGGCACCAGGGTGTTCTCGGCCCCCGGGGTCTCTTCGCCGGGGCCCTTGGGCAGCAGCCAGGCCTGGGTCTCTTCCTCTGGGGCCAGTGGAGTCTTCGGCCCGTCCAGGGCTCCCGAGGCGGCATTGGGGCCGTCCCGAGACACCCCATTCAGGGGTAGGCAGCCGGCTTTGGGCCCGTTCTGCGTCTCGGCGGTCATTTCTCCCGCGGGCGCGTCGCCCGGGACCGGGAGGTACCCGTTCGAGGGCGGATGCCCGTTCGCCACCGCTGCCTCTTCATCGTCCAGCCGCGCCATGTCCCTGGTGCCCCCTCCCTCCTCCCAGCCCAGCACCCCCGGCCCAAGACCCGAGGCCCTCCCTGCACCCCAACTCCTACCCCCCGGCCCACCGCTCCTGCGACCCTTTCCCCAGGTCGAGCGAGCCCGGGTGTGAGCTCAGAGCCGCAAACCGCGCTGCTCGAGTCGGCAGCCGAAGTCCTCGTCCCCACGCGCAGTCCCGCTGGCAGCCACCCAGCACCAGGCAGGGCCCCGAGAGCTTAGCGTCACTGCTCGGTGACGGCCGGACGGCCGGCCAGCCAATCAGAGGGCGCCCTCGCCCGTGGGAGCCAATCCGGGAGCTTCAGGAGGGGCGGAGCGGGAGCCAGTTTGCAGGGAGGCAGAGGAGGAAGGCCACGCAGGAGGTAGGGGTTGGGCGTTCTTCTGAAAGGATGCCATGGACAGAAGTCCTCCGACTGGGGCTGGGCGGGCAGGAGGCAGCCCTTGGATTAGGCTACTCGGGCCTGGGAACGAGGGGGTGGGAGAAACCGTGGGGAGACAAAGAGGCAGACGCCTGCTTCTCCACCTGGAGGGACTCCGCTAGAGCCAGGTCCAACCAGGGCAGAGAGTGAATTTGGCCTGTTGACCCAGTACAGCTGCCCGTCGACATCGGACCCTGCCTTTGGAGCAGACAGGACGTCATTTCATAAATTCGTGGTGTCTCCGCAGAGGAAAAATACCAGAAAGCGTGCTGATTCAAATAAAGTGATGTAAATCGTAAGAAATCTGCCCTTGTGAAGTTGTAATCTTCCCACTCTCACCCCGCTGACCGCTGACCGCTGACCGAGGCCAGTTAGACAGGTTGTACCAGTCAGGCCCTGTGGTTCCCTCAACATTCTCCCTGGGACCAACACTTGTACATAGTATTTACTGGAAACGTTTTCAGTTGGTTCCATGCACGGAACTTGCTTTGGAAGGTAGGCGCCAGACACTGTCATGGACTCCGGAGAATAAAAATAAAAATGAGAAGTAGACCCTGCCCTGAAGCGTACACATAGTCTTGTGAGTCTTTGTGGACTACAGAAAAAGCCGGCCCTGCTACTTCTTGGGAAACTAAATTTAAAGGAAAAAAAAAAAGACTCCAAATATTCATTATTAAAGTGAAATTGAAACTAGGAGTATCTCAATGGATTTAATCTTTAAAAGTACTTCCATCTGGAATCCTAAAACCGTGTACTCCTTTTTTTTTTATTGCCTCAACATTATTATTTTGGTAGTGTATAAAAATATATCACATACCTCACAGTAGAGGTAAAATGCCACATAATCCTAAAACTTAAGGAACGTGTATTTAATGTCCATTCTATGTAAATTGCACATCCCACCCCCTGTCCACTTCCCTGCTTTATTTTTCCTCTTAATGCTTAGTACTCTCTAAAATGTCCTATATTTTACTTATTTTCTCCTTCCCCACTAAAATGTAAGTTCCATGAAGACAGGGCTGAACATTTTGTTGCTTTGCTGCTGTTGCTATATTCTGAGAAACTGAAACAGTACCTAGCAGTAGGTGTTCAATAAATATTTACTGAATGACTGCAACTAACAAGCATTGAATATTTTTATCTTTTTTTTTTTTTTTTGGTCTTTTTAAGGTCGCACCCGCTGCATATGGAGGTTCCCAGGCTAGGGGTCTAATCAGAGCTATAGCTGCTGGCCTGTGCCACAGCCACAGCAATGCCAGATCTGAGCTGCATTGCAGCCTGCACCTCAGCTCACAGCAACACCGAATCCTTAACCCACTGAGAAAGGTCAGGGATTGAACCTGCAACCTCTTGGTTCCTAGTCGGATTCCTTAACCACTGAGCCACAAAGAGAACTCCAAAGCATCGAATATTTAAATAATTACTTAGGATTTGTAGTTAAGTTTATTTTATGGATGTCTGAAAAAATGAACAAATCGCATTTCTAAATATTCAGCACAGCTTACTATTCAGTATTCTGAGGCATTTTAAAAAATATCTTCATGTAACATGAAACCTTATACATAGCTCACCAAAAAAAAAAAAAAAAGCTGTTTAGAAAGGGAACCCAATGGGTAGAACTTTATTTTAGATTTTTTTTTCTAAAGTATAACTGATTTACAACATTATGCTAGTTCTAGGTGCACAGCATACTGATTTGGTATTTCTGTAGTACATTTCAAAATGATCACCACTAATGGGTAGCATTTTAAATGGATCTTTCTTTATATTTGCCTCAGTAGTACCTCCAATCCACATGTTCACAGTAAACATTCAGGAATGTGCAAATTTGTCACCTTCTTCCTGAAACCAAGAAACTGGCAAGTTATATTAGGCCTCATTTTCCCCTTATTTAGTGGAGATGTCTTCTGCTGGATTGGAAAGATAACTTTTCTTTCTGCACAGAGGCAGCCTCCTGAATGTACCTGCTGCAGGGAGACCATTCTTTCTGACTGTTTAGGCTCTCTCTGTTTAAAGATAGTTTTTCTTCTCTATGTCCTTAGCAAGGTTTGGCGCTGGGCGTCCTCTGAATGTCCTGGATATCAGTTAGCATCTCCTCTCCCTCTGCGCTTTTACTAGCTGGTGCCTCTCTTACTCGTGCCCACCTTGTCATTTGCCTTCCCTGCACCAGCAAAGCTCTGTATCTGACCCTGTTATCATCTACATGGAGCATACCACCAAGAGCATCTAGACTAGTGGAGAAAAGTATCAGATCTAGAGCCAGCCTCCCTGGGGCTGAATTCCAACTTCAGTACTCACTAGCTGTGCCATCTTCGGCAAGTCACTTAGCTTTTCTGTGATAATACATATGCCTCATAAGATTTTACTACGAGGATTAAGTGAGTAGATAACATCTGGTCCATGAGTTCTTAGTTGCAGTTATTGAGATAGTTTACCACAGTGGTGAAGGGTCCAGGTTCTGGAGCCACATGGCCTGGGTTCAAACTCTTGCTGATTGACTTACTAGTCGCATGACTTTGAATCAGTTACTTGTGCCTCAGTTTCCACAGCTGGAAAATTAGGACAAAATTATGCATGAGATTATTATAAGAAATAAGTGGCTAATAAATGTAAAGTACTTAAATGGTGTCTGACCTCGGATGTATATTGATACTCAGTAAAATGTTATCCATAGCCATCATTTTTTTTTTGGCCGTGCCCATGGCACATGGAAGATCCCGGGCCAGCGACTGAACCTGAGTCACAGCAGTGACCCAAGCCACTACAGCAACAATACTGGATGCTTAACCTGCTGTGCCATAAGAGGACTTTCTATCCATAGCCATTAATACCAACTCATATCTCAAAGTCATATCTCATTCTCATGCTGTCTTAGACTTGATCTCATCTTATTTAAACCTGCCTAGATTGTCCTAGAGCTACTCCAAGCTCTTCCAGACTGACTGTACGGTGGCAGGGTCCCTCCCAGGACTCTAAGGAGCAGCACACAATGGCTATGCTAATTACCCTTACCTAACAGGAGGGGACTTCTTTCCACCAGAAGTGGCCAACACCTGAATGGACTATCCTGTGACGTATCTAGATAAGAGTTGGATGATATCTGTGCTGGACTAGGGATGTTGTGGATAGGATTCCCGAACTCCATGGAAAAGGGAGCTATGTGAGATCTAAGATTTCTTCAGACTTTAAGTTTGATTTATGAAAATAAAATATTTCCAATGAAAGGATCTGACAAAATATGTATGCCTATTTCAGCAAAGTTCCATAAAGAGGAGCTCCTGTTGTGGTGCAGCAGAAATGAATCCGACCAATAACCATGAGGTTGCGGGTTCGATCCCTGGCCTGGCTCAGTAGGTTAAGTATCCAGTGTTGCCATGAGCTGTGGTGTAGGGCACAGACACGGCTCAGATCCTGCATAGCTGTGGCTGTGGCGTAGGCCGGCAGCTGTGGCTCCGATTCAACTCCTAGCCTAGGAACCTCCATATGCCTCAGGTGTGGCCCTAAATAGCAAAAAAAAAAAAAAAAAAAAGGTTCCATAAAGTAACAAATGGAGTACAGGAAGGGGAAAGCTCAGCAGTATCTCTTTGTATATCATTCTAATTTCCCAACCTTGCCTCCTCTCTCTTGAGGCTTCAGTGGTAGATACTTATTAACCAGCTTAAACATGAATCATACTTTAATCGTTATGTTTGGATATATAACATTACATGAACCTTAGGAGCTCCTGCTGTGGCACAGTGGGTTGAGAACCCGATTCCAGCAGCTCTGGTCCCTGTGGAGGCAGGGGTTCAACCCCTGGCCTGGTGCAGTGGATTAAAGGATCTGGCATTGCCACAGCTGAGATGTACATCACAGCTGCAGCTCTGATTCAGTCCCTGACCTGGGAACTTCCACACGTCATGGGTGTGACCATTAAAAAAAAAAAAAAAGGACCTTAATCTCTGCTAGAGAGGACAGTTCTGAGAACATCACTTGGCTGGGGGTCAAGACGAGACTGAGCTACATTGTGAATGTGGAAAGCCACGTCTGAGACAGATTTGAATAAGTAACAGTTCAGTGATATGAGATCTTAATGACACCCAGAGCCAAGGTCCAAGACCCTATTAAGAGTGATGTGGCTATTCCTGAGCAAAGGTTTCCTGACATCTAAGAGGGTAAGGTATAAACCAGAACAAGGCCACTAGATGCAAAATCCGTATTTCATGAGGAGGGGGGTAGATTTTAGAAGCTTGTGTTCAGCTGGCGTCACTATTACCATGTCTGTTCACCTGAGCGACCAAGACTGTGCTATTCTACTCTGTGGAGAGGTTAAGCTGAGATACAGGGGTGGAGGTGCTGGAAATCAGAATCCTCCCACATGAACTTTCCCCCATTACTGAGGTGACTGATTTGTTATTACACTCCTAGAAAAAGAATCCTAGGAGTTTCCCGTCTGTGTATTTTTGTCTTGCTTCCTCTTGTTCCGTGATGCCAGTTATATCCAACAGTACAATTAAACTAAACTAATGGGATTGTTCTAGATCTTTGAGTTGCAAGTTAAATCTATGGCTGGCCACTTGACACTTGTTTAAACGCCTGTGAGGTTCACAATTTTCCCAGCTTCATTGGCTTCGAATTCACCATGCTTCAACATCAGTTAGAAACTGGGCAATGACTTTGGAGCAAGGTCTAGTCAGAACTTGGCATTTGGGTCTCTTTTTGGCATTGCTGATGCTCTTGAAAGCATTAGCCAGGACGTTCCTGCATACCATTGTAAGAACCAGGTGGACATTCTTGTGTAGATGTGCTAGGGATTTAATTCTGTAACAGGAAGAGCCTCCTGCCCTAAAACATCTCCAAGGATTTGCTAAATTAGGTCCTGCCTTTCCTATCTGGCTTAAAATTTGTCTACTGAGTGATTTAAGTATAACCAATGTCAACTCACACTAAATTGTCCATATTATATCTTGTCTCTATTCCCTTCAGCCTGAATGAATTTATCAGTTTAGCTAGTTGGCATGCTGACTTTAAAGATGCTGAGATGCAGACAGACAAATTTAAAGAAGAGGAAGCAAGATAACATGAGATTTCCATCCACACATTTACCCCTGGCTGCTCCCCTACTCTCAGCCATGATCATTTGAGATTATTTTGTTTTTTAATGTTGAGATAGGATTTTGTGCTCAGGAAAACAAAAAAGAACAGAACAATGTTACATGTGTTTAAACCAGTACTTAAACTGCTAATTCCAAATCTTTTATTTTAGATAGCACTTAAGCTTAGTATACCCATTTTGTTATTATTTCTCTCTCTCTTTTTTTTTTTCCTACACTACAGCTGCAGCAACACCAGATCCAAGCCACATCTGTGACCTAAACCACAGCCACATCTGAGATCAAACCCATATTCTCATGGACACTAGTCAGTTCTTAACCTGCTGAGCAACAACAGGAACTTCCCCATTTTGTTATTTTGATAACTATAAATTTTTTTTTCTTTTTTTGGCTGCTACCTTGGCATGTGGAAATCCCCGGGCCAGGAACTGAAACTCCAGCTAGAGCAGCAGTCGAAGCCACTGCAGTGACAAGGCCAGATCCTTAATCTGCTGTACCACAGGAGAACTCCTATAAATCTTTTTATTTAAAAAATATAGGGAGTTCCTACTGCGGCACAGCAGAAACAAATCCAACTAGTATGAATGAGGATTTCATGGCTTAAGGATCTGGCTGTGAGCTGCGGTGTAGGTCAAAGATGCAGCTCAGATCCTGTGTTGCTGTGGCTGTGGCATAGCCAGCAGCTATAGCTCCTATTCAGCCCCTAGCCTGGGAACTTACATATGCCACCAGTGTGGCCCTAAAAAATTATATATATATATATATATATATATATATATATATATAGAGAGAGAGAGAGAGAGAGAGAGAGAGAGAGAGAGAGAGATTTTTTAAAACTTAACATTGTTAATTAACATTCGATTAATTTACAAATCTCACATACTTCAGATAACACTAAACATTTTAATACTATTTAACTTTAAGTACATCTATTCCCTTAGTCATTCTGAAATATAATACCTGATTTTCTCAAGGTCTCCAGACACCTAACAAGGCTGGCCTTATAAGCAGTGATGTGCTGAAACCTGAATGCATAGGCTTGAGAGAGCTGACCGGCTGTACCTCTTCCAGATTCAGCATCAGGGATATCACACCAGCAGCTTGAAACTGGCCATAGAGGGGGTATTTACGCAATAAAACTGGCAGATGCAACACAAGGAAGCAAGCTAAATGTCCAACAACAGATGAATGGATTAAGATGTGGTACATAGATACAACGGAATACTACTCAGACATAGAAGTGAATAAAATAATGCCATTTGCAGCAATATGGATGCAACTAGAGATTCCTACATTAAGTGAAGTAAGTCAGAAAGAGAAAGACAAATACCATATGATATCACTTATATGTGGAATCTAAAATATGACACAAATGAACCTATCTACAGAACAGAAGCAGACTAACGGACAGAGAGAATGGATTTGTGGTTGCCATGGGGGAAAGGCAAGGGAGTGGGATGGACTGGGAGTTTAGGGTAGATGCAAACTATTCCATTTAGAATGGATAAGCAAAGAGGTCCTGCTGTACAGCACAGGGAACTACATCCAGTCTCTTGTGACAGAACGTGACAGAAAATAATACGAAAAAAAGAATGTATACGTATGACTGGGTCACTTTGCTGTACAGCAGAAACTGACACAACATTGCAAATAAACTATACTTTAATATAAAATATAAAAATTCTTTAGAGAGTTCCTGTTGTGGCACAGTGGAAATTAACCTGACTTTAATTTAGAATCCTTTAGGACATGGGTTCCATCCCTGGCCTCGCTCAGTGGGTTAAGGATCTGGCGTTGCTGTGAGCTGTGGTGTAGGTCGCAGACTCGGCTCGGATCCTACGTTGCTGTGGCTGTGGTGTAGGCCACAGCTGTAGCTCCAATTAGACCCCTAGCATAGTGGGTGTGGTCCTAAAAGAAAAGCAAAAAACAAAATTTTTTTTTAATAAGAAAGTAAAACTGGCAAATGCTACATTGACCAATATACCACTGCTAAAAATTTAACAAATCATCCAATGCATCAAAAATGCTACTGACAAACTTAATAAGTCCAAACTTTTTGATTAAAACAAATTTTCTTGAACAGTGAAATACTGTTTGCAAAGGAACTCTTTTATAGCTGTGAGATAATATGAAAAAAAAATATATATGTATTGGTTTCTGCTCCATCCCATCCCCCCATAGCCAGCTTCCTGAGACAGATCTCCTAAAACCCTTGTAATTTCCCTGGTTCCTAACACAGAGCTCCTAAATCCCTTGGAATTTCCCAGGTGACATAAGCATCTTTTGTTCTAACGAGGTGACTCTTGGTGGGGTCCTGAATGGGGGCTGGTCACCAGAAAGACCAAGCCATGTTAGAAGCTTGGACTTTTCAGACTCAATCCCCATTCTCTAGAGAGGGGGACGGACTGGAAACGGAATTAATGATTAATCATGCCTACATGACGAAGCGTCCATGGAAGTCCCTAAGCTACGGAGTTAGGAGAGCGTCTCTGACACCTGCTGAACACCTAGGGTAGGAAGAGCAGTGCTCTTGGAAAAAGCATGGAAGCTCCACACCCTCTCCCACAGATCCTGCCCCGTGCCCTACTGCATCTTCATGACCACGTGTACCTTTTATCTTCTCCTTGTATAACAAACCCGTAAACAGTAAGTAAGCTGCCTGAGTTTTGTGAGTCACTCCAGCAAATTAATGAACCCAAGGAGGGAGTCATGAGAACCTTGATTTAATCAATTGGTCAGAAGCACAGGTGACAACCTGGACTTGCAATGGGCATCTGAAGTGGGGAGACGGACAGTTTTGTCCTGTGGGGTATTTACCTGTGGGGTCTGATGCTATCAACAAGATTAGATTAGATTGTGTTAAAATTGAGTTGAATTGTAAGACACTGAGGTGGTGTCACAGAACTGCTTGACATGGAAAAAAAAAAAAACTCCCACGTGTCTGGTGTCAAAAATATTGCCAATGTGATAGTAACGTCAGAGGAAATGAGAAACAGGAAGAAGAGCGAGTCTTTCCTACACAGAGTTTTCAAATAAAAATACTACATATGGGACTTCCCTTGTGACACAGTGAGTTAAGGATCCGGTGCTGTCACTGCAGCAGCTTGGGTCACTGCTGTGCACGCGTTCTTCCACATGCCTTGGGTGTGGCCAAAACAACCAAACAAACAAAAAAATACTACAAGTGTAATAGCATTTAAACATAAATTACAATCACAAATTTAATAAGTCAGATTCTCTACTATATCAGGGTCTCTTAATTATTCAAAAAAAAATTTTTTTTGGCCTTGCCACGGCATACAGAAGTTCCTGGCTCAGGGACAGAACACATACCACAGTGGTGATAATGCCAGATCCTTACCCTTCTGTGCCACCAGGGAACTCCTCAAATGTTTAAAGTAACAATATTAAAACATGGATTATCATTATTACATTACAAAAATATTATAATATCAGGATTTTCTTCATTTCCCTGTAAAGTCTATAAAAAATTAATAAACAGAAGCCTCAATTAGAGTTGGAAGACCAGAATGGGGAGCTCTGGTGCCCTGCAACAGTAGCCCAGCTCAACAGGAAGAAGAAAGACTCCTTTCCCGACGAGGGCTCAGCTAATGGAAAGCCACGGACTCTGTGGACTGCGGCCCTCCCAGCTTCTTTCTTCCCCCATAAGAAAGCTCTCCTTCCCTTGCCACGTGGGGCCTTGCAGGTGGCAGGTCCCGAACTGCAGTTCACTGCTGATCTGAATTAACTCGTCTTTGCTGGAGTTTATTCATCTGGCAGCCTATTGTTTTAGGTCAACAGGTGACATTCAACCCAGCCCACTTTTGTGAGACCAACCCCACCTCGGGTCAGCTTTTCTGCATGCCTCTGCCAAAACTTCCTAGGTCTTTTGAGACCATCTCTGATCGACCCCTCTTCATTTGAGAAAATTCCCACACTACCAGTTTCCTATAAATTGGGCACTTATGGGAAATCAGTCTCTTGGTCCTTAAACTTTGTGTTCCTATGGGTATATGTGTAAGGTCCTCCATTTTATACCCTCCAGTTTTATTTTACATAAAATATAATACACACACACACACACACACACACACACACACACACACATATTTTTTCCCCTTTTTTTACAGCCACACCTGCAGCATCCAGAAGTTCCCAGGCCAGGGGGGTCAAATCAGAGCTGCAGCTGAGGCCTACACCACAGCCACAGCAACAGTGGATCTGAGACATGTCTGCGACCTACTCTGCAGCTTGCAGCAAAGCGAGATCCTTAACCCACTGTGCAAGGCCAGGGACTGAACCCACATCCTCACAGATACTATGTTGGGTTCCCAACATGCTGAGCCATAACGGGAACTCCCAGTTCTATTTTGGGTTGGAATTCTATCACAGTGCCATAGCCAGACAAATTCCTGATCTCCAGGCTTGGGAGGGTGAGGTTGCTAAGGCGCCACTGCTTTGGTCAGGATTGGTGAAGGAGCCGGGCATGGCTGAGTGTGCAGACTGGAGATGACAATTAGAACAGAGGACAAGTGGCAGAGCAGAAAAGAAATCGCACCACATTAGTCTGTGCAGTGCAGCCAGGACGCCAGGTGCACATTTATCATGCATTCTTCCCCAGGATCATGCTCTCCATCTTCTCTCACCTGAGCCGAGCTACCCATCCTTTAGGGTCCACGTTGGCTCAGTTCCCACCTCCTTCTTTAGTCTTTTTCGATGACTGGAGCCTCTGCAGGCCTCTCTCTCTCTTCTGACCTGGTAGCACTGCTAGAGCCTGAACTCTTCCTGGTAATGGTACTCAGCTTCCCCTTTTCATATTTCATCTCTTTTCTGGATTAAGCCTGTTGAAGCCAGGGACTGGACCTTAGAGTGTCTTATTTTATAACTCCCTCAGTACCTACAAAGGCTCTTTACTTGGCACTTTGTGCCACACAGAATCACTTGCATCTAACTTGGTAAATGCTTTCAAGTGGTGATGACCAACGTGAGGAAAAGAGCCAGCTCCGTTATTGTGAAAATGGAAAATTTAACCTATTTTCCTTTCTTTCTTTTTTTTTTTTTTTTTTTGCTCTTTTTAGGGCCACACCCACAGCATATGGAAGTTCCCAGGCTAGGGGTCAAATGGGAGCTGTAGCTGCTGGCTTACACCACAGCCACAACAATGCCAGATCCAACCCAAGTCTGTGGCCTACACCACAGCTCACAGCAACCCCTGATCCTTGACCCACTGAGCGAGGCCAGGGATCCAACGCACGTCCTCATGGATGCTAGTCAGATTCGTTACTGCTGAGCCACAATAGGAACTCCTAAAATTTAATCTACATCACATAGTAAATCATGCCCCCCACCTTTGAAATGTAACTAAACACTGTTTTAATTCAGTTTTACACATTTGGCCATAATTGTGCATGCCTTAGTATTACATCCTACAGCCTTAGAGAGGGAATGAAGACCTTAGTAAAGTCTTGTGAAATGTGAAATTCAATAGAGTCATTTATGTCCAAGGGTTTTAAAGTAGGGGCAGGAAGTCATTAAGGAGGTAGATGTTATGTTTGTCCTTATTTAGCTTTTTGGGGGGCTGCCCTGTGGCATATGGAGTTCCCGAGCCTGGGATCAGATCCTAGCTGTAGCTGCAATCCAAGCCACAGCTGCAGCAACGCGGGATCCTTAACCCACTGTGCGGGGCTGGGGATCGAACCTGCATCCCAGAGCTCCCGAGACGCTGCCGATTCCACTGCACCACAGCGGGAACCCCTATCCTTATTCAGCTTTGGTCAGAAGTGCCATGGCGTTGGCGCATGATAGGTACTTGCCTGCATAGCTAATTTTATGGTGATGGGAGCATAATGAGCAACAGGTTACACTCGGATGCCGGCGATTCCCCAGGTCCCTGCTTTTCTTTGTCTGCCCACGGACCCCACTGCTCGCATGATGCATGGTTTCCTGCCATACGGCCCCATGCCCCCCTTCCCTGCTCATACCTCGCTATCAGCCTGCTGTAACTCTGCCTGCCCTTTGTTGCAAAACTCCTCTGTATCCTAACTCCCCTCGCACCTCCTCAGAGCAGATTTCTCAGGGTTACTTAAGATGCTGCCTCCTGGGCTCAAGTCCTCATTTTGCCCGAATGAAACTTATTTCTCAACTTTTAGGTGTGTGCATATGTTTTTTCAGTTGACATACCCTTTTGCAACATGATGAACTTCTCTTCCTCTTCTAAGGAAGCAAGTGAGGAGAGAGCCTCAGTCTCAAGCTGTTAGTAACTAAAGTTCCTTAGGTCTCTAAAGAGAAATTACAAGTTGTTCAAGTGCAGGTCAAATACGGAGGACACTGATCTCAGATCAAAGACTCCTTTTTACTGTAGCAGAATTCAGTGCCTTTTATTGCTTTGCAGGGCTGCACTTGCAGCATATGGAAGTTCCCAGGCTAGGAGTTGAATCAGAGCTGCAGCCTACACCACAGCATCATGGGCACAGCGATGCAGGATCCAAGGCAGGTCTGTGACCTACACCACAGCTCAAGGCAATGCCAGATCCGCAACCCACTGAGCGAGGCTGGGGATCGGACATGCATCGTCAAGGATCCTAGTTGGGTTTGTAACCCGCTGGGCCACAGTGGGAACTCCAGGATTCAGTGTGTTAAACTTCCAGTAGCCACGGACCAAAAGACAACTTTCGGGATCTGGTGGTCTGGCTGGACACTGTGGGAACAGGATGCCTAATTTTCCCTTAATTATCCACTCTCTTTATACGTTGCTGAAAGCTAAAAGACCAGACCCCTTCGATTGGGAAGAAAGCACCTTTATGACTGTCTAGAACCTAAAAGAGCGCACCTCTCAGGCCACCTGCTTTAGGTCATCCTAGTACCGGCTTCCCTTTTCTTTCTCGGTGTACAGAAAGGAGGGTGCCTTAGGCATGCGCACTCAAAGGCCCAGAGATCAGCAACACTGGCCCTGGGCTGTAACAGTCAACAACTAGACCCTGCAGCCAGAGGTCTTCTTCCCTATGCCTGAGAGCTTTGTCGGCAGCAGCCCTTACAAAACCAACTGAGGAAACACTTGTGGGCAGCTCGCTCATCATCTGTTTCCCCATGCAACAGAAGCTGTGCTCAGCACACTCGGTACCCTTCCGTAAGCCATTTCACCTCATAGGAAAAATTTCTTTTTTCTTTTTATGGCTGCACCTGCAGCATATGGAAGCTCCCGGGCTAAGGGCTGACTCAGAGCTGCAGCTGTGGCCTACACAGCAACACAGGATTCAAGTCAACCTATGCTGCAGCTTGTAGCAATGACAGATCCCTAACCCATGGAGCGAGGCCAGGGATTGAACCCACATCCTCACAGAGACAACATTGGGTCTTTAACCCGATGAGCCACAACGGGAACTCCCCTGGTAGGAAATACTGTTACTAGCTTCTCCTCACATAAACCCTTTCCCACTGCAACAACCTTAACCCTGCAAGCCTTCTCCCTTGACCTACTGGCGAAACTCCTCAGGACTGTCTGACACCGACTGACCAGACCCCTTAGAGCTGACTTAAAGAGACCCCTAGTACTAATGCTAACATTTCAGTTTATTGATTCTTATTTGGAAAATGGCAAAGGAAAACAATGTGCCAGGTATGAAATCACCTCCTCCTTTGGAGTAACTGAGGCAGCTCCACTGACTGCTACTACTTCAGCCTGGCACACGGAACTCCACACTCTGACTAGAGCTTGCATCCTAGCAGAAGGTAAAACTGTGAATGTCTATACAGAGAGTCACTTTGCAGCAGTTCCCGACTCGGGCAGTTTGGAAACAAAGAGGATTCTTGATTTCAGGAGGGAAACCAGATTAAGAATGGAAATTAGGTCTGTGAGTTATTGGAATCAGTTCGACTTCCATCTGTCCTAGGCATCATTAAGGTGCCTGAGCATTCAAAGTTAAATTCAGATGAAAACAAAGGAAATAATTTGTCTGGTCAGGCTGAAGAACAGCTGTCCCATGAACCACTCAACATGAAATGGTGATATTGAATTTTGACTACATACTGAAAGAGGATCTAATAAAAATGATCAAAGAAGACCAATCTAAGGCACTGTGGTAAAGGCTCTATTGGGATAATAATGCCTGTATTTTTAGCCCATTAACTAATTTATAGTTATGGCCCCAAAAGAAGACCTGTCTTACCAGAGTCCATGGAAGATGCAAATGACTCATCAGATGATCCACTGAGCAGCAGATCATTGAAACAATACCGTTGGGGAAAAAACTTTTTAAGGTCACCAAGGAGGCACAATTAACTTGTGCTGTACATCTTAAAAAAAAAAAGGAAAGGAGTTCCTGTTGTGGCGCAGCAGAAACAAATCTGACTAGTATCCATGAGGATGCAGGTTGGATCCCTGAGCGATCCCTGGCCTCGCTCAGTGGGTTAAGGATCCGGCGTTGCCGTGGCTGTGGTGTAGGTCGCAGACGCGGCTCGGATCCTGCATTGCTATGGCTGTGGTGTAGGCCGGCAGCTGTAGCTCTGATTGGACCCCTAGCCTGGGAACCTCCATATGCCAAGGGTGAGGCCCTAAAAAAGCAAAAATAACAAAAACAAAAAAAGAGAACCAGGGAAAACTATGCAAACTGCCCCTTGGACATTCTGATAGGCTTAAAGGGCCTTTTAAGATACGGCAAATGGATTTTATTCAAGTTGCCTCCTTCCCAAGGCTATAAATTTGATTTATTATGATTTGCATGTTTTCTCATGGGGTTAAAGCATTCGCTTGACAGCTATTGCTTCAACGGTTGCAAAAATTCTGTTAGAAAAGCTTTTACTCATGTGGGGGCTATACTCTCAGAACTGCATAATGATCAGGGAATTCATTTTTACTGGCCATTTTTTGAAACAAGTCTGTGAGGCGTGGCCTATCCTACAGCACTGTCACTGTCCTTATCACACTCAGTCCTCTGGCCTGGTGGGAAGAACAGATGGTGTTATTAAGGCTCAACTGGCAAAATTTATGCAGACCTTGGAATTGGCTTGGCTTATGACATTTCCTTTGGTCCTTCTGAATCTAAGAAGTATCCTCTTTGGGTAACACAGGCTGTCACCATCGAAATTATCACCGGCAACCCATGCATTTGGCTCAGTCTGCTCTGGATATATTTAACAAAGGGAGACACGCTTTGTTGAATTCCCTGGTGGCTCAGTGGGTTAAGAATCTGGCATTGCCACTGCTGCAGCTTGGGTTGCTGCTGTGGTTCAGGTTCGATTCCTGGCCCTAGAAATTTTGCATGCTGCAGGCATGGCCAAAAAGATAAAAAATTAAAAAAAACATCAAGGGAGACATGTTTCCTATTGCAATGGACTAATTGGAGCCTTAGATAGAAGCTATACTTTTACCGAACAATCTTTCCACAGTGCACTCCTGGGAGACAAGACAATAAACATCACATTCTATAACCAGGTGGTTTTATCCTGGAATAACATCTTCAAAAAAGACTCATTACACCTTAGAAAGGACTGTATCAGATTCTCTTAACTAATTCTTGTCCTGCAAAGCTTCAACGTACTGATTTCTGGAATCCTTTAAAAAGGCTCCAAGGCCTAGCTGACCTTCTCAACTGACAGGAGAATTAAAATGAACATTAACTAGGAAGTGAAGCAGAGAACATCTGATGCTGACGGTTTTCCCAAGAGGCAGGACCAGGTTGGTATACACATCCACACTATTCTAACCTCATTACTGATGCTTTTCATAATAAATCTGCTCTATTGTGCTGATACGTTTATTGAGTTTAATGATACTAATTCAGTTTTCTCGGTAAGGAAGCCCCACTCAGTTGGCTGGTGGTTTTAGCATATCACTTAACGATTTCCTTTACTATGTCCAAGATGGTGACCAGTCAGCCTTTTCCGGAATCTGATCTTAGCTAAAGTTTTAACTTCCCCAAGGCTACTTTTTTGGTAAATGGGAAGAAAATATTCTAGTGAACTATTCCCAGACCCTAGCAAGTGGGAGACATCTCTCTCAGTCGCCAAAGACCAGTCAGCCAGATCCAAGGACCCTCAGGTGACACCCATCACCAATATTTCTCTGGCTCCTAGTACTATGGTAGATTTCAAGCACTCAGCCCTTAAAATTGTCTACAAAGTAAATCTATAGGATCAGTGTCTTCACTTGGTTTTTTGCTGACGCTGCCACAAAACATTTCTCTAAAGCCCTGTTCCTCTCACATTCCAACCTCCTGGACGCTACCTCTTTTTCCCTCACCTATGGCATGAAGCTGAGGGCTGACCAAAATCTGTAAGAAATGCAATCTCACCCATTTATGTTGAGCTTTTTGTGGCACTGGGGCCAGATGGTTGTCAACTGGACCCTTAATGGGTCATAATGGCTCCACCCACCCTTGGTTAGAACATGTCCCGAAGCTCATAACCTGTCAATGAAACGAAACACGAATAACCACTCTTGGCTGAATACCATGTACTCCTGGCTCCACCCACCCTTGGCTCATAACCTGTCGAAGAAACGGAACACAAACACCCACACTCTTGGCTGAGTTCTATGTACTCCTGCTGGGTACATTCTTGAGTGAGATCACAAAGGAGGACCATGGGCTTCTGAACGTCTAGACAGCCGGCCCAGTGTGACAGGACCATGCCTTTTAGGATACTGTAACATTTTAAGTTCTCACTGAAGAAGAAATCCAGCCAAAATCTCATTGGTCTGGATGAGACACAGCAGCTCCCTTTTTATACCCTATCGACCCTCCAACAACTATCATCGCAAAAGGATTTGTTCCTTGGATTGGTGCCATCCATAACCGGCCTGTGGGACCATGGCTAAATTAATCAGCTCCACCATTGGAGGCTTAGTTCAACACCAGTGATCCCTGGATTCCCTAGTGAGGGTTGTAGTAGGTAATCAAACAGTGCTTTATTATCTTCTTGCAGAACGGGGTGGCCTCTGGGCCCTGCCCAGCACCTCCTGTTGCACCTGGATTAACACGTCTGGTAGATCTGAACTCAAAAAAATTAGGAAAATAGCACAAAACCTCTCTATTTTCTATCAATGTTTTCAGCTGGCTTTCTTCAGCTACAGGCACTTAGATAAGATCAGGACTTCAACTTCGATGATTATTATTAGAATTTTGCAATGTGTGCTTATATTTAAACTTCCTATGCTATCTCTCACTCAGATCTGCTCCAGAACTTCTACCAACACCAAGACTGTGGCCTTTCAATGGACTGAAATGATAGAAACGCTTATTCACTTAACAGTCAGGTAACTTGATGAAATTCCTAGATGATGAAAGTGCCTAAGAGTTATTTCCTGAATGCCGTCCAGTTGCTCAGATGTGGCCTAATCCTTATGACACTGACTCCTTGAAATAGCCGTCAGAGATTAAAAACTCCCCCAGACACGGGGCCTGGCTTTCTGGGAGAAGTCCATTCCAGTGATGCGAGACAAAGCAAATCTCTAAGTTGATCAGTGATGCTTTCAAAGGCAAATCTTGATCAAAAGGGGAAAATATGAAATGTGAAACAAAATAGATTCACTTATGTAAGGGGTTTTAAAATGGAGCCAGGAGACCATTAAGAGGTGGACCTTTACCCTCATCCTCCCCCAGCCAAACCATGAACTTCTGAACTGGGCCAGACCACAAATATTCCAAAGACTCTGCAATAACACTTGAAACTTTTCAAGGTAATGGTCTTTTACCTCTCTCTAGTGATAGCCTCAGCTCTCAATAGTTTAGCTAAGACTAGCTTCTGCCTCCAACTCCAATTATTGTTTGTAATGCAACACTGCTTTTTTTTTTCTTTTCTTTTTCTTTTTTTTTTTTGCCCTTAAAAGCCCCTGACTTTTCCTCCCTAGCGGTATAATGTTTGGGTTGCTACCTGAACCTGCGTGCCCCAAAATACAATTCTTTGATCTCAAGTAAACAGTTCTTTCCTCAATTATTGCCTCCCAGTTTATTTACTCTGACAGATGGAAGAGGGTATTAAACAAGAACAAGTCCAAGAAAATAGCGGCAGGAGACCTTAGAATGTAGCCTGAAATCTCTGCTGGGAGAGTAATTTTGGAGCAGCGAAAATCTGTTGGATTAAGAATTATTCAGGAGTTCCCTTGTGTCGCAACGGGTTCAGGCATCTGGTGTTGTCACTGCAGGGGCTCAGGTTCAATCCCTGGCCCAGGAACTTCCATGTGCAGTGGGTGTGGGGGACAAAAAAAAGGTATTCAAATTGGGTTTCTTTTGGTGCAAATTATCATGTTGTAGAATAATGAGAGAGTGTTACTCTTGGACACAGCACATAACTTTCTGAATTGAGAATCTAATCCATTACACACTTAAAAGAACTCATAATGCTTGTATTGTACTTTATAGTTTACAAATCCTTCCATCTATTATCTTGTTTAATCATCACAATACTTATATAAGCCCCATTTAAGAGCTAGGGAAGCTGAAGCTCAAAGACAGAAATCTTCCTTCAGGTTACACTGCAAGAAAGGAGGATCTGAATATGGTACCTGGCCCTCAGGTGCCAAGGCTGTGCCCAGCTGATTAGGTCTATTGATAAGTCTTTTGCATTATCTGGGAGCTTTGTTTTTAAAAAGTGAAAAAATTCTTATCCTTAGGAACTGCCCTGCCTTGGTCTTAATGGTTTTTGTACTCCAGTCTCATTAGAGTTGGGTGATCTAGTTTCTTTTGCTGACCTTTCATACAGTTCTTTAGGGAATTAATTTCTCTGGCACTGCTTTCTTCCACATCCATTTTCTTTCCTCTATCACTAATTTCTGTAAAGAGAGAAAGAAATTATGACGTATTTCTGAAGATTTTTTTTAAGCTGGAGACTTCCTCTTCTGAGAAAAAATACATATAGATAAAATAATTACCCAAGTAAAATATGCTTTTAATAAAATTTAAAAAAATAGTTACAATTGGGAGTTCCCTTTGTGGCTCAGTGGTTAATGAACCCGACTAGGATCCATGAGGATGCGGGTTCGATCCCTGGCCTTGCTCAGTGGGTTAAGGATCCGGCATTGCCATGCTGTGGTGTAGGTCACAGACACAGCTCGGATCCTGTTGCTGTGTTGCTGTGGCTGTGGTGTAGGCTGGCAGCTGATTCAATCCCTGGCCTGGGAACTTCCATATGCCCTGGGTGCTGCTCTAAAAAACAAAAGCAAAAAAAAAAGTTTACAATTTACTAAGTACCTACCACAAACCCTCACACCATAAACTCCAAGGGGGTAGGTACTCATTTGCCTCCAGGACCCAGAACAGCCCCAGACACAGTAAGTGCTCAAGAAATATCAGTGCATCTAATAAATTGATGCCAGGCACAATGCGAAGAGTTTTATATGCATATCTCATTTAACTCTGTTAAAAAGCAAAATTCAGCTCAGTAAATTTGAAGATCTAATTGGCTTTATTAGGCAATTCAGGATCGGGGCAGCATCCAACCTAGGAACAAAGGGCACCCTGGGGGTTGTTCAAGATGGGAAGCTTTTCTAGGAAGAAGGGTGGGGTATAAAATGAAAACAAAAACAAAAAAAAAAGGAGTGGGGTGGGGAAAAGGAGCTTTCAGCAAAAGATAATAAAATGCTGTTTTTAGGCCACGATGTGTTATTTGCGCGCAGGGGGTGGGGTGCTGGGGGAGAGAAAGGCAAGGGTTTCATCACGCAGACGGCCTCTTTCTCCTCTGTGGGGATGAAGACGGCCGATATGGCATATTACTTTATTGATGCTGACCTGAAAATTCCAGACTGGCTGATTAAGACTGAGTTTCTGGTAAAGGTGAAAACTGCAATTAAGTTAGGTATTATATCTAGGTTTGGCATCATGGCTTTTAGCATAAGTGATGCCACTTGGGGGCTATGGTTTTTCTCTTTAGCAATTCTAACTCCCTCCCTCCTCCTATCACACACACACACACACACAACTTAATGAAATAAGTATCTTTTCCCCATTTTACAGATTAAGAAACTGATATTAAGGCAGATTGAGTAATTTATTCAGGGACACATGGCTGATAACTAAATGACCTCTCTGACTCCAAAACTTCTCTTAACCAGGATTCTATGAATAGAACAAAGTTGGAATGGCACAAATCAAACTATTCCATCCCCAGGGTAACATCTCAGTACGCTGATCCACACCAGTTGGCTTCAAATAGGCTTCAGGTTGCTGTATGTTAAAGGTAATTTATAATAATACACCTGTAGAGACAGTAATATACTTCCTATATATATATGTATATTTGATTCTTAGTATATATATTTGATTCTTGGTAATATACTTCATATATATATATATATATATGTATATTTGATTCTTGGTATTTTGGTAGTTATAAACCCCAAACACTGAATTAGCAAATCTTGAGCCACCACGCTTAGGAAAATACAGTGTTAGGTTCTTGAGAGCGTCTAGTCATAGTATTCCTGTCACCTAATAAATATGCAACCTTGTTTTATGTGTGTTTCAGTTGAAAGACAAATATTTAAGAGTTCCCATCGTGGTGCAGCAGTTAATGAATCCGACTAGGAACCATGAGGTTGCAGGTTCGATCCCTGGCCTTGCTAAGTGGGTTAATGACCCGGCGTTGCCGTGAGCCGTGGTGTAGGTCGCAGACGTGGCTTGGATCTGGCGTTGTTGTGGTTCTGGCATAGGCCAGCGGCTACAGCTCTGACTCGACTCCTAGCCCGGGAACCTCCATATGCTGCTGGTGTGGCCCTAAAAAAAGCAAAAAAAAAAAAAAATAAAGACAAATATTTAACATATGTTGTTGATTTAATAACACTGAAATCACAGCCGATAGCACTATAACTCATCCCTGAGCAAGGCTTATCTAACACATGCATGGCCCATCACAGCCCTCTTGCTGCTTAGAAATACAGGATAGCACTTCAGCATTAGTCTTGGGGGCATTCTAAACAGTGAAATCAACAAAGAGCACCAAAATACAAAAGGAAAAATGACACTAAAAGGACCAGGAAAAGGACACGTTTACACTTCAGGAGCTGAAACAAGAAGGCAGAGAGCTGTCTGGTTCCACCTCAGCTGGGGATGTGCACGTCAAGGAGACTCGGACTTTGGGAATGACTGTGAAAGTGTCACAGTACTGATTACTGGATAACAAATGAATTTTAGTGAGTAGGTGAATTTGCAAGTACAGAATCCATGAGTAATGAGGATCTACTGTCCATACATATTTAATATTTCAAAGCCCTTTAAAAAGCCACAGATTAGGCACATTACTTATCTCCATTTAAGAGACTAAAACTGAGTGATTAAGAAATTGACTTGTTCCTATGTCATACATACAGCAAGTTTCACAGGCATGTGACTTCCATATTCACTCAGGAGGCACCCTCCCCACCCCTGAAGGGTGCTCTGCTGTCACCACCTTGAAATTCTCAATGATTTTTCGACAAGGGGTCCAGCCTTTTCATTTTTCACTGGGCACACAAATTATGTAGGTGATCCTTATCACACAGCAAGTAAACAAATTCATAACTATTAATTAATAAAAATACTGTATATTTATCAAATTGAACAAATATTTTTTCTTAAAAAAATTTTTTTTCAGTCTTTTGTATTTTCAGGGCTGCACCTGCGGCATATGGAGGTTCCCAGGCTAGGGGTCGAATTGGAGCTGTAACTGCCGGCCTCCCACAGCAACGCGGGATCCGAGCTGCCTCTGCGACCTACACTACCCACGCTGGATCCTTAATCCACTGAGCAAGGCCAGGGATCGAACCTGCAACCTCACGGTTCCTAGTCGGATTCATTTCCGCTGAGCCACGATGGGGACTCCCCTAAAATTTTTTTTTAATTAAAGTATAGCTGATTTACAATGTTCTGTCATTTCCTGCTGTACAGTACAGTGACCCAGTCATACATATCTACGCATTCTTTTTCTTACGTCATCTTCCATCAGGTCCTATCGCAAGTGATTGGATATAGTTCCCTGTGCTATACAGCAGGACCTCATTGCTTAAGTCTTTTTCCTTTTACAGTGCCTAAATAATATATTAAAATTATCATTTATCCAGGTTTGGTTGTCTTTTTTTTTTTTTTTTTTTTTGCCTTTTTGTCATTTTATGGCCGCATCCGCGGCATGTGGAGGTTCCCAGGCTAGGGGTCTAATCGGAGCTGTGGCCACTGGCCTGTGCCGCAGCCACAGCAACGCGGGATCCGAGCCGCGTCTGCAACCTACACCACAGCTCACGGCAATGCCGGATCGTTAACCCACTGAGCAAGGGCAGGGATCGAACCCGCAACCTCATGGTTCCTAGTCGGATTCGTTAACCACTGCGCCACGACGGGAACTCCCAGGTTTGGTTGTCTTAAGGTTTTTTTTTCTTGCCACACCCACAGCACGTGGAAGTTTCCAGGCCAGGGACTGAACCTGCACCACAGCAGTGACTCAGGCTGCTGCAGTGACAATGCTGGATACTTAACCTGCTGCACCACAAGGAAACTCAAAAGTTCTTGATAATGTATTAGCTCATTTAATCCTTACGACCCCCTATGATTTGGAGACTATTTCCATTATATGTATTAGGGAACTGAGGCCCAGAGAAGGTAATTTGACCAAGGTCACACTGTTAGCATAGCTTGAACAGGAATCAAATCTTTTTTACTTCAAATTCCATGCTCTTGCAATTAGACTCTGCCTGTGTCTAATTTTAGGTGGCTCCAGTTTTTAGGGGATCTGTAATAAGAGTTTGAATACTGCGATCTTGGTGAATTTATGACCAAGACATCTATATTTCATTTGCAGTAAATCTATATAATGGGCTCTTAACAAAATATAAATTAGTTCAAAAGTAGATGAGACAATTACCTTTTTTTCTTTTTCCTTTTCTTTAGTCACATCCCCATTTGTTTTTCATTTGTACACCCCCCTGGAGACGACAAACAGCAAAAGTATTAAAGGAGCTAGAGTTATAGAAGTTTAATTTCCAAGAAATTATTATTTCTAGTAAAAAAAGTAAGCTGAAAATAATGACAAAAATGAGGTCTTGGAACAATTTGAAGATTTAGTTCATCCATGTTTTCTTGTTTTCACTACATGGATAATTAATTGGTGACTGGAATAGAGTTAGAAAGATTGAGGCCAATTTAATTAGTGTTGAGTATGTAAAATATTTTATCTTCCTTCAATTTAAACTTGTTAGATCCAATGTTTTCCCTTTTTATTTCATTAATTGACATCTTGCCTAAAGAATTGTTTACTTGAAAACCAAGGGATCATTTCCTGGTGTTGTATGTCTTTTATATTTGTGAGCAAACATTACTGGATTTATACCTTTAAGAAAGTCAATTGCTTTTTATTGAGCTTCTACATTATACTGAGCTCAAACTCCAAAAGTTATTGTAAAAAATATGATGCCTAAGATCAAGAATTTTCTAAAGATGATAAGAAAGAGAAAGATAAGATAGAAAGGCTGTACCTGCCAGAGACAGCAAAATTAAATTGCAGTGTGGTAAAAATTAGTTTTTTTCCTTCATATTCTTTGCCTTAAGAAAAGAGTTTACTTTACACTCTTAAATTCCCAGAAATAAAATAAGAGAGTTTTAGATCGTTTCTGAAATAGTGAATTAGAGAAAAATAGCTTTACTTGTTTCTCTTTGTCCTAAAATTTTGAGAGCTTAGCCCTCAGCTGGGAGCCAGTCCCAACCAGCTTCTTAATCTTAAAGCTGATCAGTTCACTACTGAGCACAAGAATAAATGTTTATTGTTGCATCATCATTGTGACAATAACTACTTAAGACAATTCTTTGCAGTTGTTCAGAAAATCCAAGTCTTCCTTGTGGCTCTGGAAAGAGGGAGGAGAAAGAAAGTCAGGAATTCCATTCTCCCTTAAAGTATTCCTTCTGTTCAGGGCAACTATATTCTCCACATAACATTTTTCTTGTAAGACTTGTTAGCCCAAAGCACTCTGAAAATATACTTCTTCTCCTTTTGTGTATTTAGGAACAGAAAACTGAGGACTCTGGTGGGTTTCTTAAAACAATCTACGTTTGTGTGATTTTTGTCACTTCAAAGTATTCAAAGTGTAAACAATCTAAAAGTCTTAACAATAAAGGGACTAGTCAATTAGTTATTGTAAATTCATACAGGAAACTACTGTAATAAAATATTATAGTTTTTATTACTAATGACACATGTAATGACAAAAAATTATCATGATGTTAATAAGTGAAAAGAAATCATCTGATTAGTAGTATACTTTTCATTCATTCAACAAGTATTTATTAACCACTTGATAAGCATTATGCAATGTGCTAGGTGCTAATATTAATTCCATTTAACAGTTTTATTGTGGAATTCCCGTTGTGGCACAGCAGAAACGAATCTTACTAGGAACCATGAGGTTGCAGGTTCGATCCCCGGCCTTGTTCATTGGGTTAAGGATCCAGCGTGGCTGTGGTGTAGGTCACAGCTCAGATCTGATGTTGCTGTGGCTGTGGCAGAGGCCAGCAGCTGTAGCTCTGATTAGACCCCTAGCCTGGGAAGCTCCATACGCCACAGGGTGTAGCCCTAAAGCAAAAAAAAAAAAACCAAAACCAAAACAAGCAAACAAAAAAACAAAACCCCAGTTTTAGTTTGATGTAACTGACATACAATAAAGTGCACATGTTTAAAGATGGTCCCTGACTTATGAAGGTTTGATGTACAATTTTTTTTTTTTTTTTTTTTTTT
>PVHT020000175.1:22716986-22740442 GCA_004024745.2 Catagonus wagneri
GCATGTGGAGGTTCCCAGGCTAGGGGTCTAATCGGAGCTGTGGCCACCGGCCTTCGCCACAGCCACAGCAACGCAGGATCCGAGCCGCGTCTGCAACCTACACCACAGCTCACGGCAACGCCGGATCGTTAACCCACTGAGCAAGGGCAGGGATTGAACTCGCAACCTCATGGTTCCTAGTCGGATTCGTTAACCACTGCGCCACGACGGGAACTCCTGATGTACAATTTTTCAACTTTATTTTTTATTTTTTGACTTTTTGCCTTTTCTAGGGCCACACCCGTGGCATATGGAGGTTCCCAGGCTAGGGGTCCAGTGGGAGCTGTAGTTGCCAGCCTGTGCCACAGCCACAGCAACACGAAATCCAAGCAGCGTCTGCAACCTACACCACAGCTCACGGCAATGCCAGACCCTTAACCCACTGAGCGAGGCCAGGGATTGAACCCACAACCTCATGGCTCCTAGTCAGATTCATTAACCACTGAGCCACGACGGGAACTCCAATTTTTCAACTTTATGATGGTGCAGAAGCAGTATGTATGCAGTAGAAATTGTATTTTAAATTTTGATTTTGATCTTTTCCCAGCCTAGTGATATATGGTACAATACTATCAGCTCCCAGTCAGCCACACCATCCAGGGCATAAATGACTGATAGACTGACAACCATTCTGTTTTGCACTTTCAGTATAGTATTCAATAAATTACATGAGAGATTCAACACTTGATGATAAAGTAGGTTTTGTGTTTGATGACTTTGCCCAACGAAGGCTAATGTAAGTGCTCTGGGCACCTTTAAGATAGGTGAGGCTAAGTTATAAGGTTTGGTAGCCTAGGTGTATTAAATGCATTTTTGACTTAGGGCATTTTAACTTACAGTGGGTTTATTGGCATGTAACCCCATCCTGAGCCGAGGATGATCTGTGTACAATCTTATTAGCTTTGACATATGCAGAAACATGAAACCATTACCACAATCAAGACAACGAACGTATTCGTCACCGCTGAGCCCTTACTCATGCTTTATATTACTTTATGATCCCTGCCTGCTGCCTTGTCCTTAACCCCTCCCCACTCCCAGGCAAACACTGATCTGCTTCTGTCACTGTGGAGTCATTCACATTTCACAGATTCTATATGGGTGGAATCATAAAGTACATATTCCTTTTTGGCCTTTTTTTCCCACTCAATACAATTATTTTGAGATTCATCCATGTTATGTGTATCAATAGTACTGTCCTCTTATATAACTGCACAGTGTCACTCTCTCCTCTTCTCATGACTGATAGATGTGATATGATATCACATATATCATATTTGTGTATGGATGATTTCCTACCTTTGCTATGTGTTTGCCTTTACTGGTGAGCCTTCTCATTTGTAATTTTCTTTCCTTTTTTTTCCTTGTCTTTTTAGGGCCACACCCACAGCACATGGAGATTCCCAGGCTAGGGGTCTAATAGGAGCTGTAGTTGTGGGCCTACACCACAGCCACAGCAACCTGGGATCTGAGCTGCATCTGTGACCTACACCACAGATCATGGCAACACCGGATCCTTAACCCACTGAGCGAGGCCAGGGATTGAACCCTTGTCCTCATGGATACTAGTCAGGTTCGTTAACCACTGAGCCATGATGAGAACTCCCTCATTTCTAATTTCCTTGTTTCTACTCAGGGCCTTCTCTTTTCCACCTAGAGAAGTTCCTTTAGCATCTGTTATAAAGCTGGTGTCGTGGTGCCAAATTCTTTTAGCTTTTGCTGGTCTGTAAAGCTTTTGAATTCTCCATCAAATCTGAATGAGAGCCTTGCTGGGTAGAGTGAGACTTCTTGATCGTAGGTTTTTCTCTTTCATCATTTTAAATATATGGTGCCACTCCTTTCTGGCCTTCACAGTTTCTGCTGAAAAATCAGCTGATAATCTTATTGGGGCTCCCTTGTATGCTATTTGTTGCTTTTCCCTAATCTTTCAATTTTTTATCTGTCTTTAATTTTGGTCAGTTTGATTAATATGTCTCAGGTTGTTCCTCCTTGGGTTTATTCTATACGGGGCTTGTCATGCTTCCTGGACTTGAGTGATTCCTTTCCTGTTTTAGGGAAGTTTTTGGCTATTATCTCTTCAAATATTTTCTCTGGCCCCCTCTTTCTCTCTCCTCCTTCTGGCACCCCTAAAATGCAAATGTTGGTGCATTTAATGTTGCCCCAAATCTCTTAGACTGTCCTCATTACTGTTCTCATTTCTTTCTTTCTTTCTTTTTTTTTTTTTTTGCTTTTTAGGGCTGCATCTGTGGCATATGGAGGTTCCCAGGCTAGGGGGCAAATCAGAGCTACAGCAGCCACAGCCACAGCAATGCAGGATCCAAGTTGCATCTGCAACCTGCACCACAGCTCACAGCAATGCTGGATCCTTAACCCACTGAGCGAGGTCAGGGATCAAACCTGCAACCTCATGGTTCCTAGTCAGATTCATTTCCGCTGCACCACAATGGGAACTCCTTCATTTCTTTTCATTCTTTTTTCTTTTATGCCTGCCTCCATGGCATATGGAAATTCCTGGATCAGGGATTGAATCTGAGCCACAGCTATGACCTATGCTACAGCTCTGGCAATGCCAGATCCTTTAACCCGCTGCACCAGGCTGTGCTTATAACTTTTCGTGGAAGGACTTTTCACCCCAAAGCTGTGGTTAGCACTAAGGCAACACTCCCTGCATTGGTGATGGAATGTGAGTTTATTTCCGGTTCACTCTTACTCTAAGTGGGTAACCATTTGATTCGCAACTTAATGTGAAAAAGTTCTACTTAATTTAAAAAATTTATCTATTTTTGGCCATGCCCAAGCATGAGGAAATAACTGGGCCAGGAACTGAACCTGCGCCACAGCTGTAACCTGAGCCACAGCAGTGACAATGCTGAGTCCTTAACCTGCTGAGCGACCAGGGAACTCCAGGAAAAGGTCTACTTTTAACTCTCCACAATGTGTAGGCTTTAGGATTTGATTTTTGTGCCCCTAGTCCTAATACTAGCAGAAAACTAACTCTCTAACTCTCTTCTCTAACTCTCTGGGATCAAAAAAATATCCTGGTAAGAGAACTTCCACCCCTCTGGGTCCTTGTTCTTGCTTTCTTTTCATTTGGGGCCTGATATTTGCTTATTCTCCTGTCATTTCATTATTAACAAAATTTTAAAAATATTTTCCCCCAGCGTTTTAAATATTCTTCACTGGATGGTATGTTGGAGTAATCTAGTCACAGTAGTCACTTAAATCAAAGATCTGTTCATCTATATAAAATGCAAGATTATCTTGGAAGGTTTGAGAGTAGCCTCTTTGTGTAGAAAGGACTATTCATAGTTACTTGGATTTTGAATTAATATTGACTTTCTAAAATTAAAACATTAAAAACCTTTCTGCCAACCTTGGATTTTAAAATGAATCCTGTATTCTATTTATAAATTGAGTTATTTTTGTATAAATAATGATCACCCTTACTTCTGATGTTAATATTCAAGTTAACCCAAGTTGAAAACATTAAACACTTCTATTTTTGGGGGCCATGCCTGTGGCATGTGGAAGTCCTTGGGCCAGGGACTGAACCCATACCATAGCAATGGCCCGGGCTGCTGCAGTGACACTAGATCCTTAACCTGGTGTGTCACCAGCGAACTCCATCCTGAACACTTCTAATAGTATATTAACAAACTTAATACAAGCCCTTTAAATATTTTAAATTTCCTCTGTAAATTTAGCATACCTGATTTTTAAGAGCTTCAAATGCCTAAAAAGACAAATTTATAGCCCCAACAAGCAGAATCTTCCTTAATAATTAATAACACATACATGTTTAAATTTATGTTTTACTACAGACAGCTGGATGTCTATGTTAGCACTTTTTTTTTTTTTTTGTCTTTTTGCCTTTATCTAGAGCTGCACCCGCGGCTTATGGAAGTTCCCAGGCTAGGGGTCTAACAGGAGCTGTAGCCGCCGGCCTTCACCATAGCCACAGCAACATGGGATCCGAGCCGCGTCTGCAACCTACACCATAGCTCACGGCAACGCCGGATCCTTAACCCACTGAGCAAGGCCAGGGATCGAATCTGCAACCTCATGGTTCTTAGTCGGATTCGTCAACCACTGGGCCACGAAGGGAACTCCTATGTTAGCACTTTTTTATAATGAAATACCTTTGGACATTTATTGGGAAACATCCACAGTATTAATTTGGTTGTATCTGGATCAAAAGTGATTTTAGCTTTGCTTTTCTTTCTATTTTTTAGGGCCACACTCATGGCATATGGAAGTTCCCAGGCTAGTGGTTGAATGGGGGCTGTAGCTGCTGGCCTATGCCACAGCCATGCCAGATCCAAGCCACATCTTTGACCTACACCACAGCTAACGGCAATGCCAGATCCTTAACTTACTGAGTGGGCCAGGGATCGAACCCACAACCTCATGGATACCGATTGGTTTCATTTCCATTGAGCCCCAACGGGAACTTGGACTTTAGCTTTTCTGCTTTATACTTTTCTGTCTTTTCTTTTTGCCATTCTCATGTCATGTAGAAGTTCCCAGGCCAGGGATCAACCCAAGCTGCTGCAGTGACAAGGCTGGATCCTTAACTCATTGATCCATAAGACAACTCCTGTATTTTAATTTCCTACAATGAACACATATTATTATTATTATTATTATTATTATTTAAACATGATACATTTCAATTAATTAATTAATTTATTTTTAGGGCCACTCCAGTAGCATACAGAAGTTCCCAGGCTAGGGGCGAATTAGAGCTGTAGCTGAGGCCTATGCCACAACCACAGCCAGATCCGAGTCGCATCTGTGACCCAAACCACAGCTCATGGCAAAGCCAGATCCTTAACCCACTGAGCGAGGCCAGGGATTGAATATGCGTCCTCATGGATACTAGTCAGTTTCATTTCTGCTGGGCCACAACAGAAACTGAGAAATTTCTGATTTTGAGGTAGTTACCTGATAATGTAATTGGAGGCACTGGTAAATACCTGATTGTGAATACTGGTTTCTAGGTTAAGTAGGCAATTGATAGTATTTTTTTCCCCCTTTTCTTTGCAGGACAGCAAGAATCACTTGACGATTAGTTTGTCAGCTTAATGGCATCTGTAAACAGAACCAATGAAATAATTAAAAAACTTAAAGCAGACAAACGTCTCCTGAAGGAGATAAATGAAAAGCGTGAATCCAACTGCTTGGTGGAAAGAAGCAATCAAGTCGGCTTATGGAGAGTTCAAAAGAGGCACTTCCATGGTGTCTACAAGTCCCCTCCTCATGCCCAAATCAAAGAACCTGTTTCCGAGAGTGGCCGGAGCTCCTGGGTCAAACTGAGTCTCCTTGTTCACAAGGAGAAAAGGCACTTTCCACCAAAAAGTAAGATCTCGTGGTAGGATTCCTAGCCAGTTGACAGGAGGAATTTACAAGTAAACAGAGGAGTTATTTCCAGGTTGAAACAGATTCCTACGTATTCTCTGGGATAGCTGAAAGGCAATCTGTCTGAAGTTAAGAGCATCAGTGAACCAGGCTAGCTGATGTCAGATCTACAGACCAGACATTCTCTCTTTCTTGTGCTTACAGGATTCCAGGGTCCACCTGCAGGTGGGTTCATTTAATAGGCTCTAATTTGGGTCCTGGAATCTGTATTCTGAGCAGGCTAAGGTGATTCTGAGGCTGATGGCCCCAGAACCCTATTTTGAGAAGACTCCAGAGGGCTTAATCACCCCTCAAAGGCTCAGTCTCCAAACACCATCACGTTGGGACTAGGCTTTCAGCGTAAGAACTTTGGGGAGTGCACAAACATTCAGCCCATTGGACCTGGGGTTCCAGTTCTGCTTCTGCCATTGAGTAGTCTCATGCTTTTAGTCATTTAGTGTCTCTAAAATTTACTTTCTGTATCCTCTTTTTGGCCGTGCCTACAGCACATGGAAGGTCCCAGGCCAGCAATCGAACCCGTACCACGGCACTGACCTGAGCCACTTCAGTGATGACACCGGATCCTTAATCTGCTATGCCACAAGGGAACTCTGACCTTCTGTATCTTTAAAACAGTACATAAAGATCCTCTCTGCCTCAGGGTTATTTTGGAACTACGAAATGTATTATAAGTAATATAACAAATACTTCTCATTTTTTATTTTTCAGATAATGCCATATTTGGATGAAATGCATCTCCAGAGACACATAGAAATAAAACCTCTTTGATCCTTCTGCAATGTCTCTCTGAATTATTTACAAATATTAATCATAAAAAGAAGCCAAACTAGTCACTAGATCACCAAGAAAACCCTGAGTCATATAAAATACATTACATCTTCATTCCATTTCATCACTTAGACTTAGATGTTCTAAAGAGAGGATCTGAGTTAGTAAACGCACTTTCAGAGACAGATGACCCAAACAGTCACATTGCCGTGATTTTCTCTCTCTTTTTAAATTTTTGGTCGTGCCTGTGGCACGCATTAGTTCTAGGGCCAGAGCTCAAACCCTTGGCAGAGCAGTGCCCGAACCAGAGCAGGAGCAAAGCCATATCCTTAACCCACGGAGCCACCAGGGAACTCCTACAGGGATCTTCTCTTTACTAATCTAAAATGTTTAAATAGTTTATACCGTTTCTGTAAATCAGTGGAATATGTTGACAAACTCCACTAATCAAGTTGAAGGCGAAAGTTTCTGAGAGTTAACACTTGCTTCTACTGCTTAATTATATTAACTTACTCTGTTAGAGCTATGGTTTCGATAATTTGAATAAGTACATACTTGAGAAGGTAATAGAAGGTGACTGTAGGGTCTTTTGTTGTCTGTGATTGCCTGTCCCGAAACTTGGCATTGCTTGAATCATCTTGTGGCCAAATCCTATTTGGCTACTATCACTTCTGTGTCAGTGTTGCTTGGATAGCAGACTGATTTTCAAATTTTAGCCTGGCTCGTGTTTCTTTTTGTAGTTTGAAGGTAATTGCTACTCTGTTCCTATCAAAAGCCTATTCTACATGGCAAGCCAAGGACTGCCTAACCTGGAACCCAGAGACTTCTTGGCTTTTGTCTTTCCATCAGTGAAATATTCACCTTTTATTTGTCTGCCCTTTGCCTCCATAGAAAGCTCAGATTTATAAGCCGAAGTATTTTAATCTGGAAGTGATGTGGTTCAGGCCACTGGCCTACAACCCTTCCTCAGCGAGGACTGCACCAGGACACAGTCTAGGTAAGACACATCAGCTCTGAGTGTATGTAAAAAAAGCCAAGTCCCAAAGCTAAGTCTTTGCTTTTCAAAAAGGCAAACACCAGGAGTTCTCTGGTGGCCTAGTAGTTCAAGGATCCAGCGTTGTCACTGCTGTGGCACAGGTCCGATCCCCGGCCTGGGAACACCCGCATGCTGTGAATATGACCAAATAAAGGCAGACACCTGGTGTTAAAAGCCGTAGAGGATCAACCTGCCATAGCGTCATGCACGTTGACAAAAGACACAAAACTACTGGTTCCCAGGCAAAGCAGAGCACAGCACAAACCTCATATTCTGGTTGATTCCTCTTGCCTCCCCCTCCATCCCACTTCCCTGAAATCCATGGGAGATTATGGAGTGGTCCAAACGCCACACACACAGAGTTTCTGCCTTGCAGCCCAAGGCCACCGAGTGTAGGACTCAACCTTTGCCTTCTAGGAGACATTCTGTTTATTACACCAGACAGTAAATAAACACACCCTCTGACTCATGGGGACATTATCGCTGTCCTCCAAGGCCCTTGGCAGTACAAATACCCTAAAAGAGTCTGAAACAAAAGCTGTCAGTGCTCCTGGCCCAAGACTGCGGAAATGTGAGGGACATGTGTGCGGAGAATGATCTCCCGGTACCTAGCAGCCCAAGTAAAGGCTGCAAATACAGCATCAGTCTGTCCTTGGCTCAGTCCAAGCTGAGTCACAGGAGACAGACACACAGTAAATGAGCGTCTGGTTATGTTTAACGCACTTATGTTTAACAATTTTTCTAACCTCATTTTTTTTAAATCCCCCACCTCCTCCCACACACACTTCTGGTTTTATGGGACTACTTGTGGTTTTCTTCCTTATTCTGTCACACACTCCCCCTTATTCTGCTCTCCTTGCTAATTTTAAGTTAACTTCATAGTATTCCCCCTGTCCTCCATCCTTGGTTTCAGTTAAGCGCAGTCAACCACGGTTTGAAAATATTAAAAGCAATACTCCAGAAATAACCAATTCATAAGTATTAAAATTTGTACCGTTTTGAGTAGCATGGTGAAATCGTGCACCGTCCTGCTCTTTTCCACCACGGATGTAAATCACTGCTTTGTTCGGCTTATCCTGCCCGTTAGTGTCTCAGCAGCTGACTTGGTCATCAGACCAACTGTGCAAGTAACGCTTACTTTACTTAATAATGGCCCCAAAGCACAAGAAGGGCTTCCTTTGCTGGAGTTGCTAAGATCTATAGTCAGAACGGATCTTCTCTCTGTGAAATTGTGAAGGAAAAAGAAACGTGTTCATTTTGCTACCACACCTAAAACTTCAAAAGTTAAGGCCATGGTGGTAAGTGCTTAGTTAAGATGGAAAAGGCATTAAATGTGTACAGTAAGACATCTGGAGAGAGAGAGAGACAGAGGCAGAGCCCACACGCACATAACTTATTACAGTGTCGTTGTTATAATTGTTCTATTTTATTACTGCTATTGTTAATCTCTTTATTACTATGGTTGTTAATCTCTTAGTATGCCTAATTTATGAATTTAACTTGATGACAGGCATGTAAGTGCCAGGGAGGAGGAAATTTTCCTCTACTATTTTAGGCTCTTCTGACTGGTCTAAGAATTACACTGACATGACACAAATTAGCGAGAGAAAATCAAACAAGTTTAATAACGTATACATGGGGAAGACTGAGTAAAATAAAATAGGTTTAATAATGTGTATACATGGGAGAGACCGAGGAAAATCAGTTTAATGACATGTATACGCGGGAGAGCCAGAATGGCTAAGCCCTCACCTTAGATACCATATCAGCTAAAGAGGACGCTGTGGGTAGTATTGGGACTTTAAGCAGGAAAAAGGCAGTTCACATGCAGATGGAGAAGTTCCTGTATCTAAACTCTTTCAGGCAGGTAGGGGTAAGGTCAAAGGTTCTTCCTGGGTCCTTTGGAACTTGATTGTTTTCAGCTTGCAATAACCCACATGCCAAAGAGACACATTTTGGGGCAGCAAATTTTGCTCCCCTCGAATGTAGAGGGAATAGTATATATCGGGTTTAGCATGAGCCTCAGTTTCAGGCGTCTACTAGGGGTCTTGGAACTTGTCCTCAAGAGTAAGGGGGATTACTGCAGTTTAAATAGCACCGCCTTCGGGAAGACTTCCCTGCCCACCGCCTTTCCGAGATGTCTCTTTTCCTTTTTTTTTCCTTTTGGCTTTTTTATGGTGGCACCTGTGGCATATGGAGGCTCCCAGGCTAGGGGTCTAATCGGAGCTACAGCTGCCAGCCTACACCACAGCCACAGCCACGCCAGATCCAAGCCGCGTCTGCGACCTACACCACAGCTCACAGCAACGCCACGTCGTTAACCCACTGAGCAAGGCCAGGGATCAAACCCGCAACCTCATGGTTCCCAGTCGGATTCGTTAACCACTGCGCCACGACGGGAACCCCCTCCTGGATGTTTCTACTTTGTCCTCCTCTGTGTACTCTACCATAGCCCCAGGCCAAAGCCAGAAACTCAAAAGTCACAAAATATATATATTGGACTCTGACCCTCACCTGCGGTGACAAGAAGTCCAGTCACCTCCCCCGCCCCCTCCTAGGAGTGTGTCCACCTGTTGACGCACGTGTTTCCTCAGTATACACGTGGGGAGCAACATTCTCCTCCGCTCTCCTGCTCTGACTCCCTTTGGGCGGTCTGCGGTGAGCTCCCAAGGCAAGGTCACTAAGGCCTGTGCAGGAAGCTGCCTGGGCCCTCCCTCCCAGTACTCTAGAAGAGACCCCGGTGTGGCCCACCACGGCTGCTGGTGCTTCCAACATCTATTTCCTGGAGGGCGTTTTGCAGGTGACAGTGGCCAGGGGGAGGGCGTTACATCTCTTTCCTGGCACTGCAGCTGTGTCCAGGGGAAGGGGCAAGGCAAAGCCAGAAGCCAAGCAGCCATCTAAATAAGACCTTCTTGGAGTTCCCACTGTGGCTCAGTGGTTAACGAATCCGACTAGAAACCACGAGGTTGTAGGTTCGATCCCTGGCCTTGCTCAGTGGGTTAAGGATCCGGCGTTGCCATGAGCTGTGGTGAAGGTTGCAGACGCGGCTCGGATCCCGCATTGCTGTGGCTGTGGCGAAGGCCGGCAGCTACAGCTCCTGTTAGACTCCTAGCCTGGGAACCTCCAGATGCCGTGGGTGTGGCCCTAGATAAGGTAAAAAGACAAATAAACAAACAAACAAACAAATAAATAAGACCTTCTAAACAAGAATGGCCTGAGCCAAAACTAGAGCTGGAGGGTGGACCCAGGGAATGAAGAGGTATGGGTGGACAGGTGCGAGGACCGTCATCTAAAAAAGTGTTGCCCAATCCTGCACTTTTCTGTCCTTTCTGCAGTGTGATGGGTGAGTGAACTGGCACCACGTAAATGCCAGAGGAGGAGCAGAGACGAGGGGATCTGAGTAAGTTTCCCTTGGAGGTTTTAGTGAAAAGTCTCTCTTAAATTATTTCCCTCTTGGAGCTCCTATCGTGGCACAGCAGAAATGAATCTGACTAGTATCCATAAGGATGTGGGTTCGATTCCTGGCCTCTCTCAGTGGATTAGGGATCTGGCATTGCCATGAGCTGTAGTGTGGGTCACAGATGCGGCTTGGATCCCACGTTGCTGTGGCTGTGGCACAGGCTGGCAGCTGCACCTCCGATTCGACCCCTATCCTGGGAACTTCCATATGTCACGGGTGCGGCCCTAAAAACAAACAGAAAAATTAAATAAATAATAATTCCCCTCTTTTATCATAGGCCCTTCTCCCTCATTCATGAGTCTGTGAGCCTGTTCTAGAGAACAGCCTGAACCACAGATATCACAATGGAGTGAGATTTGCCCAAAATCAGTCCTGGGATTCAACTCTCTTTTGCCTTGAGCACAGGGTGAGAAGACTTCCTCTGTTTTCAAGATCTGATTTCCAAGTGATGGATCAGCCAATATAAGAGGCATCGCCTTTCTGAATGCTTTCTTTACCATCAATGAAATAAGACAAACATCGCTCCCTTCACGCTGGAGCCACACAGGCCATTCAGCTACTCAAAAGTGAGACTCCCCCACCTCAGGACCGCCACACCTGCCCCCCCCTCTGCCTGGAAGGCTCTTCCCCCATTCTCAGATCTGGCTGCTTCTCACCCTCCAGCATCTCAACTGGCGCCTCACCTCCTCAGAGGTTTCTGTTGACTACCACATCTAAAGTGGATTGAACTGTGTCAGGTAAGTACCAAGCAAGCAAAAATAAAAAGTCACGGAACACGGTCTATAAGCTCAATGAGGACTTGCTCTTGCCTTGTTACTCAAGGTGTGGTCCATGGACCAGCACCATCAGCATCATCTTTTTTTTTTTTTTTTTTTTTTTATACAGAATCCTAGGTTCACTCCAGATCTGCTGAAATAGAATCTTTTAGCAGGATGATCAGGTGACTTACATGTACATTCAAATTTAAGAAGCAGTGCAGTTTAAGGCATACCCACAGAAACGTTTCTTGAATGAGTTGCTCCATTTTCTAACACATAGCTCTCAAATCTGGCTGCACCTTGGAAATGGCTGGTGAGCTTTTAGAAAACTCCTTTCCCCAGGCCCTGATTCCAATAATTCTTTATTTAAATGACATGGGTTGGGCCTTAGGCAATGTAATTTTTAAAATGCTCTCCTGAAAATTCTGATGTGCAGCCAGGAATGAGAACCACTGTTCTAGTCGGGACTGCGTGAGCCTTTCAGTGAAAATTAAGAGGCAGGGGCTGCATTCAGGACTAGAAGGAACCCTAGGCCTCAGGAATCATTCTGAAAACCATAGGTCAGGGGTGAGCAAAGTTTCTTCTGTAAAAGGCTAAAGGATGAGTATTTTAGTCTTTACAGCCCTGTGGTCTCTGTCACAACTCAATTCTGCCCTTGTAGAATGAACGCAGGCATACACAAATGAATGAGCGTAACTGTGGCCCAATAAAACTTCACACACACAGAAATCTGAATTTCATATTTTTCATATATTATGAGCATTACTTTTCTCTTAATTTTTTCAACCATTTAAAAATGTCTAGCTCATGCAAAATGGATATATTTAGTTAATCCAAATACCTGAGCCATACTCATTTCACAAATGAAAAATCATTAGGTTAATTAATAAAAGTCCCAGATGTTAACTGAAAGGGAGGTTGCTGAGGTACTTGTGGTAGCTGAGCTTTCATCAGTCTCTTGTATACTAATTGTCCTAACTGATCATCCTTGCAGTTTACGTTTCATGAATTAGCTAATCTTTCCTAGCATACAGATGAAAATGAACCCACACAAACATATACCATACTGCTTAACCTACAGCACTTTTTTATTTTATCTTATTTATTTATTTTTTGTCGTTTGTCTTTTTAGGGCCACACCGGCAGCAAACGGAGGTTCCCATGCTAGGGGTCTAATCAGAGCTACAGCTGCCGGCCTACACGACAGCCACAGCAATGCCAGATCCAAGCCGCGTCTGTGTCTATGCCACAACTTGCAGCAACACTGGATCCTTAGCCCACTGAGCGAAGCCAGGGATCAGACGCACATCCTCATAGATACTAGTTGGGTTCTTAACCCACTGAGCTACAACAGGAGCTCCCTACTTTTCTTTTAACCTTCCTTTATAGGTGGTTGACTTATTACCTTTACTGTATATTTAGCTGCCTTTACCAATGAGCTTTTTCCTTTTGTAACTTTCATGGTTTCTAGTTGTGGCATTTTCTTTTTCACTTAGAGAAGTCCCTTTTAGCATTTCTTGTAAAGCTGGTTTGGTGGTGTTGGACTCTTAGCTTTTGATTGTCTGCAAAACTTTTGGCATCTCCATCAAATCTGAAGGAAAACCTTGCCAGGTAGAGTGTTCTTGTTTATAGGTTTTTCGCTTTCATTGTTTTGAATACATCATGTCACTCCCTTCTGGTCTGCGTTTCTGCTGAAAGCTCAGCTGATAGCTTTATGGGAGCTATGGGAGCTCCCTTTTAGAAAGTAACTTGTAGATTTTTTCCTTGCTGCTTTTAATATTCTCTATCTTTAATTCTTGTCATCTTAATTACAATGTGCCTTGGTATGGCCCTCTTTGGGTTGATCCTGTTTGGGATTCTCTGGGCCTCCTAGACATGGATATCTGTTTCCTTTCTCAGCTTAGGGGATTTTCTGGCTATTATTTCTTCAGATATGATCTTTGCCGCTTTCTCTCTCTTTTCTCCTTCTGGGACCCATATAACGTGAGAGTTAGTTTGCTCAACACTCTCCCAGAGGTCTCTTAAATTATCCTTGTTTCTTTTTATTCTTTTTCCTGTTCAGCATCAGTGATTTCCACTCAGTCTTCCAGCTTGCTGATTCATTCCTCCATATCGTTTAATCTGTTGATTCCTTCTCGTGCTTTTTTCACTTCAATTATTGTATCCTTCATCGGTTTGATTCTTCCTTATATTTTCTCTTTGTTTAAAACTTCTAACTTTTCAATCTATTCATCCAGTCTTCTCTTGAGTTCTTTGGACACTGTTACAATCATTACCTTGGACTTTTTTGTGGACCGTGGGGGTCTTTCTTTGCAGCAGGTTGAATACTGTGGGAGGTCTGGTAGGCATGTCTGGCTCCTGGTCTGATGGGCTGCCAGGCCTTGCCTTGTGCAGAGGCTGCCAGGCATTGGTTAGCAGGACTAGGTCACAAGGGGCTGGCTGCAGAGTCCTGGGGGCTCCATGGTTAGTGCTGGCCCATTGGTCAGCAAAGTCAGGTTCTGGGATGGGTGGCTGTGGGGCTGGTGTGCTAACGAGTGGGGCTAGATCTTGGAGAGGCTGCTCGTGGGGCCCAAGGTATCTCTGAGCTCGTGTTAGCCTGCTAATGGGTGGGAATGGATCCTGCGGTTAGTGCTGGCCCACTGGATATCTGTGTCCCAGGATCTCTGGCTGTAGGGCTCTTGGGGGGAGGGGTCACAGAGTTGAAGAGATGGCCTGCTGGTGGACAGGGCTGGGGCAGGGCCTAGTGCTAGTACATTGGTGGTCAGGCTTGGATCCCAGGGTGGCTATTGGCTCCAGGGGGTCTTAAAACAGCAGAACTGCTGGTGAGTAGGGCTGCGTCTCCCCCCCAGTTAGTTTTTTGGGCTGAGGTGTCCCAGTACTGGTGCTGAAGACTGGTGGGCAGGGTCAGGTCCCAGTGCTAATAAACTTGAAGGAGGATTCCAAATTGGCACTTGCTAGTACAGAGGCCAGGTGGTAGACAAAGCTCTCCAGCGGTTGCTGCTGCCAGTGCCTATGTCCCCAGAGTGAGCTCCGGTTGCCTCTTGCCTCTCTGGGGGGCTCTCCAGATCAGCAGGTGGGTGAGATCCAGGGTCCTTTCCGGGTCCTGGAGTGAGTGAGATTTTTGAGTGCACTCTTAACGGTGGAGTATTTAATTCCCACAGCCCTCTGGGTCTCCAGAGAATTAGCCCTCCTGACCTTCAAAGACAAACATTCTGGAGGCTTACCTTCTTGGTGTAGGACCCCCGGGCCTGGGGAACTCGAAATGGGCTTCAGACCCTTTACTCCTCGGGCAGAGCCTCTGCAATTGTAATTTCCTTCCTGTTTATGAGTCACCCACCCGAGGGCATGGGTCTTGACTATACCATGTCTCCGCCCTTCCTACCTGTCTCCTTGTTGAACGTTTTTTATATCTTTAGTTCTAGAAGATCATTTCTGCTGGTCTTCTGGTCATTCTCATCCATAGCTGTTCTGTAAGTACCTATAATTTTGTGTGCCTGTAAGAGGATGTGAGCAAAGGGTCTTTCTACTCTGTCACCTGGGCCACTCCTCTGAGACCTTCATCTACTTATTTAAAAGGTATGTGAGAACATATGACATGGCAAACCTTGTTTCAGGACATGTAGAAGATGCAAAAACAGGTGCTCTCTCGTGGCACAGCAGGTTAAAGAGCGGCACTGTCATTGCAGCAGCTTGGGTCACTGCTGTGGTGCAGGTTCAATCCCTGGCCCAGGTGCCAAAAAAACCCAAAAAGATGCAAAAACAAAAAAAGTAGATTGTCCTGAAAAGATCTACAATCTCTAGAGGTGACAAACACAGACAAAGTAACCCTGGTAGAAAGGAGTACGTTTTAAATGCCATCGGATTAGTTTTATAGCACTTTATTCCTTCATTATAGCACTTCTCACATTGCTTTGAAATTTGTCCACTGATCTATTTCCTTTTTTAAACTGTGAACTGAAGGCAAGAACCACATCTTACTCCTCTTTTAGCCTATGGACCTCGACTAGTGGGAAACCTATTAGAGGTGCTCAGTAACTATTCGTGTGATAAATGATGGAAACTAATGAATATATGAAGAAAATGTCTACACGATTTAGAGGGCAAGGATCATGTCCAACTGGGGTGATATACAGGGTGAAGTCATTAAGTTGGATTTTAAAGGATTTAATGGTGAGTCTGACAAAGAGAACGTGAGCAGGAGGTAGGAAATAGGCAAAAGAAATATAGAGTTGAAAGAGAGCTCAGAAATCTAGTTTTAATATAACCTCCCATTAAATGTAGGAATTTCATCTGTCATGATGCTGATGAATGGTTAAGTACCTCATAAAGCATTCTATTTTGCTTTTTAGACAGTCTAGCTTGATTGGGACAATCTGCCCTAGAACTAGTTTTGATTCCTTTATTGTGAATTCATTTCACAATATTGAAGATTATGTAAGATCACTTTGCTTTCTAGGAAGTTAGCTTTTTTCTCTGACAGGGACCTTTTTCAGTATTTGCTGCTTATATATCTTAAAATTAAATACTCAGGTTTTAGTTGGATCACAATGCCTTGTAAACTACACAAAAATTAAAAAAAATTTAAAGTACACATAACATAAAATTTACCATCTTAATAATTTTTTGGGGAGCTACACCCATGGCATGTGGAAGTTCCTGGGCCAGAGATTGCAGTCAAGCCACAACAGTGATAATACCAGCTCCTTTACCCACTGAGCCACAAGGGAACTCCCTCAATAATTTTTAAGGGTAGGAGTTCCCATTATAGCTCAGCAGTAATGAATCTGAGGATATGGGTTTGATCACTGGCCTTGCTAAGTGGGTTAAGGATCCGGTGTTGCTGTGAGCTGTGGTGTAGATCGAAGATAGGGCTCGGATCCTGCATTGCTGAGTCTGTGGCATAGGCTGGCAGCTGTAGCTCTGATTCGACCCCTAGCCTGGGAACTTCCATATGTCGCACGTATGGCTGTAAAAAGCCAAACAAAAAAACAGGTTTTTTTTTTTTAAGGGTATAGTTTAGTGGCATTAAGTATATTCAAATTGTTGTGCTACTATCACCACAATCCACAGGGCTCTTTTCACAACCTGATTTTTAAAACTTAAAAATATAAAATATTACTGCATGCAAAAAGGTCAGATACATTTTAATAACGTTATTTACATTTAAACATATGCCAAAATTAAGACTGGAACTTAAAATCAACTGTAGGGCTTGGTATTTAATGGTGATTACACAAATCGCTGGCTTCATATATCAAAATCTAAGATCAATATAAAAACCTTGTACATTTTTCTCTTAGAAGAAATAATAATTCAAAGTACTAAAAGTTCAATTTTGCAAACCCCAAAAAGAGAAGTTTTCTGATTAGCGTAAGAAACTAAAAGCTCTCCTTTCACTGGATAAATCCTGCGAGAAGTCAAGCAGGTAGTAAGGAAGCAAACTGTAGACTACTCTGTGTCATTGCAGTAGCACTTATTTCTTACCTGGGGGATCTGCCCTTGCCAGAAGAAATGGTTTCAGTTCATACGAAGGTTCTATCTAACGGGGCAAAGTAAGCGGCAGCAGTGTTTCCCAGTCTCCTGCCAGGACTCCGTTAATTGAAAAGCAGTGCAAAGTAGAATTAGAATCCAGGTTTCAGGATCTAAGTTCAGTTTTACTTCTAAGAGAAATATTTCTCTAAAATTATAATCTTCTATGCTGTAAACAATGGCTTCTTCAGTTCAGACTCTTCATCAGCATATTTCTTTTTCTTGAACACTGCCCTCTGCAGTTGATTTTGTTTTGAAGCTATTTCTGGAGCAGGTGCCGAAGTTTGGGAAACAGTTTCAATGCATTCTGTGTTGTCACTTCTATAACTTCTTCCACTGAGATTCCTTTCACCTGCGCAATATATTCTGCTGAAATGGAAATGTTTTGGGGCTCGTTCCGTACCTGAAACAGAACAAAGTAGACACTAAATCAAACCTAACACTCAAAGGAAGCAATCCTTGGAAACTGTAGATAAGAGAGAAGAAAATGAGTTGGTAAAAACAACTGATAAGCTCCTTCTTCTTTTTTTTTTAATGCGGGTGAGGCAAAGCCGAGAAGACCCTGAACTTTCAGCTACAATGTTGACTGTACGTCTATGTTGCTCTTGAAGAGTTCTAAGGTTTTAACAGCTGAGGTCCCAGCACCTAACATATAAAGCAGTTTGCAAAGGTACAAACTTCCACTTATAAGATAAATAAGTACTAAGAATACAATGTACAACATGAAAAATATAATTAACACTGCTGTATGTTATATATGACAGTTTTTAAGAGAGTAAATCAGAAGTTCTTATCACACACACACACAAGTTTTTTCTATTTCTTTAATTTTGTATCTATATGTGATGATAGATGCTCACTAAACTTACTGTGATAACCCTTTCATGACATATACAAGTCAGATCATAATGCTATAACTCCTAATTGCTATATGTCAATTATATCTCAATAAAACGAGAAGAAAAAAATGTTAAAAAAAAAAAGCAGTTTGCGAACAGTGGACACTTAGTGACCTGCTTGACTAATGGATTAACGGTCCTTTGGTTTGTTCCTCAAGCGAGTGCCTAAGAGGCCATGCTCTGTGCTTGGTCATATCGCCTTACAGGCTACATTACAGTTAGATTCAAGTAAAGCCATTTTGTATCTAAAAGACTACATATATTATGTACTTATACTTCACTGATTGTAAGATGCATTTCTCTTCTATCTTAACATCTCTGAAACTGATACATATTTTACTGACGTTCATTGGCATGTCAAAGTCTCATCGGTAGTGATTTTTTTCTTTCTTAATCGTCACGAAACGATACATCTACAATGAGTGCTTTTTTTTTTTTTTTTAATTTTATGGCTACACTTGTGGCACATGGAAGTTCTTGGGCCAGGGATTGAATCTGCAGCAATGCTGGGTCCTTTTAATGCACTGCATCAGGCTGGGGATCAAACCCATGGCTCTGCAGCGACTTGGGCTGTTGAGTTGGATTCTTAACCCACTGTGCCACAGCGGGAACTCCTACAATCAGTGGCATTTAGATTTTGAAACATATTATAGTTGTTATTATTAAGTTATCTATTCAAGATGATAATGTTCAGAGAAATAAGACAGCTATTATGATTAAAAAGTAGCCTTGGAGTTCCCGTCATGGCTCAGTGGTTAACGAATCTGACTAAGAACCATGAGGTTGCGGGTTTGATCCCTGGCCTTGCTCAGTGGGTTAAGGATCTGGTGTTGCCGTGAGCTGCGGTGTAGGTCGCAGACGTGGCTTGGATCCCGTGTTGCTGTGGCTGTGGTGTAGGCCGGCAGCTACAGCTCCGATTAGACCCTTAGCCTGAGAACCTTCATATGCCGTGGGGGCAGCCCTGGAAAAGTAAAAAAAAAAAAAAAAGCCTTGATAATGTGGCTTACTATGAAAATGATGAAAACTGTGTGCCAAGATTTAGGTTCTTATTGTTTGTAAGACAGCTGACCACTAAACAACACACTATAGTGCTATACTATCCAGTCTTGGTTGGAACTGTGAACAGAGGACCATGGAAATGAGTGCTGAATTCACAAATAAAAACTACAGATACGGAGGGCAGACAGATGGGGATTTTCCACAGTGTGGGGTGGGAGGAGAGGGTGTCGATGACCCAACCACTTGGGTGTTCAAGGGTCAACTGTACTATGTTGGAAACAACTTAAATGACAATATTAAGTTAAATAAACCATGGTAAATTCACATACTAAAATTTATGCAGTTATTACACATGATGAGTAAAAGTATATTTATTGACATATGCATATGTATACCACATAAGAGCAAGTTATGAAATGATTTCTTCAGGCTAATCCCATTTTTGTGAAAAATATATATGTGTGCATATATGGATATTTTAAAAGTCTAGAAGGACATAAGAATTTGCTTTTATTGGAGTTCTGATCATGGCTCAGCGGTTAGCAAACCCAACTAGCATCCATGAGGATGTGGGTTTGATCTCTGGCCTTGCTCGATGGGTTCAGGATCCAACATTGCCATGAGTTGTGGTGTAGGTCACAGACGTGGCTTGGATCCCGCGTTGCTGTGGCTGTGGCTGTGGCGTAGGCTGGCGGCTACAGTTCTGATTGGACCACTAGCCTGGGAACCTCCATTCACCATGGGTGCAGCCCTAAAAAGACAAAAAGAAGAAAAAAAAAGGAATTTGCATTTATTTAGTGCTTGCTGTAGATAAGGTTTTGTTCTAAACTTTTCATGGAATTTCTCATTCAATCCTGAAAATGACTTTATGAGATAGGTACTATTATTATTAGCATCCCTTTATTATCGATAAGAAGGGATTTTAATAAGCAGCCCAGTTGAAATTTTGACCTGAGCAGTCTGCTATCAGAGTTTATGCTTTTAACCACTATATTATAATGGTAACCTTTCAGTGGTAGATGGTCTACTTTCCTGTCTATGATTTTCTGCATTTTCTAATTTCCTGGAACAAACACATTTTACCTAACAGAAAGCATATTCAGTTCAAAAACTCATGTATTCAATAAATATTTTTGAGTACCTATTATGTGCAAGGTACTACATTACAAACTTACAGTTTTTATCAAATCATCTAAATACAAATATAAAACTGAGTTATAACAGCATTTGAAATTCATTGCTCTTTTTTTTTTTTGTTTTGCATTTTAGGGCCGTACCTGTAGCATGTGGAGGTTCCCAGGCTAGGGGTGGCATTGGAGCTACAGCTGCCAGCCTACGCAACAGCCACAGCAACGCCAGATCCGAGTTGCGTCTGCGACCTACACCACAGCTCATGGCAACGCCGGATTATTAACCTACTGAGCAAGGCCAGGGATTGAACCAGCAACCTCATGGTTCCTAGTCGGATTTGTTAACAGCTGCGCCACTAGGGGAACACCAAATTCATTGCTCTCTGGGGAGAAAATTCTAGGTCCTTTCCTCCTATTGCACACTAATCAGGAATGTAGTTCTGTACCATTCTGTCCTATACTCAAACAGAAAAAATAACTGCGGTTATGACGTTCTATTTTCTCATTTCTCTGTCTTCTATATGAGTCGATTTATGAAAATAAGTCACTAATTGGATGCTAATAAGCAAAATTCATACTGTAATCACAAATAATTATAGTTTATTACCAATTACATCATTACCGCTCCCACACCTGACTTCTGAGCGCCCCTCCTCTGAATCTAGGAGGCACAGCAACACAGAAGCAATGAGCGGTCAAGGGCATTGAGTCAGCACACGCTGGGAGCGGACTGTGATAGGCACTGTGTAAAGAAAAGGAAGCGGATACTGTGGCTTCCATTCCGAAAGTTGTAATTTATAATAACAGCAATATTTAAAATGACTCTTTGTATTCTTTATCTACAATAACAAAACGTATAGCAAAGATCAAATAAATCTATGACTACATCATATTGATACAGTACTTGTATGAAGTAAACGGAGCCCCATTTAAACATGCTAATTAAAAGAATAAAAATAAACATTTATTGAGTATCTACTATATACGAGACACTGCCAGGTACTTTCATATACATTATTTCATTTAATCCTCATTGTAATACTACAAAGTACGTTATTATTTGCCTGCATTTTATAAATAAACAGTTTCAGAGAGATTAAGTAACTTACCCAAAGTCACACAGCTAGTGGGTAGAAGAGGCAGAATTTGAATCCAGGTCTTCCCGACTCTAGACAGAGTTTTTTCACTACATTGGTCTGGCTCTCATTTTTACATAAAATAGGACACGGCTATATCAAATAATATTCTTTGTAGCATAACAGCTATATTTGGAAAAGACCTGAAATTAATCTCTCAACCTAGCATTAAAATAGGATAACACTGGGAGTTCCTGCTATGGCACAGTGGGTTAAGAAATTGACTCCAGTGGCTCGGGTAGCTACAGAGATACAGGTTCGATCCCTGGCCCAGCGCAGTGGGTTAAAGGATCTGGCTTTGCCGCAGCTGTGGTGTAGGTTGTACTGCAGCTTGGACTCAATCCCTGGCTCAAGAATTTCCATATGCTGCAGGTGAGGACATAAAATACATATATATACATTTATATATATGGGATTACACTGTATTTACACTGTAATGAGAAACACAGTTTAAATCAAAAATAGTTCAAATAAAAGACACAATCTAAATAATGTAGAAACTTAGAAATAATTTACCTGTTTTTCTGGTCCAAGTGCAGGTGAATCTGTTTCTAAGCAAATTGAAGTTAACGGCAACTGTTTCACAAGTTTCTGCTTCTTAGAAAAAAGAGAAAGCTAGTGAGTTTAAAACATGAGAAAGATTTTAACAAGGCACATTAGGATTTCCCTTGTGGCACAGCAGATTAAGGATCTGGCGTTGTCACTGCAGTGGCTTGGGTCGCTGCTGTGGTGTGGGTTCAGTCCCTAACCTTGGAACTTCCACATGCCATGGGTGCAGGAAAAAAAAAAAAAAGGAAATAAAAAGGAGCATTAAACCTACTTGCCAGTGCTTTGCAAGAACCTACAATTCATGCTTTAATCTTCAGTTAATAAATGTTCACTATGTTCTCATCATTCCACTATTAACAGACTTAAACAGAAACATTCGTTGCCAAAAATTTTCCAAAGCCTCCAGAAGCCCAAAAAAGTAGTACTAGCAAAATATGAGGAACACCCAGCAAGAAAGCCGAATACCTGATCACACACCGTGTGAACCAAGGAAAGGTCTTCTGTTTCTCCACCAATACCACACTTAGTGTTTCTTTCTACTGTTCATTTTAGGTCATTCAAGGTTTTACGTTTATAAATCTAAAGTGCATATGCACATTTACAATTTTAGATTGGGTGGTAAATGGTTTTATTTTCCTGTTTATGATTTTCTGTTTATGATTACAGTGACTACAATGAATTCAATGAATGTTATACCAAGAATATAATTCTCTTGTTGCTGCTATACTTTTATTATTTATTTATTTACCTATTTATTTTGCTTCTTAAGACCACACTCATGGCACACGGAAGTTCCCAGGCTAGGGGTCAAATTGGAGCCACAGCAGCGTGGGATCCAAGCCGTGTCTGCGACCTACACCACAGCTCATGGCAATGCCACGATCCCCGACCCACTGAGCGAGGCCAGGGATTGAACCCGCATCCTCATGGACACTAGTCAGATTAGTTTCCACTGAGCCACAACGGGAATGCCTCTTTTCACTTTCTTGATAGTGATTTTTGAAGCATAAAAGTTCAAAAAATTTTTTTCAAAAATCTTTTTTTATTGTGGAAGTTTTAAATTTTTATGATATCCAACTTATGTATTTTTTTTCCTTTGGTTGCTCGTGCTTTTAGTGTTATATCTAAGAAACCACTGCCTAATCCAAGGCCACAAGGATTTTGATCTGTTTTATTCTAAGAATTTTAGCTCTTGCCCTTAGGTCTTTGATCTATTTTGATCCAAGTATAAGTTACTTTTCTCATAAGTATGAGGTAGGACCCAGAGCTAACATCATTCTCAATGGTGAAAAGCTGAAAGAATTCCCGTTGAGATCAGGAACAAGACAGGGATGTCCACTCTCGCCACTACTATTCAACATAGTTCTGGAAGTCCTAGCTACAGCAATCAGAGAAGAAAAAGAAATAAAAGGAATCCAAATTGGGAAAGAAGAAGTAAAACTATCACTTTTTGCAGACGACATGATGCTGTACCTAGAGAATCCTAAAGACTCTACCAGAAAATTATTAGAGCTCATCCATGAATTTGGCAAAGTCGCAGGATACAAAATCAATACACAGAAATCAACTGCATTTCTATATACCAACAATGAAAGATCAGAAAGAGAAATTAGAGAAGCAATCCCATTTACCATCGCATCAAAAAGAATCAAATACTTAGGAATAAACCTGCCTAAAGAGACAAAAGACTTGTACTCTGAAAATTATAAGGTGCTGATGAAAGAAATCAAGGATG
>PVHT020000175.1:22741442-22792137 GCA_004024745.2 Catagonus wagneri
AAAAGACACAATGAACCTTCTTACAGAGCAGACAATGACTCACAGACTTTGGAAAACCTTGGTTTTTCAAATAAGACAATCTGGGGGGGGTGGGGGGATGCACTGGGGGTTTGGGATACAAAATCTGTAAAATTGACTTGTGATGATTTATGCACACCTATAAGTGAAATAAAATCCATTAAGAGAAAAAAAAAATAAGTATGAGGTAGGGATCTAGGATTCATATTTGTAATAAAACCAGAATAGTATCACAAGTATGACATAAGTGTTCATATTTTAAAGAGTATTTCACAAAGTATAAATGAAGTTTAATGAAAGAATTTACCTGTCCACTTCTCACGATAGAAGGAGGAATTGAGAAGAAGTACCCAGCTCTTACTCCTTCCATAGCTACTGACGGCCGACCGTCAAACGCATGCAGCAGCACTTTGTCGGCACCTCTCAAAAATTAAAGATAAATCAGAGTTCCAGTTTATTTACTTAGTGGTTTCCCACCAATCACACTGAGCAATACAGATTTTAACTAAATGCTGGTCCCTATGACGTAAAGATAAGGCTCTATGACTTCAAAAAGGTAGATGAATGTAGTGTTCAAACAACAGAATAAAAATATAGTAAATTTTTAATCAAGATAAATAAAATTGAAATACAAATCTTAAACCATTCTTTAAGCATCCTATACCATCAAACATTTTACAAAAGTTTGTGAACTGTCAATTTATTGTTCATGATAGGTTTTTAAGCAAATTGTCCTTAACAAGAATGCTAGTGGAAGAAGAAATGGGGAGTCTCACAAATTCAATAGTCAGAGTTGGCTTCACAAAACCACTTCCAGTTTTTACAGGATGGCTGCTCAGCCTGCATAAAAAATCATGCTCTCAGTGACTCCAGAGGGATTCAGTACTCATCACTGAGAAAGACAATGCTTTCTAGTTGCAGCAAATTATTTACTTCACTATCTGATGCTGTTTTTTCAAATGGTAGATGTGACATTTGGTAGGTTACAACTGTAAGTCAGTTATAAAAACATTTAGTGGGTCATGACTGGCCAGTGTGTGCTTATACATTTCTATGTGCACACACATATGCACACACAGTTACATTTCTTTATACACATACATATAGATGCACTGCTTCTTAAACTTCTGTCAGCTTTCTGTATGTGTATATAACACATCTCAAAATAAAGTCTTAGCACCAAAAAAGGTATATACGTGTATATGTTGAGTTTCAAAATGAAGTATATTTCTTACTGTGGATGGTGCTTTTAAAAGTTTGAGAAGTAATCCTGTAAGAAGTATTTTTTCTTCAGGAACAACTGGTGAAGATGACAGAGCATTTTATGTATGATGGCCACAAACTGCATAATACCATTTCTGAAGCAGCAACCATAAAATGTGTAAAACATAACCCAAGGTGATCACCCTTCTTTGCTTTGTTTTTTCCTTTCTCTCAGTTACCAGCTGGTTAAGCTGATTAAAATATTGGAGGTGCTAAGTTTTAAATTAAGACTTCTAAATTACTTGACCCAATTTTTCATTTGCTTTATCATGGCTGGATAAATATCATCATCACACTGAAAACCTGCTAAATAGGAGCCGGACTTATAAAACCATGTTAGTTTATTTCCATCTCTACCCTTGACCTGTTCCCTTCCCTTTAAGAAATCAGTTCAAACATGGCTTGTTCTCTGAGACTATGGGCTGAAGTTGTCAAATTTAAACATGAGGCACATTTTCCTCTGGAATCTAAATACCTTGCTCATGTAAGAGGCTGATGGTGGGTCTTCCAGCTGACCGTGAGTGAACATTTCTGTTTAACAACAAAAAAAGTTCCTTTTAGGCACTTAATATGAAAGCATTACTTTTGCTCTATTAAACCAATTCAGAGCAAAAGAAAAGCAAAGCTTCATTTCAGAAGAACCATTATTTATTTTCTCTGTCACTATTAATATAGAAAGACAATTAACCTACAAAGGCAAATCGAGTCTTTTGGCTAACTGGACCTGTCTGATTAGGACTTGTCTTTGCTCTTCCTTCTGCTCCTCAGTGCCAGCAATTCTGGGGGAGAAATCTAGTCCAACCTATAACAGAAAAATAAAACAGGATTACATGTTTATGGTTTAATGAACCCCAGAAGACATACCCTGGAGTAGTACTGACCAAGAGAAATATAATGGGAACCTACACACAACTTTACAGTATCCATTAGTCACATTAAAAACACTATCAAGAAATAGGTGAAATCTGAAGTTCCTGTCATGGCTCAGCAGTTAACGAACCAGACTAGCATCCATGAGGACACAGGTTCGATCCCTGGCCTTGCTCAGTGGGTTAACGATCTACCATTGCTGTGCACTGTGGTGTAGGTCGCAGACGCGGCTTGGATCCTGCTTTGCTGTGGCTCTGGGTTGCTGTGGCTATGGCGCAGGCCAGCAGCTACAGCTCCAATTGGACCCCTAGCCTGGGAATCTCCAGATGCCATGGGTCTGGCCCTAAAAAGACAAGAAAAAAAAAAAAAGAAAGAAATAGGTGAAATTAATTCTAATAACATACTTTAATCCCCTCTATCTAAAATATTATCATTACTACAGTCATATTATTATTTCAACACATAATCAATACAAAAAAATTATTCAGTTATTTTACACTCTGTTTTTTTTGAGGTACTGAGGTTTTGAAATCCTCTGTGCATTTTATCCTGAGAGCACATCTCCATTTGGGTCACATTTCAAGTGCTCAACAGCTGCATGTGGTCACCCCATTGGACAGTGAAGATTATAAGTGACTGCTTCCCTTGATGATATTTTGGCATGCATTCCTATAACCTCATTCTGAATGCAAGTATTGTTCTTATCTTTTTTTTCCACAACTGTAAATTATTTAATAAAAAATGATCTTTAATTATATACTCTAACCTATTTAAAGTGTTCTTGTATATACTATCTTAACTAACCAGAGAGATGAACCTATTGAAGCAAAAGAAAAAAAAGGAACAAAATATTTTGAAAAGTTAATAAAGTTGTTTTCTTCCATTAACATAAGTTCATGGTGAGGCTTTCTATTGTTTTATTCCTAAGGACTTTGGCTTATTGAGGAAGTACTGACAAATTATTATTCAGCTGACCAGGGTGAACGTAATTATCCAAGTCTGTTATAATTACCAACATCGAATTAAGGATTATTTTCATATATCACATGAAAAGTCTGGATTAGAACTCATATGATCAGCAACTGATATTTACCTCTCCAATTGCCAACAATCGATCCTTATAATTCTCGATCATGGGCAAAGCTACATCCAAATCCTGAGAGAAAAAAAGTAAATTTATTAAAAGAGAAGGAGAAGAGAATTTCATAGGATTTTTAAAAAAATAAACAACTATTATATGCCAGGCACTATGTTATACTGGGTCATTTACGTACATTCAATACCTTTAACCAGTTGAGGAACTGGGAATACTAGTCCTATAATGGTGAGTATTTCTTTTTCCTTTTTTTTTTTTTTGGCTTTTTATCTTTCCTAGGGCCGCACCCGCAGCATATGGAGGTTCCTAGGCTAGGGGTTGAATCGGAGCTGTAGCTGCCAACCTACACCACAGCCACAACAATGCAGGATCCGAGCCGCGCCTGTGACCTACACCACAGTTCACGGCAATGCCGGATGCTTAACCCACTGAGAGAAGCCAGGGATCGAACCCGCAACCTCATGGTTCCTAGTCGGATTCATTTCTGCTGCGCCATGATGGGAACTCCAATGGTGAGTATTTCTATCTAGAAATCTGAGTAGAAACATCCCACACCTATTCAGGTTACAGGAACATTGTTATCTTTTTTTTGAAAATTTCTACTTAAATATACTTCCTTTCTGGCCCTTAGGAGAAATGATCTGGATTTTGCATTTTTGGAAACAGCCGAACGAGAGGGAAGGAATCCCCCAGATGATGACGGTGAGTGTGTTTGAGGGAGTGTGTGGTTATCTTCTCCTCTTAGGGTACTAATCGTTTATGGGTTTTGCGTTTTTTTTTTTTTTCTTTCCCTCAATATGTGGAAGTTCCCTGGGTCAAGGATCAAACATGCACCACAGCAGTGACAACACCAGATCCTTAACCTGCTGAGCCACCAGGAAACTCCTGTGAGTTTCTAATAGTGATAATTTCACATATCCTTTGCACTACTTTCACTGCTTTGTTTTGTCTTTATAGTCCATCTTGGCCTATTTTTGTCCTAAAGTTTCAACAATATAAATACTAAATATCACATATACCCTTATTTGTCAACTATTGAAGTATCTGTGTATTGTTAGTTTCCATGATATTTTGTATCAACTTAAAGAGAACTCCCCCTGTGAGGGTTCCTTTGTAAGGCCAGGGAAAAACAACTAAATGGAAAATTTTAAACCACTTTGAGGATTTTAGTCTCAGAATATAGAAATTCAAGGTTCTTCGACTGGGGCTAATCAGGACAAGGCAGAATTAAGCAAAGGGAGGTAAAACAGATGGCAAAGGAACAGAGGTTTTATAATTATGCCTCAAGAGAGAGAAAGGATGAGGGAGGGTAAATCAGGCCTTAGACATTCCAGGAGACTCAAGGAAGAAGAATTAATATTGTTATGAGGAGCTAAAAGTTTATAACCCTAGATTATCAGAGAAGGTGCCTGACAACAGCTGAGTGCGTCAAAATGTCAGGCAAAGATTTTCCCCATCAAACATACAAACTATGCTGTGTCTCTGGGACCTCAGAGGGACTAGAGAAGCTGGAGAGATTACCCAGGAGGTGGTCGACACTCAGAAGATCTTAAGTCAGAAAGAAAGTGCACATTTGGATGAAGACCAGATACAGCGTAAAAATGCTTTTTGGAATATGTATTATCTACAAAGAGGAACAAAATAAATTTGCAATGAGGCTGTTTCAATTCTTCATGGAATAATTTGGAAACTTCTGGCACGTCAAAGAGAGTAAATAGAAATTATTAATTCATATCACTGACTTAATATACACAAATGTATTTGTGTGATTTTTAAAATTTTATTTATTTATTTATTTATTTATTGTCTTTTTAGGGTCACACCCGCCGTACATGGAGGTTCCCAGGCTAGGGGTCGAATCGGAGCTGTAGCCGCTGGCCTATGCCACAGCCACAGCAACACGAGATCCAAGCCATGTCTATAGCCTACACCATAGCTCACGGCAACACCAGATCGTTAACCTACTGAGCGATGGCAGGGATCGAACCCACAACCTCATGGCTTCTAGTCGGATTCGTTAACTGCTGCACCACGATGGGAATTCCTATCATTTTAATAAACGTAAAAATATTTATAAGGACATTCGTAGGTCTATTTCTGACTTCAGTGCTATTCCTACTGCCTTCATAAGGTCTCAAGTTCCTTGACAGCTAACGGTTCTACTGGGGGGTTTAAAATATCCTATACTCTATGACTGTGAATACTGCTAGTAAAGAATTATTCATGATTGACAATGAGGAAGCTGAGATTTGGCAAAGTTAAGTGCCACAGATTGCAGAAACCAGTAGGTCAAGTCTCTCTGACTTCAAAGCCCATGATGTTTCCATTATGCTGACGGATGAAGAAGGGAGAGGGAAGGGAAGGAAGAAAGAAGGGAAGGAGGAAATTTATTCTGAATGATTTAAAATAATTAGAATTGAGAAAATGTTTACCCTTCAGAACCTTTAGAACAGGGATCAGGTGTGTCACAGAAATGAGTGAAGTGTGTTACTAGGGACCGGAGCCAGGTGAAGAGCACGTGCCTCGCCTGCAGGGGGCAGTAGACTGTGGCCAGTGAATTGTGATTTCCCGGGGTATCCCAGCGGCCTAAACCCTGCATGGTAATAATATTCATTGAATGAATTAATTCAGGAATATGCTGAAAAATTTGTGTAATGCTAGGCAATTTTCATTTTAAAAACCAAGGTAATTTACTGAGTACTTATTACATATCTAGCTTTGTATCATACATTAGGAGTTTATGATCTAATCAGTACAAGAAAACAAAACTATAGTATGGGCTACAAGCATCTTAGGAACAAAACTGTTTAACTCTTGTCTTTTCCAGAGGGCTGTCTTGAGATCTGAGGAGTTCCTATCTGCTTTCAAAATCTAGAATTACTTGTATATTGTTGGTATTTGAATTAGTTTTTTAAGCTAGACAGTTCTATCAATTCTACATTCATGCCAAAAATATGCCAAATCCGCCCACTTTTCTTCATCCACCACTATCACTCTGGTCCAATCCACCATCATGTCTCACGTGGACCACTGCAATAGCTTCCTTTTTTCCCCCCCAGCAGTTTGATGTGGAATCTTCGCTTCCAGACCAGGGACTGAACCTAGGCTGTAGCAGTGAAAGCACCAAGTACTAAAACCACCATGGCTACGGCACTGCACCTAACCCGCTGCACCACAGCGGGAACGCCTATGGTTCTCATTTTATAAAACTGTTACCTTTAATGTGACACTTCTTTGGTCTTCTGATGAAACTCCTTGAACAGGGTGAACACCCAAGCATGGCAGGACAAACCCGTTATACCTAAAAATGTAGAATGAATTAAGAAAGCAAGAATATTAGACTAGGCCATGATGTCACCCTGAAGAATAAGTAGGAAAGACTTTTTCGAGGGTTAGTTCATTATTTATTTATTTATTATTTATTTATTTATTTATTTTTGTCTTTTGCCTTATCTAGGGCAGCACCCACGGCATATGGAGGTTCCCAGGCTAGGGGTCTAACAGGAGCTGTAGCCTCTGGCCTTCGCCACAGCCACAGCAACGGGGGATCTGAGCCACGTCTGCAACCTACACCACAACTAACGGCAACACCGGATCCTTAACCCACTGAGCAAGGCCAGGGATCGAACCCGCAACCTCATGGTTCCTAGTTGGATTCATTAACCACTAAGCCATGACAGGAAGCTACAACTTAGTGTCATGAGAGTTAGTTTAATATGATATTTTTCTTCTCATTCTCTTCAAAAAATGGATGATCTTTGATATTATAAATATGACATCACAACTGCATCCTTATTAGCAACTCAATAAATCTTAACGAGAAGTAGCACCTTTCTGAAAGCTGCATAATCTTTTCAAATTCTCCCGAATGTTCAGCAACCACCACAAGAGCCATAACATTGGCCTGAAACAAAAATGAATAGAATAGTGAAGTCTCAAACAATATACATCCAATATAATTCAATAAAAATTTAAAGTTTTCTGTGCCTTCGGTTATCTTTGCACACTCACATTCCATCAATATAATCAGAATGGCTATCACTGAGTAGTTACTATGCTTCAGTGACTATAAAGATTACCCCATTTAAACTACATACTCGTATGACATAGGCATTGCTGTAATCCGCTGTATGAGTCAAAAGACAAGAGTCTGGGATGGGGTCTAATAACTTGCCCAAGACCATTAGCCCCATGTGACTCCAAACCCACACTCTTAATTAAGCTACCATAGGGAAAGACGACTATGTATAAAAATGGCACCATTTCTGACAATCACTTTCAAGGAAGGCCACAAAATGCTAGTTATTATAAATTTCATTAACACTGCCAAAAATTAATAATTTTTCCCAAACAAATCTAAATGTTTCAGAAAATTCTGATAGTTTCTCCTAGATCTCTAGAATAATGTGGATTTACCAACTGATGGGAGGAACAACCTGCATCTTGCTGGTAAGCATGGTGGCTGTGGGAACATGTTTTGAATTCAGACTATCTTGTCTATATCACTTTATTAGTCATGTGTCTTTGGACAAGTTAATCTCTAGGCCTTAGCTATTAAAGAATATAAAATGAGTAATGGTTAGTTATAAAATAGTAGTTTCCTCAGAAGATTGTTGTAAAACATTAAATGAGATAACGCACAGCATAGGCTTAGCTCAATGCTTGGCACATGATAAATACTTAATAAGTGTCGCTTATTATTAACTTATTTTTGAAGCAACATCAACACAGTATATCTAAATTTCAAGCTGTTTTACATCAAAATTACTAGCGAAACAAAAACAAAAACAAAAAGGCAGTTACAGATATTGGCTTACTTTCTTGGCTTTCTCCAACACAGCATCCAGATCCTAAAATAAGCATAAGTAATCACAGTCATTATATCAGTGTAGCTGGGGCACCATAAAGATTGGCAATGATGACAAGGAAGAGGGTGATGGAATATGAGAAGCCAATGCTGACCCACATTCTATTTACTCTCAGTAAAATCTGACTTCTGTTCCCACTTCACTAAAACAAAAACTGTTATTGTCAAATACAAAGGACACTTCTCTGTCCTCCTACTCTACCCCTCAGCAGCATTAGAAACTCCTCACTTGTCCTTTCCTTCCTTCTTGAAATATTTTCCACTCTTGGCTTCTGCAAACACTGCTCTCCAGCTGGCTGCTACTTTTCAGTCTCCTTGACTGGCTCTCTCTCCTCTAATTTCAAGACTCTATGCTTCTTTCTCCTTACTCACCATAAGTGCTCTCATTACTATGCTCATTACGCTAATGTCCCCAGTTTTTATCTTGTCTATAATTCTCTTCCGAACCCAAGATTCACAGTTTAAAATAACTTTATGACATTTCCAGTGGAATGGATATAAGGCTTCAGCATGTACCAAACCTAACTATTTTCCCTCCAAAAAAAAAAAAAACAATTCTTTCTTCCAACCTCAGTTGCCCCCCATCTCAGTAAACAGCCCCTCCAACTCCCCTCGGCATCCTCAACTACTCCTTTTCCCTCCCTCTCTACATCCAATTCCTCTCAGCATGTACTACAAATTCTATCTCTAAAGTAAACCTTGAGTCCACCTCATGTTTCTCTCCATTTCCCCCTGGAACCACTATCATCTTTTGTCTAAATACTGTAAAAGCCTTCAAACTGGTCTTCCACCTTCCACTCTTGCTCTCTTCTCTCTATTTGTCACACATCAGCAAAACAGCTTTTTTTGTTTGTTCGTTTTTGTTTTTTGGCCGCACCTGCAGCATGTGGAAGTTCCCCGGGCCAGGGACGCAACCCGCGCTGCCCGCGCTGCCGTCGCGGATTGCGCCTCCAGCTGCGCCACAGGGGACCTTCCAGCATAAGTTTTTAAATGGATATCATGTCTTGTTACTCTCCTTAAAACAAGCAACAAACTACCCCCTTTACTGGATCCCTATTGAACTCCTACCTCACCCATCCTCTGCAAACCTCTTCAGTCTTCTTTTATACTAGCTTCTCTCTTTCTAGCTCATCAGGCTCCACCCAGTCTTTCGGCAGCTTGACTGTACCAAATTGTAGAAGCCTACAGCCTGCCTGCTTTCCTCACCACCTGCACACACCGCTTTGTCTTTCCAGCCCCAACTTCAACGTCACCTCTTGAGAAGCTTTCCCCCTTAAAAGAGACTCTGATCTTTTTTCTCTTCCCTTAGCCTCTTGTTTCCAAAGTGGCGGGTAAGCCACTTTGAAATTACGTGTGTGTGTTGGTTTTTGTTTGCTTCTCTTCCCGCTAGAACTGGAGCACAGGGCTTATCGGAGCGAGCATGCGTCCTGGGGAAACTGGGTTCTCGGCCTGGAGCTGAGAGGATAAACAGCTGGGCAAAGGCTAGGTAGGGGTAAGGACTCCAGTGGCCGGAAACAGCAAATAAATGCCAAGAAGAGATAGAGAGTTTGTGGATGTTTAGGGTAAGAAAGAAAAATCGGTGTGACTGAGATTAAATAGGGAGTTAAGGAGCAAATCGCATAGGACCATAGATAGGGGCCTGGAAGGATTTGGGGATAACCCAAAGGGAAAGGACGGGGTCCTCCCCGCTCCCACGGGCCCGACCTCTCCTTCACATACGCGGTCAAAGTCCGGAGCGGAGAGGTGGCAGTGACAGTCCACCAGCCCTACGCCCAACGTCCCCATCACCGCAGCCAAAGAGTCCCTCGACTCGCCCGCGGAGCCTCGGCCGGAACGCTACCGCGCTGGCGGACAGAGTTTCCGGCCGGACGCGTGCTCCTTCCTCCCTGGGAAACCGTACTTCCGCTCTCAGAGTGCCCGCCCATAGTTCAAGCTGGAAAAATGGAGAGGACTCTTTCTTCTCGTCGGGACGTGGGGAGAGTGGCCGGGACAGATGAGAGGACGTTGGTCCCTGCTGCCTCCCGAAAAGACTTCCGGGTGCGCTGCACCTCGAAGCGGGCGGTGATGGAAATGCTAGAACTGTGCGGCAGCTTCGTGCAAAAGCTCGGGGACGCGCTGCCAGAGGAGATTCGCGAGCCCGTGCTGCGAGATGCGCAGTGGGTACGGGCCTTTTAGCCATCTCTTGTCTTATCACTCCGTTTTTCCACACCCCAGGTAGAAAGGATCTGGCCGAGCCAACGGTGCTCCACCTTTGATAAGAAGCAGCCGGAGAAACGTGAGGGAGCGAAACAGATGCTAAGAGGCAGCTAGATATTGTTAGTTACTTGTTAGTTACTTGGACTAGTGCTGTCTGGCATAAAAAGGCAAGGCGAACGACTTAAGTGATTTGAAACGAAAAGAAAGGAAAAATAGGTGAAATTAATTTTAATAATATTTATTTAACCTAATATATCCAAGATAGACTTTTACCTTATAGTAGTTAAAAAATGAACAAGATATTTTACGTTCTTTTGTTAATACTAAGCTTTCAAATCTGGGATCTTAACAGCTCATCTCCTTCCCAACTAGCCATATTTTAAGTCCTCAGCAGACATACAGTGTTTAATTGCTTCCCTATTGGACAGTGCGAGCAGGGACTGAGAAATTCTCCAGGGAAGGGTAATTCTGGAAGTCAGCCAATCACTAACTTTTGGTCTTTGCTTTTGCTTGTTTTAGAACATCTTGAAAAGAGAGTGAAAACAATTTCACTATAAGTCTAAAGTAGATAAGCTGTCTTGATTATAAACTTCACAAAGATCTCACATTGGCCCTTATAATACATTTTTTCTTTCTTTCTCAAATATTCTGCAAAGCTCTGAAAAAGTGTTTTGGGGAAAGACAACAAATTGAGGGATTGCTGCTTGTTAAAAGAAGCACGCAGTCTACTTTTATGCAGGAAAAAAAGTTAAAACGCTTCTAATGTAGTACCCTTTTGAGTGTAAATGACCACAATGCAAACAAAATAAAGGTTTTCAAGTAAGGGAAGAATAGAGACCTACCTGAGGACATTTTTAGTAGTTTTTTGAGAGAAGTCTGTTTTGCTGTGTAATGATCTTAGAATTTACCCCTTTCTAGGAAGTGCTGAGGTACTTAGAACATACAATTACCTTACAGAAAAAGAGGAAATTTGGCTTAACCTTTTACACCTTTAATGGATGATAAAGTGAATTAGAAGATAGAAAGTGTGAAGACAAGCTGCCAAGGGAATTCACTTGTGTTTTAATTAAGAGCAGATAAAAGGTGGAGGTTTTAATTATGTAGACATCTCTATTAAAACCACATTAAGAAAACAATATTGGTAAAATTGTGCAGTGAATATTACAAAGATAATTTATATTCTTGGGTAACTCTTAAAAGTCTATATATCAAGTAAGGATGTTACTTAAAATTTTTTAAAGTGTAGAATATGTACTTATAATTATCAGTTATTTGATTTAACCTTATTTTTAATTATAATGTTCAAAATATGTTGTCATTATAAAAAAAAAATAGCATAATGCAAGTCTTGGAATTTCTCTCCCCTATCCCTCTTGTATCCTGGAAGTAACTTACTGTTTTGGAGGGCACTTGGGACTGTGGTCCTTGTGTTGTTTTGGCTTTACATCTGTCTCTCTCTTTTTTCAAATTTTTTGTTCATTAGTTTTTTACATTAATGGTGTGATGCTGTATTGTTAGCAGACTGTTTATTTTTAAACCAAATATTTATTTGACTATTATCTGTCAGTGTTGTGGTAGAGATGTACTTTATTCTTTTAAGTATTGTATGATGTGGACGTATTGTTTATTCTCCTAATCTTGAATTTAGAGTGTTTCCTCCGCCTCAGTATTCCATAATTTCAAACAGTCCTGAAATAAATATTCCCAACTTATCCTTTTTATGTTTTTATGAGAATAGCCCTTTAGCATACACTGATAGAAGTGACATTGTTAGGTTATATGGAATGTGCAATTAAAATTTGGATGGTACCACCAGATTCCTTTAGTTCTTTATTTTCTATTAATGTATTATGAACATTTTTAACCTCACAGAAAATAGGCTAGCACAATGAACACCCATATATTCATCACCAAATTTAAGCTATCAAAAATATGTTACACTTTTGATTTTAAAGCATATCTCACATCTCATATCATTTCATCTCTACCTACATACTTCAGAGTACACCTCAAAAAATACAGTCCTTTGTAAAGTGGAAATTAATTTCACTTTCTTTGAGCATGTATATTTTTTCTCTTATTAACACTGACACTCATTCAGGAACATATGTATTACTTATATTCTTGAGATTCCTTGAGATTCACCTGAACCCAAATTTGTTTTCTTTTTCCTTTCATTTAAGAAGTAAATTTGTTTGTTTATAACAGTATTCTAAAATTTTGAATCACATTTTCTCATAGGTAGGAAGTTGGCTATCAAGAACTGAAATGTGGGTAGAATCAATGATTGAAATGAAATCTCACTTCACTGAAAAGAATAAATATACTAATAGGCTAGTCTGCTGCTTTTTAAAATAATTCTGTCTCACAAATCAAAATTGTTATTTTCCAAAATATTTAAATTCAGCATTTAAAGTTATTTTTATTGACTTGACTGTTGTGGATTTCTTGCAGACTTTTGAGTCGGCCGTACAGGAGAATATCAGCATCAATGGGCAGGCATGGCAGGAAGCTTCAGACAGTTGCTTTATGGGTATGTGATTTCAGTTTTCCCCCCTCTGTCATTAATTTCTGAGTTATTTTTGTAGCTAGCTTTATTTTTCCTATATTTCTTTGTGTTTTTAAAATTATAGTTGATTTATAATGTTGTGCCAATTTCTGATATACACCAAAATAACCCAGTCATATGTATATATATACATACATATATACACACACACACACACATATTTCCTTTCTTATATTGTCTCCCATCATGGTCTAGCCCAAGAGACTGTATATAGTTCCTTGTGCTATGCAGTAAGACCTCATTGCTGTCATAAAGTTTAGTTTAGAAATTTAGGCATAGTAAGAGAGTAACAACAACAACAATAAAACAATTATAATAATATAGTGTAATGAAAGTTATGTGAATGTTATCTTTCTCCCTCACTCTCAAAATATCTTACAAATTTAATGCCTTCCCTGTCTTTAACTAAGGACTTATCAATGCACCGTGACTGTAACTTTTGCAGTTTGAGGTGTGACAGCAAAGCTAGCACAGACTTCGTTTTCCTTCTTCACAACTGCATGGATAGAAGATTTATGCTTACCGAGGATCTTAGTAACCTCAGCATGCAGTTTTTCCCTTTTCTTATTAAGTCAAGAACTTCCTCCTTTTCACTTAGCAGAAGTGCATTGCAGCTTTGCTTTGCCATATTTGAGTCGCCAGCATCACTGCTCTTGTGCTTTGGGCCATTATTAAGTAAAATAGGAGTTATTGGATGTAAGCTTCGTGATACTGTGGCAGTGGGTCTGATAACCAAGGTGGCTGCTAAGTGATGAATGGTGGGATATGCTGGCCAGAAGGTGATTCCCGGCCTCAGCAGGGCAGAGCAGGATGGTGTGAGATTTCATCGTGATCCTCAAAAGTGGCATGCGATTTAAAACCTATCAAGTTGTTTATTTCTGGAATTTTTCCATTTAATATTTTCAGACTGTGGTTGACTATGGGTAACTGAAAATGTGGAAACTGAATCCACAGATAGGGGTGCACTACTATAACACGAAAAGGTTAGAGAGCTGACTGCTGGCGTGAGGGGATGGTTTGGAAGAAGGGAGAAATTCAAGGCAGGCAAACCTTAGGAGGTTATCGCAATAATAAGCAATAGTATTACTTAGCATATAAGCAATAGTATTACTTAGCAATAGTATTAATTAATAATAGTATTAATACTATGGTAAAGATCTTCTCTAAGACAGTGGGAAAGGAGAGAAAAAGGTGGATTCAAGAGATGCTTAACAGATAGAACAGGATTTGTGTCTGATATAATACATAAAATCAATAAATAAGCTTTACAGAGACAGAGGTTTTTGTTTTGTTCACAGAGATCACTGTGCAAATGAGTGAATGAAAGGATGAATGAATTGAATACACAAGTGAAACTCACTTCCTCCCTGCCTCTGTACACTTGAATTCAGAAGGCTAGACCAGGCACATTTAAGAATTAAAAGATAAGCTCATTGCAGAGTTCTGGCTGTGGCATAGTGGGTTAAGAATATGGCTGCAGTGGCTCAGGTGGCTGCGGAGGTCTGGGTTCTTCCATCCCTGGCCCTACTCACTGGGTCAAATGATCTCGTGTTGCCACAGCTATGGATGTAGTCTGGCAGCTGTGGCTTGGATTTGTTCCCTGGCCTGGGAACTTCCATATGCCATGTGTGCGGCCATAAAAAGAAAAGAAAATAGCAGATAAGTTCCTTGAGAGCAGGAAAACATAGTGATGAGAAAATATATATATAATGCCTGCTTGGCAGCTGTACATATTTGTTAAATTTGTGACTAATTCCTCCCTGCTCAAATTTATATGTTTGTTTTGTGTCTTTATCATTAGGTGGCGCTAAGAAACCATTTTCCTCTCTACATAGAAGCTTTAGCTGTGGGACCTTTTTTTTTTTTTTTTTAACCGAGTATTCCTTTCAGGCTAGTGATTGAACTTTTAAAATAATAAAGTATAGGGAAGGCTGCTCATTTAAATGAGAATTCAAAGTAAGAAATGACTATGTCATAATACTCTTAGAGGAAGTAATTTAGCTGGATTTAGTGAATATTTGTTTCATGAGTGAAAGACCATACATGACATACCTCATTAATCTTTACCTAATATGTATATTTATGCTGATGTGTGTCAGCACCATCTTAGAATGTTTCTAAAATATGTAACGTGTTTCAGACTTCTCCCTAATGAAGCTCTCTACTCAGTAAAATAAATAGATCCTTGGAGTTCTCCTTGGGGCTCAGTGGGTAAAGAACCTGAAATAGTTTCTGTGAGGATGCAGGTTGGATATCTGGTCTCGCTCAGTGGGTTAAGGAGGTGTTACCACAAGCTGTGGTGTAAGTCACAGATGCAGCTCAGATCCAGTGTTGCAGGCCTGCGCCTATAGCTCCAATTTAACACCTAGCCTGGGAACTTCCATATGCTGCTTGTGTGACTGTAAAAAGAATGAATAAATGAATGAATGAATAAATTGATCCATTTCTAGCGTAAACTTTGACACACAGAAACACATATGATGTAAGACCGGTTAAGCTGAGGACCTAGCCCTTTAGTATTTATTTATTTTTTTGTCTTTTTGCCTTTATCTAGAGCCGCACCCGCAGCATATGGAGGTTCCCAGGCTAGGGGTCTAACAGGAGCTGTGGCCGCCGGCCTTCGCCACAGCCACAGCAATGCGGGATCCGAGCCGCGTCTGCAATCTGCACCACAGCTCACGGCAACGCCGGATCCTTAACCCACTAAGCAAGGCCAGGGATCGAACCCGCAACCTCATAGTTCTTAGTCGGATTCGTTAACCACTGAGCCACGAAGGGAACTCCTCTCTACCTTTTTTAATGTGATGGATTTTACACTTGTATTTCAAGGTCCAACTGAAATGTTACTTTTTCTCTGAAGTCTTAAATTCCCAAGGCAAAGTTAGTATTCTGTTGTTCTTTGTCCTGATAGCATTTTGTTCATATCTCTGATGCATGTCTTAAGTTGTTTTGCAGTTATCTGTCTGTTACTTCCAGTGAATGATGAGCTCTTAGAGAACAGGAATTATTTTATATTCATATTTTATTTCTCTGATTCAAGCTTGGTTTCCCATAGGGGTTCAGTAGATGACTGTTCAATATGTAAGTAAATCAGTCATCAAAGTGGGACGTCCATTAACATGCCCTATTTGTTTTCCTTAAATTTTGTGTTTTCTAAGTTTAGTTTACTTACATTACATGTTAATGTAGAATATAAACAGTAGTTTTTGAGGAATTTTTTGATATATTTTTGATGTTAATTTTTATATTATTATCCTATTTCTCCTGAAATAGATTCTGATATAAAAGTACTTGAAGACCAGTTTGATGAAATCATAGTTGATATAGCCACAAAACGTAAACAATATCCCAGGAAGATCCTTGAATGTGTCATCAAAATCATAAAAGCAAAACAAGAAGTTCTGGTAAGATGATTTACCTTTGAAATAGTAAGTTTTGTGTAATGTCTATTTTGCTACAACCAAAAATTAAAGAATAAGATTTGAGTGGAGATAAATGACATTTTATTTTCTTTGTTTTTACTGCCTTGATCACTACTGTTTGTTGTAAAACTTTCCTCTTCTGAATCACACTAGGTTTTGACAACAGCTGATAATAAAATAAAATAAAATAGAATTTAAAAATGGAAGAATGACACTTTCTTAATTCTGAGACTGGAAAGGAAAAAGAAATTCATTTTTTTAAGCCTTTTCCTCTACCTGTCTTTGTTTTTGGCACATTATTTGTGTGTGTTTATGTATTTTGAAAGATCTTTTAGCTAAAGCAGTGATGCAAATTGACTTCCTGTCACCAAAATTTGCTTTATGAATTGTGTGCAGTGTTTTTTGCTCCAGAAATCATGATGAGGTGGAAGTAGGTTTGCTGGGGACAGCATTGCCTCTGGAGTGAGGTGCACAAGTTGCTGTCAATAGTGCTGTACTGCATGTCCTTAGTTTTTGAAATCAGCACACTTTCACATATGAATTTTGCAGTTACTTTCCTTTCAGAAATTGTTTTAGAGAGTAAAGGCAGATACATTAAAACATTTCAGTTATCATTTCAGTTATCATTCTATAAGAAAAAATAGTTATAAGCAAAACTTTTCAGTATGTTTTTAACTTTTTTTCTGTAGAAGTTAGACCTTCGAGAAACACTCTGCTCCATCCCCTCCACCTACTTTTAAAAGTTTCCTCTGGCAAAACATCCGCAATGTGTTTATTTTCCAGCGTCTCCTTCCCTGTTATTACCCTTTCTGACTCCAACCCAGTATCAGCATTGCATAAAAAAAGAAGGTTGACAGGCCTAGACGGAGCACTGACTGCTGTAGAAGTTTAAAAAGTGATGCAGAATGGATGGGATGAGGCTATAAAAGACAGCCTTTTTAAAAACAAACAAACAAACAAAAAAAACCCCACTTTTTTGGCTCCTGCTACTTTGGGCAAGAAAAAGGAGAGACACTTTTTTTTTTTTCTTTTTCCTTTTATGGCCACATCTGTGGCATATAGAAGTTACCCAGCTAGGGGCAAATTAGAGCTGCAACTGCTAGTCTACCATGCAGCCACAGCAACACTGGATCCAAGCTGCATCTGCGACCTGTGCTGCAGCTTGCATCAAAGCCAGATCCTTAACTCACTGCTCGAGGGCAGGGATTGAACCCGCATCCTCACGGACTCTCCATTGGGTTCTTAACCTGCTAGGCCACAATGAAAACTCCTGGGTCTTGTTCTTATAGATCAGCTACTACAGACCTCCTGTATCACAGGATGTATAGGTAGATTGGTGTGCTGACCTGGTAGTGGCCTAGCCATTTTTTAAAGCAGTTTCTATGGGAATAAGAGTTCTGAGTTGTAAATACTTAAAATAACTTGAAAAACAGTCCATTCATAATTTGGAAACTACATTATACTTTATAAACACAAGATTCAGTCTCTGTGCCTTTGATTTGCTTGATTGCTTTTCTTATGCTTTTTTATGGTGCTATCTTAGTGTATGCAGTAGGTGGCAATACTGTAAAAGGTATAATTCAGACCTAGTTCGATCTTTTCTCCTCCCTTCCCTATAGATTTTAGGATCTAATTGGGGGTGGGGGTGGGCGTGAGGGTGGTGATTGTTGGGTTTTTGGTTTTGGGGAAAAAGATGGTGCTACTGACATAGTATATTTGCTTATATTAGCTGAAGATGTTTATATGAGGCACTAAGTGGTTAAATTAAATCTATTTAAATTTGTTTTATGTTTAGAAGCAGTACCACCCTGTTGTACATCCATCGAGCTTAAAATATGACCCCGATCCAGGTAAGTCAGTGTTCATTTATGGTAAGAATGAAGCAGGAGCTTGTAATTTTTCTGAGTTCTTGATGCTCTCTTAAAGGTGTTGGCATGAAGCGTATCTTCCCTTTGATGCTCTAACCTACTGCCAGTCATCACTGTTTAGCTCTTTTTTTCACTTAGGATTATGAGAACTTGAGCTAAACCTACCAATTCAGAATCTCTAGGACTAAGACCCAGGAATCTGGACTTTTACTAAACTCTCTCCCTATCCAGATTATTGTAACACCTTCCCAATCTCTAACTTCTGTTGTATTATCCTCCCATCTCTAATGCTGCTAAAACTGTCCATTATTTGCATTGTAGCCAAAGTTATCCTGTTAAAGCACTCATAGTATCTTCTCCTCAGTGTGATAACCTTCATTGGTTTCCCATCATTTACAGAATAAAATCCAATAAAAATATAGCATTGAACTTAAGAGATAGGCACCAATTATTCCTTTGAAATTTAATCTCACGTTCATCCGCTTCTCTTCATCCATTACCACCTCTAATCTCGGTCACCCTTACTCTAATCAGGATTTCTAGATGTGCTTTCTAGAAAATCTCCCGTTTCAACCTAGTTCCCTTCTGTCCCATTGCATATACATCAGGCAGAGCTGATTTATTTGTTTGTTTGTTTGTTTGGCCGCACCCACAGCATACATAAGTTCCCGGGCCAGGGACTGAATCCGAGCTGCAGCTTTGACCTGCACCACAGCTGTGGCAGTGCTGCATTCCCAACCCACTGTACTTTCTTTTTTCTTTCTTTTTTAAGACAGAGTTGACTTTTTAAAAAAAATTATTTGAAATATTTCGAACATATGGAAAACATGGATAGAGTATAATGTAATGAATATTTTGTACCTAGCACTCATTTTTAATGCCAAACTTGCATCAGATCTTTTTAGGAATTAAAAGATACTGATACTATCGATACTTTGTTACCTCATACCATCTCATTCTACTCCCTTTTACTTCAGAAGTAACCACTGTCCTCAAGCTGAGTGGATCCTTCCTATCTGTGTTTTTATGCTTTTACCTTATAGATATATCCATAAACAATATATGGCATTTGTTTTAAAATGTTACATAAATTGTATTAAACTAGTCATATAATTCTGCGATTTATTTCTTCCCCTCCACATTGTATACACATATCGCTCTGTTCGCTTAGTTTCTTTGGAATATTCTTGAGTATGAATACACCACTGCTAATCTGTTCCTCTACTAGGGGACACTTAGATAGTTGGGTTTTTTTCCTGTTCCAACAGTATTACATTGGATATTCTTAGACTATTCTCCTTGTAAGGTGTAAATATACCACTGATTTTCTAGGGTACACATCTGGAAGCAGAATCTAGGTTCATAGATTTGTGTTTCTTTAGTTTCATTATAGTTCAGCTTTACTAGTCCTTTAAGGTGGTATCAGTTTAGAGTCCCACCAGCAGTATTAGAAAGTTCTTGCTTCTCTGCATTTGGCCAGCAATTATTACTGTCAGCCTTTCTGTATTTGCTGTTGTTGTTGCCAGTTTGATGGGTATGCAGTAGTATTTGAAATGAGATTGAGTATCCTTTATTATGTTCTTTAACCCTAAAGTTTCTTTTGTGTCTATTTATATTCTTTGCACATTTTTCATTTGGTTATTCGAACCTATTCATTTCTAAGAGTCCTACACACAGGCACATATGCACACACATTATAGGGGTTTTTTGTTTGTTTGTTTGTTTTGCTTTTTTTTAGGGCCGAATCCATAGCATATGGAAGTTCCCAGGCTAGGGGTCCAACCACAGCTACACTGCCAGCTTATACCGCATCCACAGCAACGCAGGATCCAAGCTACATCACCAGCCTACACCACAGCTCACAGCCACGCTGGATCCCTGACCCGCTGAGTGAGGCCAGGGATTGATCCCGCATCCTCATGGACAGTTGGATTTGTTTCCACTTCACCACAATAGGAACTCCAGATATTTGTGTTTTAAACACTATAAATATTTGCTTTCAATTTTTGGCTTGTCTTACAAATTATTTATAATGAATTTTGACCAATGTGTACAACCAGGTAACCATAGGTAGGCATAACCACAATTCACACATAGAATTCTTCATCACTCAGAATTCCCTTGTGCTCCTAGATCATATGCTGTTTGTTTCTAAATCTAAGATGGTGAATTAATGTTGACAGATTTTTCTAAGGTTATCTTTGCATTCACAGAGAAAACCCCACTTACTCATTGTATTATTTTTTTTTTCAGGGCCTCATCTGCGGCACATCGAAGTTCCCAGGCTAGAGGTCGAATCAGAGCTACGGCTGCTGGCCTATGCCACAGCCACAGCAATGCCAGAACTGAGCCATCCATCCTTAACTCACTGAGCAAGGCCAGGGATCAAACCCACATCCTCACGGATACTAGTCGGGTTTGTTACCACTGAGCTACAACGGGAACTTGTATATTTTTTCCTTCATACACTTGAATTAAATTTACCTATACTTTTACCTGTATTTTATTAAGTATATTAACCAATAGCATATTTGCACTGTAGTCACAAAAAAATGTGTTTTAAAAATACTGTCTCTTTCCAGTTTTGTCATCAAGGTTATACTGCCCTCATAAAGCAGCTTCTAAACATTAGAAGTTATTTGTTCTTTGAAGAGTTGATAAAGTTCATGTATAAAACTGTCTGAGCCTGTATTATGGGGGTAAATTTAACTTAACTGATTTGAAGTTTACTTGGTGGCTATTGATTTCTTCAGGTTTTTAATTTTTTTCTTGAATCAGTTTTGGTAATATTTAGAAAATAGTCTGTTTCATCCATATGTTCAATATATTGGTATGGGAGTTCCCTTCGTGGCTCAGTGGTTAACGAATCCGACTAAGAACCATGAGGTTGCGGGTTCGATCCCTGGCCTTGCTCAGTGAGTTAAGGATCCGGCGTTGCCGTGAGCTGTAGTGTAGGTTGCAGACGCGGCTCGGATCCCGCGTTGCTGTGGCTGTGGTGAAGGCTGGCAGCTACAGCTCCTGTTAGACCCCTAGCCTGGAAACCTCCATATGCCGCGGGTGCAGCTCCAGATAAAGGCAAAAAGACAAAAAAAAAAAAAAAAAATATATATATATATATATATATATATAGGTATGAAACTGTTTATAGTAGTTGTTTATAATTTAAAAAATCTTTTCTGCATTTGCTTATTTCTTACTGTTTGCTTTTGTTTTCTCTTTTTTCTTGAATCTTGCTATAGGTTTCTTTGTCTTTATTGGTCTTTTCAGGGAGTCAGCTTTTAGTTTTTTGCAGTTTCTCTGTTGTTTTTTAGTTTTCTGGCTCCTTAAGTTCTGATCGTATCTCTAGTGTGGTCTTCCTGCTTTCTTGAGTTTTCTCTGTTATTTTTAGCTTCTTGAGTTAAATATTTAATTAGTTTACTTCAGTCTTATTATTAAATAAATGTTTTTAAAGTACATATTTATCTCTAAGCCCTGCTTTAGCCATATCCTCAAGTCTTGGCATGTAGAACTTTCATAGTTCAGCTCCAGATTTTTTTCTTTTTTTTTAGTTTTCAAATCTAGGAGTTTTCTTTTAGTATTCCCCCCCCCCTTTTTTTTTGGCTGTCTATCATGTTGACAGATTTTTCTTTATTTTTCTTTTTTTCTGGTTTGTAAGCTGTATGCTGTGTTTCTTTTCCTTTATTGTTACCTATGAAATTTTAGCATGCTATGATTCTAAATTATCTGATAAAATCTGGAGTTATACAGCATTTCAATCCCTTCCTGGGCAAGACAAGGAGTTTGTTACACTTCACCCACTGAATAAGCATACCCCTCCCCCAGTTTTCCTCCTTGTTTGCTTCTAGAATCCTTTTTTTTTTGCACCCAATGGTTAATTTATCTGCAAAATGTTCCAAATCCTGTGATTGCTATTGTTTCTAGAATTTCATGCCTTCCTTCTAGGTTCACTACTCTTGCTGAAGTGTTTCTTTACATACTTTGAGTAAAAGTCAGTTTTTATTCTATTCTTGCTCTTGAATTTTGTTTTATTTATTTTTACTATATGGAATGTATGACATCATTATCTTTGCCTTTTATTTCTAATGAGTACAGTTAGAACTCATATACTGTACCATTTAAAGTGTGCAACTTGATAACTTTTAGTATATTACAGAGTTATGCAACCATCACCATAATTAATTTTTAAACATTTTCATCACTTCAGAAAGGAACCCTACTCCCTGGCCATTCCCCCCCAGTTTTTCATTCCTCTCTCCTAACCCTAGGCGACCACTAATCCACTTTCTGTCTCTATTGATTTGACTATTATAGGCATTCTGTATAAATTAAACCATGTAATATGTCATCCTTTAAGAATGACTTCTTTCAGTTAGCATAATGTTTTCAGGGTCCATATTATAGAATGTATCAGTATTTCATTTCTTTTTATTTCCAAATAATATTCCATTTTATGGACAATACCACATTTCATTCATCCATTTATCAGTATGTAGATAATTTTGAGTTGTTTCTACTTCTGGCTGTTATAAATATTAACTGCTATGAACATTTATTTACAAGTTATCATGTGGACGTATGTTTTCAGTTCTCTTGAGTATATATACCTAGAAATGGGATTGCCGGATCCTGTGGTAACTCTGTGTTAAGAGAGACTGCTGAATTGTCTCCCAAAGTAACTGCACCATCTCACGTTTCCACCAGCAGTGTGTGAGGGTTCTAATTCCTCCACATCCTCGTCAACCTTTGTTATTGTCTCTTTTTTTTGTCTTTTTTATTATAGCTGTTCTAAGTAATATCTCATTGTGATTTTGATTTCCATTTCTCTAATACCTAATAATGATGAGCATTTTTCACATACTTGTTGACTATTTGTATATCTTCTTTGGAGAAATATCTTTTCAAATCCTTTGACCATTATTTTTTTTTTTTTTTTCAGCTGCACACGTGGCATATGGAAGTTCCTGGGCCAGGGATCAAATCTGACTGAGCTGCAGCTGCGACCTGCACCACAGATGTGGCAACACCAGGTCGTAACCCACTGTGCCATAGTGGGAATTCCTCCTTTGACCATTTTTAAATTGTGTTATTTATCTTTTTGTTGTTTAGTTGTAATGGTTCTTTATATATTTTGGAAAGTTATATAGTTTTAACTCTTACGTTTATGTCTTTGATTCATTTTGAGTTAATTTTTATATACGGTGTGAGGTAGGAGTTCAGCTTCATTTTTTTGCATGTCTGTATCCATTTGTTTTAGCACCATCTGTTGAAAAGGCTATTCTATACCTCATTGAATGGTATTGGCACCCTTGGAAATCAGTTAACTGAAACGTGTGGGTTTATTTCTAGATGTACAGTTCTATTTCATTGATCTATATATGTGTCCTTAGGCCAGTAGCACAGTCTCTTATTATAGCTTTGTAGTATGTTTTGAATCAGAATATGGGAGTCATCCAACTTTTTTTTTCATTCTTTCAAGATCTTTTGGCTCTGCTGAGTCCCTTAACTTCCCAAATAAATTTTAGAATCAGTTTATCAATTTCTGCGAAGAAGCCAGCTGCAATTCTGATAGGGACTATTGAGATTATAGATTATTCTGGGAGTATTGCTGTCTTAAGTTTTTTGATCTAGGAACAGCAAATGTCTTTCCATTTATTTAGATCTTCTTTAATTTCTTTCAATAAAGTTTTCCAGTTTTTAGCACTGCTTTTATTACATCAAGTATTTTATTCTTTTGTTGCTAATGTAAATGGAATTTTCTACATAAAAGATCATGTCATGTCATTGGCAAATAAAGATAGTTTTACTTCTTCTTTTCCAATCTGGTGGCCTGGTGTTCAGTGTTGATGAGAAGTCTCCTGAGAGGCTAATGCCATTCTTTTATAGATAATCTATTTTTCTTCTCCTGATTTTTCAGGTTTTTCTTTTTCTTTTTTTTTTCTTTTTAGGTCTGCAGCCGCAGCATATGGAGGTTCCCAGGCTAGGGGTCCAATTGGAGCTGTAGCTGCCAGCCACAGACACAGCCACAGTCACGTCTGTGAACTACACCTACACCACAGGTCACAACAATGCTGGATCCTTAACCCACTGAGCAAGGCCAGGGATCGAACCTGTGTCCTCATGGATGCTAGTTGGGTTTGTTAACCACTGAGCAGGTGACAGGAACTCTTCCAAAGGGTCTTTTTTTTTTTTTTTTTGCCTTTTTGTCATTTTAGGGCCGCACCTGTGGCATGTGGAGGTTCCCAGGCTAGGGGTCTAATCGGAGCTGTAGCCACTGGCCTGCGCCTCAGCCACAGCAACGCAGAATCCGAGCCGCGTCTGTGACCTACACCACAGTTCACGGCAACGCTGGATAGTTAACCCACTGAGCAAGGCCAGGGATCGAACCCGCAACCTCATGGTTCCTAGTCGGATTCATTAACCACTGTACCACAACGGGAACTCCTTTTTTTTTAAATATTCTTAATGCTCTGCAATTTTACCACAATATAGCTAGATGTTTCTTTTTATTTATTTAGCATGGTGTTTGGGGTGCACTTTTTCCTTATTTTTTTTTAACATTGAAAACTTTATTGCTTTGTCTTGATTATATAAAAATACATTCACACTCCAAAAGTGCTGACTGCATAAGAAACAAAGTTAAATCACATGAAATCATGTACTCGGACGACTACCTCTATTGACATGTTTATAACCAGTAACCAGCATTACAGTATATTGCTTGATAATCCCTTTAATCCACCTGCAGATCTGGCTGCTTTTGCCTTGAAAACTTATTCCAAATTCCTGCTCCTTCCCGGCACATCCATCTCTACTGCTCTTGTCCTTGTCACCATATCCTCCATATCCTGGAGCTGCCACAGCAGTCTCCTCAGCAGTCTCCTTCCATTCAGTTTGCTGCACAGCATCCAAAGGTTTCCTTATAAAGCATAGTCAGACTGTGTCATCCGCTGCTTAAAAGTCACCAGTGGCCTCCCATCAAACTTCCCCTGCTCCACAAGATCCTCTCTGACCTGGCGCTGGTAGCTCCTCTCAGTTCATTTTCCACCCTAGTTTCTTACCACTCTCACCTTTGTTGTGCTCCAGACACACTAGCATTCTTTGCTGTTTCACCCAGGATGTGCCAAACACACACTGGCCTGTGGTTTTCACACTTGATGCTCCTGGGGATCAAACCTCCTCATGGATGCTAGTCGGGTTGTTACCAGTGAGCCACAGTGGGAACTGATATGCCTAATTTTAGATCTTCATCAACGCATTTGTACGTGGGCAAATAGGCACAAGAAGTTTTGAGTTTTTTTAATGTCTAATTACACAATATTGTTTATTTTATGTTGCTTTTTCATTCAACTATGTAATATATAGTTAATCTCCAAGCTTTTTATTGGTAATTTTTTCTTGCTTTTGTACACATTCACACAATTTTATTTAAATAGGTTATATACATATTCTTTGGGGCTTGGAGGGCATTTTTTATTTGTTTTTTTTTTTCTTTTTAGGGGCCGCACCTGTGGAATATAGAAGTTTCCAGGCTAAGGTTCGAATTGGAGCTGCGGTTGGGGCCTGTGCCACAGCAACAGCAACAGCAAGGCCAGATCCAAGCCACATCTGTGACCTGTGCTGCAGCTTGTGGCAACACTGGTTCCTTAACCCACTGAGCAAGGTCAGGGACTGAACCCTCATCCTCAGGGACACAGTTTCGGGTTCTTAACCTACTGAGCCACAATGGGAACTCCTACTTTTCTTTCTTCCTCTTTTTTCTCATCTTCAACTAAGATCTCTATGTATATTTTCAATCTGAGGACTCCCATCTTTTAGAAAATCTTTAACCTAGTCCTTCAACTTTGCTTCTTTATCATTTCTTCTATTTTTATATTATTTTTATCTCATAATTTATTTTTCTTTTGTAATGTCTCTTATGATTTCCCTTAGCTATTGAAGAATTCTAAACCTTTAAAGATCATTTTCAGATTTTCTGTTTTTATTCCATCTGCAGTAGGTTCCTCTCCTTGACATTGTCATATGGATTATCTTTCATTGTTGTAATTTTTCATGTATAAGAATTTTATATGATGTTTTTCATGTGCTTATTTTCTTATTGCTGCTTTCCTCTCTTACTGTCAAGTCGCTTTGGTTTTTTTTTTTTTTTTTATCTTTTCTTTTTGTGTCTGTCTCTTTTTTAGGACCATACCCATGGCATATGGAGATTCCCAGACAAGGGGTCAAATTGGAGCTGTAGCTGCCGCCCTACACCACAGCCACAGCAATGCCAGATCCAAGCCACATCTGTGACCTGCATCACAGCTTATGGCCACAACAGATCCTTGACCCACTGAGTGAGTTCAGGGATTGAACCTGCGTCCTCATGGATACTAGTCACATTCATGTCCACTGAACCATAATGGGAACTCCTGTCTAATCGTTTTGTGGTTGCCTTTTATCTGTCTCCTGAATAATCCCAGGCAAGAACCGTATCTTGAATTGGTATTGACACTGTGGGACCCCTGTCCCACTGTAGTATTGGAGATAGTGGATCTAGGCCAAAGGCTTTGAGGCATTCTTTGCTTCCTATCACCTCTAATGTAGCTCTAAGTATGCTGCCGCTCCTCACTGTGGCTAATGGCAGTGGCTAATAACAGTTCTTTTGTTTTTTTTGTTTTTCCAGCTTCCTTTTAAGGGTGGGAAAACTCCACCTCAGCCCTTGGTTTCACACGTGAAGCCATGAAGCCGACTTTCCACATTTCCTGCTCCTCTGGAGCGCTTTGAGCCCCTTTTATCTTGTGGGAAGCAAATTCCTGGTTACCTCTTGCCTACCTCCCACCTGCCTACCGGTGGATTTGCAGCTTTAGCCTGACTTACAGCTTTTACTCTTCAACTTTTTTCTGGTCCATAGAAATAAATGTTTGTTTTGTATATGCTTTGGGATTTGTCTTTTAAATTTTCTCTAGCTACCCAATGAAGTTTTGGACAAAGGTGGTGAGCTTTGTGAACTTCCAAGACCAACTTGACTAGAAATCTAGGATGCTCTTAAATACACAAACCAACTTTAATTCCTCTGCTTAAAAATCTTCCAATTAAGAAATATGTATAATAAACTTCAAACTTCTCAGCATTCCCTTACATGACCTGGCACTTTCCTTTTTGTTGCAGACCTATGTTCCATCTTGGAGTTTTTTGAAAGTGCCTCGCTTTCACACACAGTTTTCCCCAGTGCTCCTAAGGTTGGCATCTTCTCAACCTCTTCTTCTTTCTCATTTAAGTACTACCTCTGGCACCCGAACACATCACCCTAGCATTGAGATTAGGGATCTTCCCTAATCACCCTAATTAAAATAGCCTCTCCCCAGTTCTCTATCATAACACTTGTTTATTTCTTTAATAGCATTTGCTATAGTACGTATTCGTGTATTTATGTTTTCTCACAAAACTGAAAGCTTCATGAGCTTTTTACTTTGTGTTTGTGTTATATTTAGCCAGTATATAGCACCGTGCTCAATACTTACTGCAAGACTGTTATTCACCCATGTATTCAGCATATTTATTGAATGTCTGCTATATGCCAGAACTGTTCTTAGTGTGGAGGAGGTAATGGTGAGCAACACAGACAGCATCCTTGCTCTGCAGAGCTTACATTCTGGTGGGAGAAGAAAAGTATCAGCAAATGAAAAAAGAAATAACATCAGTGCTAGGCTGATGGGTTCAGGTGCTTGAAAACACTTTTCTGAGGCAGTAACAAGAAGGAATTATCTTGTGACAATCAAGAGGAAGAACTTTATATTTGGAGACAAGAGCTACAGAATAAGGTTCCTAAGTTAAGAATGAGCTTGAATATTTATACAACAGAGGACCACTGGGGCTATAGTGCATGTAGTGGAGGGAACAGAAGGAAAGAACATTACAGTTTAAGGTTAGAGACTTGGCCGAGGCCAGATAACACAAGCTAGGAGTTTGGAAGTATGCGATACCTTGAGCGAGATGGAGCTCTTCCATGCAGAAGAAGCTGGTGAGGTACCTGCTACCCAGCAGGTGTGTTAAACAGATCCGATTAAGTTGTAGCAAAGGGATCTCTTCCAGAAAGTCATAAATCACTGCTTAATTTTTGGTTTCATTTTCACTAGGGAGGCTACTTTTCAATTCATGGTTCTTATTCATGCCTTTAGTTACCCCTTTAAAACTAGTAACCAGGCAGTGTAGGTTATACATGTTTGCTCATCATGCTCATAAAATATAGTGGAAATAGAAAGGAAGCACTTGGTTAATTCATTTTTGCTGAATTTCTGAATTTGTGCAGGCTTTTAGAATTTCATGTTTCCTAGTTTAGTCAGTTCAGTGACCTGAAAGCAAAACAAGGTTGATTACTCAATCTTTCATTTCCACTTTTTCATTTCCCTATGTTTTAGAAAGCAAGTGACTAGGGAAGGCAATGTACTCAAGAGCGCCTAACTTCCACATTTTTAAGAGCAAACTTTTTAAAAATATCTTTGCAGCAACCTTCTAATTAACTGTCTACCATTCGGATGTGTTTTCGTTTGTCAGTTATAACCTTTTGTGGTCCTATTAGTAAAACTAACCATTGCTTCCATGTCGTCCTCTTTTTTAAAAAGTTCTTTGTAGATAACCTAAGAGACTCCCTTTTATTATTTCCTGTCCTTCACTGAATATGTAGTGATGACAAGGAGCTATTTAAGTTTCTCTGCAGCAGGCTTTATAATTCCAGTTCTTTTGCTGACCCTACAAGCAGAAGACTTAGAGACAGTTCCTCTTCCTTCTAATAGTGACGACCTGCTTAAGCCAGAATATTTACAGGCAGTCGCACACTTAATAGGTACGTTTCAAAAATTCATATTTGATCTGGGTTTTGGAATTTGGAATGTATTTGCCCCCTGGAAAAAGAGCACAAATGGTTTTATAATCGAACAGGTTTCTAGGTTACTCTTTAAAGGCCCATGTAACCTGTAATGTAGCTAAAATACTACAAGTTATGATGAAAAATATTGTGAAAATCACATCTCAGAAGCACATTAGTTCCACTACATGATGTTTAAATAGGATTTGGTGGGAGGGAGAGATTGGATTCCTAAATGCTTTTGTTTGTGGTAAGAGGTTAGTGGGGCCATAAAGCCCATCCAGGCTGTGGGGAGAGCCATGGGGAATGCTTCTGGACGCAGCGGTCCCGCCCCCTGCATGGCAGGGACCAGCCATCTGCGTGTGAGACAGTCTTTAGTCAGATGTTTGTCAGCAGTAATCCGTATGTTCTTATTAGTTATAAAAAGTGAAAATTCATTTAAAATCGTCTCATATAGTTTGAAATTTCCTAAGCAGATGTTCATGTTGGTAAATACTTTTTTGATGCATTTATGGATAACATATTTACATATGTAGTGATTATTTTTAATTGTGTGTTTGATTTTTCCCCCCTTTGTGGGTTTTTGGTTTGGTTTTATTCCTAAAATTATTGATTCTCCTTAGTTTTCAAAGAAAGGAATTTAATTCACTTAACTAAAAAAAGAAAAAGGTGCTGTAATGGTTTTGTGTTTTTGGAGGTGCCCTTGGCACATGGATGTTCCTGGGACAGTGATGGAACCCCTGTCACAGCAGCAACATGAGCCGCTGCAGTGACAATGCCAGATCCTTAAGCCACTGCACCACAAGGGAGTTCTGGTACTGTAATGTTAATAGTTGAGGTGATTTAACTCTAGACATGTTCTATTTTTAATTACTTATCAGACATAATTTATTTTTATTTCAAGAGCTTTCATTATATTAGAGCTGATTTTTATCATTTATTAACTTATGGCCTTAAGAGTATATAGTATAATTCCTGGCAAAATGATATTTTAGGAAGTTACATACAAAATATAGAGGAGCATGTAATGTGGGTTCTAATTCTGTCCATTGTTTATTCAGTTATTAATTATTCATTCACTTTAGATACATTTCTCAGCTCTCACAGCTTCTGTTTCCTTATCTTTAAAAGGATGCTGATGAAACTTGCTTGCCTTACAGGATTGCTAAAGGTATTACACAGGATTCATTGACAATGTATGACAGCCCATAATACTACAGAAATGGGTTGTCAGAGGATCAGGTAGGGAAAGCTTTTGTGCCATTGTGTTTCTTTTCCCTGAACTCTCTTTTCATAGCCAAGTTTCTCAAAAGAATAGTCTACATTCATCAGCTTCACTTTTTTTAAAAAAATTGAAGTATAGTCGATTTACAATGTTAGTTTTAGGTATACAGCAAAGTGATATATGTATATATACACACACACACACATATACATACATTTATATGTGTGTGTTTATATACTTTTTCAGATCCTTTTCCCTTATAGGTTATTATAAAATATTGAATGTAGTTCTCTGTGCTATACAGTAGGTCCTTTTTGGTTATCTGTTCTATGTATAATAGTATATGTTAATCCCAAACTTCTAATTTACCCCTCCTCTCCCAGTTTCACTTTTTTTTGTCTTTTTGCCTTATCTAGGGCCGCACCAGTGGCATCTGGAGGTTCCCAGGCTAGGGGTCTAACAGGAGCTGTAGCTGCTGGCCTACCCCACAGCCACAGCAGTGCGGGATTCCAGCTGCATCTGCAACCTACACCACAGCTCACGGCAACGCCGGATCCTTACCCCACGAGGCCAGGGATCGAACCCGCAATCTCATGGTTCTTAGTCAGATTTGTTAACCCCTGAGCGACGACGGGAACTCCCCAGTTTCACTTTTAATCTCTCATTTTTGTCAAAAAAATCAGTAATATTTAGCATTTATATTGTTATGACTATGTAAATGTTCTTCAGTATGAGTCAGGTACATATATTATGAATATATTTTCTTCAACAACTTCCTAGCACCCTTTGGAATGCTGTTTTTCTGTTTTCTTTGTTTGCTGTTGTGTCTATCACTAGATCTGTAAAATTCTTTCAATATAGTAAACACTTCAGTTATCCAGTTATCCGTCATATGCTTAGAGGTTGAAGTAGAGGTGTAGCCACCAGCCTATGCCACAGCAATGCCAGATCCAAGCTATGTCTGTGACCTACACCACAGCTTATGACAACACCAGATCCTTAACCCACTGAATGAGACCAGAGATTGAACCTGCATCCTCATGGATACTAGTCGGGTTCATTACCACTGAGCCACAGTGGGAACTCCCTTGGTTTTTTTTTTGTTTGTTTGTTTTTTGTTTTTTTAATAGTTGATTTATAATTTTCTGTCAATTTCTGCTGTACAGCAAAGTGACCCGGTTACGCATATATATATATACATATACTTCTTTTACTCACATTATCCTCCATCATGTTCCATCACAAGTGACTAGTATAGTTCCCTGTGCTATACAGCAGACTCTCATTGCTTATCCACTCCAAATGCAATATTTGCATCTACTAACCCCAAACTCCCATTCCATCTCGCTCCTTCCCCCTCTCCCTTGGCAACCGCAAATCTGTTCTCCAAATCCATGAGTTTGTTTCTTTTCTGTAGATAGATTCATTTGTGCCATATATTAGATTCCAGATATAAGTGATATCATATAATATTTGTCTTTCTCTTTCAAACTGACTTCATTTAGTATGAGAATCTCTGGTTCCATCCATGTTGCTGCAAATGGCATTATTTTGTTCTTTTTTGTGACAGAGTAGTATTCATTGTATATATGTACCACATCGTCTTAACCAGTTCATCTGTTGATGGACATTTAGGTTGTTTCCCCTGTACTGGCTATTGTGAATAGTGCTGCAGTGAACATAGGGGTGCATGTATCTTTTTCAGTGCAAGTTTTGTCTGGATATTTGCCCAGGACTGGTATTGCTGGGTCATGTGGTAGTTCTATATTCAGTTTTCTGAGGTTCGTCCATACTGTTTTCCGTAGTGGTTGTACCAATTTACATTCCCACCAACAGTGTAGGAGGGTACCCTTTTCTCCACACCCTCTCCAGCGTTTGTTCTTTGTAGATGGCCATTCTGACTGGTGTGAAGTGGTACTTCATTGTAGTTTGGATTTGCATTTCTCTAATAATTAGCATTTTTTCACGTGCCTATTGACTATCCGTACCTCTTCTTTGGAGAAATGTCTCTTCAGGGCTTCTGCCCATTTTTCAACTGGGTTGTTGATTATTTTGCTGTTGAGTTGTTTGTATATTTTCGAGATTAAGCTCTTGTCTTTGCAACTATTTTCTCCCCTTCCTTAGGTTGTCTTTTTTTTTTTTTTTTCCATGGCTTCCTTTGCTGTGCCAAAGCTTGTAAGTTTGATGAGGTCCTGTTTGTTTATTTTTATTTTTATTTCTATTGCTTTGGGAGACTGACCTAAAAAAAAAAGCATTTGATGGTTGATGTCAGAGAATGTTTTGCCCATGTTCTCTTCTAGGAGTTTTATGGTGTCTTGTCATCAAACCCATTTTTAAAACTGTTTCCATTTTCTTGGAGGTATTCCTCTGGGACCCTTTTGTCTTCCTGTTCCAATCTGGACTTGTTGCTCTCTTGGCCTAGCTGCAAAGCTTTCATCCTGTCTGTTTCTTTCCTCATCATCCTGGGAATTTCCTTTACTTCTTTTCTATTTTGGGTCATGTTTCCTGGTTCCCGTGTTTTCTTCTTTCTTGATTTATTCCCTTGTTTTGGTATGGCACATCCTCTACCACCCCCCCTTCTATTCCCATTCACCCCCGGCCATCCAGCACCAAATCCTCTTCAGGCAAATCTCTTATAACATCTGTGAAGCTTTTACTCTCCTTTCAATTCACTTGTTGGATTGACCTCACCCTCCTTTGTGCCCCCATAGCATACTTTATCATAACCTTGGTCCATCATACTTATCAAGCACCTACTCTACATATAGTCAGGCACTATGTTAAGCGCTAGGGTATCCACCATTAAGAGAATGAGGTTCTTATTCCCAAGGGAGTTCTGAAAGATAAATAAGAACACCAAGGTTCTCACTGGGGGGGCAGTACTGCCCCCTAGCGGCCGTTTGAGAAAGTGGGAAGTTTTTAGTTATCACAGTAATGGGAGGATATGGCTGGTAGTAGTCAGGGGCCAGGAATACTAAGTCCTGCACAATTTTAGAATGTTCCACCAAACATTCATGTGTGAAAATCTGTTCATAATTATCAAGCCTGGGACCTGACTCCATTTTCCACGTAAACCCAAACCATTCGGCCCTTTTTACATTGTTATTCCTTGTGCAACAGATGGAAAACAGCTGTGTCCATCAACGTGGGTTTATAGAAGAAAAAATTTTTTCCTCTGTTCTTTTTTTAAGGGCCGCACCTGCTGCATATGGAGTTTCCCAAGCTAGGAGATGAAGCGGAGCTACAGCTGCCAGCCTATACCACAGTCACAGCAACACCAGATCTGAGCTGCATCTGTGACCTACACTGTAGCTTGCGGCAACACCAGATCCTTAACCCACTGAGCACGGCGAGGATTTGAACCCATGTCCTCGTGGATACTAGTCAGATTCCTAACACACTGAGCCACAACAGGAATTCCCAGAAGAAAAAAAAATTTTTTTAAGTTAGCATGTGTTTATAAAAAAAAATTATGAATCCCTTGGATGATAGATTCATGCAGTAGCAGTGAAGAGGAAAATGATTGCCTTACTCTATACATAAAAGATAACTTTCTTGAGTAAATGTTAAAAAAAGATTTTGTTAGTGTGTATATGTATGTATATAATGATATACTGTGCAAAGCTTGATGACTTTGTACACACACATACATATAAGGACATATAACTGCCACCTGGATCTAGATAGAGTGTTTGCATAGTTGGGAAACACAAGGTAAACTTTTTTTTTCCTTGTTTTTCTTTTTTTTAGGTCCACACCCAAGGTTCCCAGGCTAGGGGTTGAATCGGAGCTGTAAGCCGCTGGCCTACACCACAGTCACAGCAACGCCAGAGCCACGTCCGAGCCATGTCTGCAACCTACAGCACAGCTCACAGCAACAGTGGGTCCTTATCCCACTGAGCGAGACCAGGGATCAAACCTGCATCCTCATGGATACTAATCAGATTCATTTCCGCTGAGCCACAACGGGGACTGCTAACCGTAGTAGTAGTAATAATAGTAGTAGTAGTAGTAGTAGTAGTAGTAGTAGTAGTAGTAGTAGTAGTAGTATTTGCTTTTTAGGACCACACCCACGGCATATGGAAGTTCCCAGGCTGGGGGGTCAAATCAGAGCTACAGCTTCCAGCCTACACCACAGCTCACTGCAACGCCAGATCCTTAATCCACTGAGCGAGGCCAGGGATTGAACCTGTAACCTCATGGTTCCTAATTGGATTCATTTCCGCTGAGCCACAATGGGAACTCCACTTTATTTTTAAATAGAATGTTACATTTTCAAATATTGTGCCCATTATGTTTTCATATATACAATAAATACAGTCCAAAATGTCCAAAAAATCTGGACACATAAGGAAAATATCATATTTATTGCATTTTTTAACATACTAGCAGTTGGACCCACTACTTTATTTTATTTTATTTTGTTTTTTTTGCTTTTTAGAGCCACATCCATGGCATATAGAAGTTCCCAGGCTAGGGGTCAAATAGAAGCTGCAGTTGTGCGGCCTGTGCCATAGCCACAGCAATGCAGGATCCAAGCTGTGTCTGCAACCTACACCACAGCTTGCAGCAATGCCGGATCCTTAACCCACTGAGCAAGGCCGGGGATCGAACCCACATCCTTATGCATCCCAGTCAGGTTCATTACTGCTGAGCCAGGACATGAACTCCACCCATTACTTTTACTTTTACTTTTACTTAAGAAGGTAATTTGAGGTTGAAGAAAAAGGTATTGAGTATCTCATTTGCAAATGTAACTAACACATATCAGTCCTGCTTCCCAACTTTACAGACACTGTGTACCCCCAAAACGTTTCCTTCTATCCCTTCTTGCTGCTATCAAAGGTGACCACCATTCTGACTTACGTCATCATATTTCTTCACGTATTCTATCTCTGTTAGTTTATATGTGCAGGAAAGGTCAGTTGAACTAAAACGAAATCTTTGCAACCAGAGTTGCATTTTATCAGTCTAATTATGAAATGTTTTAGATCGCAGTTTCAACTTTCATATTCCCTTTTTTCAAAAGATAATGAATTACCTAGAGCATTTCAAACAGTATTTTTAATTGAAAAGGATTTGGGTACACCATGTAGAACAAAGCTAATGGGAAATATGAGATAAATTTGAGTCTTCTTAATAGAATTAAATGTTATTGAATTAATAGAAATACATAAATGAGGGAATCTCATTTTATTTATAGAAATGATTTAAAATTCTATTATTGACACTAAACATTAAAATTATATTTTTGTACATCGTTCAGAAACTGTGAATATTAAAAATTTAAATTAGATTTCTTGTCTTTATACTTACTCTGAATTTATCCACAGAGGTCAACCATATATCTTCTCTGTAGTTTCTCATACTTCTGTTTTTGCCTTATCCATCTTCTCCTCCCCATTGCCTTTAAAAAAAAATTATTTATTTATTTTTTTATGAAAGTATAGTTGATTACAATGTTTCTTCAGTTTCTGTTGTGCAGCAAAGTGACCCAGTCACACACAGTTCCCTGTGCCATACAGTAGGGCCCCACTGCCCATGCATTCCAAATATAATAGTTTGCATCCAAAAACTCTGAACTGCCCATCCATCCTTCTCCCTCCCCCTCCTCTCTCCCCTCTGGGAACCACCAGTCAGCTCTCCTTGGCTGTGATCTATTTCTGTTTTGTAGATAGGATCATCTGTGCTATATTTTAGATTCTACAAATAAGTGATATCATATGGTATTTGTCTTTTTCTATCTGACTTACTTCACTTAGTATGAGAATATCTAGTATCATCCATGTTGCTGCAAATGGCATTAAGTTTTCTTTTTATGGCTGAGTAATATTCCATTGTATATATGTGGGTATATATATGATATATGTATATATGTGGATATTCTTAATCCATTCACCTGTCAGTGGGCGTTTAGGTTGTTTCAGTGTCTTGGCTATTGTGAATAGTGCTTCAGTGAACATGGAGGGGGGGAGGTACATGTATCTTTTTCAGTGAAAGTGTTGTCCAGATATATTCCCAAAAGTGGGATTGCTGAATCATATGGTAGTTCTATGTTTAGTTTTCTGAGTTACCTCCATACTGTTTTCCATAGTGGTTGTACCAATTTTCATTTCCAACAACAGTGTAGGAGGGTACCCTTTTCTCCACACCCTCTCTAACATTTGTTAATTGTTGACTTGTTAATGATGGCCCATTGCCTTCTGATAGTGTGATCTCTGATTTCATTTTTACGTGGCTGTGTATACCAAATACAGTCTGAATTACAGTGGAATTTCAAAGTAGGAGATATGTTTCCTGTTGCATTTAATCTTATACTTTCCCATGTTATAATGTAGGGAATTATTTTGACATGACACTTTTAATAGGGCCATCACATTTGTAGACATATTTACTTCCTAATTTTCACCATTTCAATGTCCTGTACTTTGTCTTGGTATGTTTTCCCTACTCCATTAAGATCATTTCCTCCTTATCATATGCAAATAAATCTAGTCTGTTATTTCTGTGATCTTTTGTTTTCTATATAGAATAGCTTCTGATCTTTTGTTTTCTCTATAGATTGGATTCAAACATAAAATTTTCCTAAATCCAAATTTACTCAGTATAAATAGGTACACGGGGAGTTCCTGTCATGGCTCAGTGGTTAACGAACCTGACTAATATCCATGAGGATGCAGGTTCGATCCCTGGCCTTGCTCAGTGTGTTGAGGATTCGACATTGCCATGAGCTGTGGTGTAGGTTGCAGACGCAGCTTGGATCCTGCATTGCTGTGCTCTGGTGTAGGCCAGCAGCTACAGCTCCAACTGGACCCCTAGCCTGGGAACCTCCACATGCCACTTACGGCCCTAAAAAGAAAAAAAAAAGTAGAAGGATTTGAGTACTTTGTTGTATATTCTGGTTTGATTGGATCTGAGCATATTAAACGTAGCAAATAATATATTATAAATATCTATGTTTATGTATTTCTCTTTATGTGTATAGAAATATTATCTATGAAACTTATTTTATAGTAGTAAAGGGAACTTTACAAAATATGTTCTGAAAAGGGAGTTGGGTACGATAGGGCTGAGAGACACTGTTCTAAACAAATTAGTGCAATGAAGTCTTCCAGGTACTCTGTTCGTACTGTTCCAGACCGAGTGGGAGCCTCTGGCAGGGGAGCGATCAATTAAGGCAGCAGGTGGCATGTGTGACAGGGATTGTGGAAACAGGAGACTGCTCAGGAGAATTTTGAGCTGATTTTGAAAAAGTGTGCCTTTTCCTGTATGTTTCTATGTCTCTCTCTTCTAAACTGAAAGTTTCTTTAGCGGCAGGGACCATTTTTCCTTACTCTGAGTACCCATTGCTGGTACTTGTCCATGGAAAATACATAATAAATATTAGCAGAATGGGCAGCTCCACACAGGTGTGCAAGTTTGATGAGGAGAGAGGAAGTGTGAGCCTGGCTGGAAGCCAGATTGCCACAAGAGTACCAAAGATTGGATCATTTATTTGCCGATGGCCAGGAGAAAATCTAATAATTATTTGACTACTTTGGGGGGCTCTCTCTAAATCTTTAAAGAATTGAAATTAAATTAGCATATTATTCTAAGGAAAGGGTCCCTGTAATATAGGGAACTATGAATTTGGATAGGAAAAAATTACATTGTTATTCTTATGAACCTCGAACTGAAATTTAGCATTTCCTTTAATTTTGAATGCAAATAATAATGGTAGTATTACTAGTACCTGTAATTTTTTTTTTGCTACTAGAAGCCACAGACATTTTCAATTTCAGTTGTTCCAGATATATCACAATATTGTTTATACTTATCATTGTCTTACTATGTTAACTAGACCTACCATTTGATCTTGTTATTTAAATCATTAAGACACGCTGGAGTTTCCTGGTGGCTCAGCAGGTTACGGATCCAGCATTGTCACTCCTTTGGCACAGGTTCAGTTCCCTGGGAACTTCCACATGTTGCAGATACGGACAAAAAGAAAAAAAAGAAGCAGCACCTATATTACCTATCACAATTTTTAAGTAATTATGTTTTTAAATTAATTTTTAAGACATTATTCTGAAAACCTAGACTAAGCAAAACTAATGTACAGTGATAGAAATCAGATGAGTGGTTGCTTGTATGAAAGACTGGCTGGGAAAGAGGCACAAGGAATCTTCCTGGGGTGACGGAAAGGTCCCACATCTTTGTCAAAGGTGACTGAATGTTAAGCTGAAGATCTGCATTTCACTGCATGTAAACTATACCTCAGTTTTAAAGATGAATACATTAAAAAATTCTGAGAAGTGGTCTGTGGGTTTTACCAAATTGCCAAAGAAATCTCTGGGAACAAAGGAAGGTAAAGAACCCTTTTCTGAGGCCATCAAGTTGCCTTTGCCTTTCTCATTTAAGTGCCCTCTTTTTCTCCGTTGCTTTTGCTATTCATTTCCTGTTTTTTTCTAAATGTATTCTCACTTTTTGGGGGCTAAGGAAAGTCAGAAAAGAAAAATAGCAGCTATGAAAGGAATTCTTTGCTTGGCTTATACGCCAGTCTCTTCAAGTCAGTAAAGCTGTAGCCCTCCCAACATAGTTATATACTTGCTTAGACTTGAAGAAATTTCTGATGAGAACTACTCTTCTAAAAACTAATTTGTAGATGATTTCATAATGAAATGATTTTTCTTACCTCCAGTTTCACTTGGAGTTTTAGTAGGATTTTTATCTCTTTGTATCATTGATTATACAGCCCTGTCATGAAGTAGCCATGAACATTTGTAACAAAAATTGGAAGAAAATAAGATAATTGTGTTAAGAATCAGAAAAGCATTCAGGAAATAGTGGGGGAGGGGGAAGAATATTACTGACGAATCTATTCCAGATTTTTTTCTAGAAATTTTATTTAGGTATTCTTTGATATGGTATGATTATATATTCTAAGTTCAAATGTTTTACCTTTATAAAATTCAGAGTAATACAGATATCAGATATTAGCTTATATTTATTTTTAAAATGATGATGGTGCTTGACAATGTTAAACCTGGTGGTGGATAATATAAAGAAGAAACATTAGATTCTCTTATAGGGCTACACAGTGTTAAGACTAAGAATACAACTCTTGTCTTATTTTATACTTATAACTGTCAGTTTTTCTCTGCTGTTCTAATGTTTTCACAGTCTCTTTATCTAGATAAATTAATAGGATTCTTGTTTTACTAGACCGCAAAGTATTCTAAGGTGAATAGTTCTAACAGATTGTCCAGGTAGGGTTTGCGTATCTTCTTTGCAAATAAAAAACCTAAAATACTGTTTGGTGGTTTCTTTGCAGCCCCTCATATGGAAAACTTGAAATGCAGAGGAGAAACAATAGCTAAGGGTATCAGTGAAGCCATGAAGGTAAAAGCTACATGCTGAATTACAGTGAACAACACATGTATCTGCATTTTTGCTTTCAGCATTCGTATGTGTTTTGTAATAGGAATTCTTAGCAGTCTTTTAAATAGCTCTTGAGTGGATTTATTAAGTGACAGTAACATTCAGAATAACCACCATTTATTAGGTACCTACTCCATGCCAGCATTATACCTGGCTTCTTTTAAAGGTTGGTTATACTTTTGAGTTCTGAGTTAGCAGTCCATCAAACAATTTCTGATAATAATACCAGCTAACATTAAGTCAGCATTTAGTATGAGTCAGATACCATCTAACTGCTTTACATATCACCTCATTTAATCTCTACAACCCTATAAGGTAGGTTCTGCTATTTCCCTATTTTACAGATAAGGAAACTGAGGCACAAAGGGCCTAAGTAGATTCCCCACTTAAATAATTGTGCCAGGATTTAAACTTTGGTTGTTTGGCTCCAGTGCCTATACTCTGAACCGCTGTATTATACTGTGTTGACACAAATAATCAATAAACAGTTTATAATAAGAACAGAAGAGAGTTCCATTAGAACCTTTGGCTGGGAAAAATGTGGTCAGCCACACATCTTGGTAAAAATTACAGCTAATCACAAAGATCAGATAACTCAAGTTAATGATTTTAGTGTCTTTTCTGTGTATGGGAAGATGCAAGAATCTGGGGTTATTGAAACTTCCTTAGATACACATCTTAACTATCTAGGAGCCTGTGTAGGCAAAGCACAGAGTGTTTCATCTTGCTTTTTCCCATCCTGAATCCCGCAGGGCACATTGTGTTGGGTTGTGACTTAATCCTTTATATAACTGGATGATGAGCAAATTCTTTTCTTTAATGGTTAAAGCAGATGTACAATGTATGCTTGAGAGGCCATGAGACAGGTCGTTTCGGTTAGCCTAAAGTTCAAGCTAAATCATGTATAAGCCAGAATGATTTCCCCATACCTCAATATATGAAAACGTCTTCCATCAACTGCATATCCAATGTGGAGTTTTAATATTATTACAATAAAATCCCTTATATTCTTAACATTTATTTTACCCAAACTGTAAACGTTTGGATATCTAGTATATGAAAATTATTTTTTAAACTCCTTCAGAGTCACACGTTCTTTTTCTCATATTATCCTCTATCATGTTCCATCACAAGTGACTAGATATATTTCCCTGTGCTCATAGCATGTTCGTAATCAGGAATTAAACTGTGATTGGCCAGGCTAAAATCCAACCTGCTCCCTATTTTTGTAAATAAAACTATATTGGAGCACGGCCATGTACATTTATTTACTTATTGTCTGTGGCTTCTTTATGTTACAACGGGAAAGTTGAATAATTGTGATTGAGATGTAAAGGCCCTCGGAGCCTAAGATATTTATTTACTCTGGCCCTTTACAGGAAGAATGCTGATCCCTGTTCTTGATGATTAAGATTTCTAAAATATGGAATTTCAGACATTAACTTTTTAACTCAGAAATTCTGTTACCTCCTGTTTTGCCAGAATTTTATTTTACTACCTGACATTATAGTAATAGAACATAGCTTTTCCTTTTTTTCCCCCCTTTTTTTTGTTTAGGGCCACATGTGTAGCATATGGAAGTTCCCAGGCTAGGGGTTGAATCAGAGCTACAACTGCCAGCCTACACCACAGCCACAGCAACGCAGGATCCGAGCTGCGTCTGTGACATACACCGCAGCTCACGGCAACACTGGAACCTTAACCCACTCCCCAACCTCATGGTTCCTAGTCAGATTTGTTTCCTCTGTGCCACAATGGGAACTCCAGAATATAGCTTTTTCATTTTAGCTTCTTGTTAAAATTCCTCAGTTAAAACTGGTATTTTAAGGCAGTGTCAAATATCCATGACCTAAACAGTTAGGTTTTAGAAAAAGCCTTGACCTGAAGAATTAAAATATTCAAGTGTTATGTCTGTCTCTGTGTGCTTGTGTTTCAACCTGAGATTAATGGTGAGTATTACTGTTGCTTGTTTTTTAAGTCCTTGCCTGCCTTAATTGAACAAGGAGATGGATTTTCCCAAGTTTTAAAGATGCAGCCTGTCATCCAGCTCCAGAGAGTCCACCAAGAAGTCTTTTCTGGTTGTTGTAGGAAGCCAGATGTTAAACCTGAGAGCTTTATAGCACAAATAGAAACCACACCAGCAGAGACTTCTACTAGGAAAAGCACTGACTTGGTACTGAGAAGAAAGCAAACTAAAGACTGCCCGCAGAGAAAATGGTATCCATTGCGGCCAAAGAGAATCAATCTTGACACATAAGCTCCTTTGTTTGTCTTGGGAGTTGAAATCAGGCACTGTCAGTATTTAGACTACAGCCTAATGCCTAGATGGGACTTTCAGAGTAGCGCTTTGCCGGGGTATGATGTCATAATATGTCTTTCCTCATCTTTTCATCAGTAGTCAATGGAAGACATATTTTTTTTTAAAATATTGGCACAAAGCCTGTCGTGGTCATTAAGAGTGCAGGCTTTTATTGTCCTTAAATACATCAACACTTGGCTGCCTTATAGCCTTACGGAATTTCAGAAGTGAAATATTCCACTGGGTTTCCTGGATATACATCTTGCTTTAAAAAAAAAAAAAAAAAGAGCTGTGTAACAGTTATTTCTATTTAAGGGCTGAAAGACACCTTCATTTCTGCACAGGAACAGATGCAGTTGTGTTTATATTTTTTGTTTTTTTCCAATGCAGTTTGATTTATCAAGTTAATATGCAGATGACAAGACTGGCTTTGACTTTGTTACTCTAAATTCTGCTAATCTGGATTTGTGGAATCAACTTTAGAATTTTTTGGTGTTGTTTTGTAAGACATAGAAGATAATTGTATAAGAATTTCTCTTAGAAATAAAAATTGATATGTAGCCAATGTTTCTTACCTATAGTTTTGTTTTCCATAGACCTTTTGACTTTTAAACATAATTTGACTTGGAACTAATAATTTATTTTCAGGATTCTCATTTCTCTGTAGATGATTCGAGTTCAAAAATATGTAACAGATTAATACATTAAACAAATTGTCATTGTAGAACAAATATAGATGCAGTCATACTAAGTATTTTACATTTAAGGATGTTTATATATAAAGTATATAATCATTGGTGGAAGTCTGAGAAAGCTATATTGCCCAGACTTCTAACATTTAACTATAGTTTCTTACAGCTCTTGTCGTGCCTCTTACTCACATTTAGTGTAGGCAGGGCCATCGAATTTGCCAACTGTTTCCCTGTTAATGACTGTATACCTTCATTCCTTTGCAGAGTAATTTACTAATCATGAAGTTGGAAAAATTTGTACTTCTCTTGTTCATTGTCTTAAAAATCATAAAAGTCTAAATGTGATGGAAAGTCTGTCTCAATGAAAACTTCAAAGCTACTTTATCCCATTTTGTATTTGAATGTTATAACTTGAGATCTGTATATTTGTGTTTTTTTATTAAAATAATGTGTTTTTATTAAAATAATGTACAAAGACAGAAATCTTGATACTGTGTATTTTTAAGAGTTGTTTCAGGCCTTTTTGATCTCAGCTTTAGCAGGATGGTAGGTCAGCACCTTGCATTTCATACTAACTTTCACTTTAAAACTGTTTTTGAGGAGGTTCCCATTGTGGCTCAGTGGAAATGAATCCTGCTAGTATCTATCCATAAGGATGTGGGTTTGATCCCTGTCCTCTCTCAGTGGGTTGGGGATCTGGCATTGCCATGAGCTGTGGTATAGGTCGCAGATGCAGCTCAGATCCTGAGTTTGCTGTGGCTGTATTATAGGCTGGCAGCTGTAGCTCCAATTGGACCCTAGCCTGGGAACCTCCATATGCCTCGGGTGCAGCCTTAAAAAGCAAAAATAAATAAATATAAATAAATAAATAAAACTGTTTTGAGGTGTTCCTGTTATGGCTCAGCAGGTTAAAGACCCAAATTAGTCTCTGAGAGGATGCAGGTTCTATCCCTGGCCTCGCTCAGTGGGTTAAAGATCTAGCCTTGCTACAGGCTGCAGCATAGGTCACAGATGTGACTTAGATCCAGTGTTGCTGTGGGGGTGGTTTAGACCATCAGCTGCAGCTCCGATTTGACCCCTAGCCCAAGAATTTCCATATGCCACAGGTGTGGCCATAAAAAGAGTAAAAAAAACTGTTTTGAGGAGTCCCTGCCGGCTCAGTGGGTTAAGAATCCGACTGCAGTGGCTCAGATTGCTGCAGAGGTGCAGGTTCAATCCCCAGCCTGGCACAGTGGGTTAAAAGGATCCAGTGTCACTGCTGGAGCTTGGATTCAATCCCTGGTCGGGAAACTTCTATGTGCCATGGGCATGGCCATACCATAACAGAAAACCAAAAAATCTGTTTCGTGTCTATGGAACATTGCTGTTCTAATGCAGTGCTAACTTTTTCATAGTACAAAATTCTGTACTTTCACTTCAAAACTTGCTAACAAAATAATTCTTATAGTAATTCTAGATTAGATAGATAATTGCACTGTGATTGTATAAGACGATGTCTCCCTCTTTAAAGAGATGTCTATTGAGATACATAGAGTTTAATGACTTGATATCTGAAATTTGCTCTGAAATGTGTCAGCAAAGAAGGAATAGATTAAGCAACTGTGGCAAAAACCTTGATAATGTTGGATCTGTGTGAGTCTATAATCTTTCTACTTCTGTGTCTGGAAATTTTTATAATTTACAAAAAAAAAAAAAAGTTCATTCTTTTTAAATCCTCCAGACAAACAGCTGAAACTTAAAATCTTTCATAGGGTCCAAAGTTTCACTCCATACTTATAGCAGAGTTCCTTGGGAAAATAAAATGTGTTAGGTGTTCCCGTTGTGACTCAGTGGTAACAAAGCCGACTGATATCCACGAGGATGCGGGTTCAACCCTTGGCCTTGCTCACTGGGTTAAGGATCCAGTGCTGACATGACCTGTGGTGTAGGTCGCAGGTGCAGTTTGGATCCCCTCTTGCTGTGGCTGTGGTGTAGGCCAGCAGCTACAGCTCCGATTTGACCCCTAGCCTGGAAACTTCCATATGCCGAGGGTGCGGCCCTGAAAAGAAAAAAGGAAATATATTAGCTTTATTAACTAAGATAAACATGGCTGAGATCAGTAATAATATTGATAAGCATACATTTTAGGAAGAGAAATTTAATTTCTGCATAGACTGAAACTAGCTAGCTAAGATGATAAAAGGTAAAAAAAAAACATCTATAGTTACTGGGAATGTTGAAGGAAAAAATGAAAAATCAAATGTGGGCCTCCCTACGGTAAAAAAAAGCCTGGGTTGGATGGAGTCTTAAAATTTCCTTTGAACAAAACCCTGAACCAAACAAACAAACAAAATACACAAGAAGGTCAAATCCAGTTACCAGGGTGGGAGAACACTGCTAAAGCAGCTGGTTTCTGAAAAGGCTGAAGGAATACCTGTGTTTTCCAAACTTCAGCCACTAGAAACTGGATTAGTCTGCTTGAGTTGCTATAACAAAATACCACAGACGGGGGGCTTAAATGGCAGAAATTTAGTTTCTCACGGTTCTAGAGACTGGAAGTCCATGAAGAAGGCAAATTCCGTTTCTGGTGAGGTTTCTCTTCAAGTGTGTGTTAGGGAGGTGGGGAGGGGGAGTGCTGGTGTCTTTTTTTGGTCTTTTTGTCCTTTTATGGCCACACCTGCGGCATGTGGAGGTTCCCAGGCTAGGGGTCAAATCAGAGCCACAGCTGCCAGCCTATGCCACAGGTGCAGCAACGCAGGAACTGAGCCACGTCTGCGACCTACACCACAGCTCATGGCAACACCGGATCCTTAACCCACTGAGCGAGGCCAGGGATCGAACCTGCAACCTCACTGTTCCTAGTCGGATTCGTGTCCTCTGCGCCGCAATGGGAACTCATGGTGTCTTTTCTTTTAAGGACATTAATCCTGTGGGATCAGGGTCTAACCCATATGATCTTATTTAACTTTAATTACTTCCTTAAAGGCCTGATCTCCAAATACAGTCACACTAGTACGGAAGTTGGGGGCTTAAACATAACAGATTTTGAGAGGACCCAAACGTTTGGTCCATAACACTAGCAACTGAAATCTTTTCTGGACTTGTCTCCCTGGGTCTTTATGGCTTGGACCGCATAGAGAGCAAAGTCAATAAAAATCGAATTTTGTTTGCTTCACAATGTAGTTATCTCTAAAAATGAGTTTGTTTGACTTTTATTGAAGGCCTCGGTTTTTTCCTATCCACCTTCATTGATCTATTAATTCCTTTAGCAAATACCTGTTAGGCACTACTTAGTTCAAAAGTCAGAGAGGTTCAGAGCATAATCTGAGCCAGATCATCTGGCTTCGGATTTCTGCTCCACCATTATTAGTTAAATAGAATTGGGCAAGTTATTTAAGCTCTCTGAGCTGCAGTTTTCTCATACTTAACATGGGGGTGATGATAATACTACCTTATAGTGTTATTGTGAGAAGTGAGTTCATAATATGTAAAGTCCTTAAACCAGTACTTGGTATACATAGTGAGCATTCCATAAGGACTATTATCACTTAGTTTGATGGAGGAAAACACAGGATAAAATCTGTGCTCAAGAAGCTCATATTTGAGTGAGGAGAATGAGCATGTGAACAGTGATCATGCAGTGCAACAAATGCTGTATGGATGCATGTGTGGGGGACTTTGGGAAGAAGTCATGGAAGTCATTCTGGAGGAGGTGACATTTGAGCAGTTCTTTTTTCTTTTTTTCTTTTCCCCCGTCATGCCCTGGCACTTGAGGCTAGAACCAGTGGACTGGAAGCCACTGGTACTGAATACGTGATGCTGAGAGGGCCAGAGCCCTTCCCGTCTACCGCTGTACAGTAGGGGGGCTGGGACCACATGCCCAATCCCGGCCAAGAAAAGGAGGGTCGAGCAGCCTTGAATAGGCCATTAACCAGTGAGGAAGATTCCTGGGGGTGTGAAGAGAATCTAACAAGCCAGGTGATTGTGAGAGAGCACTGTTTACTGGAGGACCACCAAGTAAGTCTCTACATGGAAGTCTTATCTAAAGAGACTCGCACTTGAGGCAACATGAGAAACTGCTTCTGAGCCCAGCTGGTTCTGCTAAATGCCACAGTCACAGCCTAAGAGTTAGACACAGGCCCCCAACAGCTCCAGGATAAGGACAGTTCCTGGGACACAAAGGTGGGTCACACTGTAACCAATGATGCAGAAAGGAAAACTTCTGGAGCTGCCACTTTCCAAGCAAGCCATCCCCATCACTTATCAACTAACCACTGACCTCCAAGCCTACAGGATTTCCTAGAAGAACACATGAAGGATGTGTTCTTACAGAGTGGAACTCTGGGAACCTAAGCCTTTACCTTCTGGACACACCTGACCTGCCAAACAATGACCAAACACACTTCCCTGAAGGTCTCACCCCAGCGGCGCTGGAACCCACTTCATAAGTAGATCAGAAGGATAAAAAAGACAGAATTCTATTGTGCAAAATTTTCCAGACACAGTTTGAGAAAAGAAAACTCCCCCTTACTTGAAAGCTGGTTTGTCTAGCAACGGCCATAAAATTACCTCCTATTTTTTTTAATTGTGCTTCGCAAATGACTTCCAATTAAAAATAAAATTTCATTAAAAATAAAAAAGAGAGACTTGCTACAGGTGAGCCTGAAGAGAGAGGCAGGGTCACCTCGTAAGAATTCAGTACTTCTTAGAATTGGTGATGAGGAGCCTTTGACTTCCACAAAGGAGGGGAAAGGAAGTGCAAAGCCACTGAATCCATTTTCCTCCTTTTGTAACATTTACCCCAAAATAACAAGAACAAGAAAGAGAAACACACTCATCTTTTGATGAAACCTGAAAGTATGTTGCCCCAAACTATAGCATATGAAGAAAGTGTGTGGAGTAAAGAGAAATGAATTAGCAGATCAGGGGGAGATTGAACCTAAGTGCCTTCAGAGTGATACATTAACAAGAGAAGTCCAATCTCCCCTCCCCCTGCCCCAAGTCTCTGGACAGTTGAGGAATGGAGGACACGACAAAAGGCTGAGTGAAATGAGATAGAGGAGCCTGAAAATGACATTGGGTCCTTATCCCCTCCACTCATCGCCAGTAATTATCTCTGACAAAGGAGCTTGTTTTCTGAAAATTGAAATAAAGAGGCCCTGGAGAGTAAGGGTAAAACTCAGGGGGAAAAAAAAGGGCAAAATGAAATTCTACACTGGAATGGTAAAACTTTCTAGAATCCTGGCAGCCTGGCTCACACATCTTGGATGATCCTTCTTTAGAGAAACTGAACAATCCCCAGAGAAAAAAGCTATATTTGGTGATATTTGGAAGTCCCAACCCTCACAGCCAGTGGACAATCCAATTGCCCTACTGTGGAGCTGTTTAGTCGCTGAGCTCCACTCACACAGAGCTTCTAAAAACAATTTTGTATGTATTTTACTCTCAAAAAATGAATGGACATCATAAAAAACTGGGAGCAACCCAAATACCAAACAATAGAATGAAAAGACAAATTGTGGCATATACATATGATGAAATGCTACACAGGAATTGAAAAAAAAAAAAACTGAATTACTGATACACACAACATGGATGAATCCCAAAGACATAATGTTGAATGAAAGAAGCCAAGCTCAAAAGAGTACATACTGGGTATGAAATCACAGAAAAGGCAAAGCTAACCTACAGTGATCACCTTTGGGAAGAGAGGAGATGTTAACTGGGTATGGACATAGGGAGACTTTGGATGACGGAAATGCTCTGTATCTTGATCTGAGTGGTGCTCACATTGCATATACAAATGTAAAATTTCACTGGGCTATACATTTAAATTTTCTGCATTTTTATATTTTTAAGTTCTATTTAAAAAAATAATAAACATACAAATGGAGACTGACAGACATTTGAAGGAAGCCTTCAAATGCAGAAACCACAAGATTGTGAGCCCCACAAAGGCAGCAATCTTTTTTCTCATGTATCCCAAGCACCTAGAACAGTGCCTGTAAGGCACGTGATAGTTTCTCAGTGCATATTGCTTAACACAAAAACCAAAGGGAAATTAAAAACAGACCAAAAAAAAGATTTGTAAAAGTTCCAGAATAATCACTGCCCTCCCAGAGATGAAGATACTGTAACCATTAAAAAAAGAAAGAAAAGGGAATTGATGTCATCAGACCACTAGATAACAATCCTGAATCTAGAAGTCTCTGGAGTAATACAATCTGGGAATTCTCAGTATAAATGATTTGATACCTACCATTCTATACCCAGCCAAACTGTCAATCAAGTGTGAAGTGAGCCAAAAGCCATTCTCAGATATGCAAAATATTAAAACAAAAACAAAAAGCCTCCAAAGCATCCTGTTTGGGGACATTACTTGGGGATGTGCTCCACCACAAAGGGTAAACCAAAGAAGCAGCCCATGGGATCTGGGAAAGAGAGGCTCCAAGGCAGCAGCAAGTTCGGGTCCACAGAGCACTGTTCTGCAGATCTGGAGAAGAGCCCAGTCAGACCAGGTTGGAATATGAACATGTAAGTCTCCAAATGAGATATTTTCAGGAGGAAAAAGTGTAAGTGACCACATAAGTGATAGTTTTAACTACCTGGAAAATTATACAGAGGAGATATTTTATAGTATCCTGACATTAAAATAACCAAATCAAATATCAGGCATTTAATCACTCCAGTAAAAGCAGAAAGTTGTATGAGAAAAGTAATCATAGTTACAAACTGGCTCCACAGTGAACAAAATTTAAATAGACACAATAACGAACACCCCAAATCTGTATTCAATAAAAAATTGGAAGAGTTCTCTGGGAGGGCAAGAGGATTAGGAATTAACACTGAGCACAGCACGACTACTAGACATTCAGAACAGGCAGCGGTCAGAGTGCTGAAGGAGGGGTCTGGAGGGCCCCCTCAGCTGCCGGGTCCTGCGGAAGCCCGGGTTTCCCGGGACAGGAACGGGAGCAGCCAAGATGACAGGGTAGGACATTGAGGAAGCTTCCACACCAACCAGTACAGAAGTTCATTCTGCAGTAAACAACTCAACTGGTTGTAACTCTGACCATCTGAATATCAGCCAAGGAGTAGGAATGCTGGAGAGTGACATCTTGACTGCAACTGAAAGCCAGTGCAAAAATGTCTAAAATTGCTGAATCAAGAGCTAGCGCAAGATGGATAGTATTCAGTAAATATCAGAAAAACACAGCGAGGAGACTGGAAAGTGGTTAACTTTGTGGATGAACCTAGGTAGGAGACGTGGGCCAAGGGACTGTCTTTGTTATAAGCCTTATAGATTTGATTATTTAAATCATGTGTGTATAATACTTAGGTAAAGATAGATTTGGTTTTAAAATTACTTTAAAACTAACACAAATGAACGGTACTTGGCACTATCTTCTATTGTTCATATCACTGAGAATTAAGAAAAGAATTATACCCCAGGGGCTCTCTCAGGGTTTCAGTTCCATTATCTTAGTATATTTTGGATAAGACTTGTCGTCTCTGTTTTTAGCTAAGAGGTTTAGTTTTGGTTTCTTTGGGGGTTTTGTTTTTTCTCCCCCGAACCACTTCTTTTGTAAATAGATTCTGTTATCAAGACTCTGTGTACAAAAATGAAGGGGAAACAAAGTCTTTCTAGGGAACCACTTAAGGTTAGTGGAGATTTTATATGAAACAACTGGGCAAAATTAATAATATATTCATTTGAAGCTTCAGGGTTGAAGAGTCCTCCTATAAGTCTTTGCTGTATCTCTACACTGCTTGAACCTTGTGGACCTCCACTAATATTAGTTGCATGAGTGAATAATTTCGTATTGTAAATTTCCTTTTTTTTTTTTTTTGTCTTTTTGCCTTTTTTATCTAGAGCCACACCTGCGGCATATGGAGGTTCCCAGGCTAGGGGCCTAACAGGAGCTGTAGCTGCCGGCCTTCGCCACAGCCACAGCAATGCGGGATCTGAGCCGCGTCTGCAACCTACACCACAGCTCACAGCAACGCCGCATCCTTAACCCACTGAGCAAGGCCAGGGATCAAACCCGCAACCTCACGGTTCTTAGTTGGA
>PVHT020000175.1:22808603-22914466 GCA_004024745.2 Catagonus wagneri
ATAGAGAAATTTCTGTACCAAAATGTATTGGCAGCATAGGTGATCCTTGAGAGAAATCTGTATCTCGATTGTATGTGTCAATACACAATTGCAATATTGTGCTCTTGTTTCCCGAGGTTTTACCAGGGAGAGAAACGGGGGGAAAGGCACATGGGATCTCATCACGAGCAAATCTACAAACAGCTCAGATGTTTAAAATTTTTAATTAAAAAGGCAACAAAATGGTAAACACAAAATTTAGGATAGTTGGGATGCGGATAGCCATGGAATTTACTTCTCTAAGTTAAAAAAAGGGGGGAGTTGTTAGTGTTCTGGTTCTTGGATGAGGTGGTGGGTTTAGAGATGTTTGCTGTATGATTAATGACTAAATAAGTAATAAATAACTAGTCTATTCATGAACTGATGATGACAGAGTAGAAGGAACCAAGAGTAAAGGTGAATTCAGTCTGGGGTACTTGAGGTCTTCAGGATGGAAATAACAAGCTAGCCCTGCTCCTTTAGAGGAACAGATTTGGGGCAGGTTTCTTACACAAACCTAAGGCTCTTTCTGGTCTAAACAAGCCAAGAGCACAGGCAGCTCTTAGAGAAAAAAAAATTCTTGAAACAGCCCCAGGCACCCATCCTACGTGTTTAGGGAAGATACCAAAGGTGCTGTTCTCTGTCTAAGGAAGTTTACTGTAGTGCCAGTGGAAAGTCATTCACGGCTGATCATTCAGTGGGTCCGTGACCAGTGTGTGCTGGACACCACAAGAAACTGGAGATGCCTCCAAGGAAATTACAAATTTGTTGTAGAGAGTTCCTGTCGTAGTTCAGTGGTAACGAATGCGACCAGTATCCATGAGGATGGGGATTTGATCCCTAGACTCGCTCACTGGGTTAAGGATCTGGCGTTGCCATGAGCTGTGCTGTAGGTCGCAGACTCTGCTCGGATCTGGCATTGCTGTGGCTGTGGCGTAGGCCAGCTGCAGCTCTGATTCGATCCCTAGCCTGGATACTTCCATATGCTGCAGGTGCAGCCCTAAAAAGCTACCACTGCAACAACACCAACAAAAGCATATGGTGGAGTCCCCGTTCTGGTTCAGTGGAAACTAACCCGACTAGAACTCACGAGGGTGCAGGTTCAATCCCTAGCCCCACACAGCGGGTTAAGGATCCAGCTTTGCTGTGAGCTGTGGCGTAGGTCAAAGACTTGGCTCAAACCTGGTGTTGCTATGGCTGTGGCACATGCAGGTGTAGACCAGCACCTGCAGCTCCAATTTGACCCCTAGCCAGGGACTCGCTTATGCCACACCTGCAGCCCTTAAAAAAAAAAAAATCGTATGGAGATTGTTAGGTATTAACGAAAAAAATGCCATTTTCCAAATTTTTGTCACACGTAGTATTTTGTTAAGATTTATTTTCTCATTATATCTGAATTTGAGTATTCAAATTTGAATTATTTTTCTTTTTAAAAAAAATATTTGTATTTCCAGTATTTCCTAATTTATCTTCATTTTTTTTCTTTTTATGGCCGCACCTGGGGCACGTGGAAGTTCTCAGGCTGGGAGTCCAAGTTGGAGCAGCAGCTCAGGCCCACACCGTAGCCACAGCAACACCAGATCCAAGATGTATCTTTGACCTGCGCTGCAGCTTGTGGAGATGCTGGATCCTTCACCCAAGCGGTATCAGTCTCAGGCCTGCCAAAACCTGGATCAGCCCTGGTGTTACGACTATAGCCTTAGAGACTGCGTGTGGAGCTGCAGAAAACACCCCCGTGCTGTCTGCTGGGGGTTCGAGACTATGGGACAGGACACACAGAGGGGCATGTCTGGGCAGATGATAAACTTAGTCTGGATCACGGGAAAGCTCAGAATGAGAGCGGGGAGGATGGAGCGTGGAGCTCAGGGCAGCCACTCCCTGGAGGCAGGCAGAGCCGCAGAAATGAGAGAGACAGTCAGAGCAAGGCAGGATATCCAGAGAGAAAAAAACGAAGAGAGAAAACCCAGTCCCTTACATTTTCCAACCTCTATTGCAGAACCTTCTTTGGCCCAGAGAGTCTTTCACTGGCATCCCCTCTCTCCTTTTTTCTCCTTTGACTTTTTCCTTTTTCCCTTTTTTCTTTGTCAGGGAGTAAGAAGATATCATCCGAACACAGCAATTAAGAATTCTTCCCAAATCTCTTCCCCACTCTTAAGGCCATACAGCCTAAAATCCTACCACTTGATACTTGTCCTTCGTGTAAATGCATCTTCTGTACTCTTTTTCCTTTTAAAAAGTAGGTACTTTTAGTACAGGTAATAAGAACACCCAGGTTTGACTTGGGTGTAGATGTAGAAGGGATGATGGAAGGAAGGGTGCTAAAAACAACCATTAACACGTTGTTTGTTTTGGGCAGGGTCCTCATCTTTTTTTTTTTTTGGCCTGGCCTGCAGCATGCAGAAGTTCCCGGGCCAGAGATCAAACCTACATTACAGCAGTGACAATGCCAGACCCTTAACCACTAGGCCACCATGCAGGTCCTTATCTTAAATTTATCTGTTCCTGTTTTGTTTTAATTTTTCTTTATTTTTGTTAGGGGTCAAACAAATGACCTGAGAAACAAGTTCAATTTTTCTGACCCTGAAATGTTGTCTATCTAAAAATGCTACCTAATTAACTAGGAGGGTTTTCATACACCACTGGCAAAACTATTAATTGCAAGGCCATTTCTGTAGTGTGTGTCAAATACTCCGAAAATATGTATATTCCTTTCGATTAGCAATTCTATTCCTAGGAATTAAAGCTAAGGCCATAATAAGCCAAGTGCTGAAATATGAGGACGCTGTGATTGCTATGGACTTAACTGTGTTCCCTCCCTAGATTCATATGTTGAAGTCCTAAACCCCCAGTGCGACTGTAAGTGGAGATAGAGTTTGTATGAGGTAATTAGGTTAAAAGAAGTCCTAAGGGTGGACCCCAGTTCCAGAGGGACTGTGGCCTTATAAAAAGAGGAAACCAATGACATTTCTTTTTTTTCTCTCTCTCTCTTTCCCTGCCATGTGAGGGCACAGTGAGAAGACAGTGATAAGCCACCAAGAGTCTTTACCAGTAACCAAATGGGCCAGCACCTCGATCTTGGACTTCTGAGTCTCTAGAACTGTGGGAAATACATTTTTGTTGTTTAAGCCACCCAGTTTGTGCTATTTTTTTTATGACATCCATAGTTAACTAATACAATGATATTTACAATAATGTTTATACATATGGAAAAATTGTGAACAATACAGTAACAGATACATGCTCAGATCAGCTATGGAATAGCCATACAATGGAATACCATGCTTATTTATTTATTTATTTATTTATTTATTTATTTATTTATTTATGGGCTGTACCCATTGCATATGGAGGTTCCCAGGCTAGGGGTCCAATCCGAGCTACAGCTGCCAGCCTACGCTACAGCCACAGCAACATGGGATCCAAGCTGTGTCTTGGACCTACACCACAGCTCATGGCAATGCTGGGTCCTTAACTCACGTAGCAAGGCCAGGGATCGAACCTGCATTCTCATGGATGCTAGTCAGATGCTTTTCTTCTGCGCCACTATGGGAACTCCCAACGTGCATGTTTTAAATGATGCGGTAGATACATACCTGCTGTCATGGAAAGCGGTTTATGATGTTGTTAAGTGAAAAAGCAAGCGGAGCAGGATTTCATGCATATACATACATATATGTGCATATACATGCATTAAAAAATGTGGAAAAGCAATATATGTGTATTAGTCAGTGTTCTCCAGAGACATAGAACCAGTAGGGTATATAAGAGAGAGTTCCCATGGTGGCTCAGCAGGTTAAGAACCCAACTAGCATCCATGAGGATTTGGGTTTGTTCCCTGGCCTCTCTCGTTTAAAGTTCCAGCATTGCTGTGAGCTGTGGTGTAGGTCGCAGATGTAGCTCAGATCTGGCATTGCTGTGGCTGTGGTGTAGGCAGCTGCTGCAGCTCCTATTGGACCCCTAGCCTGGGAACCTCCACATGCTGCGAGTGAGGCCCTAGAAAAGACAAAAAAAAAAAAGATGAAATATTACCGGAGTTACGTCTGGTGGATGATTGGGTAATGGGAAATCTGTCTTCTACATGCTTTCCAATCGATTCTAGATCTTACTATCATGTATGACCAAAATCATAAAAATATTCAAAATTATAACGTTAGCTAGCTGTATGCTAGGTGCCAACAACCTGCTTTTAAACAACAGGGCTGGAATTAGGAAAGTGGTTCTCTTATTCTAAGCACACACACACACACACACACACACACCAAATTACAAATTTAAAAAACTGACAAATTACCAAAACGATCAGAAAATTAAGAAAAATACCATATTTTTATTAATCACCTTCCTGGTATACCTCTATAATGCTTTTTTCTTACACTTTTAAGCTGCATATTTTTTGTTCTCCTTTTCATAAGACAATGATCCCCTGTAATATCATTTTTCTATAGAGACACTAGAAAGATAATTCAGTCTTTCCATGTGATGGATAAAAAATTGATTAAAAATATTCAGTTAATTTCTTACAGCCTCAGAACAAATTATTGGTAAAGTCATATAATTATTTATTTGTTTGTTTTTAAATGATTTTTATTTTTTCCATTATAGGTGGTTTACAGTGTTCTGTCAATTTTCTACTGTGCAGCAAAGTGACCTAGTCACACAGACATATATACATTCTTTTTCACACATTATCCTCCATCATGCGCCATCACAAGTGACTAGATATAGTTCCCTTGCTATACAGCAGGCTCTCATTGCTTATCCATTCCAAAGGCCATAGTTTGCATCTTTTAACCGCAGACTCCCAGTCCATCCCACTCCCTCCCCCTCCTCCTTGGCAACCACAAGTCTCTTCTCCAAGTCCATGAGTTTCTTTTCTGTGGAAAGGTTTATTTGTGCCATGTATTAGATTCCAGATATAAGTGATATCATACGATATTTGTCTTTCTCTTTCTGACTTACTTCACTTTGTATGAGAGTCTCTAGCTTCACCCTTGTGGCTGCAAATAGTATTATTTTGTTCTTTTTTATGGCTGAGTAGTATAAGTCATATAATTTTTTAGAATTGTTGTCATATTTGGAAAAACCTCTAAACTGTTTAATGTGTGAGTTGTAATTTTCAGGGCATTTCATGTTTTCTTTTTCCAATGATTCACTTTAAATATTCTTAGAATTGATGACATTCGTTAACCAATTTGTTACCAGTATCCTCACTGTACTGGCATATTTTATCAGTGTCAGCATGTCATGTGAGAGCAGCAAGAACTGTAAATGTTTTTCCTTTGTATTTATATTCTGTATTCTACCTCATCACTGGATCATCAGACCATCCAAGAGACTCTTCACTGATTCCATTTGACATGTACTTTTTCCTCTGAATGAATTACTGCTTCTAGTATAACCCCAAATGCGTAGTTAAAATTTGCTTATTGATGTCATAAAATGTTCTCTTGATTGTAATTGCTTACCTTTATCTTTTTTTTATGTCACTAATTTTATATATCTTTTTCTCTCAGTTCTTTAATACATAAATGAATTGATTTTCTATGTATGTATTTATTTTTTATTGAAATATAGCTGATGTGCAATGTTAAGTGAATTTTGGTGTATAGCACAGTGATTCTCCATTTAAAAACATTATGAAATGATCACTGGGTTACATCTAGTAACCACCTGACACCACCCAGAGTTATGACGATATTATTGAATGTATTCCTTATGCTGTATGTTACCTCCCTGTAAGTTATTTATTTTATAATTGGAAGTTTGTAGCTCTTAAACCCTTCACCCGTTTCATCTAATCCCTCGCCTTATATGTACATAAATGAATTCAGAGATAAGAATGGTGCCCTTCATATATGAAAAAATCAGAAGTCAGTGCTTTCTTTTGTTGAAAACATCCCAGAACATATTTCCAAATAGCAGTTAAAATGTCATATTCAAGCTTTACCAAATATATCACTGCCATTGACAAAGAAAAAAAAAAATCCCTTGTGGTACATTTACTCTTGTATAAGCGGCAGGGTTGATTTCATTCCTAGCAGGAGAAGACGCTCTTTTGACTCGACAGAAACAGGAGATGAATCTTCTGCTTACCATTTACACATGTGATGATCTGAATGGTTTTCAGAGAGTGCCTCCTGGGGCTCCATGTTTCAAACCGTGTTTCTCTTCCATCACCGACATAAGTTTGGTGCCTGGCAGCACAGGGATGTCCATGTCTCAGTGCAACGTACCTGGCCAGGTAAGTTAGCACAAAGGGCAGGAGAAATATTCCTGGGAGTCACAGAGCTAGCAATAACAGGACATGACAGATATGACAGGTATGACTGCAAGTCACACCTGTGTATCCCTCAAATATATATATATACACATCTGATACATATATATACGTATCTCCCGATACATATATATCTGATATATATATATATGTATATATGTGTGTGTGTGCATATATATATATATATATATATAATTAAACCTTTCCCCAAATACCCACAGCCACTTCAATGCCACCAGACTTGAGGGGATTGAAAGGAAGTTGGGGTGAAAAGAGATAGGGGTTGTACCCATTTGTGGTTGAAACATTCCAGTCTTGCAAATTTTATTACAACCTATCACCACACAGACACACTGCCAGGGCCCCATCTGAGCCTTGAAGCCTGTCCAGTGAGAGGCCTTGAAGTTCACACTCATCCACTTCCTGGCAAATTGGCTTCAGCCTCCACTGCCCTCAGCGTCAACCAAACCCTCAAACCCGCTGTCCTGGATTGCTGCCATGACCCCTTCTATCTTCCTTACCACTTCCAGTCTGTGCTTAACACGACGCCCAAAGTCATCCTGTACAAACTTATGTCAGATCACGTCCCACCTCTGCTCCAAAGCCTCTGACGTTTTCCCAGCTCATTTCCAGTAAAAGCCAAAAGTCCAGTGGACCCTGCATGACGTGGCCCTTCGCCTTTCTGACCTCACCTCTTGGTATCCAGCCCTCCCTCACTCCACTCCCTTCTCCTAGTTTCTGGGCTGGCCAGGCACATTCCCAGGGGGCCCTTAAACTTGCTGCTTACGCCGCCTGGACATCTCCATCTCCTTCAGGGAAAGTTTGCTTGACGTCCCCTCACTACTCCCCATTTCTCGTCCCTGCTTACATTTCTCCATAGATGTGTCACCATCTGAATACTATGGTTTGCTTATTATCTGTCTCCCTCCTCTAGAAAGTGAGCTCCTGCAGGTGTGAATCTTTGCTTTGTTCACTGCGGTGCCCAGTGCCTGGAACACTGCTTGACATTAATGACTGACCCGTGGTAAACACAGGGGTCTCTGCCTTAAACTTTCCTTTCTCTAGCCCCATCAGTAGCCCGCAGGACCATGTTCTAAGAAAGAGCAGTGAAAGTATAGTTACTGGAAGTCCAGTTTCCTTAAAATAGAAGAAGAGCAAATGTGAAATAGTGGCAGGGTTCTCTAGCATTTGAGCAACTTGTTTTGATAAAGAACCATTTTCTTGTGAAGTGAATCACCAGAGGATTTGATCATTGAGCTCCAAACCACCTGCACCTCCTCCCCTTATCCCCCCAAAATGTAGTCCAGAGTCACTGCAGTAGTAATAGGAAATTGCCAAATCATATAATAATTTCTCCAGTTCAAAGGAAAAAAACACAAATAAAAGGAAACGGAAGAAGAGGAGACACTTGAAATGTTTATTCTTGTTTATCTTTTCTTCTTTTTCATTTTCCTTTTTCCCTCTGACTTTGAATAAAATGAATCAGAAAATATTACAGAAAAACAAGAAAGGGAGTTCCCATTGTGGCAGAGGGGAAACGAACCCGACTAGTATCCATGAGGATGGATTCAGGTTCTATCCCTGGCCTCGCTCAGTGGGTTAAGGATCCAGCGTTGTAGGGCGCAGACAGGCTTGGATCCTACGTTGCTGTGGCTGTGGTGTAGGCCAGCAGCTGCAGCTCTGATTTGACCCCTAGCCTGGGAACCTCCATATGCTGTGGGTGTGTGGGAGTGGGTGGGAAGAAAAGCGAGAAAGCAGGCTGTTGCGAGAGCATTCCACTTGATCAGAGTAGTGTTGACATTCTGGAGTGGCAAATGAACTTTGAGCCAGGGGAGGCAATATTGCTTGTAAATATAAAATGTTGTAAATTGTCATCATACCAAAACATTTTCCAGAAGGTTAAAAAAGACATTTTTACAAAAAGTAAAAATAGTTATAATTCCAACACCTCGACAGAAAAGCTCCACTTTGGTATATTCTCTTTCAACTTTTTCTTAGATACATATACTTTTTCACTGTAGAAAAAAAATGCAACATAAAATTTACCCATTTTGGTCTTAACCATTTTCAAGTGTACAGTACAAAAGTGTTACGCATATATTTTTTACATACATGTATTTTTTGGATCCTGATTTTTCACCCTCACTTTACCTCATATTAAATAAATCTTTCATGTGGCAAATTTGTCTACATGCTTGTAATTTGAAAGATGTGTAATATTCTATTTCACGGCTCTAACATTCTTTATTTAGCTGTTCATCTCTAAGTGGACATTTCTGTGGCTTACAATTTTTTCCTCTTTAGAAATATTATTATAAACTTCTGCTTCATATAGTCTTTTTCTCTTTGATATTTTCAATGGTCTTCCTGGAATAATTTTCTAGATGGTTTCTAGGAAAAACTAAGTCAAAAGTGATGTTTTGCATGGTTCTTGAAAGTTATAATACAACTGCTTTCCCATGGTTTGTACCAATTTAAAATGATCGCAGTGGAATATGAGAGTACCAATTTTACCACACTCTCACGTTTTCTTTTGTTATATTTAATATGCTAAATGATTTCTTATTTTTACATGTACTTTTCTTATATCTATTTTCCTTAACTGTTTTCTCTGTTGGATAATGCTATTTCATTTCACTTGCTCAGTTTACAATTGGGAGGGTGTCTCAAAACTTTTCTTATTCCTTTTCACAAGGTGTATATATAATAAAGATTTTAACCCTTTGCCATAAGTACCGTGAATATTTTCCACCATCTTCTTTTAAAATTTCTGGTTATACTATTATCTGAGGTAATTTAACACTGTTATGTGGCTCAGATCTTTTCGATGTGGTTTCTCCTATCATATGTCATCTTGGATAATTCCACTTTGTCTTATCCTCAAGGACTTTAATAAAGGATTTAATTCTGCTTTATCTCCCTGATTTGGTTTTCTGGATCTAGCTATTTCATCCATTCATTTTGATGCTTGACATATAGGTCAAATTAATCTGTTCCTTAAATGTTCCCTAGTTAACCAAGACTCTTCCTTTAAATAAACTTGAAGACACCCTTGAATAATGGAGACAGTAGGTCTATGCCTGTATGATGAGTTCTCATGTGCTGGGGCAGGGTTCCAGGCTCCCTGGGAAAGGAGGAGGAAGGTAGAGCTCCAAAGAACTTAGAATGTGGTGCTGTTCCTGAGAACAGAAAAGGAGCAATAATTAGAACGAAGTGCAGGAGTGCACCTAAACGTCCCTGTGTTTTCACCTTGCTCTTTCCTATCTTGCTAGAGTCCATTACATTTCCAAGAATTAGGGCTCTCAGTTGACCTACAGCAATACATTTATTGAGGCTTATGCATTGAGCCTGTGCCGCCTGTACCAGAGACAGAAATAATAGCCCCACGGCAATCTCGTTACCTTGAGTGAAGAAAAGGATAAATAGGAGATGAGAAGAGAAATCTAGGTGGAGGTGGAGATGGCTCCGCTGTGCAGCCTTAAGGGTGTGGGGTGGGGCACTGCCACTTTAAAGGGCTGTGCCCACCCTCTACACCTCCACCCTCCTCTCAGTTGGTAGCAGCCCTCGCTCACACAGACAAGAATCTCCACTTGCTTCCCTGCCCTCTCCCAGGAAGCCAAGTTCACCCAAGCTGCATCTCAAAGACATCTTTTGCAAGGGTCTTAATCCTGGCGGGGAGCCACGTGCGCTAGACTGAGGGTCAGAAGTGCCTGCCCTCCCCCCCCCCCCCCACTGCTGCGCACGAGCCTGGGGACTGAAGGCTTAAGCGACCACACTAGGAGGGCACGTCTGACCTCCTACTTCTTGTCCCACCCGCCCACCCAGGTTCCTGTTATCTTTCCTTCCCGGTGTTCACAGTATGCAGATCACAAACCCACAACCACTTGTTTTTTTCTTTGCTGGGACCATGTACATATAACACCGCTTGACTTTGCATCTTGCCCGGCAGGCAGGTGGAGGCGACGCGTTGTATCTCCACCTCGTCCTCAGCTTGGCATGAAGTCACGCAGTCTTAACCTGTAGGCAGAGCATCTGCCACTTTAATCTTGAGAGAGAAAAAGGATCTGGTCCGTTTAACGTTAGCGCATTACCACGGAGAGTCCAGATCTCCGAACCTGTTAACTGTGATTGACGTCTGCCGCCCACCACGCCAGACTGGATTTCGGGGAAGCCCAGCCACTGTTTCTCTCCAGGATAACCTCCTCCTCGCCGCCCTCCACCGAGGGAATTCACGCTCGGGGCCGCCCCGGCACGCTCCCTGCCTTAGCCCCGCGGGGCTGTAGAAAAGAAGAGTAGGTGCTCCCCGCAGAAAGGCCCTGGGGCGCCCCGAGGCTTTCAGGGTGCGCAATGGGACTCGGTAAAGCCGCTGTCCCCTCCCTGGCCCTGTCTTCCAGGTAGAAGAGCCGGGGGGGCCATGGACGGAGTGAGAGTGGCGCCCGCGTGACTGACTGCGCAGAGAAAGTCCCCCGAGACTGTGACCCCTGCCCGAGGGGAGGGGAGGGGAGGGGAGGGAGGCGGGGCCGATGAGCAGGAAGGTGCTGTGATGGGACCGGGAAAAAACCACCAACCCCAAACCACCCGCTTGTGTTTCTCAACCCAAGTTCTCCGAGAGCGGCCGAAAGACCCCAAAGGCTACGCCGCGCCTTCTCGACCTCCAGCTGCCCCAGCGTCGCCTCCTGTGGGTGGGCATCGAGCACCCTCCCGGGTTTCGGAGCCACCACGTGACTTCCACGAAGAGTGGGGCCCCAGCGGAAAGCTGCGACAGGGGTGGGATCTGGGACCCCGAAGTGCGGCGAGAGGGCGGGGAGAGGAGGAAACGAGGCGGGGGTGGGAGACGGAGGGGCGGGGCAGACTTGGGGACGGGAAGGACGGCGGGCAGGGACTAGGGGGTGGGGAAACCCGGCCGCACGCAGCGGCCGCGGGAGCCGGGAGAGCGGGAAGCCCGGGAGGCGGGGCAGAGGCGAAGGCCGGCAGGTGCGGGGGCGCGAGGATGCCGGGAGCGCGAGAGAGCCGGTAGGCAGCGCCCCGCGTGCAGGGCGCGCCGGGCCGCGCGGCCGCTCCTCCGCGAGGCTGCGCGGCTGGGCGGGCCGGGCCGGAGCAGCGCCCGGCATGTCGCAAGGGCTCCCGGCCGCCGGCAGCGTCCTGCAGAGGAGCGTCTCGGCGCCTGGGAACCAGGCACAGCCGCAGGTAGTGAACTACAGTTACAGGGAGGACCGCGGGGGATGCGGTGGCGAGGGCGCCGGGAGGCGCAAGGAGATGGGTGCTGGGACTCCGGGAGGGTGACCACGGAGTGCAGCGGCGGAGTGCGCTGCGGGAGCCAGATGAGTGGTGGTGGGGAGACCGGGGGCGGGCCAGGGGCCGAGGGGCCGAGGCGTGAGCTTCTGCCTGGCTGTCTCCGGCGCACGCACAGTGCCTGGGGCGTCCGCGATGGTGATGAGCTTCTGCGCCTGGGAGGAGGAGAGGCCAGAGGGCGCCGGCGCCTGGCTGGGCTGAGCACGGTCCATGCTCTCTCCCGCACGTGGGGTCGGCGCAGCCCTGGGCGTAGCCGAGCGTCGCTGCCGGCTGCCCCCCACAGCCGGAGCGCGTGGTCCTTCCCGGCCACCTGAGAGGGAGCCAGGGTACGGAGAGGGGAAATTTCGCCCCAGGGGGAAGCTCGTTCCCAGGCGCTCCCAACATCTGTCCTCCTCTGGCTGCCTCCCGAATGGGGAACTTGGGACGGATGAGCCAGTGGTACGAGGTAGGGGCCCAAGGTGGGCGGACTCCACCCCCGTGGCTGGTGGAAAGCCTTCAACTCGCACCCTGTCCTCCGCGCTGCCTTCAACGACTTTTACAATCACGTACTCAGGAAACCGAGACAAGGTTGCCGGCAGGGAAGGCAGTATGAAAACTTCCTACTCGTGCTTTAAGACAAGAGTCTTTTCATAGTAATAGCCTTCTTCTCAGTTCGATGCCAGGCACAGAATGTCATTGGATGACTGCATAGTCACGTATTTGAGTTTGGGCCTCCGCTTTGCCACATACGGGGTTAACCACCCTGAGCCTCACTTTCCCCACGTGTAAAGTCAGTATTATAATATCAACGTCTTATGATTTTTATGAGAACTAATCGAGGTGGGATTAATAATATATGAATATCTCAACTCTTTGCTCCTCTCTTTTCATCTTGATGAGATGTTTCTGCTGGTTGTCAGAACCATATACTAGGTGATAAATCAGTGTTGAGTTGGCTCCTACAAGGCAGCATGCAGGCTGTTTCCTTGTGCCCTATGATGAAAAAAGAGGCATAATTTGGTGACGAGCATTATGGGAAATTCAGTTAAAAAAAAATGGCGAACTTAACAGGTTATTGATGGCGTACCATGTGCTAAGAGCTTCGGGACAGAATCTCATTTTATGCAGTCCCAAGCCTCGGACTGTTAGGATGATCGTTGCAGAGATCGCTGACCGCTGGTCAGGGCCTATGTTTTTAGGGTCTAGGACAGTGCCTGGCACCTGGCAGGCACTCAGATAATAATTATGAAAGAATGAATGAGTCACATTACAACAAAATGCATGACTCTCTTACAACAAAAGAGAAAACTGAAAAATCAGAGCATTTAAGTCCTTTATCCAAGGTCATATGAATAGTAAGAGCCAAAACCGGGAGCTGCGTTTCGTAAAGTTCAAGTTCTGTCTGCCACACTCCCGTTGTGTTCTGGTTATGTCTACCAAAACTTCTTTGCCTCTCCAAGACTATGTTTTAACATCTTGTGCCTGTGTCCTTAAGCACTGCCTCCAGGCCACTTCTATTTTTTATGTTATTTATTCTTTTTCTTTCATAGCTTTATATTCTTGCATATGCTGAAAATCCTTTACCCACTGTAACTTGGGGAGATAGTATGTGTCTTTCTTATTTGGAATTTGAGAGCAGATAAAATGATAGCTGAAAATTTCCATTATCTTATGTTATCAATATTTTCTTTCCATTAATAGTAATAACTGAGTAGCCTTCCTGGGTTTGTGGCCCACTAATCTCTTGGCTTCTACACTCTTTAAAGGCAGCATTTCACTGGGATCTTCTCATAGGGCTCTGCAAAGCAAATTCTGCTCTCCTCCTCCATGTTTTCTACAACTGGATAAAATGTTTTTACCATAACATTTCTGCCTGCCTGTTTAAGGATAACTCTTGAAGGATTTGCCCGGGTTTGGGGAAAACTCATAAATAGCTAAGGGCTTTCAAGACACGTCATAAATTTGCTTTCTGACTCACTGAAACAAGATGCAATCAAGCGCTGTTCAAAGGAGCTTCTTGTCTGGTGTGTTCAGGGTCATTTGGTGCTCTGGGAAAGTCACGTAGTTGCAATGAATTATCAGCGTAATTGTGATTTGCCCACAGTATCAAAAGTACCAGTTTGTGTGTGATGGCAGAAAGCCTAGCCCACGGCAAGTCCCAGACAGCAACTGCCTTCTGCCTTTCCCGTCCTCAGATGAACAACACCAGCACCACACCTCTTCCAGGCAGACGCCCTGAGGGGGAGAGGTTTGTGAACGGTGGTTTGGAGTCCAGCAGACCTGAGTTCCACTTCCCATTCACCCCTCTACTTAGCTGTGATACCTGGAGCAAGTTCCTCAACCTCTCTGAGTTTCCGATTCCTCATCTTTTAAATGGTGGGCCCACCACACATTTCTCGGGGTGGCAGTGGAGGTTAACAGCTAACCCAGCCAGAGCGCGTGGTGAGTGCTCCTTAACACGGGGCCCCTGCTACCCCATGAATGTAGCAGCGAGCACGGCTGTGGCTGCCAGTCGTTTGGGGACACTCCGTGAGCAAGGCTGGGTGAAGAAAAAGGGCAGAGAAGGTGAGGGGCCTCAGCATCACGTCTGACCAAACCTTTATCCCCAGAGCCCCGAGGATGATGACAGGAAGGTCCGAAGGAGAGAAAAAAACCGAGTTGCTGCTCAGAGAAGTCGGAAGAAGCAGACCCAGAAGGCTGACAAACTCCACGAGGTGAGAACGTGGTTGGGGCAGAGCCACGCTGGGCCGCGGCGAGGAGTCATCTTCTGCCCTTGCGCTGGGGCGGCCCTGAGGTCACACCTTGGTCATCGCCGGGCCAGCCACGTGCACGTCTTACTCTGCTGTGTCCCTCCAGCCCGGTGCTCAGACTCACTCGCCGGCCGTGTCCCTCCAGCCCGGTGCTCAGGTTCACCCCCCGGCCGTGTCCCTCCAGCCCGGTGCTCAGGTTCACCCCCCGGCCGTGTCCCTCCAGCCCGGTGCTCAGACTCACCCCCTGGCCATGTCCCTCCAGCCCGGTGCTCAGACTCACTCCCTGGTGTCTCCGTGTCTCTCTCACCTGCTAGTCGGGCCTCACGCTCAAGTTTCCTTTATTATAAAACGCAGAAACCTCCTTTTGATCCTGATTCCTTTTCAAGCTAGTGCCCCGTTTCTTTTCTTTCCTTCCTTCACTCTCCTGCTTCTTGAGAAGAGACCTGCTGTCTTCATGTCCTCTGCTCTCCTAAAACACACACACACACACACGCACGCACGCACGCTTCCTGCAGAAGCTGCTCTGCTGAGGCCGCTAGTGCCCTGGGACTGCCTGGTCTCCTCATCCTTGAACTTGCTGGGACCTCTCATTGACCCTCATCTTAAAATTTTCTTTCAAAGTCTTTCAAAGACCACATCTCTTATCCTCCCAACCCTCTTAACCACTCTTTTTCTCAGTTTCTCTATTGGCTTTTCTACCTCTGTTTTCTTAACTGTTGGTGATGGCCAGACTTTCATCTTTTTTTTTTTTTGTCTTTTTGCCTTATCTAGGACTGCACTCGCGGCATATGGAGGTTCCCAGGCTAGAGGTCTAACAGGAGCTGTAGCCGCCGGCCTTTGCCACAGCCACAGCAACGCGGGATCCGAGCCGTGTCTGCAACCTACACCACAGCTCACGGCAATGCCGGATCCTTAACCCACTGAGCAAGGCCAGGGATCAAACCCGCCACCTCATGGTTCCTAGTCGGATTTGTTAACCACTGAGCCACGCCGGCAACTCTGGTGATGGCCAGACTTTCAGACCCTGCCCTTTTCTCTACCACCCTGGAAGATTTAATCTATTAATCTGTTCTGCCAGCGTTAGCTCCTAGCTTGCTGGCTCTCAGTCAGGTGTTGATAATTCCAACAAGACCCTGTCCCGGCCCTAACCCCACAGCTCCAGTGTTTGCTTAGGTGCCTCCAGGTGGGTTCACCACGGTCTCCTCGGCTGCAGTGTGGCCATAAGAGCGTGTCTGTGCACCTGGAGGCTTTCTCTTCTCACTGTCTTCACGTTGTAGTTAATGAGGCTAACTAACCATCTAACTCATCACCCCAATCAGGAAATGGGGACGTCTTCTAACCTCTTCCATTTTGTTCAGCCCCTGTGCATAATCTCACATGATTTCACGGCCAGGACACAGGACCCGTTCCACGTGAGACACTGACATCAAAGGCATCCAGGATCTGTCCAAGGAATTGATGGCAGCTCCGTGCTCTTGTCTGCACAGGGTAGCTCTGAGTAATTAAGGGTTTTAGTTCAGCTCTCTCCTGCCCCGCTTTCTGGTCACAGATTGTCTCAGCAAGGCCAGCGTGGGGTCATTGACAGCGCGAGAGACTCAGGCGATGTGAGGGGGAATGACAGTTTCTAAAAACCCCTTCTTGATGAGCAGAGAACAGATTTAGAAAGCACATGCTCCAGGGAGAGGTGACCCGCTGATATAAATTCACAGGGTTGCGGTGGGGGGCAGATCTTTCCAGAAAGCCTAGAAAGAGACTAGGGTCTTCAGACCAGGGTCAGAGAAGGTCTGTCCCAGCCTGGATTTGGTCTGTAAAGTTTCCACAGACGAATCGGGATGCCCTTTGCCTCTCTTCTCCCTTCCCCCTTGCTCCTGAAGCAATCCAGGTTCTAGCTTCATGTTACCACTAATCCCCAGAGGGGGCTTGTGTCTCAGTCTGTGCGAGGCCCTGTGTTCGGAGCACCTGTGCCTTCCTCTCAAGGTATTGCCAGTCCAAGTCAGGTGCATTCATATCAGAACGCCCTAGAGGACACTCGGCTGTAAGTCCCGAGGGATTACGTGTGTAGCGGTGACTAAATGACTTGGATAAAGTCTTTCGTGGGGCAAGATGGAGTAGATTCATTGAACATGTATTTACTAAGAACCACTACAGGCAAGGCATTGTCACTGAGTCATGAAGAGAGAAGTAAGATCTCATTCCTGTCCTTGGGAAGCATAGGAGTTTCCAAGGGCAGTGTGTTCGTTTCCTACAGCTGACAGATTTGGAGGCTTGAAAAAAAACACAGATTTGTTATCTTACAGTTTTGGATGTCAGGCATATGAGATGGGTCTCACGGGGCTAAAACCAAGCTGTTGGCGGGGCTGCCTTCCTTCTGGAGGCCCTGTTTCTTGCCTTTTCCAGCATTCAGAGGCTTGCATGGTCTTTGGCTTGTGGTCACCTTCCATTTTCTTTTTTTAAGGAAAATTTAAATGTTTTTATTTTTCAATTTTTTATTCAAGTATAGTTGATTTACAGCATTGTGCTAATTTCTGCCGTACAGCATAATGACCTAGTTATATAAATGTGTGAGCACGTGTATATATATTTATATTTACACATATGTATACACACACATTCTTTTTCTTATACTATCTCTCTTCATGTTCTGTCCCAAGAGGCAGATAGAGTTCCCTGTGCGGTACAGTAGGACCTCACTGCTTATCCATTCTAAATGGAATAGTTTGCATCTACCAACTCCAAACTCCCCCTCTGTCCGACTCCCTCCCCCTCCCCCTCGGAAACCGCAGGCCAGTTCTCTACGTCTGGGACTCTGTTTCTGTTTTGTAGATAGGTTCACCTGTGCCACATTTTAGGTTCCACATGTAAGTCATACCATATGGTATTTGCCTTTCTCTTTCTGACTTATTTCGCTTAGTATGAGAATCTCTAGCTGCCTCCATGTTGTCAGAGGTCTGTCGACAGAGGAATGGACTAAGGTAATGTGCACGTGCGCACAATGGAAAAGTCCCCTTCCGTTTTCAAAGCTAGCACCGGCCAGCTGACTTGGCCAGCTGACTTTCTCAGCCTGCATTACTCGGACACTTTCTGTGGTCACGTCTCCTCTGATTCCCGACTCTTTCCTCTATAAAGACCCTCAGGATTACATTGGGGCCGCCTGCACGATCCAGGTTTATCTCCCTATTTTAAGACTCTTAACCTAATCACGCCTGCCAAGTTCCCTTTGCCACGTAAAGTAACGTATTCACGGGTTCCAGAGATGTGAGCGCCTTTGAGGGACATTATCCTGCCCACCACAGAAGGTAGCAAATGCTTGACTACGGAGTCCAAAAAATAGATGGGTCTCAGTTTCTATCCCTGTTGGATTTGATAACCAAATGAACCAGACGCCTGGGACATTTAGGGCTGGTTTGCCGCATTTACTCCTGCCTCATCCCTCTGAGAACAGTGCGTGGAGGGCCTTTCGGAGGGTTCCTAGCGTCTTCTGCTGTCCAGAAGCGTAACTGTGTTAGCTGTCCCTTCCGGAAATGGGGCCGATTGATCCGAAACCCAGGCCTGGCCTGAAAAACATCCCTTCAGCTCTTTCTCTGTGGAGCTACAAGAACAGAGCACGACCGTGTGCCGCTGGCAGGTCTCCCCAGCAAGGCCAGTTTCTTTGAGAAACACAGTGTCCAGGAGGCCGGGACAGCAGTGCCACCCACGCACAGGCCCCAGAGTGGAAGTCCACACCCTCACCGTCGCTAGCTACACACAAGTGTCATTGGTCACGGGTGTCAGTTGTCACTCGGTGACTACTTGTATAAACTTTGAAAAACCTCTAGGAGTTCCCATTGTGGCTCAGGGGGTTAAGAACCTGACATAGTGTCCTTGAGGGTGGGGTTCCATCCCTGGCATTGTCACAAGCTGTGGCATAGGTCGCACACAGATGCAGCTCAGATGTGGCATTGCTATGGCTCTGGTGTAGGCCGGCAGCTGCAGCTCTGTTTGGACCCTTAGACTGGGAACTTCCATATGCCACAAAAAAGAAAAAAAAATCTGCATATCGAGAGTGGGATGCCTGGTTAAAAAATGCAATGAAGAATCAATTTACTGTGCCCCAGTGGGTTGAAGGCAGAGGACCTAGCACACTGCTGTGGGTCACGGCTGAGAGCCCCTCAGGCCCCCTGGGGCTCCCAGGCCACATCTAGGCTGGAAGAGTAATAGCCAGACACAGTGCATGGAAACCTTCTCCTCAAATGCAGAATGAGGCCAGCTCATGGGGAGACACCGAGGGGCGCAGAAAACAGTCACGTGATGACCATGACCGCCTGCTCCTCCCCGGGCCGTGGAGTAAAGCCTGCAGCCCGTGAATTCCTCTGCCCCATACTGTGGGCTGGCATTGCTAACTACCTCCAAGCAACTCGAGATCTTTCTTTGCCTTTCCTGAACACCATGAAGGGGGCTATTTAGAGCAGGGTGTGCGTACACGCCCCACCTTTCTCACCTGCCCGGTCAGTTCTGGAGCCTCGCTTACTTTCACCAACCGGAAAAACCCTCTCGAATCCTGAATCTTAAATCTCTCGGCCACCTTCCTCCTTCCCCAGCTCTCCATCCCCAGAATCAGGGAATGGTCCATCAGGGCAGAACCCCTGCATGGCAGGACAGGAGGAGAGCCCGAGAGAGACTGTGGTCGCACTTCAGAGCTGTCTGAGTTTCCCCCTCAGGGTGGTGGTTGCTGGAAGTCGCGCTGCGGTGATGAGAAGCGGATCCCAGTGTGCATCTGTGTGTCTTTCTGTTCATTGTGGCTTTTTCAAGTCATCCTTTCAAGGCACTTACCCCTTTCATGGGGATTTTGACCCCTATTCATCTCTGAACATCAGACACACGCCTGAGTCCAGACTGACAAATGGGAACCCAAGAGAACAGTCCAGTTCTCGAAGCCAAGTTGAAGGTGGCTCAGAAGTGGGTCACACTGGTTCAAGCCAGGCACCCATAGGTATAAGACTGAGAAAGAATTTTGAGTCAGAAAAGGAAGGCAGCAGTGCCATCCTCAGGAACCCCAAATGTCACAAACTGACAACTTTCTTGGGCAATAGGATTGTGGTATGTGTTACCCGGGTGTTTTCTGATATTGCATATTCTAAGAGACTGCTTCATGGCCGTGGTCCCCGGGTTTAGAAACTGATGATGACATTAATTTGTACAACCCTTGCTGGTGACACAATTTTTCTGCTGGGAAGTGTATGAGCTTAAGGCTTGAGGCTGGACTTATTGTAAAATCCTGAGCTGTCACGGTCCTTTACTGCTGGTAACCACCATGGGGGGAATTCGGCTCTGGGCACTGCCAAGCGAAAGCAGAATCGCTGTTATTGCACAGCGCTTGCAGTTGACCCTGGAGTCAGGGATCAGGTCCCACGTGGGCGTGACCTCAGAAAACTCACTGTGCCAGTGAGTTTCAGTTGTCTTGCTTGTGAACTGGGCCTGTGTGGGCCTGACGGCCTTTTCCTTCCCTCATTTCCTTTCAGCCTTAGTTATCGTCTTGGTCCCAGGTACTTACATTAGCTTCTTTACCCATCTTTGCTTCACAGGCATCCTGGACCTGAATCCCTGCAGCCACCCTTTCATTCCCAGATCAGTCTCTTTTAGCTGCCCAGACCAGGGTTTCTCAGTCTCACCACTATTGCCATTTGGGGCCAACTGTTTCCTCGTTGTGGGAGGTGTCTTGTGCACCGTAGGACAAGGAGCGGCATCTGCGGCCTTGACTCACTGGAGACAGCAGGGCCTGTTCCCAGCAGTGACAACCCAGACTGCCTCTGGACACTCCGGATGTCCCCTGGGGACTGCCAGAATTGCGCTGGTTGAGAATCCCTGCCCTAGACAGCAGCTTGATTTCTGAGACAGAACTGGGATTTGCAGTGATTTCACCACCTCCAATTTCTAGTCTCTGCCTTGTGAGTGTGTGCAGTGACCTCACATACCCATGGAGCAAGTGATTCGAAACTCAGCAAGATTTGAGCTAAATTTTAGAAGTAACAAAGGGTCTAATGGTTTTGGCTTACTTTTCATGTAAATTAAATTCAGGTAACTTCTTCTTGGGTGAAGTGGGTCTTACTCTTTCCCCTTTGTACCCACTCAGTGTTCTCCCCTCCTCTTCCTCCTCACCCCCCAGCACCCCCTTTTATTTTTGTGGAACTGGCTTCACCTGAAAGAGATCTTGACTTCTTCTTTCCTTTTTATTCTCCCAGCTTGAGAAAAGAAATCCCCCCCCCACACCCCGCGCTGCAGATTGATGAGTAAAATTTAAATTCCAGAAGATAAAGTCCCGTGGAGAAGCAGCCCAGGGGCCCGCTGGGCACCTGTGATGGGCAGCTCTGTGGCCTTTCTGAGCAGGGTTCAGGGAAAGCAGTGGACTTAGCTAGCGTGGCCACTGTGGCCTCCAGAGGGAATGCTCGGAAGCTTACGAGCATCTTGCTGCAAATTCAGTGACTATATAAAGGCAGTTGGAATATTCTGCCACAAGAAGAGATTTTCCTCTTCCTTGGAATCTAGTTAAAATCTTGTCTTATTGGAACCATTCAAATGTATTCTCCATTTTACTTGGAGGTGAAGAGACTTTCCGGTTGCAGGTGGAGGGTGAGTGTGTGTGCACGTGTGCGTGTGCGCGCGCGGAGCTGTAGCTGCTCAGCCCGCTGCTGCAGGCAGGCTCCCCGAGGCCTCCATCCCCTCCTCCGTCCGGACCCTCCATGCCCATGCAGGGCCTCCTGCTCTGTCAGGAGACCAAATTCTGATTCCAGGCCTAGAGCTTGTCAGAGGCCAGAGGACATAGTGGGGCGTTGGGGGTGGTAGCCGCATCGAGTGAAGCCAAACTGCCCCAGGACAGTCTTCGGGGAGGGGGGCCAGGGACAGTGTTCCAGGCCACGTGAGAGTTGGCCTGGGAAAAATAGGAGGCAGAGGGTTGGTTCTGGTGGCCTCTGCACTCAGCACCTCTGGGGCCTTTGTTCTGAGGCAGAGGAAGATGCCTAAAGAGGGAGGAAGGGAAGGAAAGAGGTGAGAGAAGGAGGCCAAGGGCAAGGGTTGCAGAGTCTACAGGTTGAGCCTGTAGATGCTGGCACTGGGGCCCATCAGGCAGCGGTACAGGGGAAGGTTGCAGGGGCCCCTAGTTGCTCTATGTTTCTCATCTTTGGGGAGAGACCTTATTTAATATAAGTAAGATGGATTATGATACAAGTCTGAATAGAACACATAATGAGGGCTGTACAGCAGAAACTGATAGAACATTTTAAATCAACTATAATTTTAAAAATTAAAAAATAAATGCCAAAAAAAAAAAGAGCATATAATGAGAGATGTGGTTCTGCCAGGTGCTGTGATCAGGGAAGCCTTCCTGGAAGCAGTGGTCTTGAGCCGGGCCCACGCACAGAAGGAGGAAGAATTTGCATGTGTCTTCATGGCTTGTAAAAAGACCAGACTTTTAAAGTAGTATTTCTTAAAAATTACTGGTAAGATAGTAAGGCTGGATCTCCAGCTCAGGAAATGCATAATGTGCATGGTACAACGAAGCTAAGCATGTGAATCATTTTCAGATGATTCCAAGCCTAGAAATGATTGAAAACAACACTTCAACATGATGCAATTAAGATTGTCAGCCTTAAGAATGTTTCTATTGGTGTGCCGCAGGGCTCTGCAAGTGACCGGGTATCATAGGACTTTTAATGAGTTGGATGAAGAAAAGGAAGATCTGCCTCATCAAGTTAGCGAACAGCTTCGAGCTGTGCGGTATCACTAATCCAGGAGCTGACACGATCACATTCAGAAAGATTTGGCTAGGCTGGAAGACGCCCAAGCAAACAGGGTGAAATTCAGGAGAAGCGGATGTAAAGGCCATCCGTAAGCCAAAATATCAATCGTATTTCAAGTACAGATGGAGAAGCAGCAGATGCAGACAAAGCCTGCACTTCTGTGCAGATTCAGGGAGAATCCCCAGAGCGAGATGGATGCTCACGAAGGTCCAGCCCAGAGCAGACCACCCCCATGCATCTGCCCTCTGCACGGTTGGACCATCCCCAGAATCGTGCACTGCATTTTGGGAACATTTTCTCAGAGCTCCTGGCAAATCGGGGCGTGTGTCAGGGATGGCCTCCAGGAGGGCAGAGGGACCACAGGTCCTAAAACCCAAGGTACTCAGAGGACTTGAAACAGTTAGGTTCAGAGAATACCTAAGGGGAAGTGGTATGGGGCTGTCTCCTAACATTTCAAGAATCGTGGCGTTGAAAAAGTATTGCATATACTCTCTGTGGTTCCATAGGTGGAACCAAACCCAGTAGGTGGGCTTGAAGGAGAGAGTGAGTTTGGATCAGTACAAAGAGGAACTTGCTAATAGAGCAGCTCAGATAGAATGCCCAGCACAAATTGGATATTGGAGAGGTAGAATTACATAGGGATAGTTTCTACACTGTCTGGGTTGGGCTAAGGGGTCTCTGATCTCCCCTAGTTTTAAGTCTCTGTAAACTCTGACATAGTGCACACTTCACAGGTGAGTGCTGCAGCAAAGCCAAGGCGAGGAATATTTTCATTCATTTACTCAGCATGCCCCAAACATTTGTTATGTTCCAGGCACTGTTCCAGGTGCTGGGGTTATAGCAGTGAACCCATCAGAGACCTTCAGAAAGCAGATCAGTGGCTGGGGGAGGGGCGGCTGACTCCAAAGGGAAATGAGGGAACTTTTCGGCAAGATGGGAATGCTCTGCATCTCGATCAACGTAGTTGTTTAGATTTGGCAAAACTCGTTGAGTTATACACTTAAGGTGGGTGTGTTTTATCTTATGTAAATTATACCTTGATAAAGGTAATGCAAAAAAAACAAAGCCCCTTGCCCAAGGAGTTCCTTGGTGGCCTAGCAATTAAACATCCGGCCTCGTCACTGCTGTGGTGCGGCTTGATCCCTGGCCCAGGAACTTCTGAATGCCTCAGGCTTAGCCATAAAACCCCTGAAAAACATAAAAACAAAGCCCAGTGTTCATGAACCTTTCTTGCCGGTGGGAGGGGAGAGACGTGAAGCAGATGGGCAAACTAATCTCAGTGGTGGAGGTGGGCTCCGTTCATGAGAAAGCTCTCAGGGACTGGGGTGAGCCTGGTGGCAAGGGTTCGATCTGCCGAGAGGACTGAGGACGGGAACGTGGTTTTAGCACCAATGTTGTGTGTCCTCTGTCCTGCCAGGAATATGAATGCCTGGAGCAAGAAAACACAGTGCTGCGGAGGGAGATCGGGAAGCTGACGGAGGAGCTGAAGCACCTGAGCGAGGCGCTGAAGGAGCACGAGAAGATGTGCCCGCTGCTGCTGTGCCCCATGAACTTTGTGCCGGTGCCTCGGCCAGACCCCGTGCCTGGCTGCCTGCCCCGGTGAAGCCCAAGGACGGCCCTCCTTTGCCCAGCGAGGAGCGTTGGTCTTTTTTCACACCTGGAAGGAGGCTTCCCCTGGCATCTGTGGACTGGGGGACCTGTGGCTGGGTCACCTCCTCAGAGCTTCGGGCCGTGTCCCCAGCAGCCCAGGGTCAGCTTGACGCACCCACAGGTGCCTGGCTCAGAGCTTGAGCGGATCCAGGCAGGGAGATCACCCCCAAGCATCACTGTGCATCCACTTTGGCAGCTACTAAGTAGGTTCCGCTGTTATGCAGAATCATTTCCTCCAGAGTATGGATAATAAAGATGGTTATCTTCTCTCCTTTCGCCTTGCTCGTGGAATTTGGACTCCCAATACCTTTCCTTTCCTGTTAGATGTCATCCGTCTCCTCAGGTTGTTCTGCAGCTCCTGGGTCTTGCTTGTCCTCCTGGTCATCTCCCTTAAAGCCACATCCACGCACCTTTGGGGTGGGACTCCCCAGCTGGGTCATGCAGGGGTGTTCTGGGCGTGACTAGTGCCCTGCATAGCCCTCCATTCTGTCAACTTTCCCACCCAGGCTCGATGGTCGTGGGAGATTTACTATTCCAGGCTGGTTTTCCCAAGCGCTCTGTACACTCCCGGGTCACCTCCTGTTCCATAAGGAGTCATTGTCCCGATCGGGGGACAATTTTACTTAATAGCAGTCTGAAGAGCACCTGAATGAAGGATATCTGTCCCTCATTTTAACTCGTATTTCGGGTGGATGAGGAGAAGAGAGCCATTTCCTTTCAAAGGTCCCATCCAACTCTATTCTTGCAGGAAAAACAGAAGCAAGCCAAGTTGAAGGTGGCCCTCGCGAGAAAAGCAAGATGGGAGAGCATGTCCCAGCCTTTCCCAATTCTCATTTTCCCTGGAACAAGAGGGTTGTGAAAGGTGGAGCCAGCCCACTACAAGGGGAACAAGAAATAGGGACAGAAAGGGAAGCGCGTTGTTGTAGATAGTTGACAAGAAAGAAAGGAAGGAAGGAAGGAAGAAAAGAAAAGAAAAAAGAAAAGAAAAAAAGAAATAGAAGACAGCCCTTCCTGGGAGTGATGGACTTGCTGACCTCAGGCCAGGATCCACGTTGGCTCCCCCACCAGCCCCCTCTTCCCCGGGGAAGCTCCCTGCCTGCTGGAGGCCGGCCTGCTGTCTTCAGCCTCGCACAGGCTGATGGTGACAAGATTTCCCTTGTCAGAGGTTCTGAAGGTCCGCTGTTAGACAGCAGGGCCTGTGCCTACGGGTAGGACCAGGCCAAAGCCTCCTGAATGCAGCGGTTCCAGGGGAATGGTGGAATTATTTAGCACAAGAGACTTTAATATCACCCAGCCTCATGCCTTCGCTTTGCAGATGACAAGTGCAGCGGGGGAGGGGATTGCTCACGGGCACGGATGGGTAAGGAGCAGAACCAGGCTGTGACCCCAGGGGATCTGACTGTTGACCCACTGCAGTTGATGGAGTTAGGCTGAAGCGAGTCGGGCCAGGGTCCTGCTCAGTTTGTGGCTAAACGTGACGTGACCTTGTCAGCACCCCACCAGGCTGCCGGGGCTGCACCGTCCAGGTGAACAGCTCATCTGTCAAGGTCGGACTCAGAGCCAGGTCCCAGGAGCCTGTGTGGCTGAGAGCTTGAACACGTGGAGTGTGCATCTTGTACTCGCAGGCATTTTTCAACTCCAGGGCTTTCCAGAAAGGAGCATGTTATACTTTGCCTTGGGCTCACCTGATCCTACAGTATATCATGCTCTGGCTTGCAGACCCTCTAAGCTGTCCTGACTGCTCGTCTGCTCTGACCCTTGAGGTCACTCCTGTCCAGCTGGCTGTTCACCTACTCCAGGGGTCCATTCCTGTTAGCCCCACTGGGCCGAGCTCCCTGGCTCCACATAACAGTGGAACTAGGGAGCTTGGGCCAGCGGAGCCAACAGAAATGGGGACCAAACTCCTTCCAGCTAGTTGCTTTGGGCCCCCATGCCCCTCCAGATCCTCTCCTTTAACTGGGAGACTCAGAGGAAGAGTCTATAGAGGATGGTCTGGAGGGGCTATATCTCGGAGGTGACGGTGCATCGTTCTCCACCCCCAGTCTGTGGGCCACCCCCTTCTTGGGGCCCCAGTCACCACCTATCCCTATACTAATATCTCACATCGGTACCCAGAGCCAGCTCTCTCTTCCGAGGGCAGACCTGTGTACTCAGCTGCCCGGCACGTGTCCATGTGAGGACATCTCCCAAGATTTTCCCACTCAGCATATTCAAAGCTATACTCATGATCTCATCATCTTCTCTTCAATCTCTTTCTTTTCACCTGCTTAATAAAAGGCTCCGTCATCCACCCGGTCAGAAACCTATTTTGAGTCTTCCAAGTCCTCCAGTTTTGTCTCCTAAATAACCCCCTGATCCAACTACTTGGCTGCAATATGCCAGGTGCCTTCTCCACTATCGAGAACATCGTTCAGATTAACTTCTGAGCACAGGGCCTTCCGCCCTCAGCTGTGTGCTCACTGAAGTTGAGCTCACGTTTAGGGAGAGTTAGGCCTCCACTTTTGATGGCGACAGCAGATTTGGAGTTAGGGAACGAAAACTGGGGTTGCCCAGGGCAGTGAGTCATGGTGTTGGGGCCAAGTCCCCTCCAAGATGACTAGAGAGGTGATGAGAGTTCTGAAAATCTGATGTTCACGAACCTTGCTGCTGAGAACATCTTTATCAAGATCCCGGTAACATTAGGGGCTGTCTCAGCTCCCCAACTCCTACTCTGAAAACTTAGAAGTTCTGTATAAATCGGAGGAACTGTTGCTGTATTCCAGGAGGACCGAAGGGAGTAGACCAGTTCCGGAGGCTGGATCTGACGGGTTGTACTCGCACTGCTCCTGCGTGCTGGGCGTTGGGCCCGGCACCTAAATGAAGTCTGAGAGTGGCTGTTTGCTGGCCTGGGAGGAAGGGAGGAAGGCTGAGAAAGGCCCCTTTAGAATAAAAAGTGTCAGAGAAGGAGGAAGTCCTTCCTTCAACCCAGGCAGCCACACCACTTCCTGTCCGCAATCCAGATTGCACCACCTCAGCCTTGAAGCCTGGGGTTTTCATCACTGAATCAGGCCCCAATTTTGGCCTCAAAACTTGGCTGAGAATGATGACTCTAACGGACAGGAAGGCGAGAGACCCAAAAGCCCCTCTCTTCTTTCCCATCAGGGCTAGGGTTTCTACAGCCTGGGCGTGCTCACCGGGGCTGTGGGCTCTGCCCTGGCAGGCGCGAGAAGAAGAGGGACAGCCCCGAATCTCACGACACGTCTTCTCACCCAGATCGCCAGGAAGTCCCAGTGGGGTTATCCATGTCACAGCAGGAAGGCGTGTCATTGAAAGCCACTGAAGCAGGAAGGAGGAAGGATGGAGAGAAGGAAGGAGAGAGGAAGGAAAAAAGGAAGTGGGGTGAGGGAAGGGAAGAGGGTGACAGGGATCCTTGAGCTCTGAGGCTAAACTGCCCCCGCTCCTGGGGAGTTTACACTGAAGCCCCCGGAGGGGTCTGTCACTGGAGGCCCCCCTAACAGCGCCACGTCTTGAGGCGTGAGGGTGGAGCTACCCTAGGCCAGTGTCTGGAAACCAGTCTGTGCTCGGAGTCAGAGGAAAGTTTCTGGATTGCCCATTTGGAATGTGGCCACCTTGCTGGAATTGTCCCACCCCAGCTCTGTGGGGCAAAGGACGGAGATCCGTGTGCTCACTCCTCTCACCCTGGACATCGTCACCGTCTGCATGACGCACACTGAAAGTCTGCAGTTAGCAGGTGCAGGTGTGCTTCCTTGAACTTGTGTTCCGATCTGGGGCTGTGTTCAGGGCAGACTCGGTCCCTGGAGACAGCTCACCTGCTTTTTGGGGTGCTCTAGCATGACTTTTCTGGTCTGGTGTTCTTAAGAAGATCGGAAATGCCATTGCAGATCAGGCCAAAGGCCACTGGCCCAGAATTCCAACCACCACACGGGGGGAAAGTGTGAGGGGGAGTCCAGAGCTGGCTTTCTCAGACGCCATCCTGAAAGGCCCGAGGTGTCCTTGGAACTTCCCTGATTTCCCTGAAGAGACCGCCGCTTATCTATCCATCGATGAATCGGAAGTCTTCTTGAACTGGCTTGAATTCTCTGTCGCCTTGTGCCGGGCAGCATGTGTCCGAAGCCTAGAGCTTGGGCAGCTCATTCTTGGGCCGCTCATTCTTGGGCAGTGCGGGTGCCCTTGCCAGGGTCTGGAAAATAGGACTGTTTTCTGAGCATCCTGCGGTCACCAAACTTCCTCGAAGGCATCTCTCTAGACTGGCAGCAAGGCCAAAAAGTACCTTCCAAAATGTCACAAACCCACAGAAGGCTCAACTTGCCAGGCAGTACTTTTTGAAATTGAGAAAGTAAGAGAGTTCGAGAATCACCAGGGTGGCCAGTGTCCTAAGGCTACAGAGTGGAAAGAAGCCGTGGGTGTTCCCCATGGCAGTCCTTGAGCTGTTGCACCATATTTTCAAATCATTAGTTAATCATTATGAAACTTTATTAGTAATTACTTATTTTAATTCACCTTAATTGTTGCAATAAATGGATACATTTATTAATAAAAATAAATTATAAAATAAGTAATTTCCTTTACTATTGTAATACACCAATACATTAGTCTCTTAAGTGTGCAACAGCATTATGTCTAAAAACCAGTGTTTGACTCCTATCCCGGGAACTTCCATATGCCATGGATGAGGCCCTAAAAAGATGAAAAGACCAAAAAAATAAAAATAAAAAGAGTGTATATACCTTAATGTAAAAATACTTTATTGCTAAAAAAATGCTAACTATCATCTGAGCCTTCTTCTTGCTGGTGGAGTGTCTTGCTGCTGGTGGATGGTGATGGCTGCTGACTGATCTGATCAGGGTAGTGGTTGCTGAAAGTTGGAGTAGCTGTGGCAGTTTCTTAAAATAAGATAGCAACGAAGTTGTCTGCATCAATTGACTCATCTTTTCATAAGCAATTCTCTGCAGCATGCAATGCCGTTTGACAATATTTTACCTGCAGTAGAACTCCTTTCAAATTGGAGTGAATCCTCTCAAACCTCGCCACTGTTACTGAACCACAGTTGGTCCGCTTGCCAGATGCCTATTAAAGCCAATCTACCGACACTGCGTTGTGGTGAAGCAAAGTACAGCATTCATTGCAGTGCCAAGCAAGGAGACAGGGCAGTTCATGCTCAGAACACCCAGGCTCGCCATTGGCTTTCAGGGAAGGGTTTTCAAAGGCAGTGGGAGTGAGAGGGTCTTGGGGTATGTGATCAGCTTGTGTATATCCTCCTGTTGGTTGGTGGTGAGGTAACTGGGTGATGGCTCTGGAATTTCAATCATCCACCTTCTGGTTCCAACTGGTCTGGGGTCTACATGCTGGTGGTCAGTATGCAGTTAACTTTTTCCCTCGGTAGGGGTTTTAGTATCTGCGAAACAAGTCAAGGATATGGCTCAGGATATTATCTATAGACTTTGAGGAGAAACAAAAGGTCCTTAATTTTGTTTTATGGCTAAACTATTATTCTTTTCTTGCTTGTTTGCTTTTCTTTCTTTCTGTATTTTCTCACTTCTCTGATTAAATTCATTCTTTGGACCTCAGGGAAGGTCTAGGAAACTAAGGCTTTTTCGCAAACAAGAGGCAGAAGACACAGGGGGCGGGGGTCTGTTCCATGAAGGTCCCGCAGGATCCTGATCAGTTTCACCGCTGCTTTTTCAACCAAGTTTCGTGTAATATTACAAGTCCTCTGTTGTCATTTCAACAACCTTCACAGCATCTTCACCAAGACAAGATTCCATTTCAGAAAAACACTTTTTTTGCTCATCCATAAGAAGCTACTCCTCATCTGTTAAAGTTTTATCATGAGACTGCTGCAAATCTGTTACATCTCCAGGCACCACTTCTAATTCTAGTTCTCTTACTATTTCTGCCACATCTGGAGTCACTTCCTCCACTGAAGTCTTAAACCCCTCAAAGTCATCCATGAAGGTTAGAATCAATCTCTTCCAAACTCCTGTGAGTGTTCATATTTTTATCTCTGTCCATGAATCAGAGCCACAGTCACCAGCCTACACCACAGACACAGCAACGCCAGATCCAAGCGTCGTCTGCGACACACACCAAAGCTCACAGCAATGCCGGATCCTTTAACCCACTGAGCGAGGCTGGGGACAGAACCTGAGTCCTCAGGGATACTAGCTGGGTTCATTACCCCTGAACTATGATGGGAACTTGAATCATGAATGTTAATGGCATCTAGAATAATGAGCTCTTTCCAAAAGATTTTCAGTTTACTTTGCCCAGAGCCATCAGAAGAATCACTGTTTATGGCAACTATAGCCTCAAGAAATGTATTTCTTGGAGTTCCTGTTGTGGCGCAGTGGTTAACGAATCCGACTAAGAACCATGAGGTTGCGGGTTCGATCCCTGGCCTTGCTCAGTGGGTTAATGATCCGGTGTTGCCGTGAGCTGTGGTGTAGGTCGCAGACGCGGCTCGGATCCTGCGTTGCTGTGGCTGTGGCATAGGCCAGTGGCTATAGTTCCAATTAGACCCTTAGCCTGGGAACCTCCACATGCCAAGGGTGCGCCCCTAAAATGACAAAAGGCAAAAAAAAAAAAAAAGAAAGAAATGTATTTCTTAAATAGGTGTTAAGACTTGAAAGTTGAAATTATGCCTTGGTCCATGACTGCAGAATGCATGTTGTGCTAGCAGGCATGAAAATAACATGAATTTCACTGTACCTCTCCATCAGTGCTCTTGGGTGACCGGTTGCCTTGTCAACGAACAGGAATACTTTGAAAGGAATCTTTTTTTCTGAGCAATAGGTTTCAACAGGGGGCTTAAAATATTCAGTAAACTATGTTTTCAACAGATGTGCTGTCATCTAGGCGTGGTCATTCCTTTTATAGAGCAGATACAGAGTAGATTTAGCATAAATCTTAAGGGCCTTAGGATTTTCAGAATGGTAAATGAACATTGGCTTCGTCTTCAAGTCACCAGCTGTATTAGCCCCTAAGGAGAAAATCAGCCTGTTCTTGAAAGCTTTGAGGTCAGGCATTGACTTCTTCTCTCTAGTTATGAAAGACCTAAATGCGTCTTTTTCCAATAGAAGGCTGTTTCGACCACACTGAAAATCAGCTGTTTAATGTAGCCATCCTCACTAACGATCTTCACTAGATCCTCCGGATAACTTGCTGCAGCTCCTACATCAGCACTTACTGCTTCACCTGTGCTTTGACGTCAGGGAGGCAGCATCTTTCCTGAAACCTCTTGAATCAATCCCTGTTATTTTCAGACTTTCCTTCTGAAGCTCCCTCACCTCTCTTGACCTTTGTGGAATTAAAGCAAGTAGGATCTTACTCTGGATTAGTCTCTGGCCGAAGGGAATGTTGGGGCTGGTTTGATCCTCTATCCAGACCACTAAAACTTTCTCCATACCAGCATTAAGCTGTTTCACTTTCTTGTCATTCATGTGTTCGTTGAAGTAGTTAATCAATAGCAATGCAAAATAATTCTTATTGTGAGACATGCAAATTATGTCCAAAGACAATTAATTCACTTCCTTCCTTCTCCCTCCAAAAACCAGCTTGCCTCTATTTGCACAATCATTGCAATATGCCAAATCTGTAAATATGACTGTCCTTCAGATTCTCTTCTGAACTGGTTATAACTGCTCAGCAACTCCATTGATTAATGATCTTTAATCTTTATGGCATTATTTAATCTTTAGTAAGTAAAAAAAAAAATTTTTTTTGGCCATGCCCACAGCAAATGGAAGTTCCTGGGCCAGGGATTGAATCTGAGCTACACCTTCGACCCAAGCTACTGCAGAAGCAACGATGGATACTTAACCCACTGTGCCACAGCGGGAACTCCAGTAAGTAAAAATTTGAATACATATTCACTTCATATCTGGATATGAGCCACGATTTTGTCTCTTTTTTTGAAATTTGTTTATTTATTTGGCCACGCCTGCAGCATACAGAAGTTCTTGGGCCAGATACCAAACCCGAGCCACAGCAGTGACCTGAGCCACTGCGGTGACAACGCTGGACATTAATCCACTGAGCCACCCAGGAGCTCCTGAAATTTATTTTTAAACAGGGTCAAGTGATCCTAGTGTTGCTGGTTAAGAGATGTTCACCCCGTGTGGACAGAGAGAGTATGCTGACATCGAGGGTCAACTCCAAGGAGCACAGTCTCTGGGGCCATTTCTCCCGTTCCGCTGTCCCGAGCTGTGTTATCCTGAATCGGGCCTTCATATTCGCTGTTCCTCCTCTTTTTTCCTTCAATTCCTAAGCATCCTTTACGTCACAGGATGAAGGTCACTCTTCCCAGCAGCCTGCTGGGTCCCTGACACCTTTGATCAGATGCTCCTCTGTGCTTCCCTTGACTGTTCCTTGAGACAAGGTACATCCTATCCTTGTTTTTGCTCATTTAAATGCAGAAATATGCAAATGGACGGATTCCCATGTGAAAGACTCCACAGCGCGACCACCTATTCTGATGCCTGACTTCAGTAAGAAAACTTTTGGGGTATAAACGGAATCTTTGTGGAAACATTTCTATCTTCATTTTCAGCAGACACGTGGCCTTTTAGAATTTGTTTTGTATTTTCACCTGCTTGAAAACACTCATACCCATGTCACTTTTTTTCCCTCCTCTATCCTCTTTAGTGAACAACAGAGCGCCCCCCCCCCCCCCGCACAAGCTAATAACACATGATTGAACCTGTATTTGCAAAGCTTTTTAATGCTTTGAAGGCAGCAAGAATCGACACATTTCACCTTGGGCTGGGGACGCGCTCGTGAGCACAAGGAAGGAGCAGGCACCTTCTGAGGCCATCCTTGGAGAAACCTTGAACCTGGAGCGCACAATCTTCACACCCCCATGGGAAAAAAAAAAAAAATGTGTGCTTGTTTGAGTGGCTGACCCTTGTAGAACGCTAGGGAAGTAGAAGCCCGAGAGGCACTCTGGGCCCCAGATCAGACAGGGCCAATCTGTGCCCTTCTCTGGACTAATTATTTGCATTAATATGGCGAAAGATGATGATACATGCCAGAAATATCTGGACCACTTTTCAAACCAGGATTTCAGAAAGGCTCTGCGGTGTACTTCCATTTTACCCCAGGGCCGTGCAGTGTGGTTGGTGGTCACCAAAGGTTCTTTGCCTTCCAGCTTATTGGTGAGAAAACATGGAATCTTGTGTCTTTAAGAACTGAAACTGTCTAGAAACAGGATTTGATACCCAGCAGGAGACAGGAGACTTCCCTTTTGCTGTTCAAGTTTCATCTTCAGTTATCAGGAACCGAGCGGGGGGCACCGGGACTGGAGCTGCAGCAGCGCAGGCCTGCGGAGCTGCTGCTCTCTGGAGATGAATACATCCTTCTTTCCTTTTGAATGTACGTCTTCACAGTGAAAGAAAGTCCCAGGTCGACTCTGCACGTCCCAGGGGTTCGCCGGAAGAGAGGAGCCCCGAGTGCAGTCCTGGATGCTGGCCAGTCCCAGGATTCCCCAGGGCTGCGCTTTGTGGCCCGGCACCCTGGCTGCACGGGGTGGGGCGGTGGGAGCGGGGAGTGCGGGTGCAGCCCAGCCCGCGCTGCTGAGCGAGCCAGCTGACTTGCAGCACGGCTAAGGGGCCCTACGTTGGAAGGCTTTGAGGGTCACAAGACCCAGCCTACTCATTTCACAGCCCAAGCAGTCAAGGTCCAAGACATCAGCCTCGTGCCCCTCAGGACAGTTGGTGTGCAGCAGGGCCAGGACTGTCAGGAATCCAAGTACCTTGACATCCTGCGGCGTGGTTTTTCTGCCAGTCCTTTGACTTATTCATGCCACTGCCTTGCACAGGCTGTGCTGGGAGACGTGGTGCTGGTGGATCTCGCTTCCCGCCGCACACCTGGGCCATTTTCCATCCTCCACTGCCTCACTGTGTGTCCACGACGCTGACCCCTGCGTAGTCCATCCCCTGCTCCCCTGATGGCTGGTTTCTAATTGACGATGGCCAGGCGGAGGCACCAGTTAGAGACTAGAGGGTGAAAAGGGGTAGAGGTCAGCCAGGATGCTTCTTGCCTGTCCCTCCCTGATTAGGAAGCTCAGTTCCAGAAGTGCGACATCCTTCTGTGACAATAGCTACTCCTGGAATGACAGCCTCTCTGTCACTGCTCTTTTCCACAGGGCCCCATCCTTTCCCTCTGCCCCTTCAGACCTAGATGTGGTGACAGATTTCCACAGTTGATATTCCTTGGGTGCCTCTGACATCTTTTCCCTTAACCCTGCCCACATCCGTGTGAACTGTCCCTTCATTAAAATCTCTTCCATGGAAGCATTGGACTGGCGTCCTAGAACCCGTCTGATATACTGGTCAAATTTGTTCGGGCATTCTAAACCAAGGGCCAGTTGGCCAGCAGTTAACAAAGTCCATGCTAAAGAAAACCACCAGCATCACCAAAAACGTGCTTTGTACTTGCTCAGAGCACCAAGACTCAGCAGCTGTCTAACTAATTAATGCCCAGAGAACATCTCTGCCCCATGCAGGGAAATCTAAAGGGCCAGCTGGAGCCAGCCCACCTTGAGATCTCTGCCTGCTGGGCACACCCAGTGGGACTGACGCTTGAGCTCTCTGTGGGACACGTAGATGTATATCTTCCCTCAATCTCTCTCACCCACCACTCCTCTATATAAATCTACTCTGCTCTCCAAGTCCTAGGAAATGAAACCATCGTCCACTCAGCTGCCCGAGCTGGAGATTACAGGGTTAACTGGACTTCTTCCACCAAGTCCAGGTGGTCTCCAAGTCCATCCCTGCCTTCCATCTGTTCTGACTTCTCTGTCCTCATAAGTGTCATTTTGTTTGTTTGGACTCGTTGTTCTCAACCCGGATCAACTGGGGAGATTTTTCAAAATGCGGTTGCTTTTAACCCTCCTTGCCCCTGTCCCCAGAGGGATACAAAATTGTTGATCAGGGTAAGATGTATTTTGCGTCTACCCAGCTCCCATGTCCACTGAGTTCCACTGGTTTTTACCTTCATATACTTTCCTCTTTGATCTGCCTGTTTCTGCCCTCTCCGCACCAACAGAACTATCTGCCTAAAAGCCAAGTCTGATCATTTCTTTTTTTTTGGTCTTTTTTGCCTTTTATCTAGAGCCGCACCTGCGGCATATGGAGGTTCCCAGGCTAGGGGTCTAACAGGAGCTGTAGCTGCTGGCCTACCCCACAGCCACAGCAACGCGGGATCCGAGTCGCGTCTGCAACCTACACCACAGCTCACAGCAATGCCGGATCCTTAACCCACTGAGCAAGGCCAGGGATCGAACCCGCAACCTCATGGTTCTTAGTCGGATTTGTTAACCACTGAGCCACGACGGGAACTCCCAAGTCTGATAATTTCTTTCTCTTGCTTAAAAATATTCAGTGGTTACAATGATAAAAATGAACCCGTGGGTCCAAACAAGGCCTTTCACCATCTGGTTCTACCTGTCCTTCTAGTTTCATATCTGGAGATACAGAGAAAAAAAGCAGAAGGTAAGAGTAGGCAAGAAAAGAGACACAGATGGGGGACTACATTAAATATCTTGGTGTTCTGGCTGCTGAGGCCAGGGGAGGATCTTATATCTAGAACTGCCCTCCAAACCCAGACTTCGCACAGTTGCACCAAAGATTTCCATGCGACTTCCCTCCTAGATAGTTTCACGTGCAACTCCCTATGTGACTAACTGGGATGAATTTTAGTTCCTTATGATCAGTAAAACCCAAGTAAATCAATGCCCTTCATGAATGTCTCCACCTGGTAAGTCTTTCAACTCCCAGGTCAAACGGTGTCTCCTTTGAGGAGCCTTTCCCCAGTTACCTAATCAGAACTATTCTTCCTCCCTCTGTGCCATTGTAGAACCCTGTATGTGTCTCTGTTACAATGATGGTTATATCTTATTCATTTTAGGTTCACTGTATTATTTTAAAAACGTCATATAAATTTAGAACCACCTTGCCAATGTTTAAAAACCACGGTTGTTTTCAAATAGAATTGCATTAAATTTATATTTCAATTTGGGTAGAATCGACGTCTTGATAACCTTGAGTCTTCCAGTCGATGCATGTGATACATCTAGTCTTCTATTTAAATTTTTAAAACATTTCCCTGAGTTTACATAATGTATTATAAAAAAATCCACTGTAGATGTCTCTCTTATCTTTTACTAAATTTATCCCTTAGGTGTTCGATGCGTTCTGATTTTAATTGTCAGTGGGATTTGTAAGATTATAATTTTCCAGTTGTTGTTCTGGTGTATTGGTTTTTGTGTGTTGATCTTGCATCCTTTCACCTAACTAAATTCACTTAATAAGTCTAGTTTAGTTTGCTTTTTAAAAGATTCCTTAAAATTTTCTACATAGATAATTATGTTGCCTGTAAATAAAGTTTTCCTTTTTCCTTTCCAAAGTGTGTAACTTTTTTTTTTTGTCTTTTTGCCTTTATCTAGAGCCACACCTGCGGCATATGGAGGTTCCCAGGCTAGGGGTCTAACAGGAGCTGTAGCCACCGGCCTATGCCACAGCCACAGCAACGCGGGATCCAAGCTGCGTCTGCAACCTAAACCACAGCTCACAGCAACGCTGGATCCTTAACCCACTGAGCAAGGCCAGGGATTGAACCTGCAACCTCATGGTTCTTGCTTGGATTCGTTAACCACTGAGCCACGACGGGAACTCCCAAAGTGTGTAACTTTGTTTATTTATTTTTTTTTGTCTTTTTGCCTTTATATAGAGCCGCACCCGCGGCATATGGAGGTTCCCAGGCTAGGGGTCTAACAGGAGCTGCAGCTGCCGGCCTACCCCACAGCCACAGCAACGCAGGATCCGAGCAACCTACACCACAGCTCACGGCAATGCCGGATCCTTAACCCACTGAGAAAGGCCAGGGATCGAACCCGCAACCTCATGGTTCTTAGTCGGATTCGTTAACCACTGAGCCAGGAAGGGAACTCCCCAAAGTGTGTAACTTTGATTTCATTTTCTTGTTTATGCATTGGCTAAGGGCTCCAGTGTTAAGAGCAGTTATCTTTTCATTGTTCCCTCTCTTAGGGGAAACCACTCAGTCTTTCACCATTAAGGTTTTTTTTTTTTTTTTCAGAATTGCCCTTTGTCAAGTTTAAGAAGTTCACTTCTATTCTTAGTTTTCCAAGCTTCTTTATCGTGACGGATTATTGAATTTTTTTCAAATGCTTTTTCTGCATCTGTGAGGATTACTTGATTTTAATCCTTTATGCTGTTACTGTGGTCAATGACACTGATTGATTTTTGAAAGCTGTTGACCTTTCATTCCTGGGATAAACCACATTTGGTCATGGTACATTACTCTTTTTACAAATTGCTGGTTTCAATTCGCCAAAATTTTGTCGAGAATTTTTCTGTCTATGTTCATGAGAGATAACAGTCTGTGATGTTTTTCTTGAAATGTTTTTGTGAGATTGTATTCAAAAAATTTTCTGTTTTTTGATTTTGTTTTTTGTTTTTTGCTTTTTAGGGCCATGCCTGTGGCATATAGAAGTTCCCAGACTAGGGGTCAAATTGGAGCTGCTGATTCTGGCATATGCTACAACCACAGCAACATGGGATCCAAGCTGTGTTTGCCCCCTACATTGCAGCTCATGGCAATGCCAGATCCTTGACCCACTGAACAAGGCCAGGGATTGAACCTGAATCCTTATGGATACTAGTTGAGTTCATAACCTACTGAGCCACAACAGAAACTCCCTAAAAGTTTTGTTTGTTTGTTTTAAAGTTTTTGGCTGTGCCCAAGGCACGTGGAAGTTGCTGGGCCAGGGACTGAAACCGCTCCATAGCAGTGATCCAAGACATTGCAGTAACAATGCCAGATCTTTAATCCACTGCACCACAAGAGAACTCCATAAATGTTTATTTTTATTTTTTTGCTTCCTTTTTTTTTAGGGCCACAACCGTGGCATATGGAGGTTCCCAGGCTAGGGATCGAATCGGAGCTACAGCTGCTGGCCATAGCCACAGCCACAGCAATGTCAAATCCAAGCAGCGTCTACGAACTACACCACAGCTTAGGGCAACGCCGGATCCTTAACCCACTGAGCGAGGCCAGCTACGGAGCCCGCAACCTTATGGTTCCTAGTCGGATTTGTTTCTGCTGCGACACGACGGGAACTCCATATAAATGTTTAGTTTTTAAATTAAAATTTAGTTTGTAATCAAACATATGCATAATTTAAAAACATCAAGAGTGCTAGAAGGCTTATAGAGCAATTATAATTAGTTTCAACTATAAGTAATAGAGAAAACCCAAATATTTGTGCTTAAACAGGATATATATGTCCATGTATGTGTGTATATATATATATGTGTGTGTGTATATATGTATATGTATATATATATATATTTTTTTTTTTAATGTAAAATCAGTCTTAGGGGAATGGAGTCAAGCTGGTCTGATAGCTCCACTGTGTCAACAGAGACCCAGACTCATTTTCTTTTCCTGCTTATCCTTAAAGTCAAGGCATATTCCAAGATGGCTGCTAAAGTCCCATTCATCAAGGACATATTCCATGCCATCAGCAAGAGAAAGGGGAAGAAAAGAAAAAGAGCATTTGCCTTTCATTCAAAAAATATATATATATGCATATGTGTCAATATATTTGTCTCAAAAAATTATATATATATCTCTCTCTCTGCCTCTCTGTCTCTATTTCCATCTCTCTCTATATATGTATGTAATATAGTCTTTTTCAGATTCTTTTCCCTTATAGGTTATTACAAAATATAAAGTATAGTTCCTTATGCTATGCAGCAGGTCCTTTGTTGGTTATTTTACATATATAGTGTATATATATTAATCCCAAATTCCTAATTTATCCCTCCCTCTACCTTTGGTAACTGTTAAATTTGTTTTCCACATCCGTGAGTCCATTTCTGTTTTGTAAATAAGTTCATTTACATTATTTTTTAAAACGATTCCAGGAGTTCTCTTGTGGCACAGCCGTTTAATGATCCGGCATTGTCACTGAAGAAGCTTGGGTTGCTGCTGTGGTGTGGATTCAGTCTCAAGCCTGGGAACTTCCATATGCTGTGCGTGCAGCCAAAAAAAAAAAAAAGATTCTACATATAAGCTATATCATATGATATTTATCTTTGTCTGGCTTACTTTACTTAGTATGATAATTTATAGGTCCATCCATATTTCTGCAAATGGCATTATTTCATTCTTTTAACGACTAAGTAGCATTCCATTGCATATATATATACCACATCTTCTTTATCTGTTCCTCTGCTGATGGACATTTAGTTGGCTTCTATGTCTTGGCTATTGTAAATAGTGCCTCAATGAACTTTGGGGTTGAAGTATCTTTTCAAATTATGGTTTTCTCCAGAGTATACCCAGGAATGGGATTGCAGGACCATAGGGTAGGTTTATTTTTAGTTTTTTAAGGAACCTCCATACTGTTCTCCATAGTCTGCCTCTCACTTTTGAAGAGTCTTCCAGAAGTCCCACATGACACTTCTAATTATTTGTCCTCGGCCATCATTCTATCATATGACCATGTCTAGTTGCAAGGAAGGCTGGGAGGTATAATCTTTTCACCCAGGATCTACTGAGGAAGAAGAAGGGGATAGATACAAACATTACGCTGAGCCAAAAAGGCCAGGACTCACAAGGGGTACACACTGTATGATTCCATTTACATGAAACTCTGGAAAAGCCAAATCTAATTCCTAGTGACATTACTGATTGCAGGCCAGGACTGAACGGGATGGGGTAAAAGAAACTTTGGGGAATGATGGAAATGTCCTCTAACTTGATTACATGGGTAAAATTTGTCAAAATTTATCCAAATGTATGTTTTAAATGGATATGTATGTAAGTCACACCTCAAGAGAGTTAATTTTTACAAGTATAGGAAATCCAAGCAACCATAACAAAACTACTCAAGCTATCTCTTTTTTTTTTCCTTTCCTGATTTATTTTCAAAGTAGATAATAACTTTCAGGAACACTTCTGTATTATAAGAACAAGTGGAATTTTTAAAAATTCACATACAATAACCTTATATTTCAAATACTTTAAAAATGTTATATATATCACAGGTTTTTTTTTAAGATATCTTTACATGATTGAAATCAGAATGCACATAAGGATTTTGGATCTTGTTTTTTTCACTTAACATAACACTGTAAAATTTTCCATATTCCTTCATTAATTTTCATAATTACCATTTTAAATGACCCTATAATCTCTGGGGAATTGAAAATGTAATATATGATTACAGCAAAAAAAAAAAGTCAGAAACATCCTACACAGTAAAGACTAACTCTTCTCCCCAACTCTGAACTTTAAGGCCCCTTACTTTGGAAGCAGTGGACAATCCAGTTTCTAGTGTGGACATCCAGAGATATTCTATGCACATAAAGACATGGATGAGAACATCTTTCCTTCTCCTTTCAGACACAAATAAGACAATACGAGATGCTTGCTTTTTCCCACAATACAGCTCGCATACCATCTCATGTTCATGCATCGAAACAGGCCTCACTCTTTTCAACCACAGCATGTGATCTATAAATTGAACCCATATTGATAAACATTTAGGGTTTTCCCAGTTTTTTTTTTCTTACACATACCACAAGATATAACGTTGAAGTTTTGACTCAGCTACTAAGTTACCATAGATGTTACATTCTAAAGGAAGTGCTAGCCTATATAAAAAAATTACCACAAAAATAGCTGAAGGCTGGTTGCCTGACCATTTGAACCTCTCAGTTACACTGAGGATATAAAAGGGCGGAAAGTGAAGAGACTGAAGGGTTACTGAAGGCTTCCTCAGTCCCCTAAAGTTGAGAAAGTCTAATCAACAGGTAACTCAAAGGGCTTGATATAAACCCTACAGTCTGGGGGACACAGCAAGCTGGGGCCTGACTTCCGTCTGGGAAATGCTGAGGAGGAAAGAAATACTGGGACTCTGCCTTAAGGGAGCGAGGTGATGGGGCTGCAGCCTGTGCTCGTCCTGTGGGCTCAGGAATTTTCTGGAGAAAATTACAGAGGTTTGGAGTTCCCCTTGTGCCTCAGTGGTAACAAATCCAACTGGTATCCATGAGGATACGGGTTCAATCCCTGGCCCAGCTCAATAGATTAAAGATCTGGCATTGTTGTGGCTGTGGTGTAGGCCGGCAGCTGCAGCTCCAACTGATCCCTAGCCTGGGAACTTCCATATGCTGCAGGTGTAGCCCTGAAAAGAACAACCACAACAACAAAGAATTATAGGTTTTCCCATGCAGGAGTTGCCATTAAGTCTGTGCCAGCCTTATCCCTTCCCCCTTCCTTGTCTACCTGTGGTGTGGCAGCTGGGGGCTCAGAAGGCCAGCTTTTATCTCCTTGCCCATGGATCATAGCCTGCTTCTCTCATGTTCTCAGCACAAGTCAGGAGCAGACAGGCCAGAACCTCTGGATTGGGCCTGGGTCCAGCTCTCAGCCTGGCTCCTTGCCTTTGACCCCTAGCACATGCACCTTGTGGGCTGGGCTGAAATAGAGACCCACGGGTCACTGTGCTGGGCCTGAAGGGCTTCTCACTACCTTCCTACCACCCACATCAAGACAGGTGCTTCCCCTCACGGGGTCCAGACCCTCACCCCCTGCAGCCCACTCCCTTCCCAGGAGAGCCCTCTGGGCTTCTTCCCTCTCATTGTCCCTCCTGATCTAGAAGCCTGGCGCCAAGGTCATGAGGCGCACACCCCATGTGATCTGTCCTTTGTAGGCCTCGGGTTGCTCCCTCTCTGCCCTCCCCTTCTTCAGTTAAGCCCAGGACAAGGCACATACTCAGAAAGAACCAGCCCCTGTTAACAGCCTGGGAAGCAAAGCAAAACTCTGCCAGGGAGGTCACTTCCCATGAAGATAATATCCAGCATGGTGCTTCTCGAACTTGAACATGCATTGGAAGCACTTGGATCTTGCTGAAACATCTCGACCCAGGAGATATGGAGCCCGAAAATCTACATTTCTAACAAGATCTCAGTGGGTGCCAATGCTGTTGGTTTGTGGATGAAACTCTGCATGCCAGACTTAGTACATTCCAAAGGCAAAGTGATTTTTAAAAAGTCATTCTTTGCAGAGTTCCCTGGTAGGTTAAGGATTCGGTGTTGCTGCTGCCATGGCTCAGGTTTGACCCCTGGCCTGGGAACTTCTGCATGGTGTGGGCCAAAGAAAAGAAAGTCATCTTTGGGATCATCTCATTAGGTAGGGAGAGCAGTCGGAATGCAGTTATTTAAATATTGTGAAGCATAGGGGTTTTTATTTCTTTCAAGGACATGTGTGATCATGGAATGGAGTGACAGAGGGTTAAGAAAAAGGGTCCTGTGAATCTGCTGCAAAGAAGAAGGAAGCATGGAGATGAGCGGATCTGTTTTCCTGCTGCAGGTGAGGGCCTCAGAACAGCTTGAAAATACCTGATTCCCACCCAGAGGCCAGGGTGCTACAACCGACTCTACTATTTTTTCCTTGACTACAAGGGCCGTTTTGAGGGGTGTTTCTAGCCCTCCTTAAAAATGTCCTTATATGTGCACTGGATAAACGAAGAAATAATTGGATTAGTTTACTCAGCAATCAGTTTCCTCATTGTGCAAAAGTAAACTCTGGTCCCACCACTGCATTGTCACAAAGCCCGTGCACACTGTTCAGTTAAATGACTCTTTCCCAAGAGCCTAAGCCACGCTTGTACTCATTTCCTTCTCGTGCCCCGCACGCCCAGGGATTGCTCAGGGTTGGGTGAATGTGCTTTCCCGAGCAGGGCTGGGCATTCACTGCTGCTGCCCGCAAGGACGGCAGTAACAGCGGGCCTGTTGTCCCCTCCCCCTGCCTTCGCCAGGTGGGGTGGGATGCGGGCAGACTGGCAGGAAAGCTAAGAGGCAGCTTTGAGAGGCTGCCGAGCAAACTACTGCGTGGTTTCTCTCTGAGTCATCAGGGCAGGGATGAGCTTGGAGGAGTGGGGTTTTCCTGCCAGTATTCTGAGCTCTCCGGGTCTGAGTGGATGCAGTTAGCTCTACAGACTGGCAACCAGCCCCGTGGCTACCACCTCATTTGCATCATGATTTACATGGCTAGGCCTTGGACACTCATGGGTAGGCATTTTTCTGAAAGCTTTAAGCAGATCCCCGTTTTAGGTCTATCCACGCAAGCGAAGAGCTCTTTTCAGTGATGGAGCATCAGGGAACTTGATTTTTGGCCGTCTCCTCCTTTGTGCAATGGTACCTGCAGCGCCAGCTGCTAAGGCAGGCTTGGCCATGAAGCCGGAGCTTCTCTCTAGGGTCCACCTGTGAAGGGCTTCATGTGGGGCCCTTGTTGGAGAGGAGAGAACATAAAGAGAACTGGTAACAACTGGTTTTTGAGGAACTGACAGTCTGAGGCAGGAAGAGAAGCAAAGAAAGGTCCCGAGAACTCATGAAGGAACTTCTGTGCAAATGGGTTTAGGGAGCACAAGGGCACAAGCTGGTGACCACGGAGAGAGCAGAGGTGCTGTGGCCTGGGGGCGGGGGAAGCAGCGGAGGATTAGCTGTGTCCTCCAAGGAGTTACTCACCTCTCCAGGCCTTAATTTCTCCCGGACTGTGAGACAGAAATACCTGCCCACTCAGTTGCTTTGAGGAGTAAGTGAGATAATGAAAATAAATTGCCTGGAGCAGCATCTGCTCTCAGTGGCATCTGTCACAAGAATGATTACTGCCAAAAGGATGGAACTGTGGCCCAACCATGAGGCTGTCTTGCATATTTAATTTTCCACTGTGAGGAAGGCCTGCTGTGAGCTCCCTCCTGCCTCCAAGCCTTGGGTTTTCCTTGGAATCTGGACCACCCATGAATGGCAGGACAGAGGGCAAGGTGCCACCAAATAGGACAGAGAAGAATGAGGCTGAGAGGTCCACTTGAGGGGAAACCTGGGGACTGCAGCCGCAGGGACAGAGAGCATGACTCACTTCTGGCCCCCCGGCCTGCTGGCTGTGATGAGTGTCAGGCTGAGGGGCTGCATGGCAAGTCCTTGGGAGCACGGAGCCAAACTGGGTTCAGATCTCAGTGCTGTCACCATGTGTATGCCCTTGGGAAAGTGAATTAAACTTTCTGTGTCTCTGTTTCTTTTTTCTTTTCTTTTCTTTTTTTTTCTTTTTTCTTTTTTTGCTTTTTAGGGCTGCACCTGTGGCATATGGAAGTTTCCAGGCTAGGGCTCTAATCAGAATTGCCGCTGCCGGCCTGCACCACAGCCACAGCAACATGGGGTCTGAGCCGCATCTGCCATTTATACTATGGCTTGCGGCAACGCTGGTTCCTTAACCCACTGAGTAAGGTCGGGGATCGAACCCATATCCTCACGGACAATGTAGAGTTCCTAACCAGTTGGACCACAGTGGGAACTCCCTGTGCCTCTGTTTCTTGATCTGTCAGATGATGTCATAAAAGTACCTACCTTGAAGTGCTGTTGTGAGAATCTGTGCAGGTAACACATACAAAGTGGTTGGAAGAGTGTGGGGCACAGAGTCAACAACATTAATATAAAGCAGGGCCCTGTGGGGCTTCTGGGCACAAAGGCCTTTGTTGTTTTTAGGAAATGGGCTTCATTCAGCCTCCCTGGCCTCCCTGACTTCCAAGGGACAGGTTCAGACAGTTGCTGATCAGGGAAGGGAGGGGAGGCAGAGACCAGGGAGCAGCAGTCAAGAAGCAACAGTACAGCCTTGCGGCAGGGTCCTGCTTCCCCTTCAAGGGAAACACATAATGACATAGGCATCTTATGCACCTAAGAGAAAAGTCATACTGCTTATGCTTCTTTTAGAAATGAATACTTAATTAAACAGCTTGGAGCCCTCCCTTGTGCTTCTCCCTTGTTTGATTGCATCCTAAACACAACCACCTGTAAGCCAAAGATTGGGCACCCTGAGCACAATTGCCTGCGGGTTAAAGATTATAGCAGATGATGTTTTTCAGGAACTTTCCTGGTTTGTTCTAATCTCTCATCAATATTCCCTTTTCACAAATACGATTATTCTAGGCAATAACCCAGACGACCACCACCGGGATCACGCTGAGATCCCCGACACAAGCTTCGATCATTAAGATTCCCCCTAAGAAAGAAGAATGCGTGATTGCCCCAATCCTGATTCTTATCTGAAACCCTTTTAGACTATAAAACTCCCTGCAATTCTTCCCCAAGGGAGGGCACAGTCTTTTTAAGGCATTAGCCTGCTGTGGCCTCCTTTGCCTGGCAAAGCACTAAAAGCTATTTTTTTTTCTCCTTCACCCAAAATTCTGGCTCCAAGTTTCTACTCAGAACCGGTGGACAGAGGCTGAGTTTCAGCAATACCATGTGTTAAGTTATTCTCAATTAGCAGAGATCCTTGAGTATGAAATTCTGGATATTGTCCCTCTCTGATAATTAAGGGTGTGGGGGTGACTGGTGGGTGCAGGGTGATATGAGGAGGGATTGTGGCCATGGACACGCAGAGACCCCCCGACCCCTCACCCTGGCCTGTGGGTCTTCAGGGAAGAGGAGGACAAGGATGGTTGCAGGAGGGAGAAGGACGTGCTTGTCAAGGTCATACCGTTCCTATAAAGGATGCTCACGAATCTTCTAGGAACATCCACAGGGAGTTGGGGCCCTGCCCAAGGTGTCACCTCCTCCTTTTGCGGGTGGAGAATGGCTGCATCTATGTGACATTTCCAGGAGACCATGCCTGCCGAGTGGAGTCTGTGCTTCCAAACCTGCCAGCGGCCCCTCAGCCCAGGCATTAGTGCCTAAACCTTAACACGGCGACATCTGACTTTTCTGACCACTGTTTTTCCTTCTTTCCTTTTCCTTCTTACTTAAAAACAAACAAACAATAAAAACTCCTTGCTGTGTCATAGCTAGTTCCATAAGTCACTTTAGGTTGTTCTCAGAATAGGCAGAGAATAAATAAGTAAACCAGTACCTAGAGTCCTTATTTACTCTTCTTGAAGTTTTTACAGCAGTGATTTTCAAACATTTTTTTTCCAGAGAAAGTCCCTTTTAAAAATGAAAAATCGGAGTTCTCTGGTGGCCTAGTGTTTAGGGATCTGGCACTGTCACTGTTGTACCTCAGGTCACTGCTGTGGTGCAGGTCTGATCCCTTGCATGGCAACTTCCACATACCTCGGGTACAGCCAATAATAATAGCAATAACATAAAAAAAATAAAAATGAAATATTTTGTAGATGTTCTATATACATATATTACATATATAGGAGATTGCATGTTTGGTTCTTGGCCACCAAAACAAAGTGAATATTACAATAAACCAAGTCTCATGATTTTTTGGGTTCCATGTGTGTATAAAAATCGTGTTTACACTACACTATAGTCTTTAAGTGTGTACTGTCTTTTAAAAAGCACATCAAAAATATTTTATTGCTAAAAAATGCCAAAATAATTACAATAGTGACATCAGAGATCACTGATCATAAGTCACTATAACAAACATTATAATAACAAAAAATCTTGAAATTCTGTGAGAATTACCAGAATTTGACATAGAGACATGAAGTGAGCATATGTTATTGGAAAAATGGTGCCAATAGACTTGCTTGATGCCGGGTTGCCACAAACCTCCAATTTGTGGAAAACACAATACCTGTGAGGTAAAATAAAATGAGGTGCAATAAAAAATAAAATTATATATATATATAATTGTATATAATTATAATTATGTATATCTAAAATTATAACTATATATATATACACACACACACACACATATATACATATATATTCATGTTGCTCAGGTTAAAGCATGGAGAAGGACTCCAAGTCCCCAGACCCTAGTGGTCCCCTTTCCCCTGAGGCATCCTTACCGAGCCTTAGCTCTGCGGAGGCCCTGTTTGTAAACCACCGGTCTGTTCCATGGTAACTGTGCTGTAATGTTTAGTATATCATTTTGATGCAAAAAAAATAAGGAAGTGAGATAGTTTCTTATGACCTTTTGGACAATTTGCTAATCGTTGGTGCCCACTAACTGCTAAGGAATGAATATGCGTTATGATCTAACAGGAAAGAACTAATCAACTTAACCAAAATCCTATTTAGCCTTCTATTGTATAAGATCATCCTTGCCAGGAGTTCCCCAGTGGCTCAGTGGGTTAAGGATCTGGTGCTGTCACTGCTGTGGCTCTGGTCACTTCCGTGGCATGGATTCAGCCCCTGGCCTGGGTACTTCCTCATGCCGTAGACATGCCCCCCCCAATAAAAAATTATTGTGAGTTTAAGTAAAAATTTGGTCTTAAATATTACGGATAGAATTTCAAAGTTGAACATGGGTCCTTGATGTTACATGTATAAGAAAAAAAAATTCAGAAGTCATGTTGGAACAGTTTTAAACGATCATCAACATAATCTCTGTATCTGCCTCCGTCTCTGCCATACCGGAAATCCTTCTTCCTCAAAATCCCTCTACTTTCTGTCTTCCTCCTTTCATGTTAACCCTCTTTCTCCTCAACTCTGAGATCCACGAAGCCTCTTACGACCCACCTAGTCCAACCCCCGTAGCACTATGTCAAGCACAGGCTGCTCTGGGTTGGAATGTGGGCCTGCCTTCCCCAGGGAGGCGGTAAAGTGGTGTCTGAGTCACTGCGCGCTTATTGCTCAGCCTGCGTGAGGGCAGTGGCTCCGAATAACTGCCCCTGTTCTGCGCTAGCTCTGCCTGGTACCTAAAATGCCTGCTTCTAAAATAATTAAGATTTGATGGCCCTGTTGGTATAAAGCCAAATATATTAATATCCTATATTAAAACATTTTCTTGGAGATTTAATTTTTTTTCTGGAGTTCCCGTACTGGCACAGCGGTTAATGAATCTGACTAGGAACCATGAGGTTGTGGGTTTGATCCCTGGCCTCGCTGATTTAAAAAAAAACATTTTTGTAAGCCTCTCAAAGTACAATGGGCCCTTGACACTACACACATGTATAAGGCTGCCACTTGCTAGCTATATGGACTGGGCAATTTATTGACTCCTTTGGGTCTAGTTTTCTCATTTTTAAAATGGGAATAATAATAGGACCCAGTTGGGAAAATTAAAGGTTAGATATTAGTAATATTTGTTTGTATTGCACAGTTAAAAATAGGGAAATGCAAGGGATAGAATCTTAATTTCTTCTTGTGCTCTGAGCCAACCTCAAATCTAGTACTTTATTCTTGGCAAAAACAGACTTCCTATTTCAAAGGAAAAGTATGACAAAACCCAAATGAAACCAAACCAAAAACCCTTTCCAAGACATCCAAGGACTCCTGCCAAACACCAACTTGATGAGTTCACAGTAAATGAATCAGAAACACACAGTTTAGATTTCCCTCTCAGAATCCCAAGAGGGAAACAGAAAGGCAAGGACTTCAGAGAGCCGGCTGAGCCAGCCCTCCTCTGCCAGCTGAGCAAGAGATCAGATCATCCAAAGCCCCTGAGACATCCTTGCCCCGGGCTCGACTCACATTTGACTGTGTCCTGCCCCAGAGAGTAGATGGCATTAAGGGACCCTGACAAGAAACCAGATAATAACCAGCGCACCCCAATACCCAATATTTGGTTAATTGCTTAATCCTCCACTTCTAATCTGTTCATTTCCTAGCTGCAAACAGGTAGGGTTTCTAAGAAAGATACAGGGGACAGAGGAGGGGTGTGGATCGACTCTCTGTGGATGATGTTTTCCAGGAAACTCAGCAGGCTTCCTGAGAGATATCATACACTGGAACGTTCCCAGGGCTGGCCGGGGAAATCTGGAGTGACTCAAGTGAGGACCTGAACCAGGAAAGGGGTGGAGGGGGTTACAGCCTAAAACCACACCCTCCTCTCACTTTGTCAAACTGCATCTGTTTTAATTACAGCTTCACCCACTCCCCCCTACCCCCCACCCCCACCGGCCCCAAATGAGAAAGACTTCCTAGATGAACTAGAAGCCCTTTCCACCCCAAGTCACTCCCCACTTCCAACACCCTCATTTGCATAGGTGGTTAGATTTTATTGCCAGTCGAGTGATCTGTGAATGGTTTCAGCAGGGTCCTCCTCTAATGGAATCTAAAGAGTTGGATCACAGATTTTTTAAAGATCTGCTCAAGATCTGGCTTGGTTGAGCCCCCAGAGCCCATGTGTCAGTCAATGCATATGGAGTAATCCTACACCGCTAGCGAGGCTTTTTGCCAGGCACTGGTTAGTGCAAGACAGAGAGAGAGCCCAAAGAAAGATCTGACTCTTAGAGATGAAGAAGTCAGGAAAAACATAAATAGTAACCCCAGAGAACACCAGAAACAAACATCTACAACCCAGCTTGTTAACCCATGTGGTCATGCCCAGCACACTTTTTTTCTTTTTTTAACTGTATGACTGCACCCACGGCATATGGAAGTTCCCTGGCCAGAGACTGAATCCGAGCCGCAACTGCGCCCTATGCCTCAGCTGTGGCAACACCGGCTCCTTTAACCCACTGTGCCAGCCAGGGCTCAAACCCACACCTCTGCGGCAACCCGAGCCAATGCAGTCGGATTCTTAACCCACTGTGCCACAGTGGCAACTCTCCATACTGTCTTGATCTGGCTAGGGTTCTAGAAGCCAAAGTTCTAGAGCCAACTTCTTCTTCTCTGCCAAGCAGGTCTTTTATATAGAACTCATAGTCTCTCCAATCCTGAGAGGAAACAAAACAAGCTTTAGCACCATCACCCATTCTAGACACCCCACCCCTGCCCCAGCCACAGGGAGCAGGAGGGGATCCCCGGCCTAGAGGAGAATAAAAGGCTCTCGTCACTCAAAACTGGGCACATACACCCCATACAGAGAAGGGGAGGACTCAGCAATTACACCAGCCTCCCTGTGTAAGAACTCACCTCCTGGAGAAGATGAGATGGACGCAGAACTGTAGCTGGAGGCTGTGGTTTGTCATGACCATTATGACCCACTCTGATTACCGTGCAAGTGAGGGCCTGTGCTGGGCACTTCTGAGCCGAGCTAAGACAGCCCTCTGGCCACGGGCCATCCTATAAGAAAAGCCAGCCAAAAGCACAAGGCTGTCTGCATTGAATGCCAAAGGTCTGCTGGGCACAGTGTGTCAGAGGAAGACAGTAACAGTAACATTTATTGAGCACGTCCTATGTGTCCAAGCACTATTCTATTACGTATGTAATTCTCCCAGTAACCTACGAGGTGGGTACTAGTATTATTCCCATTTTATGGAGGAGAAAAGTGAGTCTCAAGGAGGTTAAAAAACTTGCTTGGCATCACATGATTTTTAATAGCAGATCCAGGACCTGCACTCAAAATTCCACCTCACCAAGCATGTTTTTCCTTTTTTTTTTTTTTTTAGAGACAACTATTATTTTTAAAATTTTCTTCTGATTATAATATAGGCTACAATAAAGTTTTCCTACTGGAAGGTAGTATATGGACCAGCCTATACTTCCAGGATGGTCCCTGGAAATTTCTTTCTAGAAAGTTTGGCTCATATGCCTCTTCTTCTTTTTTTTTAATCTATATGAGAGGATGGATATTTATTAAAATTATTGTGATAACCACTCATGATACACACGTAAGTCAAATCATTATGCTGTACACTTTAAACTTACATGGTATCGTATGTCAATTATATCTCAATAAAACTGGCCAAAAAACTAAAGATAAAACTTATTGAGATATACACTTAAAACACATGCATTTACTGAAAATTAGATTGTAATAAAGTAAGCATGCTTTTCTTAAAAGATGGGAAAGGACTTTGGGAATGAGAGGTGATAGAAGGCACTTATTTTTGATATAAAGAGGGAAATTCAATGGCTGGGTTTTAAAGTAGGAGCACACCTTTTAGTGAGATGATTTTTGATGTTCAGTTTTGCGATATTTAAATTCTTCAAATCGTGAGCATGTGTAATTTATAATGGGCAACAGGGAACTATATTTAATATCTTATAATAACCTATAATGGAAAATACTCTGAAAAATAAGTGAATCACTCAGTGCCCCTGAAACTAACACAATATTATAAAATATTGTTAAATCCACTGCTTTTTCAGTTTTTGAAAATTATGATATGCGAGAGCAGTGGGCTGGGACAGGCTGGCCGGGCAGGGGAGGAGCTGAGGGGGGAAGAGGAAGGGAGGCCGGGAAGGGAGAAGTTTTCCTGGGCGCCGCCTCAGAGTCACCGCGGAGTCCCAGGCCAGCCGCTGGGTCCCGCGCTCCCTGCAGAGACCCGGGTTCTCCGGGCGGGGAGGAGGGCGCAGGGGAGAGGGGCTCCGGTGGAAGTGGAAGCGCGTTCTCATCAACCTCTTTCTGCGCCCTTGGGGTCGAGTGCTTTGCGAGAGCAGCTCTGTTCTGGTGGGTCCCATCCACCCCCGCCAAAGGTCTCGGGTTCTGGTCTTCGGTCCTCGGAGACGGTGTCAGGCAGGACCCCGGTCTCCTGAGCCGCAGCGCCATCGTGTGGCCGCTGACAGGTCCCTCTGGGGCTCCCGGGGCTCAGGTGTCGCTCGCTCTTCCCACCCGCGCAGGTGGGTTCCAGCTGGCTGTCTTCCCAGGCAGAGAGCTGAGAGGGAAAGTGGGCGTGGGTGCGACAGGCCAGGGCCAGGTTCGCCGGACTCCGAGAACTGGCCTCTTAGAAGGAAGGATGTTCAAGAGAAAGATCCTTAGAGTTGAGCAGACAAGAGCCCTGCCCCTTGCCTTGTGAGCTTTGTCCGGGAGCCTCTTTGGGCCTCAGTTTTTTCCCCTCTGTTAAAGGAGCATCATGATGCTGGGTGGAGGATAAATTGCAAAACGTCTAGAACAATGCCTTCAAGCAGTAGGAGCTCAGTGCGTCATTGATGGTGGTGTCGTCATCCTCAGTCACCACAACAGGTCTATTCAGCCAGGCTTGGGAAATCCTCCATCTTCACCAGTTACTCCTGCCTCCCACGTGGGCCCGAGGGAGGCTCTCTGGGAACAAAAACACCCACCTCTGGGAGGTGTTGTGATAGTGAGGGCAAGGGCAATAGTGCAGGGGGTCCCGCAGACCCAGACTTCACTTGCCAGGTGGGGACCTGGGGTAGGTCACCAACTTCTCTGAACCAGTTTCTCATCTGTAAATCAGAGCTCTGAATCCCCGCTTCCTTAGCTTCCTTAGGCTTTTGTGGTGCCTAAATGCGGTGCTCATGTAAAACACGTTGCACACTGCATTTAGCAGGCATTAACGTCGCCAGAGAACTTGTTAAAATACTAGTCACTGGGCCATACCTGGAGTTTCTGAATCAGTTTGTCTGGGGTGAGGCTCAAGAATTTGCTGTTCTACTTTGCATTTCAGGAGATGTTGCTACAGTCTGTCCGGGGTGGAGGGGGGCAAACTTTGAGGACTAATCTAGCATACACTAGACCTGCAATTAGTTTGTTGTGACTACTGAACTAGCCAAGTACAAATCAAAAGGGAGAATGAGGAGATAGGGGGAAATCTGAACCCAAATCCTATCAGGCAAAAGCTGCAAACCCAGCATCTAACTGTAGGAACAGTTCTCTTCAACAAACGTTAATTGACTGTCAACTCTCCATTTCTTCCGTAGGCTCTGCTGGGCAGTGCTTTGCTCATATGCATCACCTCATTTGATGTGCCTTATAGTCTTTTTTATTTTTTATTTTTTAGGGCTGCACCTGTGGCATACGGAGGTCCCCAGGCTAGGGGTCAGATCAGAGCTGCAGCCACTGGCCTACACCACAGCCACAGCAGTGAGGGGTCTGAGGTGCTTCTGCGACCTATACCACAGCTCACAGCAGCGCTGGATCTATAACCCACTGAGCGAGGCCAGGGATCGAACCTGTGTCCTCATGGATACTAGTTGGATTCACTTCCACTGAGCCACGACGGGAACTCCCATCATAGTCCTCGGAAGTGGGTGATGATCAGGAGGAAGGGGCTCTCAGAGAGGCTGAATGATTGCTGAGGGCACATAATGCTGGAAGGCTGAGCACAGGCAGCTGGAGTCAGCCGACTATGATTGGGGCCTGAAAATGCTAAAAATGCCGCCTGTCAGACACCTGAGCATACCTGATGAGGCTGGGTGGGTCCCTGGGAACCTGCCTCAGGCCCTGCCCCTTGAGGGCTTCTGTCCTGTCTAAATACCCATCACGAGTCCACTTTCTTAACCAGCTTAGCCTGCTTTGGGGTCAAGTGCCGAGTCACCTCCCCCTTGCCAGCCTCACTGACTCTGCCCCCCTCCTCAGCCACAGGACACTTGGTCCTTCCAGAGTGTGTCCTATGTTTTGAACTCCGGCTCTTTGCTCTGGGCCCCGAGGCTCCCATCAAAAGGAGGAGGTCCTCGGGGTTTGGGGTGGAACCAGCAGGCCCACCCGGGCCGTGCAGGTCTTGGAAGGAGTCTCCCCCTTCCCCATCCCCGGGCATCTGAGAGGCAGAAGCCCAGCCATAGCAACAGCTCAGTTGGGATCCAGCAGGAGCTGCAGCCCTCCCCTCACTCAGCCCAGGTGGGGAGAGGGGAGGGGCTTAACTGCGGGGACACTGCAGTTTGCCTGCTTCAGGCCCCATATCCGTTTGAGTTTTTCTGGTTGGTGGGAGGAACATGGCCTTGAGAGCAAAAGGATGTGATTTGAACCAACCCCGGGTCTCTGCTACCAAAATAGCCGTGCGGTCTTAAGGAAGTCGCAACTTCTTCGTCTGCATTTGTTTCCTCATCTGCAAAGGGCTGTGCGGCCTGCGCTTAAGCTGCTGGCACCTAATCAGCGGTGAATACCCCCGTTTTCCTTCCTTTGACATTTATCTGCCTCCTACGGGGAGCCTGTCCCTGGAGGTACAGGGCCAAGAGCCAAAGTGTCTCCCCCCCAACCCCCTCCCCCCGCCCCCCTGCTAGGGGCTTCCACGCACAGCCTGGCCCAGATAGGGCAATGGCAGGAAGTCTGAGATGGGATCTGCCTGGGGGTGTTGGGTACCAGAGTCCAGGCTGCTGGTCCAAGGGGCACCCAGTGTGTGAACTCTGCAGTAGGGTGACGAAAACCTGCTCCGTGCCAGCTGGGCTTGAGTCAGAGCTAAGGGCCTGCTAATGGTTTTCAGAGCTTTGCCTTGGAGGTGTGGAGAGCGTGTGACTCACCACTGGGCCAGCCAGAGGGAGTGGAGGGAGCCTCTTCCAGCCTGCAGCCTCTGCTCTTGGCACCTTTAGTTTCCTGCTCCTTCGTCTATTCTTTTATTCATTCTGCAAACACCTGACAGGACCCCAGGGTGTGCTGAGCCCTGGGAACACAGGCCAGGGTGAGGAAGCCAGACTTGAAGGGGGAAGGACTGAAGTGGGTGACCTCCCATCGGCCCTGAGAGAGGGTGAGAGTAGAGGAGTCAGAGCAGAGCGTTCCTCCAGGCTCCCAAGGCTCACCCCTTCCTCAAGCGGTCAGGCCTGATGAAGGAGGAGCTACTTAAGTTAATTGGGCTCAACTTGGCTCCCGCAGGGAAGTGGGATGAGGGAGGAAGCATGGAAGATAGTGCCTGGGGGACCAAGAGAAGGGTTCCAGTGACAGATGGGGCCATGGAATTGGATTGGGGTATGTATGTCCATTTGGCTTCAGTTTAAGTGTTTTCTTGAGTTCCCCCCTTCCTTCCTCTTTCTCTTCCTTCCCTTTCCTTTCCTCATCACACCAGTGGCATATGGAAGTTCCCAGGCCGGAAACTCAATCCACGTTGCAGCTGTGACCTACGCCACAGCTGCAGCAATGCCAGATCCTTTAACCCACTGTTTGACAGGAGATCCAACCCACGCTTCTGCAGCTACCTGAGCTGCTGCTGTTGGATTCTTAATCTACCACATGACAGCGGGAACTCCGAGTTTCTTTCATTTTAGGAGATGAAAGGGAGTCAGAAAGCCCAGGGTGGGGATATTGGGGGATAAAAGCCAGGATAGAGGAGTTGTCTTGTGGCACAGTGGGTTAAGGATCTGGTGTTGTCACCACAGTGGCTTAAGTTGCTGCTGCTGTGGCACAGGTTCAAATCCTGGCCCAGGAATTTTGTATGCCACAGGCACAGCCAAAAAAAAAAAAAAAAAAAAAAGGAAAAACCAGGATGAGAGGGCAAATATTTCCAAGGCCACCGCTCCCTTGAGCGTTCTTCCCTGTTTGTCTGTGTCCAGCATCTCCCCTCCTTCTTGGCCATCCTGGCCATCCTGTTGTCTCCAATGCCTCCCCAACCCAGACTATCTCTGAAGCTCTCAAGGAATAATTGAAAAGTACCGTGACCCCCAAACCTGCACCCCTGCCTCTGCATCTGCTGCTCAGATTTTGCTTCAAAGTTCTGCCTGAGACTTGCAAGCAGAAAAGAAGTCTTTTTTAGAAAAGAAAAAGCAGTTGGGGATTTGAGTTGGAAAGTGGAAGGAGGAAGGGACCTCGTTCACATTCAGGTGACGGTGACCCTGCACTGTGGCTGGTGAGATTAGTGGGACATCAGCACCAACTCCAAATCCCTCTCAAATCCTGCTGAATGGAGGTCTGATTACAGGCTAACTGACGGACGGTGAGAGTGAAGTGATTTCTCTAAAGGTATTCAATAAAGGTCAGTTTTCTCCCTTTTCTCCTCCAAATTTCCTGGAAGTCCCAGATGTTCCTTAGAACCACTGCTCTGCCCCCACTCATCATCTCTGTGGCCGTGGGCCAGCTTCTGATCTTCTGTCCAACTCCCAGAACCCAGAGGCGGTTAGGAGCTTCGGAGTAAGGATTCTGGGTTCTTACTAGCCATGGGAATTTGGGAAGTACTTAACTTCTCAGAGTCTCAGTTTCCCTGTCTGTAAAAGATAATATCTACCCAATGGGATGCTATAAGGATTAAATGAGATAATGAGTGTGAAAGGCTTAACATGTACCCAGAAGAGAGTATGCTCTTGATACATGTCAGTCAATAATAATTGTGATAATAACTCTATTTGGATGACCTACAATTAACTTATATCCAGTATTTCTTCCCCACAATCCAGCTCCCTGGCCTCGTTTTCTAGTTCCTAGAGTCAGCATTCCTCCTACATGTCCTTGGTGGCCTGGTCACCTGGATTCTATTCTCTTCCTTTCTCACAACCTCCCTACCATCTCCTCGTGCCCACGTTCAGCCCTTTGTTATGTCTTCCCCGGGCTCCCTGACATCAGTGCCCCATTCAATCACTCTCCACACAGCCACCAGATTGAGCTTTTGGACTGTCACTCTCCTCCTCAGGAAGCTCCAGTGGCTCCCTAGAGGCCACTGCTAATGTAACTACATGCTCCTTCCTCTGAGGTTCAGGCCCTCCCTACTATGGCCTGACACACTCCACCACCCTCCGCCCTGCCCTTTCCCTCATCCAACTTCTCCCCTTTGGAAGGGTCGTACATGTTCCCACTGCCCTCTTGCTCCCCAACAGAACAGACTGCAGAGACTATCCTGGGTGAAAAAAGGAATGTTTTCATGTTACCTTCAACCCACCAATATACTGGTCCCCTCAGTCAAGATTCTCCAGAAAAGATTTGTATATAGAAGGTATGTATGTATATTAAATGAATTGGCTCCCATGGAATTATGGAGGCTGGCAACTCCATAATCTGCAGGGTGAGCTGGCAGGTGGAAGACAGGGGTGTCAATCTACAGTTCCAGTCTGAAGGCCATTTGCCGTAGAGTCAGGATGAGTCAGTGTTGCAGATGAAGTCCATAGACGGTCGACTGGAGAATTTTCTCTTACTTGGAGAAGGCTGGTCTTTCCCATTCAGGCCTTCAACTGATTGAATGAGGCCCACCCACATTATGAAGGGCACTCTGCTTTGTTCAAAGCCCACCAATTTACGTGTTAAATCATCCAAAAACATCCTCACAGAAACACTCAGAATAATGTTTGACCAGTCATCTGGGCATCCTGTGGCCAAGCCAAAGTGACCCATAAAATTGACCATCACTCCACTCATTCCCCCCGAAAGTCCATCCTCCTGTGAGGATCCTAAAAATTCATCCACTTTGAGGAGTGCTATGGGACTTTTTATCTTCCAGGAATATTTACATTGTATCTGTAATGGTGGAATTTCAGCACTGATTTCCCATGTAAAATAAGTATGATTTGGGGTGGTGGCTGGGGTAGCGGGGGTCCTTATGAAGCCTCTGAAAAAGATCACAGAACATGGGCATCTCTGCCAGCTAGCTGCTATCCATGACTGACACTCCCGCTGGGTTTGGGTCACTCTTTTGCAGCTTTGCAGGGTACAAAAACTAATTTCTAGCCTTTCTTCAAGCTCTCCTAGGTCCAAGCACAGCTGCAAGAAAAACTGTGAAGTCCAGCAAAATACAAGGCATAAAACCAACCAGAAACCACAAAGAGTACTCATCTGTGAGAGGAAGAGGCCCTCACTGCCAGGCCAGTGGGAGCTGGACACACGTCTTGCCCTTCCTCAGGCTCTGGAGTTTCAGATGTCTCAGTGCATTCTGCTCTTCTTTTTTTTTGCCCCTCTGCCCATGTCCCTCAGATCCAGGATCCAGGTTCTGTCCCCTGGCTCCCTACCAGTGTCCTGCCCTGAGCGCTCAGTCTCTTCAGGGTGTTGGGGAATCTGCTGTGAGGTAAAGTTCAGGAAGCCCAGCTTCTCCTTCTGGTTCTGGCTCTTCATCTGCCACATCTGTTCTTCTATGACAAAGCTAGTTGATCTCTCAAGTCTCTTCTAGTTTCAGCACGTGAATATTTGGGAAAACAGAAATTAACTGCATCAGTGTATCAGGACATTTCAGCTGCAACCAACAAAGCACTTGGAATAAAGAACTAGACAACTAGAGCTGATTCATCACAGCAAACTCGCAAATCAGAGTGAGGTGATCTGACAGATCGTTGTGGACTTTGACTTTTCTATCGTCTCCCTGCCACCTTCAGAGCTGCAACTGTCTTCCCGCACGGTGGCAAGATGGATGCAGTGGCTTCAAGCCTCCCTTCTCAAATAAGAAAAAAGGTCATACGGGTGCAATCAGTGAAGAAAATCTTTCTCAGAAGCACCTAGCAACTTCCTCTTTGTCCAGACTTGGGTCACAGGTCTAACTTTTAACCAATCACTGGACAAAGGGATGGGACTGACCATCATGATCCATACCAGTGGATCCTAGTGGGTGTGCGAACAAATGAAAACTTGGGCTTCTATTTGCAAGAAAGGTGTGGAGTAGCTCTTGGGTGGGTTACTGATATCACCTGTCACAGCCAGAGGGGATACTTTCAGGAGCAAGAAACAGGGTCTGGTTGTTGTAACCAAAAAGGAAATTTATTGGAAGGAAAATATAGGGTGGGGCTGGAAGAAATAGGCAAGAAATAGCAGGAAGCTTTTACAATAAATGCTTTTCAGCCAGAATGGCCTGGTGTAGACCCCTCGTCCCTGGAAAAGAATTCTAGTGCCTCTGTGCTTTGCATCACTTGTTCAAGGCTAAAGGCGGAAGTACTGAATTGGGCTGAGATTCAGGCCTACGACCTGATCACCTGGGTGCAAAGAGAAGGAGCATCTGGCCTGTATAGTCTTCCAGGTAGCCACCTACCAAGTCATTATATACAGGTGGGGATTCTCTTCCAATAGGAGGGAGGAGTTGTAGGCCGCACAGCCAACACAAAGCAGACAGCTAATACCCAGGAATTAGAACAGCCTCTATTATGCCTGTGGTTTGGGAGATGCAGTCCTTTGGAAGCAGTGGTAGGGCTTATTTAGTTCCACCATGATTAATTACCAGGAAGTAAAGTAACAACTATACGCTTCATATCATTTTGTAAGTTGTATTAACTTGTAAGTTTATCATTACAACACTAACATCTGTTTATGTCTGCCAAGTTTGCAGTGCGGTTAGCTGTTCACAACTTCAAGGAATTAGAAGAATATGGTTAAAAACAAACAACAAACATTAGAAGGTACAACATCTCTCAGGAAGCTGAACTGGGGAGGAGTTTGATCTTAGAGCCATAAATGCAGCTGCTTTTCCCTGGGGTCTTTTCTGCCGGCCCCCTCAGGGAAGACACTGATGGGAGCAAAGGCTCCTGAGGGGCCCAGGTTACATTTCTAGCGACTTGGGAATGGGTTCAGTTGGTAGGTCAGAAAGATGCAGGTGGTCTTGCATTTTGCCAGTTCAGTTGATTTGAGGCCAAACTTCTAGTCATCCGCAGGATCTCCAATTAAAATGAGCTGAAGACCAGTTCGGACTGCACGGTCTCGCCAGCCCTGAACGCAGGCACCTGGGTATAGGATGGCGGAACAGACAGAGCAAGGGCGCCCAAAGCCAGGGATGCGCGTGCGCACGGTCGCGCATGCGCACACCGCACCAACCCGCGTGCGTGGGCGATGCCCGGGGTCAGGGCCGACTTCTCGCGATGTTCGCTGAAGTGAAGTGGGGTCCTGGCTCCCGATCAGGTAGCCTTGAGAATTCTGGGACTGCAGCTCCGGGCTCTGGAGAGGAGGAAGCCACCCGCCTGCTGAGGTACTGGCCTGCATTTTAATTGGTGCTAAGTGACCTCTTTGCTAGACGCTTCAGGGTAGGATTCACGCGTCTACCCGTGGTGACAGACGAGGTCCCCCTTCTCGGGGCCCGCGGGGCAGGGGAGGGGCCGCATCCTCCTGCGTGTCAGTTGTCCTTTCCTGCATCCACCAGTTTAGACATTTGGCGTGTTTAATACCGTTCCGCTCAGAGCACGCTCAGCTTTGACGGCAAAACTCCGCCGTGGTGGTTGTCGCATCGCCTGAAAAGAAACCTTCGTTTATTAATTAACTGCTGACTGGAATATTCAGATCCCGTCACTGTGCGACTTTAATCCTCTTGTGTAAACCAATGAATAGCCTCCTGAGGGATCGGGACCGCGGGGGGAGGCGCTGACCCCGGCGCTCCGGCGCTCCGGTCCCCAGGCCTGTGGCAGCACCCTGGGCACAGCTAAAGAGGAGTGAGGCGGGGACGGGGAGCCCACGCTCCTTCTGCCACCCCAACTCCTCGGGGACTCAGGAACCCAGCTGAGGGTCTCCCTCTGCCCTCGCTTACCCTCAGACACTCCATTCCCCCCTCAGATCCTCCTCCTTCCCCGGGTGGAGTCACAGGTGTGTGACAGCTCCCTGGCCAGGCCCGCTCTCTTCATAGACTCCTTTCCTGACTGCCCTGCCCCCAGACTCACCCTCTGCCCCACCGTCATTAAGGCAAAGCTTTTATTTCCCTCCAGTCAGACACAGCGCTTCTTCCCTGGGCCATCTCCGTTTCCTGGCTTAGAGGCCAGCTCTGGTGTTTATTCAGCCCGATTTCCCTGGATTGCAGATGTGATGTGTGGCAAATGGGGGCGGGGGAGGAGATAAAGGTAGCCTTTCCCGTCTGTGTATGACATTCCTTCCAGCTTTTTTCTTTCCCAGGTCGTTCGTTCGTTTGTTCCTTCATTCATTTGTTCCTTCATTCATTCATCGAACCTAGGTTGGTCGTTCGTCCCGGTCAGGTGCTATGAAAGACACTGGGCGTGAAAGAAGATGGATAAGCCAGGGTCCCTGCTCTCAAGAAGCTCAAAGTCTAGTAGGGCACTAGTTAGAGGCCCCCAAGCAGATGGTTACAATACAGTGTAGCGAGTGAGTGATAAAGCATTAGGGAGCATGGGGAGGGGCACTGGACCTGGGTGTGGATGTAGCTGAATCTTAAAGGTTTGAGTATGCCTTAGCCAGGGAAGGTGGGGTGGGAGAAGGGGGGTTGAGGGACAGAATGGTGTCCCAGGGAGAGGGCACTGCACGAGTAAGAGTCTGGAGGCCAAAAGTCACAGGTGTGTCCTGAGAACTGAGGCCAAACAAACCAAAAGTCACTGGAGTTTGGAGCAGAGAAGGGTTTATTTCTGGGTCATGCAAGGGAATGGGTGATTCGTGCCCCTCCTACCCCACTCTGGACTCCCCTAACTTATTATTATTATCTTTTAGGGTTGCTCCTGTAGCATATGGAAGTCCCCAGGCTAGGGGTCAGATTGGAGCTGCAGCTCTTGGCCTACACCACAGCCACGGTAACGCAGGCTACGAGCTGCATCTGAGACCTACACCACAGCTGAAGGTAATGCCAGATCCTTAGCCCACTGAGTGGGGCCAGAGGTCGAACCTGAATCCTCAGTTGGGAATCCGATCTAACTAGTAATCCCGGTTACTAGTCAGGTTTGTTACCACTGAGCCAAATGGGAACACTCCCCTATCGGTTTTTGTAAAGCATTTTTTATTTTTATTTTCTAAAAATTTTTCCATCATAGCTGGTTTACAGATTTCTGTCAAATTTTCCAACTGTACCGCGTGGTGACCCGGTTACATGTATTTGTCGCATGTGATTAGACATAGCTTCTAGTGCTATACAGCTGGATCTCCTTGCTTTTCCATCCCTGAGGCAATAGTTAACCCCAGACACCCATACCCTCCCACCCCTCCCCCACCCCCTTGGCAACTGCAAGTCTGTTCTCCAAGTTCATGATTTTCTTTTCTGTAGAAAGGTTCTTTTGTGCAGTATATTAGATTCTAGTTATAAGTGATATCATATGGTATCTGTCTTTCTCCTTCTGACTTGCTTCACTCAGTATGAGGGTCTCTAATTCCATCCATGTTGCTGCAAATGACATTATTTTATCCTTTTTATGTCTGAGTAGTATTCCATTGTGTATATATACCACATCTTCATAATCCAATCATCTGTTGATGGACATTTGTGTTGTTTCCATGTTTTGGTTATTGTGAATAGTGCTGCAATGAAAATGCATGTGCAAGTGTCTTTTTCAAGGAGATTTTTGTCTGGATATATGCCCAAGAGTGGGGTTGCTGGGTCATATGGTAGTTCTATGTATAGTTTTCTAAGGTACCTCCATACTGTTTTCCATAGTGGTTGTACCAGCTTACATTCCCACCAACAGTGCAGGAGGGTTCCCTTTTCTCCACACCCCCTCCAGCAATTGTTGTTTGTGGACTTGTTAATGATGGCCATTCTGACTGATGTAAGGTGGTATCTAGTGGTAGTTTTGACTTGCATTTCTCTAATCATCAGTGATCTGAGCATTTTTTCATGTGCTTGTTGTCCATCTGTATATCTTCTTTGGAGAAATGTCTATTCAGGTCTTTGCACATTTTTCAGTGGGGTTGTTGGCTTTTTTGTGGTTGAGCTGCATAAGTTGTTTGTGTATTTTAGAGATTAAGACTATACTTTCAGGGATCATTTCTATAGTTTGTAGTACTATTTTTTAAAGCGGGATGAGGGAGTGGGGTCGCAGGGGAAGCGATCAGCTCATGCACAGTCTCTGATTGGCTTATGCTAGGTTGATATGGTGGTGTCACAGGGGTTAACATTTTCAGTCCTTAGGCTCCAGGAGGCCTGGGGGTTGTGTGCTCGTGGCCATCCAGTAGTTAACATCTTCTGCTTGGGGCGGTGGTGGCAGCTTCCCGTGTGTGGAACATCTCAGGAGATGCGTGGCAGACACCAGCATCCGGGCACGTGAGAGAGGAGCCAGAGCAGAGGATGTGCGGGAAAGGCCTATGCTGGGAAGTTCCCCATAGGGTCCTGCTGGGTAACAAAGGTAGTTTAGAGTTGCTGGACCTTAAGAGGTGAGCAGTGAGGCCCGAGCTGCTACACCTGGGGTGTCGTCTTTCTGTGGTTGTTAGGGGGCCATGACGGAAACCGCCCGCCTTGGCCAGGCAGGTAATAGCCCGTGCAGGAGTCGTCTCCCACTAGGAGGCCCTGCAGGAACAGGGTGCTGCCCTGAAGACTAACCAGGAGGATTTGGGAGGGGCCGATAGGAGGGAGGAGACGCCCAACCTCCCAGGATCCTTGGTGCTGGAATCTATCTTGGCTGAGAGGTACATGCGCCACCAAGAAGGACCCTGGGCCACGCAAGTCGATTAGCCAGAGACGACCCGAAACTAACCCTGTTCCTGTGGGCCACGTGGCAGAGCAGTTCTCCTGGGCTCCCTTAGGCTGCTGCTCTCCAGGGCACCCCTTCCCAAATAAGTCTTGCTTTGTCAGCCCGTGTGTCACCTTGGACAGTTCATCTCTGAGTGTTAGACAAGAGCCCATGCCCGGGCCCTGGAAGGCGTCCCCCTTCCTACAACATAGTCAGGGCCAGTGGACCTCCTGCTGAGAAACTTTTTGTGGCCTTAGATTGTGGTCCTGAATGAGACCCAGAGGCAAGCAGGGGGCTGAGCTGGGTGGGCTTTACAATTTGAAAAGGGCCAAAGAAGGTGCACTTCAGGTTCATGCTATCCCAGCTCCCTGGGCCTCACAGTCTGGGTCCTTCCAAGCCTCGCTCTGGCCCCTTCCTTCCCATTCCCTCCCCCTTAGGGCGCAGCCTGGCAGACCTGGAAGACACCTTAAATGCCATTGAGAATAAGCCCCTCTTCTAACAAATAAGGACCCGGAGGCTGGGAAAAGGGATTGCTGGAGGTCAAGCCGTCAGTTAGTGGCAAAACCTGCCATCTGTTCTTCCCTCAGGCCCAGTTTCCTTCTGGCCGAGTGGACAGCATGCCTGACATCTGCCCACCCCTTCACTTCTCTCAGTATTTTCTGAAGCTAATGTACTTAAACTTTTCCTCAAACAGTTACTATTTGGTGGAGGTGGGTCCTGGGGTGGGCCCATGAGGCCTGAGGAGAAGTTGGATGGAGAACCATAGGAAAGGCATTTTCTTTCTCTTCTGGTTGTGGGGTGAGGGCTGCACACAACAGTCGGGTAGAAACTCTCAAAAGAAGTTTGGAAGAAGGAGGCCCTTGGGACCCAGACACAATCGAGGAAGGAGAGCCCTCAGCTTAACCTCTTCCTCACGTCTTTGGGAAAGAATGCCAGATACGCTGGTCCAGCCTGGTGTGTGGTCCGGGGAGACTACGGGGGGCGGACGCTAAACAGAAAGGAGTCTGGTCCTGTCGTCCTCCCCTTGGCAGTGCTCTTTGGAAGGAGGCGGGAGGGCAGCACACTTGGACTTGCAGGAGTGGGCAGAAGGCTCACTGAGATGCTGAGGGTGACGGCGGGATCTCCCACCCCCACCACCGTGCGTGTGTGGCCATAGGACTGGGTCTCACGTGTGTCTGTTCTGTGTATGATAACCTGAAGGCTTTTACTTTATCCTCTTCCCCTCCCCTTGATGTTGGGCCATCCTATGATTTGTTTCTGCTAAATGAATGTGAGCGTAACACTAACAGAAGCTTTAAATGTGCTTTTGTGATTGAGGTCCTGAGTGCCCACTAGTCCCAGAATTTGGAGAAGCGTGGAGCAGGCATGAACATGACCCCAGAGTCTGAAGCACAGCCCCCCCAGGCCGCCTGTAGCCTTTGAATGAGAAATGTGATCGCCATCTGAGATTTCAGGGATGTTGTTATGAGGTATGGTCAAGAATAAATCCTAGAATATAGATTAATTTGTGTAGTAACAGGAAATACAAATGAATTGTGACTTAAACCAAAAAGGTTTTATTTTCTCAATATAAAGTCCCAGAGCTAGGCCAGGGAATCATCCAGATTCAAGATCCTTCCAACTTCTAGTTCATCCTTTCCGGGCTGTGGCCCTCAACTTTGTCGTCCAAAGTGATATCGATGTTCACAGTCCAACCATCCTGTCCACACTTGAGCCGAGAGGAAGGGGGGTGTGGAGAAGAGCACACCCAGCTCTTTAAGGAGACTCCGAAGAAGTTTCACATCAGAGGTGATTTTCAAAATACTTACAACATGGATTTCAGGTAATCAGAATGGATGCCCTCTGTCAACAACACGTACATCTGTACCTGTACATATGGATTAAACAGGCCCAATTGTGTCTTTCCACTTCCAAGTCTCATGGGCCAGGTCACAGTCACATGACCATACCTGGCTGTAAGGAGTGCTGGAAAATGTGTTGTTTATTCCAGCCAGCCATGGGCCCGCTTACCTACTACCAGAGACAGGGAGGTCATTTACAGTGGGACAGCTAGCATCTCTGCCACACTATGGAAAGTACTTAGAGCTCTTGATACAGGTCAGCAAGCCTCTTCCATAGTTTGAAAAAGGATTTTCAAAATTTTTCTGAAAACAAGTATTTTTCATAAATCATTAGATGGTAAAATTTGACCTGAAGTATCTATTTATCCCATTTGTGAATATTCATATATTTGCTGCAGAAATATAATGTTTGATTATGAGGTGCTGCCCTAGATCCCCATAGGGTATTTATGTGTATGTGTGTGTGAGACACACACACACACTAAAGATACAAATGTACAGTAGTACCTATAAAATCTTTAAAAAGTCTGAATTTTTTTTGTCTTTTTAGGGTCGCACCCACCGCATATGGAGGGTCCCAGGCTAGGGGTCAAATTGGAGCTGTAACCACTGGCCTACAACACAGCCACAGCAACACGGGATCCAAGCTGTGTCTGCGACCTACACCACAGCTCACAGCAATGTGGGATCCTTAACCCGTTGAGCGAGGCCAGGGACTGAACCTGTGTCCTCAGGGATACTAGTCAGATTCATTTCCACTGAGCCACGATGGGAACTCCTCCAAAAAAGTCTGAATTCGAAACCATTTGGCCTCAGGGTTGTGAACAGAGTGATCATATATCCCAGTTTCTGTGGGACATTCTGGTTGACCCTTGTCCTGGTGAAACTGTTAACAGCGCTCCCAACTTTCACTTTCACAATTGCCCAGTTTGGAGTTCCCATCGTGGCTCAGTGGTTACCGAATCCGACTAGGAACCATGAGGTTGCGGGTTCGATCCCGGGCCTTGCTCAGTGGGTTAAGGATCCGGCATTGCCGTGAGCTGTGGTGTAGGTTGCAGACGCGGCTCGGATCCCACGTTGCTGTGGCTGTGGCGAAGGCCGGCGACTACAGCTTCTGTTAGACCCCTAGCCTGGGAACCTCCATATGCCGTGGGTGCGGCTCTAGATAAAAGCAAAAAGACAAAAAAAAAAAAAAAACAATTGCCCAGTTTGGATGATAAATTATGCGGTTAACCTGTGGATAAGGGATTGTGAACCTGTACAAACTAAGCTCTGAAGACATGGCAGCTGTTATTACTGTTCCCCAGTAGAGCTCCCGGAGTGCCTATCTGTGCACATAAATATGCTAAGACGTTTCTTCAAGTACCCATTCAGTTCCTCATGGCTAATCAGTGCCCTCCTGCCGGTTTTGGGTCCATTCTTCATGAATTGGCTTCCAAGAGAGTGTGGCAACCAGCTTCATCCCGGCTGCCTCTCAGCACAGGCTTGGAAGCAGTGAGCACTACATTAAGGCAGTTTTATCAAATCAGGAAAATGAATAGCATATTCTGAACCTTGACAGACTTTTCTTTCTTCATTTCTAGCGAATTAAATAAACAGGTCTGGCAATGACTGCAGCAGAATTCCATAGGTGTGATACCCTCTTTCCACAGAAGTGTAAGGAAAACAGCTGAGTAGAAAGGCCTTTTCTTAGAGTTCCCGTCGTGGCTCAGTGGCTAACGAATCTGACTAGGAACCATGAGGTTGCGGGTTCGATCCCTGGCCTTGCTCAGTGGGTTAAGGATCCGGCGTTGCCTTGAGCTGTGGTGTAGGTGCAGACACGACTCAGATCTGGCATTGCTGTGGCTGTGGCATAGGCCGGCAGCTGTAGCTCGGATTAGACCCCTAGCCTGGGAACCTCCATATGCCACGGGTGTGGCCCTAGATAAGGCAAAAAAATAAAAAGTTTAAAAAAAAGAAAGGCCTTCTTTTGATTTCTTTGTCTTCCTGGTCTCAGGATCTCAGCCGTGAGCAGGGCCGGCCATGGATGAGGCTGTCGAAGGCCCTCCTCTGTTTGCTCTGCTCCCTGGGCATCCCTGCACCCGTGCTCCACGTACCCTCTCAGTCTTTCACTCTGCGAGGCACAGCATCGTGGACCAGCCTTGGCTGGTCTTTGATCATGCCTGAGGCCTGCCCCCAGCAGCGATTTGGGAGTCTGACACCAAGCCTAGGAATCTGTATTTTAATTAGTCCCCTGGTGATTCTAACGAGCAGCCCAGTTTAAGAAACACTAGCATAGCACAATGAGCAAGGACTTTGGAATCAAAGCTGAGTTCAAATTTAACTTCTGCCCCTGTGGCCTGGGGCCGTTACTAAGCTTCTCTGAGTCTCTGTTTGCCCATCTGTAACATGTGAAACCATGTTTTTTTCTTTCTTTCTTTCTTTCTTTCTTTTTTGTCTTTCTAGGGCCGCACTTGCGGCCTATGAAGGTTCCCAGGCTAGGGATTGAATCGGAGCTGCAGCTGCTGGCCTCCGCCACAGCCACAGCAATGCCAAATCCAAGCTGCATCTGCAACCTACACTACGGTTCACGGCAATGCCGGATCCTTAACTCACTAAACAGGGCTAGGGATTGAACCAGCGTCCTCATGGATACTAGTCAGATTTGTTTCCACTGAGCCACGCCAGGAATTCCAAAACAATGTATTTTAAATATAAAAAATATTTTTCATGTCAAAAGTCTATTCTTCTCAATTGTAAAAATCAGATGCTCCCCAGGCAGCTTATTAACCCAAAGGGGGGAATATCAAGGATAAGAATCTCCTTGCTGAAAAGAACAGGCTTGTGCCTGCCTCCCACCCAGTCCTCTGCCTCCCTCCCATGTAGGGGAGCAAAGGGCGGAGTTCACAACCTCAAGGTGACAACAAAAGTAGTTTTGTCTGTGTTTGGCAGGTAGTATGCATCACCAAATATTTGTCCATTGCTTGCTTGATTTTGTGTTTTTGCTTACCCAAGTTTGTCTAAAACCTTTGGGAATCTAGTTCTTGGTTATGGGAGAGGCATGGTGGAAGAGAAGTGAACTATGAGATTTGATAGTATTTTTATCGTTGAACTTTTATATTTCTGCTGTTTGTGAATATGGCTTAGTGAGAGAGGAGTGTAGAGTCTGATGAACTTGGCTTCAGATCTTGCCTTTGCCCTGCTGTTAGTCAGGACAAACTGAACTTTCAGTGGATTAACTCAGTGGAGGTTTACTTCATCCAAGTCATAGTCCAGTGCAGGTAGCAGAGGGCAGGGTGAAGGGTGCTCTGCCCTGTGTAGTCATTCAGGGAGCAAGCGCCTCCCCTCGTCATGGCTTCCTAGTGCCCTGGGTGGCCCAGGTGGTGATGGGAAAGGGGATGATGGACGTAGGTGTTTATGGACTAGGACTGAAAGTGGCAAAATCACTTCTGTCCCTGTTTCACTGGCCAGACCTCAGTGATGGGTCAGCCTAATAGCAAAAGGGCCAGGAAATATAATTTAATATGTGCCTAGAAAGAAAAGGGGAAAATGGATACTAATGAGCAGTAGAAGGTTCTGCCATAACCATTCATCAGCTGTGTGACCTTGGACAAATGTCTTGAACTCTTGGCCTTAGTTTCTTCATCTGTACAGTGGGAATAATAACACATCTGGGAGGACAGTTGTAAGATTTAAGATATACATACCATGCTTGATAGAGTGTGCCCTTCCCTTTTAAATATGTAGAAGAGCATGTTTCTCTTTCTCTGAGTAACCGCAAGTATTGACTAGCTGAAAGTTGGCTTCCAGCGAATTTTTTACCCTGTTAGGGGAACACGGGTGAGAACACAGCTCTCCCTGTTCTCTGGGGTGGAGGATGTAGTTTGTATCATCTCCTTTCAGGGCAGCGGTGAGGTGGTCCCTGAATCTTGGGGAGTTTCTTTTAAGGTCTTTTTTTTCTTTTTATGGCAGCACCCACAGTAAATGGAAGGGATCAAAGCTGCTAGGGATCAAACCAGGCTGCTGCAGTGACAACACTGGATCCTTAACCCTCTGTGCCACAGGAGAACTCCTGTCTTAAGGTCTTTTCATGGCATGTGTTAAGGGTTTGCTTGAGTATAACCTTAAAAACCTGGAGGAATGACTTCATGGCATTATTAAGCATTTATGTTAATGTAAATAAAAAACATTCTGGTGAAGCTTAGTTGACTGTTGGAAAGATTTTGGAAAAAAGTCTTCTCTTCTCTTGAAATCTTAAAAAACAACCAGGAGTTCCCATCACGGCTCAGTGGAAACGAATCTGGCCATGAGGACGCAGGTTCGATCTCGGCCTTGCTCAGTGGTTAAGGATCCGACGTTGCCGCGAGCTGTGGTGTAGGTCGCAGACATGGTTCAGATCTGGCATGACTGCAGCTTAGGCCAGCGCCTACAGCTCTGATTCAACACATGCCTTGCGTGTTGTCTAAAAAGACAAAAAAAAAAAAAAAAAGAAAAAAAACAGTTTTTCCTTTTGGAGTTACTTAACACATCCCAGCCTAGAGGCAGAAGAATGGGCTGTCCCTTCTGGGACCACCTTCTTTTCACCTGTCCTTTCTTGGAGTGGTCCTTTTCTCCCTCTTCCTGCAGGTGAAGTGCCTGAGGCTTTGTGTCCAAATTGACCTACCTCAGAACTGCCCTCTGAGGCCCTCTTTATAGGAATATCCAGGCTGCCTAACTAACCCCCTTGGCCAGGTTCCAGAACATTCCATTCACTTAACAGGTCATACCCAATGAGGACAAGTAGAAGAGGGTCAGCGTAGGAGGTGCAAGAAAAGAGAAGAGCAAAGTGTTGTCACAAGGCGGGGGAGGGGGGGGACATACATACTAGCTGGGTTCAGAGTGCAGTAACTCCCGGGGTGCTCTGCCCTCCAGCGTGTACCCTCAAGGGTGGTTTTGGCAGGGCATGGGGCTGAACCAGAGCCAAGAGAAGAGAAGGGGGAAGGCTTTCTCTTCCTCTGACTTTTGCTGGGTCACTTAGTAACGACACGGAACCCAGACAGTGACTTCCAGCCACACCCCTCCCCATACCCCAACTGGAGGCCACTCTATTTTTAAATTTCTCTTGGGAAGTAGATTTCCAAAATTTCCCTAAGTCTTCCTGTCAGGGGAGCCTCTGATTTCCAGTAAATCCAGGGTCACATAGTTTTCTATGTTCATTTGCATTCAGTTTGCATAAATTAGCATGCCACCAAAAGCAGCTAGGGAATTAATGCAAACAGGTTCCAGCTTTTGTGCCTCAGGAGATGTCAGAGGAAGGCAGCCTCACCCCCTGAGGAATGGCAGCCCTGACTTGTAGGCAGGAGGTCCTTTCATCCCCTTGGCCTGCAGATTGTCACCTTGGGCCACTGAGAGCTCTCTTTCTCCTCTGTTTGCCGAACCTTGAAGTGTCATCCTCCTGTGTTGGAGCCCATGAGAGGGGATTCAGGTCACATGGTGGGTGTGGGGCGTAGCTGGGGAGCTGGGAGGAGGGATCCTCAGATCTGAGTAAAGGTCAGAAGGAAGCGAAGCTGGGGCAGGAGTGGGAGCAGATGTTGAGGGTCCCAGTGAGACAGAGCCTTTTGGTGGAAATGGAGACAGCCCGTGGGGAGGGGACCAAGGGGAGGAGGGAGGAGGAGAAACAGTGGGTGAGTAGAGGCAAGTTGGCAGTGTGGTCCGATGGCCAGTTGGAGTGGAGAGTGGACATTTGTTATCTAGCAAGTTAATGGTCCCAGAGAATGTGTGGCCAGACCTGTTCCCCAGGGGCCGTTGCCCATCCTCGCTTGCCAAGCAGGCGTTAGACTGGGGTTTCTTGCTGGGACCTCAGAAGTCATCTCTTGGGTCTGTCCAGGGACTTTCTGAGATGTCACAGTCTGAAAGTGCAGATTTTCAGATTCTAAAGTGGTTCCAGGTGAGACAGATGACAGCAGGACAGGACTTTGGGTTGTTTTTCCAGAAAAAGGAACAAGCCATCCTGCCCATAAATGCCACTCATTTCTCCAGTGGCTAGAACACTCCTGAGCCTGAGTGAAAGGTGCTGCCTGCGACAGAGGAGCAAAGGGAAATGGAGTGGCCCTTGCAGCCAGGAGGAGGTACCTGGTGTGGCACCTGCTGTTCTAAGTATCATGTGTATCCCTAAGCCACGGAGTTTATTGACTGCCAGCTGTAGGCTGGCCACTCTCTACGGTGCAGGGTCTGATACCTTTTAAGGCCACGCACTCTGTGGAGTCAGCCCATGGTAGGCTCAGGAGTGTGGGCCCAGGGGTCAGACCCATTGGTATGTAAACCTGGCTCCACCACAGGGAATCTAGGGTAAGTTATTTGAACTCATCTGTGCCTCAATTTCTTCATCTGGAAAATCGGAATAATATTGCCTGCCTCACAGAGTTGTAGAGAAAGATCTAAATGCAGTAACTCCTATGGAGTGCTTAGAACAGTGGCTGCGAAGAAGAAGGACTCAGTACTTGATACTACCGTTATTACACATGGCAACTCCAAATAAGAGGCAATGAAAAGACTGCACAACTTAGAACCATGGGGTGGGCTCCCAATTCTTGGCTCTGTGCTCTGTGTGGCAGCTGCTCATACAATTTTTCTTCAAGATGATGTAGCCACAGCAGCATCCAGACTGTGTGGATGAGAGCCAGGCATGGGCTCTGGCCAACCACAGGCTGGGAAGTGACCCTGTTAGCTGATGATGTTTCTGTTTGTTTTGTTTCGTTTTCTCTGGGGTGCAGAGGTCGGAGGGGGTGGGAGTATGAAGGAAAAGAAATCCCTCCTTTATATGTTTGGCAGGGCTGGAGAAAGGGACCCCAGCAAAAAAGAAAGGCAGGGGGCCCTCTGTGGCTGCTTGTTTCTGCCACTCCCGTAGAGGGTCCCTGGGGACGGTCTGGCATCACAGGCAAGAAGGAAGTGAACGTTATTAGTGCTGTCTCTCCATTTCCCGGCCCCCATCAGTTAGAGCTGGCAAAGGGCTGTTGGAAGGAGGGGCAGCGGGACTGTGGAAGGTCACAGTCGTGCCTGGATGCAGGGTAATGACTGATGGACTGGTGACTGTAGGTCTTTGTAACTAGGTAGCCTAGTATGTGTCAAGCTCTGTGCTGCACCTGGGGACCCAGAAAAAATAAGACATGGCCACTTCTTTAAAGGAGCTACAGGCTATACCAATTTAAATGATTTCAGTCCCTTCTTCTCAACAGAGTCCTCCACAGATGCCATTTCTCCCTCTGTCCCCGGGGAACACAGAGGGCCTTGGGGACCCTTATTGTTGGCCTACTGTGACTTCCTTGAAGCACCCCTGTTCCACTCTCAGCTTATCATCACCTTGCAGAGCTGCTCTCTGGCAAGCACTGAGCTGGTAGATTACAAAAAGCTCTGAGAAACTTTGTAGCAGGCTCTTCTCTAGATCATTGCTCTTCAGATTCCAGAGCAGTGTGCCAGCCCCCTGCTTTTTCTCCAGCCCTTGCTCTTTCCTCAGGATCCAGCTGCTGATGCTGTGGGTGCCTGGTGGCCCAGCCTGGGATCCCTACTCGGGGCCCCAGACTCCTCTTATTTGGTGCAAACAGAGGAAACAGACTTTAACGCAGCAAAACTGCTTGGGCCTGGCCTTAAGAGTTGTGTCTTCTTGTCCTACGTCACCTCTGATTTATCCGTAGCCTGACTTCAGTCATTATCAGCTGACTCATAGACCACCCCTGGATGTCCAGAAAATTTCAGAACTGGCTGCTAGTTGATGCTCGAATTCAGGAACTTCTTGGACTTCTGGTATCAGAAAGGAGCTACTTGTGTCTGGGGTACAGGAGGTGGCTGGAGGGGTGATGGTTGCATGGATCCCAGCTTGCTGTCTCCATGCTGTTGCACCGCCGTGCCCCCCACCCCCCGCACCCCTGACCATCCATCTCTGTAGGCTGGGACCCAGGCCAGGTCTGGGCAGGCACAGGCCCTGCCAGCACTGGTTTCATTCCTTAACCACAAGGCCAAAAGGACATTGTGATGGTGAGGCAACGAACGTGAAACAGAAACAAGTGGCTTTAGTTTCAGGAAGTCAGAAATAGAAAGCAAGTGTCGACATTCTTGGAGCCCCATTGTAAGCTATGTTTTGTGCTGCACTAGCCAGAACTCTGCTACTTACTTGAAGGATGACCTTGGGAAAGTCCCTTTCCGCTCTAGGCCTCAACTTCCTCATTGGTAAAGTGTGTGTAGGATTAGTCAGGATCCTTCTGCTGTGGTTCTAGGTGTTCCAGTAATCCATCACCCAGAGGTCCAAGAGCTTGAAGGTATGTTGGGGAGAGACGGGGAGGAAGGGACTAAGGAAAGCCCAGTTGGAGCCCTGGTGAGTTTGGTTAACGGAAAGGGGAGAGGGAGAGAGGGGAGTAAAAAAATTAAGTGAAAATGGGGAAAGGGAAGAGCTAGTTGATGCTTGAAGAGTAGGGAATAAGGTGGCCCTCACTGCTGTCTCAGAGCTCCCCAGGTACATCCTGGCCAGGTTTACTTTGTTAGAATGAGGGGTGGGGGCGGGAAAGTGGCAGACCATATTTTCCAAAGAAGGCCATGATGATATCGCCATGTTCTTTTACAAGGTGATCTTGCCATTTCCCTATCAAGAGGTGGAGCCTAGTTCCTCTCCTTTTAAGTCTGGCGTGGCCTTATGACTTGTTGTAGCCGTAGAATGTAGTGGAAGTTCTGCTGGGTGACTTCTGAGGCTCAGTCAGAAGCAGCTTCTGCTTGGTTATCCTGACTACCGGAGAGCATCATGCTGGAGAGGTCACATGTAGGCCTTCCCATCGACACTCGTAGCTGAGCCCCCGCTTCTAGCCCCTTTCCACAAGGCACCAGGCATGTGAATGAAGCTATCTTTGACTCCCCAGGCCAGAGCACTCACAAAGGAGCAGAAGATTTGCACTACTAAGCCCTCCTCAACTTCCTGATGCAGACGAATCTTTGAAGAGTTCTCATTGTCGCTCAGTAGGTTATGAGCCCAACTAATATCCATGAGGATGTGGATTTGATCCCTGGCCTCACTCTGTGGGTCAAGAATCTGGCATTGCTGCAAGCTACAGCATAGGTTGCAGATGCAACTCAGATCCTGCATTGCTGTGGCTGTGGTGTAGGCCTCAGCTGCAGCTTTGATTTGACCCCTAGCTTGGAAACTTCCATATGCTGCAGGTGTGGCCCTAACAGAAAAAAAAAAAATCTTTGCGTTACAAGAAAATGACCATTGTGTTAAGTCATAGAGTTTTGAGGTAGTTGTTATAAAGCAAAAGGTCCTGGAACAGGATGGTGAAATATTTAAAAATAAAAGCTCCCTTGCATTGAACTGTCCTTAAAAATATATAAACAAGACTTTTAAGGAGTTCCCGGAGTGGCACAGCAGAAACGAATCTGATTAGTATCCATGAGGATGTGGGTTCGATCCCTGGCCTTGCTCAGTGGGTCAGGCAGGGATCTGGCATTGCCATGAGCTGTGGTTAGTTCATAGTCATGGCTTGGTGCTTGTTGCTGTGGTGTAGGTCGGCAGCTGCAGCTCCAATTCCACCCCTACCCTGGGACCTTCCATATGCCACAGGTGTGGCCCTAAAAAGCAAAAGTCAAAAAAAAAAAAAGAAGACTTTTAAGATTTCAGACATGTGAAATTTCAAAATTAATTTGGAGATCAAGTTTAAATTTTGCCTATTAAGGACATTACAACAAAACTAACACTTTCTGTAGGTCATCATATTGTATATTTAAGTATATTTTTATCATGAAAAAGGGAGAAAAGGCACTATAGCCCACCAGTATGGCTAACATTAAAGAGATAAACAGTATCAAATGTTGGCAAGGATGTGGAATAGCCAGAACTTTTATATATTCCTGGTGGCAATTACTATATCCATAGGCATTTTGGAAAAATAGCTTGGCAGTGTAATCTAGGGTGGAACATGTATATGTACTACACTACTACATTACAAAGTATATGCCCAACAGAAGTTTATGTGTATTTTTACCAAAAGATCTACATATAAATATTCATAGTAACACTTTTTTTTTTTTTTTTTTTTGCTTTTTAGTGCCACACCTGAGGCAAATGGAGGTTCCCAGGCTAGGGGTCTAATCGGAGCTACAGTTGCCAGCCACAGCCACAGCAACTCCAGATCTGAGCCACGTCTGCTACCTACACCACAACTCACGGCAACACCGGCTCCTTAACCCACTGAGTGAGGCCAGGGGTCGAACACACAACCTCATGGATACTAGTTGGATGTGTTTCCGTTGCTCCACGACGGGAACTCCTAATAGTAACACCATTTTTAACAGCCCCAAACTGATGATAAATCAGCAGCAGAATGAGTAGACTGTAGTATGGTCATGGAATAGAATACTGTGTAGCAGTGAAAATGAAGAGACGATTGCCAGGAAAGTCATGGACAAATCTCATAAATATGATAAGGGTAAGAAACCAGAGTCAAAGAGCACATACTATGTGATTCTGCTTCTGTAAAGCTGGAAAGCAACATTTATCTCTGGTGTTAGAAGTTAGGGTTGTGGTGACCCTTTAATGATTAGAAGGGGGCACTTCCAGGGTTGTGATGTCCTGATTGTTCACTAGCTAATTTCTGAAATGTCATTCAGTGGTATGCTTACAAGGGCGCACTTTCCATGTGAAAGTTATAAACTGACCCATGAACAATGTGGGGGTTAGTGGTGCCCAGTTGAACATCCACATGTAACTTTACACTTGGCCCCCTGAATCCATGGTTTCACATCTGTGGATTCAACCAACTATGGATCATGCATACTGTATGTAGTATGTGTTTAGTTAAAAAAAAAAAACCTGCGTATAAGTGGACCCAGGCAGTTAAAACTCATGTTGTTTACGGGTCAACTGCACTTCAAAATAAAGTGTTTAAAAAACAAGGAGGCAGGACATGATCTCAAAGCAAAGGATAGGTCTTTGAAAAACTGATTTAGCTTTATGAAAATTTTTATGAAAAGCAATATATTTTTCTGTTTTGTCCTTGAACCACATATGTTGCCTTGTGGCAGGGTCCTGGGACTATGGAAGTGTCAGTGGGAAGAGAAAAGAGGGGTGATGTGGTCAGCATCAACTGAAACTGTGGGAGCAGCCTGGCTCTCCAAGGAAGGTACTTGGAGTTCACGTGCTGAACTTGTAGTTCACGTGCAAACTGTTTCATGTACCAGCGTGTGCATGTCCCAAAAGCTGTTTCCCAACTGTTCACAGACCATGGCGTACCTAGAAAATGACAACATTGGAATGGCACACTGGGGTACCACGTGGGGCTCCTGGCAGCCAAAGCCGACTGGCCTGGTCCTTCTGGGGCTCGCGGGGTGAGGGGGAGAAATACCTCAGCACACCTGTGGGATAGTGTCCACTTAAGAGAGTGGCTGGGAAGACAGGGGCCTCCGGGATACATTTCACTTTCTCTGAACTGGCAAAGGGGAGGAGTCTGGGCTTCCTTGCCCTTCTGCTCCCAGTTTCCTGGAGAAACTGGCTCTGCACACCCCTCTCCCCTGGGTTACAGGTCCTGTTTGCAGTAACGAAGGTCATGAGGTTCAGCAACATCCTGGGTCTCTTTATGCCGTGGCCTCATGTCTCCTTCTAGCCTCATTTCCCACTGCACCCTCAGCCCACACCCTACTCTCTCTGCTGAGCACATCACACCCTGGCCACACTGCACTTGCTTGTCATCTGTGAGCACCTGCCAAGCCCTTCTCTTTCCCGTCACGGCATTCCTCTGCCAGGAGTACTCGGCCTGGCGTCCCACTGCTCAGTCCTCCCCTTCTCTATGAAGCCTCTTTCTATACACTGAGGCCATCACCACGCTGTGATTTGTGTTGCTGGTGTGTGTGTGTGTGAGTGAGTGTGTGACCCTGACACTAACCCCACCCTGACCCTTATTCTTGGTTGTCATTCATTGTCCCTTTGAGTGGGAATCCCCAGCCTCCCAGGGACCTGCCTCTCAGCCATTTCACACTTTGCCTCCCCACTGTCAGGGGCTCAGAGCCGTGCAGCCAGGATGAGACACATCCTCACTACCCAGACCCCCTCTCCTCCCCAAACTCACACCCCTGGGACTGGCATTAGGCTGATTGTGGTGTGACAAAGGGAAAGGGTCATGGTGACTCACCCTGCATCCTGGCTCGCCTTATTCATGCACCAACCTGCAGTACAGCATGTGGCCACAAGGGGCTCTCTGGGGGCGACTCTTCGCCCAGGGGAGGAGGGTTCCGCGGAACACATCTTGCCCAGAGGAGCAGGGAGCTGCTCAGGGCTCTGTCCTCTGAGATCTACAAGTGCTAAAGGCCCACAGCCACCCCTACCCGCCACTGGCTGCCTCATCCTGCTGTTTTACTCTTAGCTGTCTAGAAGCTGTTGTCTTCAGCTTTGACACATTACCCCTTGCTTTCCCATGAGCCTCTCTTCTGGCCATCCCCTCTGCTGACCACTAGTTACCACAGGAGGAAGTCACCTCCACTTTTGTCAGTTCCACTTCCTGTAGATGAGTGCCAGGCCCTCACCGTGAGCTCCCTGCCTTTCAGGATGTGGACTGGGAAATTGTCCTGTTCCATCTCTCTAACATCTGACTCTGGCCCTCTTCTGTCGCCCCAGTGCCACCCATGTCTAGGGCTCCCCATCTCTGGCAAGCACTAACGCAGGGGTTTCCTGGAGGATCTCCTGTCTCTAGGCAGTCCTCTGCCCGTCAGCTATCCATCTGGGAGCCAGAGAGATCTTACTTCCGGCAGGCTGGCCTTCAGTGGCTCCCAGGTCCTGGACATTCACACAGTACACCGGGCCCCCCAAGACCAGCCTCCTGGTTCTCCAGCCTCAGGTCTCCTCTCTCTTGTTCTCCAACCAGCAGTACTGACATACTTAGTATGTCAGTAGTTGCTCAACACAGCGTGATGTTTCAAGCCTTTGTACTTTGCCCAGGCTTTCCTGTCGGCCTGATAGTCTCCCTGCCCCCTCCCCCCTCCCCCCTTTACTCCTGCTCCTCGTTGTTCCAGTTCCTCCGTGAAGCCCTCCCTGAGCCACAACTCCTTGCCATGCCCCAGAACCCTCCTCTGAATACATCTGGTCCCCAGACATACATCTCATTGTATCTGTCACCCAGAGTTGTAATAATTACTCACGCTCCACCGTCTCTCCCTCTGTGTGGGACCTGGGAGGCACACTGCCTGAGAAAGCTGTTGCACTCTCTGCACCGTCACCATCACCGCCCTCCTTAAGCAGGTCCTTTAACTGCTCTGAACTTCTGTTTGCCGATCTGCAAAATGGAGAGATGTGAAAATCGGAAGGGAGCACGTACATTAAAGAACTTCATAAATGGCTCAGGGCTAGGCACGTGTTTGTATTGCATTTTCTTCCTCCAGACTAGTGTTTACCTGCATTTACCTGTGTGGAAATCGTAAGATCAAAAGAATGTGATGTGATCTTTTTGAAATTTCTTTACCTTGAATCCAGGGAAAAGCTGGTGAAAAGTAAACCATTAATTCTGTCTCCCTGCAGTCCGCAGTCTTCTCCAGAGTTCTGGGTTAATGATTCTGAGGTTGTTTTCCTCACAGGGCCAATTCATATCTAATCTTTGGCATGGCATGTCCCTTCTTTCTTAAGATTAACTTGACTCATCTTGGGGTCAGGAACCTTGTTTTGCCAGAGGAAATGGTGGTTGTGTGTAGGTCTGGGGCTGTGTCCCTTTCTCATCAGTGCCTCTTCTCCCCTTCCCCCACCACCCAGGGCCCACTATTCCCAACATGAACAGAAGAGACCTCTCCCCACCTCGCATGATGAGGTCTGTAGAAGTCACAACTGAAGGTCTAGTCCCCAAGGATGCCATACCTACCAAATAATCTCTCTGCTCTGAGGTTTAAGGGTTTGCTTTTGGAACCCCAAGAAGAGAGGTCCTGAGGATTTGGCATGGGGAAATGCTTCTGAGCCTGGCATTTAATTAGTGGCTAGGGGAGGACTAGGCTGTAGAGGAAGGCAGCTCCACTCAGGAGTGGACTCTGGAATTCCAGGCAGGAGCCTGTTTATGGCTGCAGCACAGGTCATGCCAGAGGCTAGTGGTAGAAGCCTGAGAGCCAGAAACAGCTCAGGGATGGTCTGGCTGCTCTCGAGATAAGGCCAGCTAGGGGCTCTGGGCTCACTGAAGTTTGAAAATCAACTTACAGTATCTCCCCAGCCCCCACTTCTCCCTCCCCTCAATCCAGTAAAACTCATCTCTAGAGTTTTGGAATGTGGCAGTAAGAATGCTGGTGTCACAAGTTCTCGTGCTGGTCCTATCTCAGGCTTGTTTGCTTTGCCTCCTTCGGGTAATTCAGAACGGGCTCTGCATAAAGAAGAGGGCTGGGGTCCCTGTTCTGCAAAGATCCCATTGTGTGACTGGAGCAGGTTACCTTCTCTGAGCCTCAGTGTTCTCATCTGTAAAATAGGGATATCATTCCTTTTTTCCTAATAACCAAGTGTTCTTGTAATTTACCTTAAATAAATGTAATTTAAAGAGACCAAGCCTTTTTGACATGTCACTTTTGTGCATACATAAAAGTGAAAACGTAAGGGAAAGGCATTGGCAGTATTTCATCACAATTGATGTAATACCATCATGATTTCAGAAATAGTAAAATGTGAAAAATACACTTATGTACCTACCACCTGACAGCCTTGTGTCCACCTCCCCAACCTAGCCTTTCTACCCTAGAAAAAGCTATTGTCCTGAATTTTGTGTTTACTGTCCCCTCATTCTGCCTACATTTTTATGAAACATATACCGTATGCAATACATTTGTTTCTGAATGGTTCTATAAATGGAATTACATCCCATTCTTTTCTTTTTAAATGAGAAGTTGATCTATGCTAATGTGTGTAGCACCATCATTTTTCATCACTGAATATCCCACTCCATCCACAATCTGCTGTATTAATTTTGTTGATGGAAATTTGGGCTGTTTTCAGTGTTTGGCTGTTGAATTTTTGCTGTAAACATTCTCACAGTGGCTTCCCCAGGGAAGAAACCTGGGAAAGGAATTGATTAATCTAGATGAGAGTGCTCAAGTTTCTGATTGCCTGCAAATGCTGCTGCGCCCCCCTCCGCAGATAGCCTGAGGGTGTGTGTGTCTGGCTCTGGCTTTGTTTACATACCTTCAGGGGGAATACACGTTTGTAAAATGGCTATGGAGGTGGTGAAGGAGAGCTTCCCCAGGCCTTAGTCTGACTGTCAGCCGTGGCTCTGGGGAGCGACCAGGAAGAGTGGAGGCCAGATGGAGCATTCCTCTTGACTCTGAGCGTGTGTGTGTGAGGTGCGGCTGCCCTTGACTGGACACTGGGGTCTTAGGCTGTGGCACAGCTGACATCACAGAATCCACCGTGAAGTCACGACTGGGCTGCAGGACCTAGAAATTCAGACAGAATGCTGCATGCCATTCTCAGATTGTATGGTCCTTTATTCAAACTGCAGTAAGGAAGATGGAAAAGGCTCCCAAGGATACTTCCCTGAGCCCTGGTCCGCTTTTCAGCTTCCAGCTCTGGGCCCTATTAATGGGCTTCAAAGGTCACTGTCTCCATTGTCTCAGATGTCACACTACCAGCAATTTCTATCCCCTGGCCACTCTCTGCTGACTCTATGTTGGCCTCCATTCTGGTCCTTTCCACCGCCTTAGCCAAGATGTCCACATCTTTATCTCGGACTGAGGCCACTGTCTTTGTACTGAGGTTGGCTCTGACATTCCTCAGGAAAGAGCTGATCCTGCTGAGCCTCTTGGTGGCAGAACCTGAACTTGCTGTAGATAAGCTCCTGCCTGATTTGTGTGAGGTCCTGGACTCCTTGGCGATGGGTGCATGGCTGATGCCCTTGTGTGCGGTACTCCACTTGCTGCCCGCTGAGCTGCTGTGGCCTTTTTCCTTTTTGTCATCTCTTGTGCCTCTGCGGCCGGCTGAGGAGCGGCTGGCTGCTTTTCGGATGATCTTGTCCCCCCCTGCCTTGTGGCGGCTTTCTGCTGACCTGTGGGGCTGGGAGCTCCTGAGAGCTCTCTCCTTTTCCCGGCGCTCCCTTCTCTCCCTTCTCCCCTTGCGGGCCTGGGACACTCGCTGTGGCTTTCCCTCCTGTTCACTCACTTGGCCTTCCTGTGACAAGGTTGAGATGAGGGGCCCCTCCTCCTCATCATGGGCTGTTCCTCCGACCCTCTTGCTGGTAAGTCCTGCTCCTGCCACAGTCATGCTGGCCTCTGGGGAGAGCCTGGTGGATGTGCTGGAAGCATACTCTGAATTGTTTGGGGGACCTGCCAAGGCCATTTTCATGCTCCTGGGGGATGTTTTGGCAGCATGTGCCGTGGCTATATTGGTTTTGCTTCCTCTTGGACCCTTGGTGGCTGTGGCCCCTGTGGCCGTGCTCTGCTGTTCAGGGGCAGTGAACTTGGTCACTGCCATGCTCAAAGCACCCGCTCTGGTGCCCTCTGCGGTGCCTGCTGCCACCCCCGCTACCTCCACCTCCATCATTGACCCCGCTGCTGACTTGTCAAGCTCTGCAGGCTTCACATTTGCGTTGGCAGCATTGGGCATGGTTGTGGGTTTGTGGGAGTTAAGTTGGATCCCTTCCCCCCCAGCAAAAGCTGCAGAGGTAGCTCCAGCCACCTCAGAGCCCGTGTGGAGGCTCCTGATGCTCACCTGGTCCTGGTCCCCCTTTCCCTGGAAATCAGCAGCTGCCGGGCTCCTCCTGTCCTCCTCCAGCACAGGCATGCAGATCATGTCCCCAGCTGGAATGGCATAGGTGCTGCTGTTACTGTTCACCGGTGGCCGGAGGAGGTAAACCAGCTTTTCCCAGTAGGCAAAGAGGTCCTCTCGTGCATCCAGAGGGGGACACAGCTGCAGGTAGCAGGAGCGACCAGTGGCAAACTTCAGGCGCAGCTGCTGTTTCTCACGGTCGTGAATGGAGATCCTCATAAACTTCAAGGGAAGGAGCCTGGTGAGCTCTAAGGTCTTTGCTGCCTTTCGGCTCTTGGTCTTGGTGGCCTGGCTGCGCCCAGCGTGCCCTTCACAGCCAGTGGCAGGTCGGGCCAGCAGCATGACGTCTGGGAGCAGGAGGGTGGGGCTGGTGGACGCGATGCCCACCGTCACCATGCGGACGCGGTTGTGCACGTCGATGACTTCTCCCCTCTTGGTGATCTGGATGAAGTCGCTCTCAAAGATCGGCGCGTACCTGAATATGTCGTACTCTCCCTTGTGCAGCTGCCGCTGCAGTTTCCCCATGGTGGTGTTGAACATGCCCACTCTGGAGTCGCTCTGGGCCGTGTGATATGGCAGCAGAGACTCCCTGCTCATGGCTGTCTTTGATCACAACAAGCGGTGCTGGCAAGGCCGGCCCCCAGTCTTCCCTTCTTCGGCCCTGAGGACAGAAGAGGGAGCAGCGGTGCTCCTGTGTCACACAGGTGGCCACACGGCAGGTCTCCCAACCCCACCCCGGGTCCCCCACCTTTGCCTCAGAGCCTCCCAGAGGCGGGGTGGGGATGCATTAGGGCACCTGGATAGCAGCCTGATCTCTTCAAGTGTGTGGGGAGGTACACTGGGCTCTACCTCTGGCTCGCCTTACTTCTGCTTCTGATTTTTTTTTAATCTCCCTGAGAGGCCATGAACTACACTCCTAGTGAGAGAAGTGGCCACTCTCTCAGCCTAACCCCCCTGTGCAGCCATATTTATCCTCTGCTGCCCTTTGTGACCTGTCACTGTCACACACCCCTTTGTCTCATCCCCCAGCCACCCCCTTTGGGCAGGGCCACCATCCTCCCCAAATACCCCATTGCCCCCACAGAGGACAGGTCACCCTGCCAGGGACTCAGGTGGGTACCAAAATAAAAATGTCCTCAAATGGGAAAATTTTGTGTGGGTGGTTTTTTTCTCCCTCCCCCAAATTCAGCAGCGGGACACAATCTGTAGGAATGTAAGATGATGGGATAAATTTGAGCTATTTGAGCTCCTGGTTTAATAGTATTGAATAACCTAGAGTGGACTGTCTTGATCTTTTATCTGTCCGTTCATAAAATCTCAGTAATCGATGATGATGATTTTTTAATAACATTTTAATAACATTAAAAACTGCTTCTCCTAGGCACCATGCTATGTTCTTCACATATAACCCTAAGAATCCATTGAGTTTGGTACTGTTGCTTCTGTTCTCAGTTTCCAGGTAAAGAAATTGAGGTTGTGTCACCCGTCTAAATTTACAGAGCTGATGGTAGCAGAGGCAGTATATGAACGTAGGTCTAGCTGATTCTAAAGCCTTTGTTCTGAACTACTGCAGTACTTTGCCTCACAGGGAAAGCTTGGGCCAGGCAAATGTTATCAAGCTACACTGATTTAACTACCTTTAAGAAGACCTATTTGGTGCACTGTTTGGAGTTGCATAATTAATTCTGTGTGTATATGTTGTGGAGAGCACCCAAGACATCAACTGGGCTGATTTTGGGGACCGAATCACCTCAGATCCTACCTTCTATTATGCTTGTGCGAGCAGCCCGCGTGTGAAAATCTAGTCATTCTCTCTCATGACCCTCCTCCCCCAGTGAAGTGGAGGGTGAGTAGCTTGAGATTCCAAGAGCCTGCCAGATCCCTTCCTGTCAGTGACCTCCCTACCAGCGGAAGTGGTTTGGAAGTGTAGACACCTCCGGGGAGCATGCACCATTAGATACTCTGCCTTATTGCCTCTCCCCCAGAGCCAGTCACAGAACAAGAGATTTCTAAGTTGTTCCTCGAAAGTTCTGAGAAAGACCCCTGTTTCCAACTCTATCTCCCAGTTTGATGTTATGCCTGAAATTCCACCTTAGAGATTCATTACTTGAGGATAAAGGCTATCTTTCCATTAAAATGAATACACATGTCTGTCAGCAGATGCTTGGATAAACGAGATGTGGTCTGTCCGTACAGTGGAATATTATTCACGCATTAAAAGGGAATGAGGTACTGCTACAATGTGGATGAAAACATTATGTTTCGTGAAATAAGCCACGTATTGTATGATTCTGTTTATATGAAATATCCAGAAGACACAAATCCATCAAGAGAGGTATTAGATTAGTGGTTGTCTGGGGCTGGAGGAGGGGAGAATGGGGGTATAGGATTTCCATTTAGGGTGACGAAGACTTCTGGAAGTAGATGGTGGTGATGGTTACACAGTACTGCGAATTTACTGAATGCTGCGGATTGCACATACTAAAATTACAATGGTAAGTTTTATGTGTCTTTTATCACAAACACACACATACACTCCTGCTCAAAACCTTTATAGTTATAGAACAGCTTTCAACTTTAGAAAGGTCACCTATGTGACCTTAGGCAAACTGCTTAGCTCTCTACTTCCCCATCAGTAGAATAGGTATAATAACAGTTTGGTGAGTATTAAATGAGATAATGCATGTAAAGTATTGAGTATATTGTCTCACTCAATAAATATCAGCTGTTATTAACCTTAGTTTCAATGGCCCTTTAAGCCTCAGTGTGAATCCCCTTCCTGACAGCAGTTTTCAGTAAGACAAAGAGAGGAGCTTCTGTGGTTAGAGCCACATGAGAACACAGAAGGATCCCCGTCATACAAACCTGACCTCTTATGAGGTTTTTCCCTCAGGCAGATCCATGAACACACTGTTCCCCAGAGAAACTGCTTGAACACTACTGAAGGGTATGGGATGCGGAAGAGAGGGAAAGCTTGGTATGGATTTGAGTCCCAGGGTTTATTCAAAGCTTGTGGGAGAAATTAGGATAAGGATGGGAAGTAGTCAGCATTTTAGCTTCTGGCAGAAAGTGGAAGTTTCAGCTCCAGAACCCCTGTCTGGCCCAGGGCCAGAATACATTACAACTCTTTACTCTGACATAGGTGTCAGGCCAGCACAGGGACAGGATGAAGGCAGGAGGCAGGAGGGAGGTGGGCCCTCCATGCCCAGCCAGTGTGACGTCACCACCCCAGCAGGAGGGAGCCCAAGGAGGAGACCCTGTCAAAGCAGGTGTCTGTCTCTGGCAGAGATCCCAGCCAAGGGTATTCTCTCAGAACCCCCACCTCCCCTCTGTCCAATGTGAAACAAGATGAACTAAGGAACTTGATGGTAAATAACATTTATCCCTTTTTAAAAGTTAAAGTATCAAAATGTAAACTTGGTTACAGAAAACAAAAGTATTTTTTAATGCACGTTAAAAGAACTTACAGTTCCCCCGATGATTTACAGTACATTTCCCAGATCAACTTTTCTTGCCACAGCCACCTCCCCTTCCTTCCTCTCTAATTCATTGTTGTTTGTGGCAGCTTTAAAAGTGTCTTGAGTTTCATAACGGCTGATGGGTGGCACAGCCGGAAGGTAAATGCGAGGAAATTCTTTCCCTTCCACCAAGATAAGGAAAATGGATTATCTCTCGAAAGAAGTGGTGAATGGTACTTCCACCAGATGCTGTTTACAGATTAGGAAACCGACCCCTGATATGTAATTAAAGCAGCAAAATGAGGATGCGTGTGCCACAGGTGATAGTCTTTAAAGGACGAGATCCTTTAAAGAAGCAGGCACCATGCATGTGCATGAACCTTCAAGGAAACAAGATCTTTCTGATGTGGCCAGTTTTTATTTCTGGCTGTGAATGCAGAGGCAAATATGTGCACAGACAAAGAACAAGGACCCTGGTTCTGTTCCTGACCTAAGGGATCATCTGCTTTGCAGATGCCAGAAAATTAGGTGGATTCCTTTTCTTTGGTGTAGCACACCTATCCTGTTTTAAAATTATACTCTCTCTTCCTCCCCATCCTCTCTCTGCCTCATTCTTTTCCAAATTTGAAGTACATATTTGCAACAGTGAGACACATTTGGACATTGTAAGAGATGTAATTTGAGTAAATACTTCACAAGGAGTTCTGTGACAGAATGTAAGGTGTATGTGGTTCAAGTTGAACAAGTGTTCATTTTAGGCTTCTGTATAATCAGAGAAACTGATAGTTGAGGTATTCAGATTTTATATCACAATTCTATCTTAATACCAGTTAGTCAAGAGGATGTACTTGCTGCTGTGTTCTAGAGCTTGTCAATGAGAAACTGAGCATCAGAAACCACAGACTGAGGAATAGGATTGCAAGTCAAATAGTTTACCTAGTGACACCCCAAAGACCAAAGGACAGCACCTGACTAGTTAAAACTGGAGACCACCCCCAGCACCAAAGGAGGGGGGAGGGAAATGGTTAGATCTCAACAAACACCCAATTGAAAGGACAGAAACCAGCACAATACTTAAGCTCACCATGTTTTGGTTCCAATATTTATTATATTGACAGGTTAGGAATACTAAGATAAATAAGTAATATTTACTCTTACAGAAAATTGTAATGATACTACTGAGCAGGATTAAACACTCTGAGAATTTCACAGAAACATCAGAATTTAAACAGACAGTAGCCAGAGTCCTCATGGCCAGTGTGAGTGACTTTCTCACAGCTATAAATGCTCTGGGCCAGATTTCCACAAACATCTGCATGACAGAAACAATGCCATTAACATCTAATAATGCTAAAGCCCAGGCATCACCTGGCTTCAGATGTGTCTCCACTGAATGTGGTTTTCAAGAAAAGGAAAATGGAATATTCTTTGGCTTTTCCGGCCTAGGAAGAAATTCCTGACCTAAGTCACTGAGCAGAGAGTCCTCACCTTTTGGAAGGTGGACTCTGTTTCTGCTTTCTTCCTGTGACATTATAACTGAGTTTGCAACAGAGGACCTGGATTAATAACACCTGGGTGGCATGGGGAAGGAGGCCTCCTCTGTTGGGACACAGCAGCACTCACTGCTGGCCAGCACAGTTCTGCTCTCCTGGGGCTGACAAGCTCTTCCGGCCACCCGAACACTCTGTAAGACACTGCATGTGGTGATAGCTCCCCAGACTCTCAGAAACCAGATCTGAGCAAAGTCATGAGGAAGTCACAGCAGTGCTGTGGGACACAAACGTCAGAAGAGCACGATGCCTAGTTTTGAAACGAACGCCTTGCACACAGTAATTCCTGTGTAGAACAGCATATTTGCTAGAAAGCACAACCCTGGCCATTGTACAACTTCACGAGATGACAGTCTCACTGCACGTCCCCTACGAATGACAGTGGCAGTGGCAGCGGAGGAGATGGCCTCACCCCACCCACCCAGGTACAGACACTTCTGCATGAATCCTAATGGTGGGAGTCCTGGTTTTTGTAGAATCCAGATGAAAGGCAGGACCCTAGTCAAGGGCCATCCAGAGAATCCAAGGATGGCCGGGATGTTAAGGCCTCAAACCTGGAGTTGAGGCAAAGGTGCCCTTGCCCAGGTCCGGAGTCCACTCTGGGGTGGAGTGGAAAGGCCCAGCTGAGTCACCGAGGGCCCTCTCACCTTGATGGCTCTTTGCTGCTGGGATTCGAGAGGTGCACAGGAAGTCAGCTCTCCAATGGCTTCAGGGTTTGGGATTTAAAAGGAGGATTCGATGAGGACTCCCCAGTTGCCCCCATACCATGGCTGCTTAACTCTGCAGTGTTCCCTCTTTTATCTGTTGGATAAAAAGGTTTCTCTCATCTTCTGGAGTCCGCCCGTTCTGAGCCCGGACAATACACGTGGGCCGATGAAGGTTGAGCATATATATCAAATGCTGCTTCTCATTCTTGAGCTCCTCAATTTGGGCCTTCAGTTCAGCATTCACACTCTCCAGTTTCTCTGACTCCTAGGGGACAAGCAACAGAGGGATTAGGAAGGGAGTCAAGGCCCAGCAAGGAGGGAGTGTGGCCTGCCGTTGGCTCCTGGGGGGCAGGGATAACATGGGGGCTTATCGCACTGGGAATGGCCTGCAGAGGGAATGCCCCACAAAGCAAGAGACAGCAGCATTAGGTTTGGAAGAATTCAGAGCCTGGAGAAACCTTTAAACTTGGAGGCTCTTTCAGAGATGCCCTTGAATTTCCACTCAAGGTTGTGACTCTAATAGGAAGGAAGCAGCAGCAGAACCAGCGGCTCAGAGATCTCCTTTGCATGAGCCCAAGAGCCCACAAGGGCCTTGGGGACTGGAAAGAAATCATAGTGTTTCGTCTTTTATGAGTCACTGATTTCACTGAGAAGTACACAGCAATATACAAAATGTCTTAATTTTCACTGACCCCCTGAAGCAATGGACCTGGGTGAAAACTTTGCCCTGGCCTGTCCACACTTAGGGGAGGGGACTCAGCTACTGGAAAGAACGCACCATGGCCTGCTCCATCTGCCGCAGATGCCCTTCCAACTGGTGCTGCTCCCTTCTGGAAGGGAGCCGGCTGACTGTAGCTGGGAGCACAGACTGGAGAAGGGCTGCAGGGTAGAGAACTAGAAAGGAATGCAAGGAAAGTGTAACCTCTGCCTACAGATTAAGGAAATAACCTGTTTGAAGACAGTAATTAAAGGCTTTTCACGGTGAGCCAAATGAGAGCTGGCAGCTTCCCTTTCTCAGGAAAATGGGCAAGTGAAGCCTTTTTAACTGGACTGATATATCCTGTAGCCCGGAAGCTTCTGGACATATATGGATCAAGTCTGCTGGGAATGTGGGCATCAGACAGTCCTGTGGTTTTTAGCTCACACACCTGCTTCTTAAACACCCAGGGCCACATTGATTGGCTAACAGCTTTGCTACTTCCTCATTCTGCAACTGGTATTTCTGGTACCAGCTCCAGTGCCCTTCCTGGGTAAACACTTCTGGGTGGGGGGCTCTCAAACTCCCCTTCCTCATGTGACAGGTGGTGGAGAACAGGTGTGAGCAGGAGGAAGAGGAAAGTACAAAGTTACTCACTTTCTGCAGGCACTCCGTCTTCTCCTTTTTCTTGTTCCGGCACTTGGCAGCAGCAATCTTATTTCTTTCCCGTCTCCTCCTTTTCCTTTCATCCTCTTCAGGGGCTACCTGTAAAATTAAAGAGGCACAAGCTTAATGGGAGGCAAAAAATGCAACCCACCTCAAATACACTGCCTCTTATTGCCAACTGAAACTGGCAAACCAGGGCAGCCCTAAAGGAGCCAGAAGCAAAGCCCTAGACTTTTTGCATGAAACCTCTCTTCATGCACACACATACACACAGACTTAAGAATGAATAATGAAAATCAACTGTTAAAACTGTATTGGCATGTTAGTTAAAATTTATTTTATTTTTCAAAAAGCATTTGGCTTTTAAAATAGGAGTTTGATATTCAAATTGGTAACTATTGGTAATAACTGTAATCAGTTAAAGCAAGAAACAGATTTTTTTGTGGTTACTATGCCCTCTCCCCTAGAACCAGGAATGACTCTGGGAACGTCATTTCGCCACCCATTCCCCCTGCATCTTCTTGGATTTGTCTCTGCCTTTACCTGGAGCATCATTATAGCACCTCCTTCCTAAATTCAGGGGATGCCCATGCAGCTCCTCAAGAAGAGGAACCCAAGCCCATCCCCCAGCCAGAGTGGCATTATCAGCCCATGGCTTGGTGCCACCTGTGGGTGGTGGACTAGAGTCTGCTGGGTCATAATGGGAACTCCCTGCCTGCCTCTTCCTCTGGAGAACCCTCCACTGATTCATCCAACAAGTAGATGCTGGTGTTTTCCTCTGTGCCCTGCCCCGAGCCAGCCCCAGGATCCCCAGAGAACAAACCCTATCCTGCTTTAGGATCTGACCCTCTGTGACGCTCACCCTGATCCTGACTTTGTCTGAGGACTGAAGGGGAATCAGCAAAGTCTGGCTGCTGGACTTGGCTTAGAGACCAGAGTCCAACTGGAGCGAAGCACTCACAGTCGGGCAGAGTGGGTGATGGTTTAGGCTGCTAATATCAGACCTTGTCCTGTCACTTGCACTGCTCCAGATAGCAGGAAAGGGCATGAGAGCCTCATCCCAAACCGAAGAGATCCTGGGACGCCATGATCACCTCACATCTGACTTTGGATTAGATGACGCCAGCTTTGCTTGGGCTGAGATGGCGGCCTTACAATATAGGGGAACAAAGTTCAAGGGGGAAATACAATGAGAGGCATTTCTGCTTTCTCTGTCTTGGATCCAAGAACCCTAAGACCTTGGGTTTAGAATAGACTGTCTTTGAGTCCTAGCTTCAACATCTATTAGCTGTGAGTCCTTGGGCAAGTTACCATGTTCTTCTGAGCCTCAGCTTCCTCACTGTGAAATAGGATCCTATTACCTCCCTAATAGGACTGTGACGAGAGTCTAATTAATATCTATATGCTCTGCAAAGGGTTTAGCTTGTAGTCAGTACTATGAAAGCTTTAGTTATTATCATCATTAACGTCTTCATCAAGAACTCAGCAACTCTAGTATGTCCTTTGCAACCAACTCTACATATATTTTGGAATAGGGAGAGTAGTCCAAGTTTTCTCATGAGATGTACTTGAAAATAGAGCAAATCTCAGTCCCACACTGTCAGACATAAAAAAGCCTTTTAAAAGGCCATTTAGTTCAGTCCCCTCACTTTGTCGATGTGGAAATGAGGCACAGAATGGCCAATAGTATTGTACTCAGGGAGGCCCAGGAATCACTGGCTCATGGTCACCAGATGTAAACCCAGGCCTGTGGCTCCTCGTCCTGCACCTCTCTTGGCCCAGCTGCCTCATTCCACCTGCTGCCTTCCCAGAAGACTGGGATCTGGGCAGCAGGCTCACACACTCAGTGCCTCATTTTAAGTTGAGAATTAAGGCAACCAGGGGGACCAGAACATTCAGCTAGGCCATTTTGTGTATTCTCCTCCCAGTAGAAGTCTGCTTGCTAAACTGACCTAAAATCAGAAGGTCACTTGATGAACACAGAATCACAGTAGATGAGTTGGTGGCTTTAAGGAGTGTTTCCATGAAGCAGGCTGCCTGCATTTTTTTTTTCTTTTCTTTTCTTCTTATGGCTGCCGTGCAGCATATGGAAGTTCCCAGGCCAGGGGTCAAACTGGAGCTGCATCTGCAGCCTATACCACAGCCATGGCAACAACAGATCTGAGCCACACCTGAGACCTATGCCGCAGCTGCGGTAACACCAGATCCTTAACCCACTGAGGGAAGCCAGCGATCAAACCCATATTTTCACAGAGGCAACATTGGGTCCTTAACCTACTGGGCCATAATGGGAACTCCCTGCATGCCTCTTCCTCTGGAGAACCTCCAGATGTCCTTCCAATGCTTTCCTTCCTTCCTTGGGCACCCTGCTACTTCTACTGCATTCTGTTATCTCAAGATATGTAATTAGAAAGTTAAAAAACATTTTTTGCCTTGAATGTGCCACGCTCTGTCCTGCACTGCCCAGTATTGGACTGGGCACCGGTCCTCCCCTGAGGTTAACCGGGTACAGCCAGTGCCCCAGTGATGCCTTGTGGCTACAGTATCGTACAGTCATGCCGCCTGCCATTCACTGAGTGCTATCAGCCAGTTCCTCTGCTAGACCCTTAACAAATGTCGTCTCATTTAACCTTTAGATCAATTCTATACAGGAGTCATTATCACTCCCCCACCTTTTATAGAATCATAAAGATTCTTAACCAGCTTCCTTTAAAACTCGGTACTTTTCTGGCCAGGTCCACTGCCTCTAGCTCAAAGGTAGCAATCACGCCCATTAAGTAAGCTTGAAACACTCCCATTTTGCATCCATGAGGGAAAGGCCAAACATAACAGCTGAGACCTCAACTCTGAGCCGCCACACCATCTCCAGCAACCACCTTCTGGGCTTCTTACTGTGTGTGTTTTTCCAGGTGTCTTATAAAAGTTTGCCAAGCGGAGACCAGCGCAAGTGTCAGAGACAGAAGAGAACCTGAAGCAGAACCTGTCCCAAGCTGTGAGTATGGCTGGCCTGTCCTTGCTTCACAGTCTGGCCACCTGGTCCTTGCAGTGATGAAAATAATCACCACACCGTGCTCCTTCAGAACAACTGGACACAGAAGGTGATCTCATACAGACTCATGGCTTAAATACGATCCCAAGCTGATGGCTTCCAACACTGCATCTGTAGCCCCAACTCTCCTCTGAACGTCAGACTCACATCAACTGCTTCTTCCACACCTCCACTGGGGCGTCGAATGGGACAGGCACTGCTCTGGTTCTACACTCCCAATCTCGGCAGCAGATGGGCTCTCCATCCTCTCTACTACCAGGTCAGAAATTTTGAGGTCACTGCTGAATCCTCCATTTGGAGTCATGCTCCATACAGGACTCCAGGAAATCAGCTACACCATCAAGACAGTTCCAGAAGCCGACAACTTCTCAGCACCTCACTGCCCTGGTCCTGCCGCAGACCCTCTCATGTCTGTACAACTGCCCTGCCCTTGGTCCTGCTGCCCATCTTCAACATGACAGCCAGGGTAATCATTTAAAAATAGTCAGTCAGACCATGTCGCTCCTCTGCTCAGAGACCCTCTGGTGTCTTCCCACCTCTCTAAGTTCGTGGCTCGTCTTTACGATCGCCTGTGAGACCCAACGTGATCTGGCCGCCTACTTCTCTTCCAACCCCACATCGCAGCCACTTGGCCACCTGTGCACCAGCCACACTCTTCCCTCAGTCTCTTTCTTGATCTTTCGCCAGATAACCACATGGCCCACATCTGCTCCTCCTCCAGGTCTCTGCTCACAGGTCCTTCTCTTAGTGATGCCTGTCCGGACCTCCCGATTTAAGACCGCCCCCCACCGCTGGCCTTCTCCCCTGATCACCTTAGCTGCGCTCCTTTCTCCTTCGCCCCTGTCTCTCAGATTATGTACTTAGTTACTTTGTGTGCTGTCAGTCTCCTCCCAGTGGAAGGTAAGCTCCCTGAGGGCAGCGATTTTGTTTCTTTTATTCCCTGCAGCTCCCTGCCTAGAGCGTTCCTGGCACAGGGAGGCATGCGATAAGCAACCGCGGAAAAGAACGGGCACCCTGGGAGAACCTACCTCGGCCTTCGTGACTGACATCTCGAGGGGTCTCCCGCTGACGGTGACAGACTCCAGCGCCGAGGACATCCGGTGGCAGAGGTGCTTGTTCTGGATGGCGAACCTCAGCTCTTCCTTGACAAAGGGTGTCAGGTTAGCAAAATCTTCAAACACCAGTGACCCAGGAGGGGACAGGCAGGGGACGATGGCAGAGGCACTGACTTCCGAGGCAGAGACCTGGCCTGGGTGTTGAAGCATCATTTTGCTGAAAGACACATGGAAACCCAAACTACTTCAGGGATGTGGGGGATGGGATCAAGCCCCCCACCGCCGCCCACCTGTGACCTCCAATACCCTCGTTCCCCGCCCCCCAGAGGAAGGTCCCATAAGCCCTCAGGCTTCTGCTGTTTTCATTTCACGCCACCCTCATCTTGAGTAAAGCAGGTTCTTAAAATACCCAACTCAGTGATGTGGATAAAATGCCTAATTGAAGTTTATATGGGGTGGCATTTTAGGCTATTCTGAATTCCTAAGAGTTATTAGCGTTGGCTGGTGTGTGTGTATGCAAAGCAGCCTCTAACAGTCCTGAAAGAGGAAGGACATTAAAAAAAAAAAATCAGTGAAACTATTTTGGAACCCCATTTGCAGTCTCCTTTTTGAAAAAATATTTGGAAGGTATCTGAAATCCAGTGGCATCTGTCAGGGAGTGAAAGTAAAGGCAGGGAGTGAGGGACTCTTGGCTTGAGCAAACACAGCTCTAACGCTTCTCCCTCAGGAAGCTGGGGCCACATCAACAAGAGTGAGGACAGTGACGGTAGCAGGTGTGTTTCTTTGCCCCAGTTTGGCAGGGGCTGGGCCGTAGGAATTTAGGTCACAAGGGACTAGCGGTCCCTTCCTAAGGTTAAGGCTGGTGAAGCAAAAGACCTCAGAGTAGAGAAAGTGAGGAGCTCAGAGTCTGGACCTCTCTTGGAGAGTATTGCTCAGCCCTGCGGTGTTTGGAGGGGCTTGTGCTGTGGGCAGAGGGGGCCCTGGCACTGGCTCTGGCACTAAGGGGCAGTGTGACCTGAGCTCTCTGAGTCTCGGTCTTCATATGACAAATGTCTGGGACCTCCTGCAGCACCCGGACGGAGTCTCCTCTGTCGCTCTTTCCAGAGCCTAGCCCAGCGCCTGGCACCAGCTCCTCCCAGTGCCTACTGATTGCTGGAGACTATGCGACTGAATACATGAAATGGGGAAGGAGTGGTCATCGAATGGCCTCTGAGGTCCCACTACCTCTGCCACTCTAGCTCAGGGAGTGCCAAGGGACAACCTGAAGGAAATACGCTGTGGAAATAGTAATGGCTCCATGGCTCCAGCCTCACCCTGCAGTCAGTTTTCCAAGCGCCGTGAGTGTGGCAATTGTCAGGGCCAACAGTCCCCTGGGGCATCCCTCTCAATCCCGGACCTACCGTCCTTAGCCAAGTCCAGCCAGACAAGAAGCCCTTCATTTGACGAGTGCCTCCTTCATGCCAGAAACCTGATATGTGTTATCTCACTTAAGCTTCATGAAAACCCAGTTAGGTCCTAGTCCCATTTTATACGTGAGGTAACTGAAATTTAGGCACGCTAAATAATTTGTCCAAAGTCTTAGAGTTTAGTATGAGGCAGCATCAGGATTTGGAATTAAGTTTGATTCTAGAACTCATGCCTTTAATTTATAGAATATAGAGTATTATTCTACATTTCAAAAGCAAACAAACAAAAAAATCAGAGAAAACTTTTCTTGGGGAGTGGGTGCAGACCTGGGAATGAGGAGGGCTCCTGGAACTGAAGTGATGGGGAGACTGAGCAAAGAGCCACGGGGAAAACTTGGACTCTGTAAAGAATGGCCGAGCTTCCTCTGCCGGGGTGCACACTCAGGCTGTTGCCTGCTCTCAGAGAGTATGTGTAAGTGAGTCTTTTAGCCACAAAATTGCCAGACTGGGGTCCAGAACGTCAAGATTTGAGGGCCGCTTCCTCAAGTGTCATCCTTATACCTCCCAGAGCCTTCTTTCTCCTCTGTAAAAGAAGGCCAGTAACAATCACCCTATTTGCCCATAGAGTTGTACAGAGTGTTGAAGAAATAATACGTGAATGTACCCTGGAAAACCTAATGCGACTAGGAAACATGTTATTACTGGACCTCCCAGGCATCTCCTCAGCTCAGGGCTGGCTCTCTGAAGATGCTCTGGGGGGTCCGGGTGGGAGGGTGACTGGTCATGCTCTCTGCTCTCAAACACTTCTGAATAGAGCATCCTGACCTCTAAATCCCCCTTAAGATCCAAGATACACTGATGGGGGCAAGCGTGCCAGGCCAACAAATGCCACTGTTGTTGACTATTCAGAAAAAAACAGGAAATGTATGTAATTCTCTTCTCAAAGCCCTGTGTCATGAGTCAGAGCTGATGTTCTTCTATCAGTTTAATCCTGTAATCTTAGGCTGCTGGGAAGAGACTTTTCTGGCAGGTGATAAACTCTGAGAAACCAGCTTTCCAAAACCAGAGGCTTAAGTTTCTCCCATGCATTTGTGTTTTCCCTCCCTTTCCAACTTTATTAAAAAACCCAACAGTTCAGGGATGGAATTCAGAGCCACCCCTGGGCTAGCCTTTGTCTGGAGAACTGCGTGGCTTCCTTTTTACAAGGGCAGTTTGAATTCCGCCACAGTTGACCGCAGTTCCATTTTCAGCCCAACTAAGTTTATTAATGTGCTCTCAGGGCTTGGGGTCTGCTGTTTGGGTTTTTTTCCCCCTCTTCTTAGTGTAAAGTCAGCAGTCCTGATGAAAGAAACTAAAGAATGTCGGTGGTATGGAATGCTTTTATGAAAAGCATTGAGTGGGCTTATTTGAAGATGGAAACAGGTTGTAAAAATGTTAAAAGCCTTTCAGAAAGTAAAGCAGTTGTATCTGTAGAGAGCTGGGCTTTTCCTATACTTGGCTAAAGCTTAGTTACTTGAGATACTTTCTGTTTGTTCCTTGACTCAGTCTCTTAAGGTGTGATTCAGCCTAGACTCAGGCTGTGTCCCTATAAGAAAAATGAAGTTAAATCTTCGGACAGCTTTTCAGAAAGTTGAGACCCTCTCACATTCCCCTCATTGAAGAAAAAAAATGAGGATTTTTTTGAGCTGACTTTCTACATTGATCTTAAAATTGTCCAGACCTAGTACAAAGAACCTGCATTTTGCTTCTACTTCATGGTCTCCAATCAGAAATCATGTCATATCATCAGTAGTTTCATCATTTTCAAGAAAGTGAAACTGTACTCATTTATTTAACTGGAAATTCAGCTCCCAGATTTTATTTCCCAGTAGCTGCTGCTAAGTTGAATTTTCACTTTTAATTTTCATCTCTTTCCACTTAGCACTGCTCATAAAACATCTTATAGTAGGAAGCCAGTTCTTTCACTAACTTCCTATCTTGGTCTTTCTCCTAGCCCACTGAAGGTTGTAGGTGTAAGGCTGGGCATCAGGACCAGAGATGATGCTTGCAAGCCTGTCACTGACACTCACCCAACGACAGGCTTTCTGGACCTCAGTCTCCTCATCTGTGAAATGAGACCAGTACCACCTGTGACTTCACAGGGCTGTCAAGATCATATGAGATTCATGAAGATGGATTTACACATACTGGGTGGTCATTATTACTGTGATTCCACTCTCCTCATTTCAGGGGAGGGGACTCATAATGTTGCTGTCAGTGCAACTTAGCCCCATAAATCAGGAATTAACTGGAACCCTCAAGAAGTTCAGGTCGGTCACAGATTCTTTTGTACTTTGATTGACCTCTGGGCTCTTGACACACCAGATCAATTCCACCCCACTATTTGCTGGCACCAGCTTGTCTCCACTGGTCTTAAGTACTTGAGAAATAACCAGTTCTCACACATGAAAACATTTCTGGTTTCTGTGGTGTCCTGGCTGTGTACTTCCTCCTCCCCAGGCCGGGTAACTCTTGGAACCACTGACCCTGTTCCATGCCCAGCCAGTCTGAAAAAGGAAGAAATCACGAGCTCTGTACAGTGCGATAGAACACCCAATATCAGAGTCATCTAGGTCAGATCTTCATTTTGTAATTGAGTAAAACAGGGTCCATCTAGGAAGGTAAAGTGACGTGCACAAAGCCAGAAAGCTGATGAGTGGTCAAGCTGTTGACCACTTACCTGCTACTAATTTTGCTCCATCACCAACAGAGACTAAACACCATGAAGCTCAACCAACAAGGCAAATGGAGAACAGAGCCACTGGCCAGGTAGTAAGAAGTCACTAATCCTAGTAACCTGCACCCAGCACAGAGGAGGCTTTGATAGGACTAAGACAGGGAGGGAGTATAGAAGGAAGAGAACAATGGGGAGAAAAGACCCAGAAGGAGAGAGAGAAAGGTGTGGTTAAGAGGAAGGATCTGCAGATCTGATAGCTGCCACAAGTGCTGGGTGTAGTATCTTATTCACACTGTGTGTCTAGAGTGCTGCCTACGATGTTGCCTCTGAAACCATTCAGACAACAACTGCAAAACCCACCCCCACCCCAGCCCTCATCCAGGGTATCCTCAAGCAATAGCTTATATGTTGTAGCATTATTCCACAATAAATGCTAAATGCAAAACAAGGGGACAGTCATACCAATTTCTCCTTCTTTTAAAGAGACAGAGGCCCCAAACAGATGCGAGTATCACCCATAGTGAAATAGATGGATGCATTGAGAGCATATCCAGATATTCTAGTGCTGGATTTTATTTTTCTGGCTCCAGTAAGAGTTAAGCAACTCCTTTATTTGCAAGGAAGCATATGTGATTTGGTAATGAAATTAGGGAAAAGAAAATGGTTAGGAGGAAAGGAAGTAAGTCGATGAGATCAGAGAAGAACCATTCCAGCAGAAAGGACGTTGGGAAGGGAAGAGATTTCCCCATAAAGTCCCTTTTCCCCACTGCCTCGGAGTCTGGCCAGTGACATCCAAGCATTCAAGTCATTCAGATCCCCTCATCGGTCCCTTTTCTATCACGTAAACCACTCTAAAATCGGAAAATCTTGGTCTAGGAAGGACTGTAAAATTTATCCGATCCAACCACCACTCGTGCTGACAAACAGGCAGAGGGGGCTAGGAGTATCAGTATGCCCGCGTCTCCCAGCTGGGGATACTGAGGCTCAAGGACATCTAGGGCTGTAAAAGCTCTCAGTGCCCTGGCCCCTAGACCAAGAGTCATTCTCTCAGTTATTTGACCTGGCTTCACACTCTCGCTTCCCCCCTACGGTAGGTCGGTATCCCCGGATGAAAAGCAGAGAAATCCGCGAACTGCCGGAGGAAGAGTCAGAGCTTGAGTCACAGGTAAGAGAGAAAAGCGTGTGAGAAACTTGGGACAGGACGTTTCAGGCCCAGGAGCTCGGCACCGGTGCCGGGAGCCCTCTCCGCCTTCCGCCCCAGGGCAGCGAAAAGAGCGCGCGCCTCCCTCAAACTTTCCCAACCGACTTTAGCTCCCGGCTACCTGCGCGGTTTTGCCGCCCAGCGCTCTAGGGTGTGTACGGCGACCCCCAGCGGCCGCGCCTCCGACCCCGGCTCGCCTGCCCCGGGCCCATTCATTCCGTTCTGCCCCCGGAGCGGCTCTTCCGTGAGCTCCGGCCTCCGCGCTTCTCGGGACGGCTGGGGTCGGAAACATGCCTGCGCACGGAGCGAGGGATGGAGCAAGCCAGCGGGCCGGAGAGGCTGGGACGCCCGCGCACCCAGCTCTTTTCTGGTGCCCAGGGGTGAATTACGCACGAGGGCTGAGAGGGGCCGCGCTCCGAGGCCGCCCGAGGGGTGCCGGACCTCTCCGTCACCAGGAACACCTCGCGCCCCAAGTCAAAAGAGAAAGTTGTTTGCGAGAAAGTTTCTAAAGCGCCGAGGAGCGGTGGTGGCTGGGAGAAGTTCAGCCAGAGTTCTTCCGAAGCCGAGGGCTGGGGGCAAGGCTCGGGGTGGGCGCGGTGGTCGGGGACTGGTTACCAGGGGGGCGCAAAGGAATGAAAGCTAGGCACCCTTGCCGCGCTCACGCGCTCGGCTTCTAGCGCTCACCTCCTGTCTCCACTCTGGGCGGCCAGGGTCCGGAGGGCTGGCGGGGTCGGGGCGGGGGCTGGCTGGCTGGCTGGCTGTGGGGCCGGCGGGCAAGCACGGACTGCGCTCGGCCGGCGCGCGGTCTGGCGGGTCCGCTGCTGCGGTGGCGGCGGCGGCGGCGGCGGCGGCGCGGGGAGAGCGCTGTGCTGTGCGCGCCTCCCTGCGTGCGACTGTGGCCGGGAGTGCGTTGCATCACCCCTTTTATAGCCCTCTGGCTGGCGGCGAGCCCATTTACTCCGGGTTACCAGTCCTGGGCTGACGTAATGCTATTAATAGCTTCCCCGGAGAACCAGCCGAACAAGGCTGGGCCGGGGGAGGAGGGGGGAGGGGCCAGCGAGGAGGAGGGGACGGGGGGACCGGTGATGCAAGCTCGGGGAGGAGCCGGCCCGGGCGCCTTCTCCCGGCCTGGAGCGCCGGGGCGCACGCACTCGCCCGCCCTCTCTCTCCATATCAGGACCGGAGCCGCCCGGGCTGGCCGCCAGATGTGCGTACTCACTGCTGCGTGTTCGAGGCATGAGCCAATGGTGCCCAAGCCAGAGGCATGACTCCACCGCGCTGGCATCTCTCCCTCCGCTAGTTTGGGGAAGGGGGGGTCGGGTAGAGAGGCGGGTCCCGGCAGCTGTCCAGACTAGGTGAGGCTGGGAAACGGGCAACGACCTTTCTCTAAAGTGCGTGGTCATTTTCTGGAGCTTCAGGAAAATATCCTTTTCCCAGCCAAATGCCTTCTCAAGTAAGACGGCCGCGTAGGAACAGCAGCGTTGGTCCGTGGCGTGGGAGAAGTGCTCAAACGCTCCCTGCGCTGAACCCGCACCGTTACCCACCGGGGTGACCTAGGCGGCGGGGGCCGTGCGAAAGTGTGTCCGTTAACCCAAGTGCGGAGGGCACATCCCGCTGGAGCTCACAAGAGGAAGCACCTCCTGGCGAGTTGGGAACCCGACTCCGAGGCGAGGGCGAGTGCTAGGACCGTATGGATGAGGGTTTTTTTGTTTTTTAACAGCTACAAAGCGTTTGAAATTGACATTGAAACGAATAAGCCCGTGGGAAGATGAGCGACCTGGAGAGGTAACTCTGAGAGGGGCTAAGACTGGAGCCCAGAGGCCAGGGAGAGTCGTAAAGGCCGGGCGAGGGTCGCCTCGCCGTCAGGCAGTGTTGAGGGAAAATCCATTTTCGGCTTTCACGTGCTTTTCCGCGCCCAGAGAGGACTGGTTGGGACCTGACAGCCCGGACTGGAGACGCACTGACCGCAGCCGAAGTGAAGCCCCGTAGCGGGAATCCTTTCCTCCCCAAAGCTGGGTGGAGGGAGGGGCGGGGTCTTGTGGCCCAGATTCCAGCCGAAGCTTCAGCAGAACTGAACTTGAACCTTAAAATCGATTTCCCAGTTCCGATTCCCCGACCCCACCTGTCTGGGATTCGAGAGCAGCAGAATCAGGGACCTTCTCGACCGCTCACCGACAAATATAGGTGGATGCGAGTGCGGCCCGCCATGTTTCGTACCTACTCGGGAGGAGACCCGCGCGCGCCCGTGGGGTGGAGGGGGACCTGCTTCCACCTGCCTTTAGGTAGAAAGGCGGTCCAGGTCACACTTTGGTAACTGGGGTGGGAACTAGAAGGGTCTCAGAGCCCAGATCTTTCCCGCAGCCCCGCCCCACCTGCAGCCCTTGGCTGTTAACAGTTGTGGATGGAGGGACCTGTCTGTCCGCCTGCCTGCGTGTCTGTCCTCCGTACAAAGACCGAGTCTTGTACCCCGGGGAACCTGTCCCTCGCCTCAGCCTCTCTTAATTGCTCAGCAGCCTGGGGCAGATACCCTCAAAGGTGCAGACGAAACTCAGCCCCCTGCACCTGGGTCCCTCCCTCGAATCCGAACCTCAACCAGAACACCCTCTCCCCAAAACTTCAGGCCCAGGGCAACGCAGAGCGGCCTTAGAAGTCCCCCCGCCTCCGGGAGCCCCGGATTTCCCTGTGGGATCATCCGGAATGTTGCCTGGGATCTCACTGGGTTTCCAGCGGAGTCGGGGTGGGGTGTGGGGGAGCGTGGGGCGGTTGTTTTTGCTTTTCTTTTTGCCCTAGTAACGGGCTTCCTGGTCCTACCCCCACGCCCCCACACCCCGCCCTCCTGCCGACGCACCCGCCGCAGGTAAACCCCGGGCGTGTCAGCACAGCCCCTGAAACACAACAAGAGCGGGAAGGGCGTTTAGAAATTTACGTGAATTATTTGGGATCCTCTACAGATCTTTTCTATCTGCTTGTCCACTGCCCTCGAATGAATTGCACTATTATAAAATGAAACGGGGGGGGGGGAGAAAGTGTGAAAGCTTTCTCCCCCTCTCCCCACTTTTTCCCTCTGTGCAATGCCTACAGAAACCTTTAACCAGTTTACATTTCAAACTGAGATTCCATTAATACACCCAAGCCAGATTTGTAGAGGTTTTGTCCCATTCTTAAGGGGAAATTCAACTTCGGGCATAGGTAAACAGCGAGACCAGTCTCCACAAACACAATGCAAGAGACAGGTAATTAAGACAGAGAAACCCACAACCCCTGATTGGTTTATTTTTCTTACCATGATGCCTCCCCTCCTCTTATTGAATGTTTCATTCTAATAGTTCTTGGTTTTGAACCTCCAAATCACACCTGGATAGAAATGCTGTCAGGTGCCAGACAGACATCTGAGCCTCCCTCTCCCACTGAAACTCTAAAAGAATCTTGACTGATTTGTAAGTCCAGCCTTGTGAATAAACTCTTATACAAGGAAAACAAAACCTACTGCTGCCTGCCTCCCTGCGCCCAGCTCCTAGGAGAACTGTGACATCTGCCTAAAGGGAGAGAGGCTGGGAAAGAACAGGGGAAGGTAATAGCCCCAAGGTGTGTGCCCGGAGGTTGTGATCAATAGCATCTGAGTTCTGTGCATCCTCATTTTACCCTGACTTTGCTTACTGCCACCAGTGTCCAGCATGCACACTTTGTACCATCTAGAAGAGGGCAAAGAAAGCTACCCAGATCGAAATGCTTCTCTGCACCAAGCATGCCTCCCTCCTCTGGGAGAAGGAAGCCCTGGGTAGGGTTATTTCAGGGGTTAATCCTCAGTGAAAGAGGGTTAAGCAGAGGCTTGAATATTGCTGGGGTTTTACCCTGGAGAACCGCCTGGGGAATCCACATTCAGGCCAGCCCCCCTGTGTTTGCTGAATGAGATAAGAACTGGAAACTTCATGTTGGGGCATGTGCAAAAGGAAGGGAGAAAAGTTAAAAGGGAAGGGGATGGAACTAGGCAGCTAAAAACAGCCCACTGTGGCAACAGAATCTAAACATCAAAACATTGCAGGGAGCCAAAAGAGGGGGGAAAAAAAGTTCGGGAGATATTTAAAGGTTTTAGCAGTTTCTGAGTTCAGGGAACAGTTCCTTCCCAGTCCTTCCCCAACCCCCATTCTTCTTCAAATCTCAAGACTGTATTTGTTCACCCAGCTCTGGAGAGGCAGGCAAGACAAGTTGAAATCAGCCGGGGTACTAACAGCCCTGTCCTGACTCAACACACTTCTTCACCTCAGAAAGGGAGTAGGGTGGATTTTCTTCTTCTCTCTTCTGCTTTCCAAAGCGCGCACTTTCTATAAAGTCAGTCTGAAAGTGGGGGATAATAATTGAAGAGTATTTTCCCTCAGGAAACGTGGGGAAGCTCTGTGCACTGGGCTCTGAACTGTGGAAAGTGGCACTTCGCTTTTGGATTCATCGCTTAGCAGCTGTGTCACCTTGGATAAGTCATTTCACCCCCTGCGTCAGTGTCCTCAGCTGAAAAGTGGCACTGATAATAACACCTAACACATAAGGCTTCATTGAGGATGGAGCACACAGCCAGTCCTCTGCAGTGGTGTCATTAATTACAAATCAAGGAAGGCATTTCGGGGATACCCCTAAATCTCTCCCAGAGCCCATTCTGCCCCTCTAGTCAGTGGCAGGGTCTGTGGAGAAGTGGCGCAGTGTCCAGCAATGGGAGCAGGGTAAGACTCCACAAAGAAAACAGTGAGAGAGAGGAGTTCTTGTGGTGGCTCAACGGAAATGAATCTGACTAGTAACCATGAGGATGCAGGTTCCATCCCTGGCCTCACCCAGTAGGTTAAGGATCCAGCGTTGCTGAGAGCGGTGGTGTAGGTCGCAGATGTGGCTTGGATTTGGTGCTGCTGTGGCTCTGGCTACAACTCTGACCCCTAGCCTCGGAACTTCCATATGCTGTGGGTGTGGTTCTAAAAAGACAGACAGAAAGGAAGGAAGAAGGAAAGAAGGAATGAAGGAAAGAGAAAGAAAGGCAGAAAGGAAAGGAAGGAGGGAAGGAAGGAAGGGAGAAAGGGAGAGAGAAAGGAAGAAAAAAAAGAAAGGTTCTTGAATGGAGATCTTCTGCAGACGCATCTTACAAGTCCCTGGCAACCTCTCCTGCGAGAGCTGGAGGGAGAGAAGGCATCAGGGGGAAAGCACTGGATAGCACAAAGAACAGACTCGTTTCATTTTCTTTTTTTTTATAATGATTTTTTTTCCATTATAGCTGATTTTTTATAATGATTTTTATTTTTTTCCATTATAGCTGATTGAGACCCATTTAAGTAATCTCTCTTTCCCTCCAAAAATGGCAGTTAAGAAATGTTGTCCAGGAGTTCCCTGGTGGCTCAGTGGGCTAAGGGTCTGACGTTGTCATGGCTGTGGCTCAGTTGCTACAGCTGTGGCACGGTTCCATCCCTGGCCCCAGAACTTCTGCATGCTGCAGGTGAGGCCGAAAGAAAGAAGGAAAGGAAGGAAGAAAAAGAAAGAAAGAAAAGGAAGGAAGGAAAGAAATGTTGTCCAACTTGATTTTGAAACACAGCCTGTGGGCCTGCAGCTTTCCTTTCTCCCCCCCTCCCCCACCACACACACTTCTTCTGCTCTCCCTCTCTCTCTCTCTCAACATTTCAGAGGAATTTTACCAATGGACTTGGTGCCTTGCTAGATAGGAAAGAGGTATGAGTAGAGTGCTCCAGGAAGAGATTGCATATTTGGGGACCTTCTTGCGTGCAGTCCATCTTCTATGCCGTAGACGCCCACCTTGGACCATAGGACCAAAGCCCAGGTAGCAGCATTTCCCATTTTAAATGGGGATCCTGGAGCCCTAGGGCATCCAAGATTGAAGTCTCCAGAAACCAGGGGATTAGTAGGACTCAGGAGACCTAGGACCCACTCAAAGTTTTCCCTCCAGACAACCGAGTTCGTGTAGGTCGTAAACACTTCACCTGTGTTCCAGTCTATAATTTATATTTAATATTTACTCCCCCCAAAGTGTTGTAAGAAGCAATGAAGTAACAGATGTGAGAATTATTTACAAATAATTAAAAAAATCATACTTTTAAAGATTCCTTTGGGTGGGTGTTCCCATTGTGGCTCAGTGGTAATGAACCCAACTAATATCCATGAGAACACAGGTTCGATTCCTGGCCTCATTGAGTGGGTTAAAGAATCACATTTTCCTGTGGCTGTGGCAGAGGCCAGTGACTACAGCTCTGATTTGACCTCTAACCTGGGAATTTCCATATGCTGCAGGTACAGCCCTAAAGAGACCAAAAAAAAAAAAAAAAATTCCTTTGGAGAGCTAATATAAATTTGTTTGTCATTATGAAAATTTGGTAAATGAGTAACAGAAAAAGATTACCATAATCTCAACACTGTCAGCATTTTAGTGTCTTTCCCTCTGGTCTTTTTCTCATGCATGTGATTTTTTTAAAACAAAATTGTGATTGAGATTGTGAGCAACTTTGAAATTTGTTCTTTTGCTTATTACTCCGAATTGTATGTGGTCTTTATTACCATAATTTTTTCTTACAACATGTTGCCTATTTTATTGTGAAATGTGGCATACATACAGATGATTATAAGTACTTATATACTCATTTTAATAATAAACTTCAAGGACCTACCACCTAAGGGAAGAAGTAGACCATCACCTCCAATACTTAAGAAGCCCCCGTGTGGCCATTTCTGATCAGACTCACCTCTCTAACTTCCAGAGGTAACCAGGTATTTTATTACCATAATTTTTAATGGCCAATTGTCTTGATACAGTTTAGTCAGTCATTCCCCTACTTTTAGCATTTAAAGTGTTGCCAATATTTTGCTAGAGTGCTCTAAAAATTAGAATCCTTATTACGGGAAGAGCCATCAAATTCCATCATTGCCCAGGTTGTTTAAATGAGATTTGAGAAGGGGTCTTGATTTCTGTCTTCCTATGATAAGTGGGGCATAGCAGAAGATGGAAGGACCCTTCAATACTCGTCACCACCTGAGCATTTTCCTTGTTTCCTAGCATCCAAATAAACAAAATCCTGAGGCACTTTCCTCATGGAGCAGCTCCTTTAATCCTTTCTCTTTCTACCTTCCCATCCTCTTTTCTTTGTCCTCCTAAGAACAGACAATCCTGTCTGCAGCGAGGGGGTGGTACCACAGCAGAAGAGATGGAGTAATGCTTCTAGTGCCTTCCAGGCAGTAGCTCACTGTGGCTTAGGTAGCACCTCCGCCCTGGCATCTCTCTGCCAGCTCAGCATTGAGCATCATGGGTGGCGGCGGTGATACTAGGTAGGGGACCACTGGAGCAGGTCCCTGGAGTCTGGTGGCACTGATTCTCCCAACCACAAAACAGCAGAGCCAAAAGGACCTTGGAAGTCACCCACCTTCATTAACGTGGGCATAAGCATTTACATGGGTACACCCTCGTGCCCCAGAGCCAGGAGGCAAGCAGAGGGCATCTTACTGGAATGTGTGTCCCATTAATGAGTTAATGAGTGCTTTACATATTGTTTTATGTGTGGATATGTTGGATTTAAATATGTCATAAGAATTTTTAAGGAAAGGAAGAAGATATCAAATCCATTTGGAGCTTGGGATGGGCTGCCAAGAGTTAAAGTCCTAGGACCTTGGGAGGACTGGTTCCCTCTCATCTGCCTTGAAGTGTAAAATAATGTGAGCAAATGCTATTAAGTAGCACTCACTGCTTTCCAGACCGTGGCTTAAGCCCTGTGCATATAGCTACTGCCTGTTATCCTCATAATAACCCTGTGAGGTGAAGACTGTGAACATCTCCATTCTGTAGATGAGGAAACTGGGGCAAAGAGAGAGTAAACAGTTGTCAGAGGTTACTCAGCTAGCGAGTGCCAGAGCAAGATTTGAGCCCAGGCAGTCTCGCTGCCGAATCTGGGTGCTTAACCGCAGCACCTGCTGCCTCTCAGCAGATGCTCACAGGAAAACCTGGGGAGCTCTGATGTGGTTCAGCGTGCTCATTTGATGGTTGGGCAGTTGAGTTCAGAGAGGAAAAGCAGTTCTTCTTAGCATTCTCCAGAGTCATAAATTCTTTTTTTTTTTTTTTTTTTTTGCCTTTTGTCATTTTATGGCCGCGGGTTTATGGCCGCACCCGCGGCATGTGGAGGTTCCCAGGCTAGGGGTCTAATCGGAGCTGTGGCCACTGGCCTGCACCGCAGCCACAGCAACGCAGGATCCGAGCCGCGTCTGCAACCTACACCACAGCTCACGGCAACGCCGGATCGTTAACC
>PVHT020000175.1:22914566-22945523 GCA_004024745.2 Catagonus wagneri
GTCATAAATTCTTACACCAAAAGGAACCTAGCAGGAGACATCTGAGCCTGCTGTTTGCCCATTGCCCCAGGAGATGCTCCATTTGTTAAGATGGGGCCAAGGTAAAGAACACCTGATGGTGAGAGGGACAGACAAATTTTAAGGGCATCCAGTACGCATGGCTGATCCCATACAACATTCCCAGAGCTGAAAGACCTGAAAGAGTGAGTGGCCGAGGGTGGGAACCAGGGAGGGCAGAAAGAACCGTGCACCTGTACCTTTTCCCTTCCTTATGGCTTGTTCTTGAAGCTACCATGTCACAAAGAACCCTGACATCAGAAATGTCTAGAGCCCAATGGAAAGCCCATCTCTCAGACTGACTTACTGATTTTAAAACAACACAAAGCAAAACAAAAATCAGTGTGAGATCAGGTCATATTTAGTCCTTACTATTTACTGAGCACATGCTACACACCAGGTATAATGGTAAGCACTTTTAAAAATACCCACTATCTTATTTCGTCCTTGTAGTAATCTTGTGAGATAGGTATTATTATTTCAGTTTTACTGATAAGGATATCAAAGTTTAGAAATTTTAAGAAAATTTCTCTTAGGCATTGGTCTCAAACACCAGTCTGACTTCCTTCAAAACTTTTGTTAAGCTCTACTATCCACCCAGTTATTTTTTTTTCCTTTCTTTAGGGCTGCACCCACAGCATATGGAGGTTCCCAGGGCTGGGGGTTGAATCGGAGCTGCAGCTGCCAGCCTACACTACAGCTCACGACATCACCAGATCCTTTAACCCACTGAGTGAGGCCAGGGATCGAACCCTCATCCTCATGTATACTAGTCGGGTTCTGAACCTACTGAGCCACAGTGGGAGCTCCCGTGCTCTTCACCCAATCTTGGAGAGCTTTATACGTGCTTATTTTCCTTTAGCTGCCCCTCTCTTGTTGAAGAGGAGCACCCACCTCCCTTTACCAAAGTCTTTTTGAATGCATAGAACTTTCTAGTGTTGACCTTACCACACCTAAAGTTTCAGAAGACTCCCACATGACAAGTTCCAGATCTCTGTGCCCTCGTGACACTATCCTGTCTGCCAAATTTGCAATTATTCCATAATTTGCTTTAACCACAAACATAAGCCCTATTATTGACTGAGTAAACTGAGTAGGGCTTTTTGGACTTTTATTCTGTTTCCCAAAATACAATGAACTGAAATGATCTGATGATGAACTTGTACTTGAAACTGGAGTGGCTAAGGGTGGAGTGAGTCACTCCGGTGAGTTATACCTACCAGTCAATCCTTCAGATTCTGTCCTGTTGCCAGATCCTGGGCTGGGCAGTATGTTTAGACATTGTGGAGTTACAAGGGCAACCTGAGAGCATCCTTTGCCCTTGAGGAGTTTGAAATCTGTTTAGGTGGCAAATTAACATGCATGAAACAGTATTCAGCATGTAGTGTGTGTGGTATAGTATATGTGTGTGTATATTTAAAATAGGTGCCCATTAAATGTTTGTTGAAGAATATATTTTAGCAAATATTTAATGGGTACCTACTACGTGCTGGGTATTGTGTCAGGAGTTGCAGAGGCACCGTGATGCTTCCCTGCCTGGAAGATGCTCGCAGCTCATGGGGAGACAGAATTTGATACCTAGTAGGTTGATGTAATAAGGTCTAAAGTGGGGCAGGGAAGCTCTGCCCAGGAGAGCTGATGAAGGCTGATGGACAAAGTGACTTTTGAGCTGGATGTTGAAGCTGAGCATTTTCTGGGCAGGGGAGGAGGGCAGGCGTTCCGGGCATAGAGACATGTATACGCAGAGGCTATGGGTGCCAGGAAGTCAAGGACTATGCCCTGCTCAGCTCTGTGTTCATTCCCAGCTCCTTGTATCATTCCAGGCATATGCCAGGCTCACAGTAAATGTGCATACAGTGAGTGAAAATACTGAATTGAGGAAACTTGTAGCAGGTTTGGAGCATGCTGAAGCAGCTGCTGAAGAGTATGCCTGGGGGGGGGGGTTGGGACAAGTGGGGGGAAACAGATTGTGATAGGCCTCGAAAGTCATAATAATAACTTTGGACTGTGTCCCAGGACAAAAGGGAGAGGTGGGCCCCAGGGTCTTGCGGCAGTGGGTGGACGCAGCAGATGTGGTTTGGGAAGACTGCCAGTACCAGTACCGGGCTGAGGATGGGAGAGGAGGATGCGGGTGGAGGCATCAGGAAGCTGCAGCACTGGTCAGGTGAGGGGATCACAAGCCAGATGAACTGAGAAGACGATGATATCCCACTCCCCTGTGTTATTTATTAAATGTAAAAATCATCCTTGAAACGTACTGCTCTTAAATGTGTAGAAAGTAAAGCAGCTTTTTGTTCCCTGGATAGTTTCCTTTCAAAGTTCAAGATTCCTTCATTACAGTTGAGCTTCTCTCATTTGGGGGGCTGTTTCTCACTTTACCAGAGTCTTAAGCAGGTGACTATTAGGCTATGGGTGTGAAGCAGTGCTGCCTGAACTGAGGTAGGGTCAGTGAGGTGAGCAGAAGAAGATGATTTGTGGACACTTCCAGGCAACTGCCTTTGGATTTGGCACCAGCTTGGCTTTAGGACCGATAGAGAGAGGAGGAGTCCCCGCCTTAGGTGTTATAGGGCAGAGAGTGGGGGTGGGGTTGGGGGTGATTGGTATTGGAGGGGCTATGAGCAGGAAAGGAACTAATGGGTTCATTTGGGGATACAGTTTTTAGCAGTAGGATGTCAAAGAAGGCAGTATCCACTGAGCACCAGCTTATCAGGGACATCAAAGTGACAGAAAGACTCAGAGCACAGAGGGGACAGAAGGAGGAAGGGTGGCCAGGCTGGGCCCTGCAGCTCAGTGTAGGGATTGATGGAGCCTGCTCTGGATGATTGGAAATTTATCGTTAATGACCAAGTACCATGTAAACCTGCTCCCACTGTCTCACAGCCTGCTTCTGTGTTTTCCATCAGGATTTTGACAGTAATATTGACCACAATTCAACAATAAGAAAACAAATAACCTTATTTAAAAAGTGGGCCAAAGTCTTTAACAGACACCTCACCAAAAAAGATTTTCAGATGGCAAACTAGAATATGAAAAGATGTTCCATCATCAGGGAAATGCAAATTAAAACAACAGTGAGGCACCACCACACAGCTATTGGAATGGCCAGACCCCGGAACCCTGACACCACCATATGTTGGTGAGGACATGGAGCAATAGGAACGCTCATTCACTGCTGGTGGAAATGCAAAACGGTGCCGCCACTTTGGAAGAGAGTTTGACAGTTTCTTACAAAACTCGTATTTATTCTTACTATGTCATCAAGCAGTAATACTCCTTGGTATTTACCAAAAAAAGTTGAAAACGTGTCCACACGAAAAACAACACACAGGGAGTTCCCTGGTGGCTCAACAGGCTAAGGATCTGGCATTGTAACTGCTGTGGTTCAGGTTAGCTCTCTGAGAACTTCTGCATGCTGTGTGTGTGACAAATACACACACAAACCTGCACGTGGATGCTTACGGTCTCTTTACTGGTAATCACTAAAACTTGGAAGCAATCAAGATGTCTTTTAGTAGGTGAATGGATAGGTAAACTGTGGTACATCCAGACAGTGGAATATTATTCAGTGATGAAAAGAAATGAGTTATCAAGACATGAAAGACCTTAAATACGTGTTACTGAAAGAAAGAAGCCAATCTGAAAAGGCTACATACTGTATGATTCCAACTATATGACATTCTAAAAAAGGCAAAACTATGGAGACAGTAAAAAGATCAATACTGGCCAGGGGTTGGGTGTGTATGTGTGAGTGGGACATGAATAGGCAGAGATTTTTTAGGGCAGTGAAAATACTGTGTATGATACTGTAATAATGGACACATATTAATTATGCATTGTCCAAACCCATAGAATGTACAACACCAAGGGTGAACCCTAATGTAAACCACAGACTTCGGGTGCTTATGATGTGTCAGTGTGAGTTTACCAGTTACAACAAATGTACCACTCTGATTGGGGAGATTGACAATGGGAGGGGCTCTGCATGTGGAGGGGCCAGAGAGTATACTGGAAATATCTGTACTTCCTTTCCGTTTTCTGTGAACCTAAAATTGCCCTAAAAAGTCTTAATAAATAAAAAGATAATGACTCTAGCTAGCATTCTGCTAAAGTGGTTAATGGGAAATGGTGTGGTTACCAAGGAACCAGAAGTCAGTGATCCTTGGCCTGGCCTAATAGAGAACTGGCAAAGAAGATGCTCGTTTAAGTAAGAGTCTATTTTTTCAATCCTATGCTCCTCTTTAAAAAGATGTTTACAAAGAGCTTATTACCTAGGGAATGCTGTAGGGACAATATAAGTTTTAAAAAGCAAGATACATATATTATAAAGACAACAATTACAATAAAAACTATAAACAACAGAATACACGAATAGAGAGAAAAGAATAAATTTCCATAACTTATAGTGCTTTATTCTGGTTGCTGTAAGTACTGGTGGATGATTTTCCCCCCCATGTGTATGTCAGAAATTTACAACTTTTCTATAATGGGGGCAAGTTAAAAGATGAAAGTAATAATCTTTATACTATAATGAAGGTAAAAACTAGTATCATCCTGTGCCCTTCAGAGGGTATAGTTGCCTCCTTTTTTCCAGTCCTGCTCCTGAAGAATACTAAGGACTGAGAGTCTATCCAGATTAAATCTTGGCTTAATTAAGTGTATCAAGCCCTGACTGAATGCTTGCCATATTCCAGGAACTGAGATGGGATATAAGGAAGAATAAAATAGTTTCTAAGATGGGAAATGGAATGACTGATTAATCCTGAATTATTTCAGGTAGTTTTCGTCCCACTAACTTAGTATTAACTGACATCCACAAAACAGAAAGAAATCCAAAGTGTACTCATCTTGAATTGAAAACATTGTGTAAGTGGAAACGATATAGGTCTCGGATTCATGTCCTGGTTTTGCACTAATTGAATGCCCTTGGGTACTTTAATGAGGGTCAGATTCCTTCTGTGTTAATCCAGGAGCCTGTGCTAAGGGGATGGCTCCAGGAGGCAAGAGTCTGGGCTCTGACACTTGCTGGTCTGGGACACTGAAAACAGAGCTAGAAAGACCTACCTGGCAGAGTTGATAAGGCGGGGGTGGTTTGCGATATATCTATGTCTAAATTCTGAAATTTTTTCAGTTCTTCAGAACTCTGATTTTAATCTCTGCGCCTGCAGTCAGTGATAATTGATGATGATGATCGTGATGGGGATATTACACTTCAAAAGCCCCTTTTCCTTCTGTTGTCATTCTCTGTTGATCAGGGGTTCTGTAGTAGAAACATGTACCTGACTGCATAAAAGTTAGTCACTGAGGAAGTCCTGTGTTGTCCCTCTTTGCCTGGATGGACTCTTTCCCTCAGTTTCCGTCACATAACCTTGGTCTCTGTTTCTTGATCTGAAAAGTTGCCACAGTCACATAGGATTACTGTGAGCAATAAATTTATTCACTTTTTTGTCAAATACTTATTGTGTACCTGTAACCTGCCAGGCATTGTTCAAGGTGCTAGGAACAGAAGGGTGAACAGTCAGACAAAGACTCTGCACTTGGTTTTTATCAGATACCCAAACATTAATCTCTCTTCATATGTTTAATTTAAATAAAAAAAAAAAAGACTGGAGTGGAAACCCAAAAAGATTCTCAATTCAGAAGAACCAGTGTTGTCTCCTCTTAAAGAATTGGGAGCAAATTATTGACCTTTACCAGCTCATCATCCCATGTGGTGGAAGGAAGCCAACATCTTTTTTTTCCCTTTCATTTTGGTCTTGATAAGGGAAGAGGCTGGGAGAATTGGGACTGTGTACTTTCATTCTTATGTATGAAGCCCTAGTTTTAATTTTCACATTCCCCACAGCACACTTCTGCTTGGCTCTGTTACATGCCCTGACATGTAGAACCAAAGGAAACACAAAATGAAAATGAAACAATTCTCCACCTGAGTCACAGTCTGTGTTTCTCCTTTATCACCAAAGCAATGCACTCCCACACAATTGAGGCTTGTTCTATTTAGGTTTTAAAACGTCATCTTTGTAATTAAAGCACACTATTATTGCTATAGAGTAAACAATCGGAAAACACGTTCTTAGAAACATCTCTCTGATTCATAAATATTTGGATGATGAAGTCACAGAGGTGGAATGCTAACCTTGCCAACATGCTGATGATAAAGATCAGTAGATGGTAATATTACACAGTGAAAAGTTAGCTTTAGTCTGGAGCAGAAAAATAAGGTGAAAAATTGGGCTATTACTTTGTAATGATCATTTGAAATAATATAGATTTAAAAAATACTTTTTCCTAATGTTGTAATTCACTTGACTCGCATTTATTAGTATCATTTAAGAAATACTTATTGAGTGCCACCCTCCTGGTTTGACACAACGTTCCCTCTCTGCCCGTCCTTTCTGCTTGGCTGGGGCCACTCCCCCTGGCACTACCAGCTCCAACCACTTGAGGCGCTAGTGATTTCAGTTTTTCACTGAGGCTTTCCTGTCGCTATGTAGTTGTCTATGCTAGTCCCTCTTCCTGGAATTTCCTCTTCCTGGAATTTCCTCTTCCCAACTACCCAACCCTCTCTGCTTGGAAAATTGCTATTTTATCTTTAAAATTGCAGTTCCAAAGTCATGTGTGTAAATGTTAGTCACAACCAGGATTAGTCATGTAATTTATAATTTAAATGAAAATGTGGATCCCTTTGTTCAAAAAATTAAGAATTTCAAGATGGTGACCGCTGAGCATTAAACCAAGTGTGGTACCTTTTAAGAGTGAGACTGCACAGATCACAAGCTCATGGAGGCAGCCCTGGTCACACATTTTCTGTGTTTCCCTAATTCTTAGTCAATATTGTTTTTTCTTGGCCATTCATTATCTAACTACCCCAGTTCAGGTACCAGTTTACTACTTTTAATCTGGGAAAGCCATTCCCTCATACTTGTGATCCATACGCATTGAGCCACCAGTCAGAGCAAACCGTGTAAGGGGCCACTGTGACTGGTCCAGAAATGCGTTTGGAATCCAGTCAGAGCTGATGAATTCCTGGGAGCATTTGGCGGGGGAGGGGAGTGGCTACCGGAGACGCAGTTACTCGCTTTGTGGTAGACCTCAATGTAGGGCGCTGTGAGCCAGAGGTGGCTGAGGTTGTCACATGGAGCAGGAGATAAAGGACAGAACCAAGAGGTGAGGGGCTCTGAGTCAAGGTGGGCCTGCAGCCGCATTTGTCAAGCACTTTTCAATTATATGAGTCAGTAAATTACCCCCTTTTTCTTAAGCCTTTGGACTTCAGTTTTCTTACACTTGCAAACAAGAGTACTAAGGAATATGCAACTATTTGGTCCTTATACCTTTTTGTGTATATATGTTTCCCCATTGTTCTAAAGAGTTCCTTGGGAGCAAGAAGCATTTTTTTTCTCATCATCTCTGGTGCTTGGGATAGTGTTAAAATACACTTTTTTTTTTTTTGTTAGACCAACGGCTTTATTGAAAGGTCAGAGCAGAGCCCCTCTCCCCCTGTGGTCCTGGCGGCTTCAGTATCAGGCCCTGAGCATCCAGGTGTCCTGAAGCCAGAGAGCTCATTAAAATAATAATAATAATAAGTAGAATGATTATGATAGTGGATGGAAAAAAAGCAGTTGGTAATCTCATTTCTATTTCCCCAATTTCTGTTGTGAAATTTAATTAGCCGGTAAAATCAAGATATCTGTGATCCTCTACCCCACTTCCATTCAGTTTAGTACATGACAAGTCCTGGTGACCAGGCAATAGATTGGTAGGTTAATTCTGCTCACAGGTGCTGGCCACACTCTCTTCTTTCTCCTGAGGTGGGGGCCTGTGAGGGACCTGCAAAGCACATTCACCTCCCTTAGTTCCTGTTTATCCCACACAACCCTGAAAAGGGATCAGAGCGAGAAGAGTCATCTCCAGTTCACAAAATGGAAGTTAAGAGAACAGTCTGAGCAGTTTTGTCAAGATCCAGAGCTACGAAGTGCAATATGATAGCTACCTACCTGTGGCCATCGAGCACTTGAATGTGGCTAATCCAGACAGAGATGTGTTGGAAGTCTAAAGTGCACACTGGATTTTCAAGACTTAGGACCAAAAAAAAGACAATTCCTACAGCACATTAGTAATTTTTATGTTAATTAGATGTCAAAATGATGTTTTAATATATTGAGTTAAATACAGATATTATTAAAATGAATGTCACTTACTTGATTTCACTTTTATTAATGTGGCTCCTAGATAATTAAAAATTGTATATGCAGCTCACATTTGCAGCTCGTATTTTATTTCTTTTGGATAGCTGATCTGGAGCCTAGCATCCTGGCTTCTGCTCTGTTTCTATCTATAGACTTAAGCTCTCCTCTTCCCTCTTGTTACCCTCATCTGAGGCTCTTCTGCACCACTATCTGTGAACTGTCTTTTCTCTCCTTATTTCTCCATCCTTCCACCCTAATAGGACAGAATGTGTGAGAGGTAGACTGACATTTTAAGTCTGACAGTTGTTGGCTTCTGCTAATTTATCAGGGCAAAAAATAAGCACAATATCAACTCTGAATTTTGGCAAGTTGTCAGGGTTTATTTTTTAGTTCATATTCTCTGAATATTGACTTTGAAAAAATAATTTAGCTGTATTTAATTTGAAAAGAAATATAACAAAGCGTAGCTGGGAAGTTACAACAGAACATATTTTAATTCTTGCGAGTCTTTTGTTAAGTTCATGAAGTGTGTAGGCTATCTGCAGTGGGTCTTAGCCTCATGCATCGTTTCCCCCAGCTCCCATCCGCAAGGTCTGCTGGCCACCTGCTCTTCAGCCCCACTGAGCCCCCAAATAGGAAAGAGAATTCAGCTCCAGGAAGACAGCTAGATGAAACAGAAGGAAGACTGACTCTCCTGAGAGCTTAGCTATTAGAACAGGCTGGCAAGGCAGGTGGGAGAGGACCCCTTTTGGGTGGGTCTGTGTGGTTCCTAGTGGGAACCCATTTATAGGCAACTCAAGGACTAACTGGAAATAGAGAGCTGTCCTGGGTGAAATCTGAGAGCTCAAGAATTCCAGGAGCAGTGGAGTTCCTGTTGAGGCTCAGTGGTTAACGAATCTGACTAGGAACCATGAGCTTGCGGGTTCGATCCCTGGCCTTGCTCAGTGGGTTGAGGATCCCACCTTGCTGTGGCTGTGGTGTAGGTCAGCAGCTACAGCTCCAATTAGACCCCTAGCCTGGAAACCTCCATATGCCTCAAGTGCGGCCCTAGAAAAGGCAAAAAAGACCAAAAAAAAAAAAAGAATTCCAGGAGTGGAGTTCCTGTTGTGGCTTATAGCAGTAACGAATCCAACTAGTGTCTATGAGGATGTGGATGTGGGTTTGCTCCCTGGCCCCTCTCAGTGGGTTAAGGACCCGGTGTTTCTGTGAGCTGTGGTGTAGGTCACAGATGTGGCTCTGATCCTGTGTTGCTGTGGCTATGGCATAGGCTGGCAGCTGCAGCTCTGATTGGACCCCTAGTCTGGGAACTTCCATATGCCATGGATGCAGCCCTAAAAAGCATGCATGCATGCCTAAATAAATAAAAGAACTCCAGGAGTGGCTGTTCAGTGTCACAGATTGAGCAGGGACAATGGCGAGTTCTGGGAAACAAATAGACAACAGTTCTAGAGCTGAGCCTGGTGACTAAATACATACACAGACATAGATAGTGTGCTTAAGATCACTTACAAAGACTTGAGAACAGTAATTTTAAAATGCTGTATTATGAATGAGCGGATCAGGCTGGCAGCACCCAAATCCACTGATCCATCTTAGCATCTCTAGAAGCGAGACCATTGGACACCAAGGACCTCTTGCTGTGTTGTAATAGGAAGCACACAGCCAGCCCCATGAAGCGAATTGAACCTGAATCTAATATAATCTAATATAATGCCCTAGATATGACCATTGTTTTTCAGGATAGGGGATAGAGGAAGTGATTAAATAATGCTATGAGGATGCAATCAACCAAATCCAGAATGGAGGAAATCCGATGGGACAGATTACCATTTTTCTTCAACAAATAAACAGCATGAAAAAAAAAAAGCAGGAATTATCATAAATTAAAAGAGACTTGAGGCATATCGGTTGATTTCAGCACATTGGCCTTGTTTGGCTCCAGTTAAATGTAAAATGACATTTAAAGAGATAATTTTGAAAACGTGAACATAGACTAGTTAGATGATACTGCAAGAGTATTGTTAATTTTGTTAGGTATATTGTGATTATTATTTTAAATGTTTTCATCAGTCTTAAAAAAGAATGGAATTCTGATACATATTACAGCATGGTCATGCTAAGTGAAATAAGCCAGACACAAAATGACGCATATTGTATGATGCTAATTACATGAGCTATCAAAAATAGGTAAATTCGTAGGGACAAAAACTAGAATAGAAGCTACCAGGAGCTACTGTGAAGGAGAATGGCGAGTTACTGGTTTTTGTTTGTTTTTATTTTTTGACCGTGCCTGCGGCATGAGGAAGTTCCCAGGCCAGGGACCAAACTTGAGCCACAGCAGTGACAGTCATGAATCCTTAATTACACTAGGCCACCAGGAAACTCCAGGGAGTTATTGTTTAATGAATATGGGGTTTGAATTTAGGATGATAACAATGCTCTGGAGACAGGTGGCGGTTATGGTTGCACAACAATGTGAATGCCACTGAACTGTACGTTTAGAATAGATAAAATGGCAAATTTCGTGTTAGATTTATTTACCACAATTTTTTCAAGTATTTACCTGTTAAAGATATACCCTGAGTAACCTGTGGTTTGCTTTTATTTATTTATTTTAGCTTTTTTTTTTTTCTAGGGCCACATGTGTGGCATAAGGAAGTTCCCAGGCTAGGGGTCAAATCAGAGCGGTAGCTGCTGGCCTGCACCACAGCCACAGCAATGCAGGATCTGGACTCATCTGCGACCTACAGCACAGCTCACGGCAATGCCAGATCCTTAACCCACCCAGCGAGGCCTGGGATCTAACCCACATCTTCAGGTGTACTAGTCAGGTTCTTAACCCGCTGAGCCACAATGGGAACTCCCCTTGTGATTTGCTTTAAAATGTTCCTGCCCCACTCTCCCCCACAAAAAAAGTGTGGGGGGGGGTAAACAAAATAAGTTGCAAAATATTAATCATTGTTAAAGCTGGGTGATAGGTATAGGGGGATTTATATGTGTATGTTTGAAAAATGCCGCCGTTAAAAATTGTTTAAATGACTACGAAATGCCTGACTCTCAAGAGTAAGTGAATACAGTGCATATCTGTCAGCAAATTGGAAAGGCACCAGCACTGGGCCCAAGGCAGGGCTGTGGACAGCCTCTCCTGCTGCATTCCCCTAGCAGGTCCATGGGCTGCTGGTGTCTGAGGAGTGCTTGCTTTTTCAGAGCTGCCTCCCTCAGTGACAATGTTTTCCTGACCTCTGCTCTTGCTGGAACACCTAATACCTTTCTCAACCAGATTGATGAGCTTCTGGATTATATTTTTTCCGCAGACCTAAGCCAAGATATCACTTTAGATTTTGCCTTGCCACAGTGGCCTGGTAGTAAGTGCTGAGTATGGTTAAGGAACCTCTGTTGAGCGACAGGACGGTACTAGCTGCTTGGAATCCTTGTGAGGGTCCTCTTTGCCTAAGGACCCTGAGGGGGCTTCTGCGGGGGAGACTCCTTTAAAGAAAGTGAGCCTTGAAGGCACATCCTTAAGACGAGGGGGAAAGGGCTCCAGGGAGAGGAATGGGGATGTGCAAAGGCCTGGGGGCCCAGAGGAGAAATGTCTTCAGGTGGAGGACCCAGAAGGGAAGAAGAGGATGGAAAAGCTAGCTGGCATCAGATTGCGGATGATCCTATATGCCTTGCTATGAATTTCATTCTTTCAGTAAATTAAGAGCCTACTAAGGAGTATATTCTTTGCAAAGATGAGCATATGACCAAGAAGAGGGATGGTGGAGGGATATGACTTCATTGCACAACCTGGGACACCTGGCTATGGGATCCAAAGCTATTTGTTACACCTTAAATCCTAAATCGTCCTTTAAACCCAGCTTTGCAGATGTGGGTGGGACCAGGGCAAATAAGAGGCACCTGCCTAGGTAATAAAAGAAGGTTCCAGACTATAAATGAGCCTTGGTACAAGAAACCAAGTTCATCATAGATATTTCTCACTCTGTGCACTCTCTTTTCACTAAGTGTTCAGCTTACTTCCCTTGTAGCCGGCCGTAAGAGCAATGAAAGTAAGAATTATCCTGCTCCCCTAATGTTTCCCATATCCAATGCCAACCTCTTACATCCCTCAGTCAGAAACCCATGAAGCTTATATTACCATTTAAAGAAGTGTGCAGTTTTTGAAGGAATAACACATTCCCGTTGCAAAATGAAAATCTGTAGTTTTGGGAGTTCCTGTTGTGGCTCAGCAGAAACGAATCTGGCTAGCATCCATGAGGACACAGGTTTGATCCCTGACCTCGCTCAGTGGGTTAAGGATCCGGCATTGCCATGAGCTGTGATGTAGTTCGCAGATGCGGCTCGGATCCTGCCTTTCTGTGGCTGTGGTGTAGGCTGGCAGCTGCAGCTCTGATTCGACCCCTAGCCTGGGAACCGCCATATGCCACAGGTGTGGCCCTAAAAAAAAATCTGTAGTTTGGGCTCCTGGGTTCACACTGAATTCATCTTTTAAAAATATGTGCTTTTAAAAGATGTTTCCCTCTTTTACATCTTTGAAACTGAGGTAATATATTTAGGCACAAGATTTAAAATTTTCTGATAGTTTGGGAATATACTTAAGAAAATCAAGAGTGTTCACGCCACATTCATGTCATTTTTCAGAGACCACCACGTTCACCTGCCTGTTCAAAAAAAATTTTTTTTTAGGCCACACGCGTGGCATATGGAAGTTCCCAGGCTAGGGGTTGAATCGCAGCTGCGGCTGCCAGCCAGCACCACAGCCACAGCAATGTGTTATCCGAGCCGTGTCTGCAACCTATACCACAGCTCATGGCAACACTGGATCCTTAACCCACTGAGCGAGGCCAGGGATCAAACCTGCACGCTCATGGATACTAGTTAGGTTCGTTTCCACCGAGCCACAACGGGAACTCCCTTAAAAATTATTTTCAGATTTTTTTTTTTTCAGATTTAAAACAATGCAATTTCTCAGTCAGTTTAAGACATTGTCTATTGACTTGTCTCCATAACATGAGAATGTTAGCTTCCTTCTTCCCTGCCCCCAGCTTTCTGATCTAGAATTTAGTCCTGTTGGTTCCCTCTGTACACCTACATTATACACTTAATCCTGCAGTTCCCTTTCCATCTAGGCAGTTTGTAACTCCCCGCTGTGTAAACTGAGGAAATTAGCACAGTTCCCTTCTTTTCATTTCAACCCTCTACTTCCTACTGTCTGCCCTTTGTATCCTGAGCTTTGCATCAGGAAGGAAAGCATCTACAATCAGCTAGCTCTGTCACCAGCATTAAGTTGCCCTTGCTTGGTGAGTAGTTTGATTTCCAGAGTAAAAAGCAAATAGGGTTTGCATTACTATGACTATGCAAATTGGGACTACAGAGCTTCCTCAATTTACAACGGGGGGGGGGGGTTACATCTCAATTAACCCACTGTAAATTGAAAATACCTTAAATCAAAAATGCATTTGAAACCTTAACCTACCAAACATTGGAGCTTAGCCTAGCCTATCTTAAATGTGCTCAGAAGACTTGCATTAGCCTGCAACTGGGCAAAATCATCTAACACAAGGTCTATTTTATACTAAAGTGTTGATTATCTCATGTTGTTTGTTGAACACTGTACTGAAAGTGAAAAACAGAGTGGTTGTCAGTGTATCGGTTATTGACCCTCGTGATCCCGGGGCTGACTAGGATCTGTGGCTCCTGCTGCTGCCTAGCATCTGGACAGAGCATCATACTGTGGATCACTAGCCTGAGAAAAGAGCAAAATTCAAAATTTGACGTATGGTTTCTGCTGAAGTCTTATGGCTTTAAAATTACCGTAAAGTTGAAAAATCGTAAGTAGAACCACGGTAATAGTGATTTGGGACTGTCTCTACTGCAATGCCTGGCAACATGCTAGGATCATATTTCCTTCTCTGCCAGGTCAAAGTCAGCACTTCTCTGCCACTAAAAGAAGAACATGCCTAGCGAAACCAGTCACCTGGGTTCTCTCTTTTGCTCAAAATGATGCTATGTTTTAGTTGGCTTCAAATGAGACAGTAATTTTCTGTTTAAAAATATAACTATGCACATTTTTTAAAAGGAAGGTATTGACCACAGATGAAGATAACTAAAGTGTGGCAGTATTTCGAGTTTTGAAGGAGGGTTATGCAGATGGTGGAAGAAGAGAGCTAAATCCAAAATGTCCAGAGTTAGAATCAGTAGATAATGTCCCAAAATGGAAAAATTAGGAAGTTAGCAGTATAAGTGCAGTGTTTATAAACATGGCAAAGAAATGGCTAAAAGAATGGAAACAGTTGTCTTCAGGGAGTGGAAATCAGGGGTGGGGTTGCCTGGGCTGGGAGACTGTTGCATTTTTTAAATTTTGGAGCCTGTAGTCTTGTTGGAATTTTACAACTTTGTTCATGGATTACTTTGATAAAAATTACAATTAAATTTATTTATTCATTTGTCTTTTTAGGGCCGCACCTGCCGCATATAGAAGTTCCCAGGCTAGGGGTCCAATCAGAGCTACAGCTGCCGGCCTGCGCCACAGCCACAGCCACAGCCAAAGCCAAGCCACAGCCACAGCCAGGCCAGAGTCGAGCCACATCTCTACCTACACCACAGCTCATGGCAACGCTGGATCCACAGAGGGAGGCCAGGGATTGAACCCACAACCTCATGGTTCCTAGTTGGATTCGTTTCTGCTGCTCCACGATGGGCACTCCACAATTAAATTTAAAAAGAGAGTCACTATGCTTCTCATCTTACTTCCAAGATAATCACTGCTGATCCAACTGTCAGCTGAGAGTGGGGCACTAAAAAAAGGATGTGGGCTCTTTGTGTGGGGGTGAGCCTCGCGGCCTGGCGGCGATGCCCCAGGGTGATGAGATGTGATTCTTCCTGAGAAGACCTCGGCGGTAGCAGCCCTAAGTCTGTTCTGTAACTTCCCCTTGATGGGGGCTGATGGAACCATGTCCGGTGGGGGCTGTCTGTGAGCAGGGCGGGAAGTGTGCGACATCCCAAGTCCAGAGTGTGCAGAGACTCATTTAAGCCCCTTTTTTTCATCCAGGTCCACACCCTGCCTGGAATCTTCATGTCCCAAGCCTCTCCAGCTTCAAATTTCCTTTAAAAGAAGCTTCTTAGGGTGGGAGGGTAGTCACCTGGCTGTAGGGGGTAGGATAAGCTACTTAAAGGTTTACCTCTTGATTCAGATTTATAAGCAGCCTCCCGTTTTTCAGCCTCACCTCCTGCTGTTACTGGTGGCCTCAGATACTGAACCTCACAGGGGTCTGTAGAAAGACCCCCATCCTCTCCAATAGCCACCTCCCTTGGGCTCCTTCTTCCTTGCTAAATTAATTACACATGCCCCATCCCACCCCTGCTTTCCATCTTCCACAATTCTGCTTACATCTCTTGTCTGCTGTTATTTATTCTCCTATCCTTTCTGTCCTTGTAAGTCAATACAATTTTTTTAATCCCTTTGGTGTTATTTTCAAGGGGCTTATAAAGAGAGAGAATGGAGATATCTATGTATTTTTGAATAAGTGAATGAATGAATGGTTAATGCTACATTTTAACTAAAGTTGCAATTGACTTTAAAACAGAAAGGCTGGAGTTTATCATTTTCTGCTCTTTGTTGTGAATTCACATTCTGAGGTATTACCTGTTAGCAAGGCTTTGTCCCTCAGTTAATGGCTGCTTCCCTGAGCTGAGCCTGTAGGCTTCTAAATGTGTAGGCTGGTGACAAGAGGCCCAGGCTAGAGACCGAGGTTTACGGCATGTAACCCACCCCCATTGCAGCAACCCAACTTCTGCAAAAGTCCAATTGAATCAGTTTGGAATACAAAACGTATTTTTCTATAGAAACAGTATAATAAGGAAATATTTTAGTTCCCAGGCCAGCTTTCAAAGTCTTTTTTAAAGCTCATAAGTATAAGTATTCATTATTATTAATGTACCCACACCCCAGATTTGTTCACATTAGTTATGTGTGATTTAAGCACTATATTATTATCATAAGGTCCTATCAAACATAATCTTTTAAAGACATCACTGCTCAATTTTTAGCTTCCATTATTTTTAACTTCTAAGTAGTCTTCACTTTTCCAAACATAACCCTCTTCTCTCCTCTCTCCAACTCACTCACCTCACCTTAAGAGGGTTAGGGTTAGGGGTTAGAGTTAGGGTTAGGGTTAGCCTATGTGAGAGTCAGTGCAAATGTTCATTTGTCAGAGACAGAAAGCCCCAGTGATGCTTGCTGCTCCCAGAGGGCTCCTCTGCCCAGTGAAGGGCCCTGCTGGAAAGTCACTCATCATGCTTTCTCCAGGGCACTGCAGAGACTTGGGTGAAGCTTGGAATTAACTCTTTATCAACTATCTTTGAGAGTTCTAAGTCTGTAGCACTAACGTGAACAAAAAGCCACTTTTTAAAGCTTATAGCCAGTAATTATTGGTTATTTTTTTAACCTTCCCATAAAATCCAAAGGTGATTGGAGCATGTTACCAATGCAGCACTTCATGAGTTTATTTTCTTGTACACTGATTCAGTCTTGGCTTGCAGAGAGCAACACTCTCACTCAGGAGGAGGGGGACAACTACTTCGCAGAGGACATTTGAAACTCTCACCAAACTAAGTTCTTTGGCACTTTCTCCAAGGTTATTCTGGGCAGGAGTATCATCCAAAGTAGAAAACTCATACTGATACAGTCATTTGTTCATTTGTTCTTTCACTCACCAACTATTTACTGAAGCCTTGCCATGTACCAGGCACTGTGCTGTGGGCTGTAGATGCCCTCCTAGAGCTACCTCTGCACCATCAGCTCTGTGCCATCAGCTCTGCACCATCAACTCTGCACCATCAACTCTGCACCGTCAACTCTGTACCGTGGCCCAAGAAGAGTATTCCTTCCCACTGACCTCCCTCACCCCAGATAAAGCTCTACAGCTTGGGAGAGAAGAGAGAATCAGGAGAGGGAGCTGCAGGGATAGTTCCTTCCATCCCCAGTCAGGCTGTAGGCTCAGAAGATCATAGAAACTCCATGGAAAACCGGGTAACTTTAGAGCAGAGAAGACTTTCACCCCCTCTGCAAAGAAGCCTGTGTGTGAGAGTAAAGAGGTATGGCTGAGTGAGGCATCCAGGGTGGCCCCAAAGCAGCCTCATGGCCTGGGGCAGAAAGAATAGCTAAGACCCACCGCAACCCCCACTCCCAGCCCACAGGGGGGACCTAGGAAAGTTGAGAGAAGCTGGAGAACCCAGTGAGTTTGGGGAAAAGGACAATGCAGAGGGCAGGGAAGGCCACAAAGAGACCTGGGTCATTTAGGAGGAAGCCAGGGGGATGAATGCCAATGATCAAAGGCTAAGGGGATCCTATATCTTAGAAAAATCATTATTTTGAGAAAGAGGCCCAAAGGCAGAATGCTGAATTTGACTGAATGGATAACCTGAAATGATTCCATAGTCATTAATCTGGCTGAGTTTATCCCAAGAAGACTAGATTATGTCCCCTGTGACAAAGAAGTTAATAAATACAAAATACAATTGATTATATTTTATACATATGAGTATGCAGCCTATGAAATTTGCTGCTGCTTCACAAACAAGTAAATTTAAAAAAAAATCACATATCTTCAATCATTCTCTGGGAGAAACATATAGGTGGTAAAATAGAGGCCGAGAGGGAGGATCTATGTTGGATAGGGTGGTTTGAGGAGGGCCCTTTAAAGGGGGCTCTCTGTAAGGTGAAGCCTGAAGGATGAGAAGGATCCATCCATGCAGAGAGGTATAACAGTGTTCTAGGCAGAAGGGACGGCACTAGTCAAGGTCCTGAGGCAGGAGAGAGCTCGACTATTTGGGGAACTGTGGGAAGTTCAGTGTGACTGAGCGTGGTGAGCAAGGGGGTAAGCAAAGTTGATTTTGGAGCAGTGGACAGGCTGGCAGATCCAGCATAACCTTCGAGTCCTTCTGTAGGAAGCAGCCTCAAAGCTGCCACAAATAGAAAAATCCTTCTTCAACCTCTGGCTTCATTAATAAGCCTCCCTCTTTGTGCACTATGCTTATGGTTCTCCCTCACTGTGAAGGCGCTTCTCCCCTGTGCCTTTAGAGGCCTCCCCAGCCCTCAGAACAGACTTCCCTTGTAGAATTTTCTTTGTCTCCTCCTATTGGTATCCAGCAGGTTGGAGGGGGGCCCTGTTAGATGATCCAAGGGCTTAAAAGTGGGCAGATTCCTCAGTCCCCCTCCCAGGCACTCTCATGTAGGAGGCCTGGCTGGTGCCCTGCAGTCTACATGGTTAACAAGCTCCTACAAAAGCCTGAGGTAGGTGGCCTGGGAGCCATACCTGGAGAAGCTCCAGGTAAAATAGAGAGGTCAGATTTAGGCAAGAAGCAGACAGAGAGGGATAATTGAAGAATTTTTGACTCTAGGACTGTGTGATGGTTAATTTTGTGTGTCAACTTGACTGGGCCACAGGGTGCCCATATATTTTGGTTAAACATTATTCTGGGTGTTTTTGGATGAGTTTAACATTTTAATCAATAGACCTAGTAAAGCAGATTGCCCTACTAATGTGGGTGGGCCTTATCTAATCAGTTGAAAGCCTTTGAGTTAATACTTAAACGGAAACATCAGCTTATCCTGGGTCTCAAGCCTGCTGGTCTTGAGACGGGAACTATTGGAACTATACCACTAGCCCTTCTGGATCACCAGCTTGCTGACTGCTGATCTGAGGGCTTGACAGCCTCTATCATTGTGTGAGCCAATTCCTTAAAAAAAAAAAAATCTATCGATTTATCTATCATCTATATATCAATCATCTCTCCATATATATACATGAAGATATATACGTATCTTTAAATATATGATATATGTATGATATATATATGTATGTACATATATGTATGTATGTGTATATATATATCTCTTCTGTTTTTCTAGAGAACCCCAAGAATCCCAACTAGTGCAGGTAGTAACAGCTGTTTTCTCTTTTCAGGATGCTCAGAACTTTGCAGTACAATGGGGAAAACTAGCCGGGCAGTAAACGCTGTCAATGAATATTATGAGAAATTGAGAAGTGCTATGTGACATGGGTCTCTTTGGGAGCCTTTAAAAATAATTATAGCTACTATTTATGAGTACCCTCTGGTGATATTGTATCTCCTCCCTCTTGTAAATACTTACGTAAAATCTGGCTGTCTTGTAAGTATAATTTCCATTAGGGCAGATATATTATCTGTTTTGGTCACACTGAATCTATGGGAGAGAGCCTGGTGCACAGTCAGTACTTATAAATACTTGTTGAATCTGTCAATTTGTTCCTCATCCTCACAACAACGCCCCATGCTCAGTACTGTGAGTTCCATTTTTAAAAAAGCAAACTGATGCTCATCTTGAGCGCAGTTACTCTCTGATTACAACACCCCACCCCCACCTCTTCCATCCATGTCCGCCCTGTTCCGGGCCCTTGGAAGGCTGACCTCTACAGACAGATAACCTGGGCTCCTGGCCAGGGAAGGAGAGTCCAGGGTTAAGACCTCTGTTCCAGGGTGTGGTTCCGACAGTGGCTGTGTCCTCCAGGGCCACAGCTCCTGTCAGACGGCCCCTGTTTTATGGTTCTAGCTTTCAAAAGGATCCAATAAAATATTCCCTCACTTTCCCCATCAGACCTGGGGTGGTAATGGCTTCCTGCTATTACTGTCTCTCTGTACTCCATCCTCCTCTGTTTGTTGACTTACTGCTGCCAGAGCCTCAGGTAACAGTCCCTCCACTAAACTCTCCCTAGTTAAATCCCTCGTGTGTGCCATCATTTTCCTGCTGGCGTCCTGATGAAGAAAAGTTAGGTCACGAAGTCAGCTAAAAGGTGGTAGAGGCAGAACTTGAACCCTGGTGTGTCTAGCTCTGAAGTCTGTTTTCATTTTATTACTCTACTCTTCTCTCAGAAATGGGTTAGGAATGAACTTACCCCGTGGCGTCCTATGATCCCTTCTAGAACCTTCTACAAGCCTAGCATTCTTTAGACCTGGTTCCTCCCAGAGAGGTAGATGGGGGGAGGGGCATGGAAAAAGGGCTCTACCTTCTGTGGCCCCAGAGACCCTATTTTGAATCCAAGCTCAGCCTGCAGCTCTGTGACTATGAACAAGGGGCTTGATTTCTTGGAGGTGCTGTTTCCTGGTTTGCAAAGTGGGGCTGTGCCATGGTGGACAGGAATGAGGAGTAAATAAATCAGTGTGTTCCTATCACCAGTTCGATAAAGTCGGTGTTTCCTGTCTCTCCTCAGTGTGGGTCTTATGGCAGTGCCTGAAGTCACCCAGTCTCTTTTTTAGGTTAAAAAAAAAAAAAAAACTCAGGGAGAGCTGTCAGGGGTTTTGACTGCTAAAAAAAATGTGGGCATGTTTGAGAAGGAGGCCTCTCGAGTCCTGGGCTCAGGAGACACATCTTTTCTCCCAAGCTTTCTTTCTCAAGCATTTAGTTTTGACTCTCTTGTGACATGGCCCAAGGTGAATCTCATGACCAGTGTGTTTTTTATTCCAGCGCTAATGACTGTGACTAAAATAGGGCGTTATGGGGCCAGCCCACACAGCCCTCCCCTTGGAGAAGTTCTAGAGGCCGCACTGCTTTACAAGGATGCAGTGGGCTTGAGATCCATTGGTTGGTGATCCTAGTCTCTGTATAAGTTTCACAATGTGTAGTTGAAAATGCATTAATGCAGGCTTGCTAATACACAATATATGCAGTTTGGGGCAGAAGCTGGCCCGCTTCTTTCCAGGAGATGGTGCAAAATGAGGGTTAAAAGAAAATGAGGTGAGTAAGGGCTGCCAGATAAAGTACAGGATGCCCAGGTAAATCGGAATTTCAGATAAACAACAAATAATTTTTTTAGTTATAAGTATGCCCCCATGCAATATCTGGGATATACTTATACTAAAAATTCTTTATTTTTAATCTCAAATTCCTATTTACTTGGGCATGGTGTATTTTTATTTGCTGAATCAGGAAGCCCTATAGGTGAGGGGAAGATAAATGTTTTACTGGCTTAAGAAAGCATTGTTTTCTAGATCCTCACACACATTTTAGAAGCTCCCTTTTACTCAGAAACCAATGTGCTTTTTATAAATTGCTTTTTTTATATTCATTAAAAGAGGACTCTGAGTAACATTTTATTGGCTGAGTTCTAATGTCTATGCTCTCGAAAATCAGAAAACTGTATTTCCTTAGGAATATATAACTATATCCCTTATCTACAGGCCACACATCTAGCATCTTCAAATACTAAATCACTGCCAAGTTTTCATTGTGTGTGTGTGTGTGTATGACAGTTCAACCCATATATGATATATTCCTTGTCATACTGGTAATTGTTTTATGCTTTAATTTGTATGGCTTGTATCTCATAGTATAGGTCATATTTTGTTTATGCTGTTTGTTTCTCTGAAATCAAAATTATTTATCCTAAATTTTAATATTTATAGCAGAGTAAACATTTATGGAATCACAATTTTTTTTTTTTTTGCTTTTTAAATTCAATGAAGCATGCTTCCCTTGGTTAAAACAATAACAATGACAACAGTGACAAAACTCCACAACACCCATAAGAGCTACCATGCATGGGGCTCATGTACTTTTCTCAGGGCACTGCTGAACTTTTTGCAGATGGCAACTCAAATCTGAATTGTGTGGTCATTACCCTTCTGAGGTCTTGGTTTTCATGTTTTCCACCTTGAGGGAGCCATGGGGAGCAAACTAGAAGATGCCTGGGCTTTCCACCAGAGGCATGCACACCACCAGCAACATGAGTAAGAGCAGAAGCCCCATGGAAACACGGGACCAAGAACTCAGAGAGCATTATGGTCAGAGAGCATTTCCTGCGGGGGCCAGCAGACCTACGCATTGTGTCAGCCCCTGCTGGCATCACTGACTCATTGAGGCATAAAATAATGTTGCATGTTATGCAAAAATTACATTATGTTCAGGTCAAAAGTTTTGTCTTCCCATCTCCAGAAAGAGCACTTTTAAAAATAGTATTATAGCTCTGAGGATTCTAGACAAAGGTCACAGTTTTCTTAGAAAATTGGAAGATTGCAGGGAGTTCCCTTGTGGCACAAGTTAAGGATCCAGCGTTGTCACTGCAGTAGCTCAGGTTGCTGCTGTGGCATAGGTTCAATCCCTGGCTTGGGAACTTCCACATCCTCCTGGCATAGCCAAGAAAAAAGAAAGTTAGAATATTACAAATGTGGGATAATTACTGGTTTTTACGTGCTTGTCCTTAGTAGTGAAAATAAATAACAGTAATCATATTTACATATAAAACTGTAAATTGGGAAACAGTAGGGCAAAAAGAGGATCCTTCCCCCAACAGAGGTCAAAGTCTGGAGAGGAGGGATACAGGTAAGTAATTGTACTGCAGGATAGCCTAGGTTACTGTGGTAACAACTCTAAAAATCTCAGTGTCTCAAAACAATGAGCTTGTTTCTCATTAGCATTGCATATCCATCGGCTGGGGATTTGCTCTGTAATTCTCACTCTGGCACCTAGGTTGATATGACTGTCACTGTCTGCTTAGAGTGTTGCCATCCAACCATGGATGTTCATTTTATAGAAGAGGAACTCTGGGTTTGGGATGACTGAGTGATTTAGCTAGGCAAGAGTCAGAGCCATCCTCAAACTGAGGTCTTTGAACTCCTACACCAGTGTTCCTTCTCTTATATATATATAAGTTATCTCTGTATTAGACCTACCACCCTCCACGGGGACGGGGAGTAAGCAAAGCTCCAAGTTCAACTATGAAGGTGTAGCCATGTTTGCGACATGTTAGTCATAATGCATTCATTCAGCTTACTATGTTTAGGCGTTATTTTATGCTCTGGGTATATAGTAGTGATCAAAATATATACAGTCCCTCTCCTTATGGAACTTATAGTTTTATGGTGGGGAGTTACATGGAATTGAGTTTCCCAAGCTTGGGAAGAGAAACTGAGGTTGCAGAGAGTTGCCTGGCCTCTACCTGCTGGAGTTTCAGGCCTAGGGTTTAGGAGGGTGCCGACATCGTCTGCTGATTGGGAATGAGTCAGTGACCAGATCTGCTGTGTCCCTACCATCACCACACAGCAGCAACCCTGAAATGCCACCAGAAACTCTGGTTTGGGTTTGGGGACCTGGAGGGCTGGGTGGGACAACTGTAACAATGGTAGAAAAGAGAGGCATGAGTGAGGAAAAGGGAGAAAGAAAACAGAAGCAAACGTCTGAAATGAGCCTGCAAACTCAAATTCCAAAATATGTGGGTGAATCTAACACTAAGAAAGACAGCTAGCAAAGTCAATAATCAGGACAAGATTTTACTCCACATTGAAACTAGTTTTATAGACCAGCCGAACAAAGACTAGAATAAGTACATTTGAGGGGTCAAAAGACAGGGATAAAAAATATTAGAAATTATAAAACAAACTTGGTCAAAACAATACTAAGTTTATGTTTATTATTATTATTATTATTATTATTATTTCTAAAAAGAGCCAACAAAAATCTCAGAAGTGAAAAATACAAACGTTGAAATTTAAGATGCCCTGGATGAGCAAATTTCTGGACTGAATAAGTTGAAGAGCACAGAAGTGAGGTGTAAAGGGGTGCTAAGAACACACCTAGAGTACAGGTAGAGAAGAGAAAGTATTAAGAGACCTGGAGGATCGGTAAAGAGACAGCAGCTGACCATCATCTGAGGGGAATTATGAAGGAAGAGAAAGGAGGGAAGGACGGTCAAGCAGTATTTAAAGAGATCATTGCTGAGAAGTTTTCAAAATTGAAGACTTTCAATTAAAAGTACATTTGAGCGGTTCCTGTTGTGGTGCAGTGGAAACGAATCCGACTAGGAATCATGGGGTTGTGCCTGGCCTCGCTCAGTGGGTTGGGAATCCAGTGTTGCCGTGAGCTGTGGTGTGGGTTGCAGATGTGGCTCGGATCTGGCATTGTTGTGGCTGTGGTGTAGGCCGGCAACCGTAGCTCCGATTCAACCCCTAGCCTGGGAACCTCTACATGCTGCGGGTGCAGCCCTAAAAAGACAAAAGACAAAAAAATAAATAAAAAATAAATAAAAGTACATTTGAGTAGCAAGCATGGAAAAAGGAGTAAATCCATACCTAAACACATGGTAGCAAAATTGCAGAACATTAAGGACAGCAATAATCAAAAGTTAACAGAGATAAAAGATGGATTACCTACAAAGGAATGAGAATTAGTTTGATGGCAGCCTTCTCACAGACAACAGTGGATGCCAGAAGACAATGAGGATAGTATGTTCAAAGGACAGAGGCAAAGTAACTGTCAATCCAGAATACAATACCCTGATAAATAAAGACATTTCAGACACACCAAGACTGAGACTTTATCAGACTATCACTAAAAGAACTACTAAAGGATATTATATTTTAGTAAGCATAGGTAACTATTGATTGTTTATGCTTTTTTAAAATTAAAACCATTTTGTAACCATTTATTGTTTTTAATTTTTTTTAATATTTAAAAAGAGTGCAACTAAGGCTCTGAAATAAAAATAACAAGATGGGAAGTGGGGTTCAACAGTTAACTAAAAAGTGCTGGTCAAGAGAAAAATGAATACTTAATGCATTAAAAATATTTTCAGTAAATAATAAAATGATCACCTTAAGAAACTACGAACAACAGAAGATCCTAAACTAGAAATAAGAAGTAATAAATATAGGAGAAAAAATTAAAGTATAGTATTTCGGGAAGATGAATAAAGTCCAAAGTTGATTTTTTGAAAAGACTTACAGAAAGAGACAAACCCTGAGCAAAACTGATCAAGAAAATAGAAGAAAAAAAAAACAATCAATAAACAAAATATGAATAAAAAGGGGTTAGAAAACTTTATGACAATAAATATAGAAATTAGAGAAATGGATAATTTTTAAGAAAAAAATAAAAACTTGGTAATTTATTCAGATTAAGCCAGAATAAGGCCTTAGCCATTAAAGAAATTAAATTGTTAATCAAAGGGTCTTTTTCCAAAAACACAAGGCCCAAATGGTTTTTACCAGATCTTCAAAGAAATTAATAAATAAACACTGCTTAGAAACAAAAAAACAAACTGTTCCAGAGAATGGGCAAAAAAAGAAAAAGATTATTCAACTTATTTTTTTAAATACTAAAGTCAGGCAAGGAAATTATAAGGAAAGAAAATTATAATTTAATCTCATTTTTCATGTAGATACAAAATCTTGAAGGAAAATATCACCAAATAGGACTTAATCTCAAGTTGAAAGCATAATTCAAGATTAGAAAACCTACTAAAGTTTAAAAGAGAAAAAACGTTTTTCTTTTCTGTTTTATACTTTTAGTGTCATTTTGATAAATGCAGAAAAGACATTTGTGGAATACAGAATTCATTTATGGTTTAAGAAAAATCTTTGGAAAACTTGTAGAAATCAACTTTCTTTACCTGACAAAGGCCATATATCAAAATTTTAAAAACAATTATACTGACTGGTTATATTTTAGAGCCATTTCCATTAAAGTCAGGATCATTATTAAGAATTTATTTTATTTATCTATTTATTTATTAAGTATACCAGTTACAAGCCTGTATTCAAAATAGTGTTGAAAGTCTTGACTAATTTTTTTTTTTTTTGCAGTAGCAAAGAAAGAGAGAGAGTGTGGAAAGAGAAATAAAACTGTTCTTGTTTGCAGAAAATGTGATTGTGTACATAAAGAATTTAAGAAAATTCACAGAGAAATTCTTAGAGCTAAATAAAAGGTGTTCAGCAAGGATGCTAGATACAAAAATCAGCAGCATTCCTAATAATGGTCACTAATTAGAAAACATAGTAGTAAAAAAAGAATTCTATTCACCATAGTGGAAATTATGTGGAAACTAGTAATAAGATTATTAAGAGTGCAAGACCTCTATGAAGAAAACTATGAAAGTATTATTGAACAATGTGAAGAAAGACCTAAATAAGTTGAGAGAAATACCATGTCTTGATTATTCAATAACATAAAAATGTCAGTTTTCTCCATATAGATCTATACATTAATGCAATTGTAATTTTAAAAATCCTCAAAACGTGTATGTCTTTATGTGTGATTCTTAATAAACTTCACGTGAAAGCAACAGGAAGCGTAAAGACAGTTTTGAAGAAGAGGGTAGAGAGACTTGTCTTATTAGATATTTAGATATTCAAAAAGACTTTGATGGTACTGGCCCAAAGGAAAGACATATTGATGAATGGAACAGAACAAAATCCCAGAAATACTCATATGAGAAAACTCTGTATAATGAAAGTAGCATCACAAAGCAATGGATGGGGACCGATGAGACTCAGACAAGTGGCCATTCGTGTGGGAGGAAAGAGAGATTAGATTCCTACTCACTCGGCTCCAAAGACTAGAGAAGTAAATGTGAAAGCAAGTTTGCAACTTTGGGAGGAAAATACATTTATCATAACCATGTAGGGAAAGAATTCTAATGTAATATACAAACATACAAACCATCAAATAAGAGGAAAACATTTGATTACATTAAGACAAAACCTATGCACAAGAAAAAGACATGTAAACAAAATTGAAAGAAATTATAGAACAGGAGAAGGTATTTGCAATCATAGTAGGTATTTTGGAAGCAGTAATTTTACAAGCTTAATTCTTTGATCACAGGGCACTAAAACTATTTATAAATAGAAATTAAAGCAACAAAGTATATACACAGCAGTTTGAAGATAATTAAAATAAGAAAACCACCATATTAAAAATTATGAAGTTTTTAATTAAAGTATACTTAAAAGGTTAAATTTGGTCTTTCTGTTTTCATATTTTCAAGGAAAGGAAAAATGAAAGTATTCAACCCCAAAATTTGTAACAACAACAAGAAAATCCCTTAAGAATCAAGAAAAAGAAAAAAATAAAGGCAAAAACTAAATGACTTAGAATCTAGGAAAATTTATAAAATTAATTCAAGAGCTTGTTTAAAAAACAATAAAAGAGATAAACCCTAGAGAAAGTAAAGAAGAAAAAAACTGTGAATAATAAAATTAGAAATGTAAAGAATGGATTCAACATCAGATAAGGAAGATATAATTTAAACAACACTTAGCAAAGTTTTAAGTTTGAAAACTTAGATGAAATGATCTCCTGAATACACACATTACAAAAATTAGAAGGATTAAACCTAAGTACCATAATCACAGCTGAAGAAACCAAGGGAAGAAAGGAGGGAAAGAATTCCCTCCGGAAAAAAAAATGGTTAGGCCTAGAAAACTTAATAGGGAAAATCTTTCAACTCTTAAGGAATAGGTAATATTATGCTTCAATAATTATCTCAAAACATTGAAAAATTTGGAAAGTGTATGTAATTTACTTCACAGAGATAACCCTGAAGTCAAAAACCTGAAAAAGACAGCTCAAAAAGAGAAAATAATAAACCTATCTCAGGACCATAGAGAAGAAATCCAAACACAGATAAGAGACTATCAAAAGACGAACCCCAATAGGATTTAACCTAAAAGGAAAAGGCTTTATGTCTTAATATTTGAAAAATCAAGTAGTATAATATATCACATCCACCAGCTTAAAAAGAAAATCCCATAGAGATTCTCAATAGAAGCAGAAGACAGTAAAATTCCTTAGCCAGTCCTTATTAAAAAAAGATCATAAAGAACTCCTTTTTAAAAATAACAGAATGTTTATTTCAAAATATTTATTTCGCCTGTGAGAATGAAATACTAAGGCAGTATTATTAAAATCAGAAACAAAGTGGGGCTATAATTAATTGCCAATTTTACTTAATTTTTAACTGGGATTTCTGACCAACTGAATAGTATAGATATAAAAATAAGATGCATAAATATTAGGAGGGAGAACACAGATTTATTATTATTTGTGGACGGTAATTGCACCCCTGGAAACTCAAAACAATAATTCAACTAAAAATTATTAGAATTGATATGAGAGTTCAAGAAAACTGCTAAATATACAAAGGAGACACAAAAGCCAATAGTTTTTCTATATGGAAGTACTATCTAGTTAGAAAATGTAATAAAAAGATCAAACTACAATGGCCAAAATTAGCAATGACGACATGAAAACCTCTATTAAATGCCTTGGAATAGTTTAATGAGAATGTGAAGGATCCATATAATAAAAACTACAAGATGTTACTGACAAATATAGAAGAAAATTTGAATATTAAGTTCTATGGCAACAATTTCAATTTGTTTCTCAAATTAGTTTGTATACTCAATGTACTTTCAATAAAAGCCTCAGCCTTTTCAGAATTTGACATCACTATTCTAACATTTACTGAAAGAATAATTAGGTATATAGCAAATAAAATGTTGATCATAAAAAGGAATGATGACAAGGAGGCCCTGCCAGATACTAAACCATTTTTAAAAGCAAATGTTAATAAAACAGTGTGGAACTATCAGAAGAACAAATGTATAAATGTACAAATCAATTGCTAGAATAGATACCCTTAAACTGTATTACATAAGAAATTAATCTATGATAAAGCACTACAAATCAGTAAGGAAAAAAATTTTATTTACTGTGCTGGGTTATTTAGAAAAATAAACATAGAAATTTACCTCAAGTTATAAAAACTTTAGATGAATAAATAGGTGTAATTAGATAAAAACACAAAATTATTAAAACTAAGTCTAGAAACACTTGAAAAAATGTTCAGTAATTTTAGTCATCAAAGAAATGTAACTTAAAACTATAATAAGGTACCATTGCACACCCAACAGAATGTCTAAAATAAAAAAGACTGACAACATCAAAAGTTGACAAGGATACAGAGCAACAGAAACCCTCATGCATTGTTGTGGGGGTATAAAATGGTACAACCATTTTATTAAAAAGTCTGGCAGTTTCTTATATACTAAGCGTATAGTATAGTGCAATTCCACCCTCAGGTATTTCTCCAAGAGAAATGAAAGCATACATCCACAAAAGTACATGTTCAAGAATGTTCATAATGTCCCTAAACTGTAAACAGCCCAAGTGTCCTTCAGTAGAGGAACAGATAAACAAACCGTAACATAGACACATAATGAAATATTACCCTTGGCAACCAAAAGAAACGCTTGAAACACACCAACACAGATGGGTTGTTTTGGTTTTTTTGTTTGTTTTCTTTTGGTTTTTAGGGCCGCACCTGCGGCATATGGAAGTTCCCAGGCTAGGGGTCTAGACGGAGCTGTAGGTGCCAGCCTACGCCACAGCAACATGGGATCCTAGCCACATCTGTGACCTACAGCACCACAGCTCACAGCAACACTGGATCCTTAACCCACTGAGCAAGGCTAGATATCAAACCCACAACCTCATGGATCCTGGCCGGGTTCGTTAACCGCTGAACCAAGAGGGGAACTCCCAGATGAGTTTTTAAAATATTATGTTGAGAAAATGAAGCTTTACACAAAAGTGTTCATAGTGTATGATTCCATTTACATGAAGTTCTAAAATAAGCAAAACTAATCAATGATGAAAAAACTAAACACCATGGTTGCCTCTGGGGTAGAGTAGGAGTGAGGATGTATTGGGAAGAGACACTGGGAACTTTTGGAGATGATGTTAACTTTTCTCTCTATATTTTTGATAGCTTTATTTATATATAATTCATATGCCATACAATTCACCCATTTAAATATACTATCCAGTGATTTTTAGTATATATATATATATATATATATATATATATATATATATGCGCAACCGTCAGATCATAAAGAAACCCTTACCCTTTAAATTTCTAAATCTTGGTAGGTCTTTGCTTTTGTCCTTTGTCCAAACTCACTGAATGATCAGTCCACTTAAAATTTGTACATTTCACTGTAAATATGTAACATATGTAAACTTTACCTTTAAAAGGTTTTTTTTTTATTAGAAGGAAATATGAACTAATTTTCAAAGTTTATGTGTAAAGAGTCATTCTTCAGAAAAGAAAATATCGATAGTTTTGATTACTTTAAAAACTTTTGTGTATCAAAAATGTATAAATATAGCCAACATTAAAATGCAAATATCAAGCCAGAGGATTATTATTTTTAAAAAATATTAGAAAGGGAGAAATTGGTCTATATATTTGATGTATGTGTAAAACATTCTAAATCATTACAAATATTAAGATCCAATAGATATGTGGGCAAAGGTTCTGAACAGAAAGTTCACAAACAGGAATAAAACTTAACACAGGAGGAAATTTCTTCATGTTTATAGGAATTTGAAATTATATCACGAGCAATATATATATATATCAAAGGCCCTAGGATTTATATACTCTTTGATTTATTTTTTGAGAATATTTATTCTCCTTTGAGAGAGATGTTTTAAGTGATTAAGAATGGTTATGCACAAAGGTTTAGCTACAAGAATATTTATTGCAGTACCGTAACATTTGTAATATTGACAAATCCTATATTACCCAAATGTTTAACATAGAGTATTAAATAAATTATAGTAAAAAGAAATTACATTAACTTAGGACTCCTGTACAACCATTTTAAATGATATCATAAACTACCTGATGATGTAGAAAGATGTTTACATTGCAAGTTTAAAAAAAAAGAAAAAAGGCCAAACCTCCTTGATCCTGTTAGGCTAACCTGTTCCCTATGTCCCTGCTGGGGGACAAGTTGAGCCCTTGTCAACTTTCTTTTTTCCGCTTCTTCCCCACTTCCCTCTGGAAGTTGTTCCAGGAGGAAGGAATAGGCTAGCATTAGAACTGCGGGGGGG
>PVHT020000175.1:22946523-22966725 GCA_004024745.2 Catagonus wagneri
TTTTTGGTTTTCAGAGCCAGGCTAGGGGTCTAATCGGAGCTGCAGCTGCCAGCCTACACCACAGCCACAGCAACGCAGGATCCGAGCCGTGTCTGCAACCTACACCACAGCTCACGGCAACGTTGGATCGTCAACCCACTGAGCAAGGCCAGGGATCAAACCCGCAACCTCATGGTTCCTAGTCAGATTTGTTAACCGCTGCACCATGACGGGAACTCCAGTTATCCAATTTTTTTAAATGAGAAAAAGTACACGTGTAGATAATTAAAAATTAAAATAGTGGAGTTCCTGTCGTGATGCAGTGGAAGCGAATCCGACTAGGAACCATGAAGTTGCAGGTTCAATTCCTGGCCTCGCTCAGTGAGTTAAGGATCCGGCGTTGCCGTGAGCTGTGGTGTAGGTCGCAGATGCGGCTCGGATCTGGCATTGCTGAGGCTGTGGCATAGGCTGGCGGCTACAGCTCCGATTAGACGCCTAGCCTGGGACCGTCCATATGCCATGGGTGTGGCCATAAAAGGACAAAAAAGACAAAAATAATTAAAATAGTCAAAAAATGTATACAATGAAAGTATCTAGTCCTAGGTTTCTTCATCAGTTTTTCTTACCTTCTTCTGGATACGTTTTTTAAAAAGTAAGCTACAAACAAAACGAAAGAGGAAAGAAGGAAGGAAGGGAAGGAAAGATGGAGGGAGAGAGAGAAATAAAGGGAAGGAAGGAAGAGGGAAAGACGGAATATGGAGAAAAATTAGCATGAGTTTTTCCATGAGGATTCTGAACGGGCCAAGTTTATTTCAGAATATATGTTAAACATTTGGGTCTCAAATATGCAGCAATCTGCTAATAATAACACTATTACATGAATATTAAATTATTTACACATACTTACAAAATAAATAAATCAAGGTCGAAAGTGAGGAACCTTTTAACTTGAGATGCCTTAAGGATCAGTGGCTGCATCATCCAAACCCGATTTAGGTTTCCCAGCCTGACAAGCATTAGTGCACAGGAACAATAGAGTAAAGGAGGTGAACTCAAGAGTGTCGGAACACGCAGTACTGATAGAACAGTGGAGGCTCAGAACCTCAGAAGCACCCCCAGCCTGGATTTACTCCACTGGAGAGCGTGCCTAGGGCAGAAACGTCAAATGACAGCCCCTGGGAGCCCACACTTTTTCTTTTTTGGCATCATCTTCAGATGCTCGGGATAGGACCATATATCCTGAACTGTCTTTTACTATCATTTTGTATTGATTAGCCATGAAGGTACTGGTTTATATTTACTGCTTGAAGTAAGCCTAACAATCTTATTGTAATGGATGGGGAGAAGAGCAACCCGTCAATCCAGATGGTCCACAAGATACACACCTAGGCCTCTCACTTGAGGGCAGGTAAGGGTTCTCAGTGGTATCTTTCCCTGGGGGCCATCCTTTTTTCCCATGATGCAGATGTAGGGTATTCAAAGGGAGTGTAGTCAAGGGATGAGGTTTGATAAAATGAATTTTTACTGCTTCATCAAAGACATTCCTAAGCAAAGAGGAATATTTGTGTGTGTGTGATTAAGCTTGGTAGCTCAAAAATAATGAGCAATTTATAAGTGAGCTTATAATTCATGACTTTTTCTTTTTACATTTAAAAAAAAAACCTATTGACCACTTACCCTGGGGATGACACCTTAGGACAGTTTATGAGAAGGAATGCTTGGGAGAAGCAACAGGGAACCAGAATGGAAGGAGTTAGCTTAGGGATGGAGGGAAGAGTTTGAAGGAGACAAAGGCAGAGAAGCCAAAGCAGGAGTGAAAAGAACAAGAGAACAGAGTGATCCTTGTAAGCCCTTCTCAAAATTTAGAAATCTGTTCGTCAGTGTAAAATCAAATGAATGTTTTTCCCATTAAAAAAAAAAAGTGGCAGGATTGGAGTTCCCTTGTGGTGCAGCAGGTTAAGGATCTGACATTGTCACTGCAGCTAGAGTTCAATACCTAGCCCAGGAACTTCCACAGGCCATGGGTGTGGCCAAAAAAAAAAAATAATAGAATCTTTCCTAATTTCTCCTTTTCTGTTATACCCTTAAACGTGGATCTGAGTGGAACTTTTATTTTTCAAGGTTTTATCCGTCCAGCCACTTATCTTTCACCAGCCATCCCAATGCCCCAAACCAAGTTGACTTTTGTTATAACACTTGCAATGATGCTTTCATTCAAGATCCAGCAGGTGAAATTAAGCCTGCCAGTTCTCCAGGTGTAGCTCCAACATATAAACAAAATTACTGCCATGTTTTTGAGTGAGACTTTTCTAAAGGGGTTTCTGATTTGAGCATTCTTCTTCCATCTGACTTTAGCAGTTAGTCCCAAGGGTGTGAGCGGTTATTTTTCTGTATTAGTGCTGGTGCCTCAGCAGATGAGTCTCAAGCATGGCCCCACTGCTGAGCCCCTCAGCCCTGGGCAGAGGGAACTAAAGGCAAGAAGACCAAATAAATCCAAGAGCAGAGCACTGATGTTCAAAGCTCTTACCTCGTTCCTTAACTCTGCAAATGCTTACTGAGCACTTACAATGCACGAGCTCCAGGTTAAACACTGGGGGTACAGGAGTGGGCGCTCTTCCTGCCCTCCCAGAGCTCAAGGCTCTTCCTCTGAGGCAGGCAGAGCAAGTGTTAGTAATATTCCCATTATGAGACCAGGCAACAGGGGCAAGGACAGACACAGCTCTGGAACTGGACTGGAGCTCAGCTTTTCTCTCCTAAGGTCTAAGTGGTTGGCTAACAGTACTCAGCGGCTCTCAGACTTTTCTCTTATTAATCAAAGGAGCTTTAAGAAGGCATTCATTCCCTCCACCATGGGCTTCTGCGCCCCACCTTTGAAATTCAGGAAATGACTTGTGTCCTCCTTCCTGTCTGGAAGAAGTAGACCTTTTCTCCACACAACTTTAGACTGTTATTACTGGTAATAATTTGGCTTTAAGAAATAGTTTGTTGAAACCTTTAACTCCATCTTTGCCTGATTGGAACTCCATCTTCACTGGTTGTATGAAAACGAATACTATGAAAACTTTTTTTTTCATAAAAAATGATCAGACAGCCAGGTATTCAGCTAAAGATGCTAGAACTGTGTCCTTCCTCAGGGAACTCTGAGTTCACCTGCCTTTCACAAAATCTGAATCCTTTCCAAGGAAGAGGAACCCAGAAAGAAAGGTTCTTTTTCCTGAGAGCATTTTCTTACTCTTGCATTCGTTTCAGCTGTTAGCAGCAGCTGGCTCCCTCGGCGTGCTGAAATGCCCGCTGCCTCGTAAACATTCTCTCTAATACCGCGCATTACTCATAGTTTGAAAATCACTTTGACTCTTAAAACATAATTATGTTAATGTCAGATGAGTCAGCAGGGGGACAGCAAGCCGCTCTTATGGCAGCCACACCTCCTGTCAGCCTCTCAGCTCCTGGGGCTTCAAAAACAAAAACTTTTTTTTTTTTTTTGCAAAAAAGAGAAAACCCCTTTTGGTGGGAGAGAAGAGAAATTACGCTGATGGCTCAAAGAACGGCTTCAAAGGAGTGGTCGTCGATTTCATTTTCGCTGTAACATGAAAGGGAGACGAAGTAAAATCGCTAACCCTAGGTTAATCCGTTTACGTGAAGAATAAACAGGAATTTGGAGAGTTTCTCTAGAAGATTTGTGATTTTCCCGCAGAGATGAGTACGAGACAAGTCACTCTGGTGAACATACAGCCGAGATGTGATTTCCAGGGCTCCCCTCCGAACTGTTTTTACACTCGTAGGAGGTGATGCGGGGCAGCCCAGAAGGTGCTCAGTTCAGGACTATCACCCGCGGGCAGCGGTCAGGAAATGAGAAGCTGCTCGTTTGCGCAGGGATTCCGAGCCCTAGCCGGGCTCCCCTCGGCCTCTCTGCTTTGGCGCCGTGCGCACTCCGGCAGCGCGACTCCCTCAGACAAGTGTTGCGGCCACCCTCTTGGGCTGTTCTCAGCTTTTCTTACAACCTCTCAATAGTTTCCCCTCCCTGGGCTGCTGCTGGGAAATGAAGAGGAACCGAGTAGGACTGGGTCGGTCGGAGGTTTTCACGGCCTGGATGAGCGCACCCCCACCGCCCCCTGCTCCTAGCGCTAGTCACAGTCTAACCTGCTGAAACCCCCAGCGTCTTTTTCTCAGCCCGCCTTCCCCCACCTTCCCCCTCGGAACTCAGGAAATCGCTTAAACGCATTTATATGGTGCCTAGAAAAAGGCTTCCAGATTCATTATCTCACCCCTATTTTATAAGTGAGGAAACTGAGGTTCAGAGACAGGGTGTCCTTGTGGAAGGTCACAAAGTAAGTGGCAGAGCCACACACTTGGACCTTGGGCGCCCTTTCTCCTCTGCCAACAACAGAACAGGGAATCCACACTTAGACTGGAGAGTGCAAGTTAAAAGACCCCCAGAACACACATTTTTACAGACAAGGCAAGTAATCAAAATCTGCAGAGAGGTCAAGGTCACCAGGCTCAAAAAGTGACAGAACCAGCTGCCAAACAGGGTCTCCCAATTCCTGGTCCAGGGCTTTTTCTCTCTAGCCTCTTTACTTCCTCATTCTGGAGTTATTCCAGTTTAAACACAGGAAGAGTCCACTTTCCCCAGTTCACCTAGGCATCTACACCGCTGATGCAAAGCATTCTGTTCCCAAAGCACAAGGCCCCATGAGAGGCAGAGATGTCGAGGAGGAGAATTCACTGGAAGGAAGGGGTTAACCACATCCAGTGGTTTTCCATTGTGATGTGACTGATCAATATGGCATATTAGCTAAGGCACTGACCAGTGTTATCCCCAAACCATAGCTTCATCCAGCACATTTCAAAGGCTGAGAAAACATCACTGCCTCAGTGGGGTGATTTGGCTTTACTGTTATGTAACCTGTGAGGTTAAAATGCCTAATCCAACCTAGAGATTCCGTAGCACCCTAACTCCAGGCCTTTTCAATCCCCTTCCCTCAGACCGCTTCTTTGGGGCGCCATGCAGACGTCATGTAGCTAACGCATGGGACTCACTTTCTCACCCTTCCACAGGGTGGTGTCGACCCTGACCATGGTGGGGGTCCCGCCAGGTGGAGACTTCCTAACCGAACACCGTTCTCCCATGGCGTTTCCCCTGCTTGGTCCCCAAAACAAAGAAAAGGCAAGACTCACATTTTGGGGGTGAGGTGCCAAAACTCCTTAGGAAGCCGTGGAACACCCTTACTCAGAGGAGGATTTCTCCTCTTTTCTTGTCTCCACGTCCGGTACTATCCAATTTATCCTTGAGGCATGGTTGGTCAACAAAAGCTGATCCCGCCCCTGCCCCCCAAAGCGACCAGCAGCTGTTACTATATTGAGTAGCACTATGATGTCATATATCATAGGTGACTAACTCATAGATGCTTCCCTGCGAGCCATCGTCTAAATATGACAGCCTTCCATCATCCTGACCTTTTCACGGGAGAAAGCTGAGTGAGGGGCTTGATACTGCCTTCCGGGGTCAAGTCCGTATCTGGCATTCTGTGGCCACCATCTGTGACTGAGCATCTGAGGACACTCATGCCTTCTCCCACACACAGATCCCCTTCCTAGTAGAAGGTCACTTTTATTCAGGATAGCTTTTTCCTCCACTGGTCTGACTCTGAAATGAGTAGCCATTAGAATGTTTAATAATCGCAGTGATAACGGGAGGAATTGGGGAAAGGGTTGTTTATATTTACTTGTATATCCCAGGTCCTGGGTTAGACACTTTACATATCGTTTGTTTGTTTTTGCTTTTTTAGGACTGCACCCACAGTATATGGAAGTTCCCAAGCTAGGGGTCAAATCAGAGCTGTAGCTACCAGCCTACGCCACAGCCACAGCAATGCAGGATCCGAGCCACGTCTGTGACTTACACCACAGCTCACGGCAATGCCAGATCCCTGACCCACTGAGCAAAGTCAGGGATCAAACTCGCATCCTCACGGATACTAGTTGGATTCATTTCTGCTGCACCTCATTGGGAACTCTACATATAGTTTTTCATTGAATTTTCAAAATGCACTGAGGAAGGCAATACAGTCCTGCAGAGTTAGACAAACTAAGCTTAGAGGCGTTAAGTAACTTTCCCAGTTACAGAGCTGGTCATGGCAGGGTTCGGACTCCAGCCCAGGACTCCAGCCCAAGTCTCCGTGACTTCAATGTGGACTGAACCCTCCATACAGAAGGGTGTTATTACACCTGGATTTTTAAAATACAGACTTCATTTTGTAAAGCAGTTCCAGATTTATAGGAAAATTCAGCAGAAAGTACAGAGCTTCCATATGCCCCTAACCTGCCCCACCCACGTGCTCCTCAGCTAGATGGACCTGAGTGGTACATTTGTTAGAGTTGATGAACTGACACAGGTCATAATCCTCAAAGTCCATAGTTTACATCATGGTTTGATCTTGGTGTTGTTCATCCTGTGGGTTTGGGCAAATGTATAAAGACAGGTATCGACCACTGTGTATCGTACAGAATAGTTTACTGCCCCGAAAATCCTCCGTGCTCCCCCTATTCAGCCCTCCCTCCCCCGTAGCCCTTGTTAAGCACCCACATCTTTACTGTCTGCACAGCTTTGCCTCTTCCAGGATGTCTTGTAGTTGGAATTATATAGCATGCAGCTTTTCCAGGTCGGCTCCTTTGACTTAGCGAAATGCATTCAGTGTTCCTCCATGTCTTTTCATGGTTTTATTTATTTATTTACGTATTTATTCTTTTTATAGCCGCACCTGTGGCATATGGAAGTTCCTGGGCCAGGGGTCGAATCAGAGCTGCAGCTGAGACCTATGCCACAGTCTGTGGCAATGCTGGATTCTTAACCCACTGAGCAAGGCCAGGGATCAAACCCACATCCTCTCAGAGACAATATCGGGTGCTTAACCAACTCAGCCACAATGAGAACTCCACTATTTATTTATTTAGTCTTTTTTTTTTTTTTTTGCCTTATCTAGAGCATATGGAGTTTCCCAGGCTAGGGGTCTAACAGGAGCTGTAGCCGCCGACCTACACCACAGCCACAGCAACGCAGGATCCGAGCCGCGTCTGCAACCTACACCACAGCTCACAGCAACGCCGGATCCTTAACCCACTGAGCAAGGCCAGGGATCGAACCCACAACCTCATGGTTCCTAGTCGGGTACGTTAACCACTGAGCCACGACGGGAACTTTATTTATTTTTGATACTGAATAACAGTCTGTTGTCTGGATGTACCACAGTTTACTTGTCCATTTACCTGCTGAATCACCTAGCTTTTAAAATTCCATTTTACTGCAGTTCATAGTAAAAACAGAGATAGCCACAGGGTCTGATCCTTCTCCTCTGAACTTCATTCTTGCCTCTTCACTCCTGCCACCCATATGTCAGAGGGCATCCTTTTGGCATCCCTTGTTTATGCATCATTTCAGCAGCCTGGGAACCAGATCTTCCTCTAAGATGAGCTCTAGGGTGATTTGAGAAGGGCTCACACAGGCATATCTGCCATAAAATCAGCACAGTCCTTTTCCTTCCATGCCAATTGTAATCTCATGTTGCCCTCCAGCCTCTAATACAGTGATTCCTAATATGTCTCATCAGTTACCATACAGGTTTTCTTTTCCTTTTTTTAAATTCCAAGTATCCAAGCACCTGGAAGTATTTACTGAGCACCTACTCTATGTTGGTCCTAGATGGTAACTCTTTAGAGGATACTGAATGTGTATCTGTAAGTTTGCAGGCAGAGTGACACCCATCCCAGCACCCCACTTCGTTAGTAAATACTTTTTGATAGGTGTGTATGTGTGTGTGCACGTGAGTATGGGGATAAAAACAAACATAGTGAGTGACTAAAAATAAGTCTGTGAGACCATCTGAATTAGTATCATCAGATTATATTTGTTACATATAACATTATAATTATAAAATTATTATTGTTATAAAAACACTTACATAGCACTTTCTATGTTTCGATGATTTCACATAAACATGGTAGGCCTACTTACTGCCTGAAAAATATAAATAGATTAAAGAAAGTTTCAAATAAATTCCTGGAGGGCAGTTCTATAACAAGTTATTAAAGTGGAGTTAGGAATAACCAGGGTGCATTCTTAACCAATGAGAATGATGTCACGAAGGGTAAATGCCATAATCCGGCACTTAAGTGGCACAGAGCTCAGGGCTGACCCTTGGACTTGGGTCCACCCAGGGACCCCGGAGCCTCAACTACGTTACGAGACTCCCCAATGGCTCCTTCTATCCTCCACCTCTGTCAGGCCAGCAGCTGTTTGTGTTGTTGTCTCAGGTATCTCCCTCCCTCCACCCCTCACCAAAAGAAGCACTTTTGCTTTGTGTCATCCAGTGAGTCACCAGCACGGTTGGGAACAGACCCAGGATGCCTGCTCTTTTCTTTGCTGGGGCTATTTTTTGGAGCTCACAATTCTTCCACATTAGTTGCTACTTACACTTACGGCTCTTAATGACATCTAATGGGGCTTTGGGGATTGGAAAATGATGGGAAGTGAAGGCTGGGAGGTACAAAATCAAAACCTGAAATAGCACACAAGATTGTGATTACTGAAGCTTTAAAATGGCAATCCAACTCATGGGGTACTCCACTGGGAAATGGTTCCTAGGTCTGAGAAGGAATAACCCCTCCACTAGCTTGGGGCTGGATGGGAGAGAAAGAACAGGAGACGAGGAAATAGCCAGAGGTCCTCATAAATTGTGTTCTCCAATTCTGCCCTGTGATTTCATCTCTGTATTTATTTCAGGTCGCTACTTGTCTTTTCTTCCATCATGATACATTAGTTTTTTACAAACACTTATGCTCACTGTTCCACCTGAGACTCGTAACAGTGGTGTGATCCATGAATAGAGAAGTGAGTTGGAAGTCAAGTGATTAGGGCTCTTTACCTAACAGGGCAGGTCACCTCACCTAGACCTTAGTCCCATGGATATTAAATGGGCTGGCCTGGTTGGCCTGAAGGTCCCACACTGTTCCAAGTCTGTGTGCCCAGCCCAGTACAGAGGGAGAAGACACTGCCCACAGCTGAGGCTGCCTGTGGTTTTCTCCATCTCCTCCTAAGATGCAATGTGAGCACACATAAGATGTTTGGTCACAGGTTTCAGAAAACTTGGAGAACAGAAAAAGCAGCAGGCAGTGCCTTCATCAGTGTGATGTAGTGGACAGGAGCCAGGGACACAAAGAAGAGAGCTTGGCAGTGGCTGGAGTCAGGGTATGAGGGGAGAGGGATCAGTTCTCAGTGTTTCTTAGGAGTGAACTGGAGAAGGAAGGAACTCCTGGTAGACCTGGCAGGTGTGGCCTGATGATGGGCTTGTGTCACTCAGCCAAGGACCAGTAATGATGGTTGGAAGACAACAGTAACAGCAGCTCACCCACTTGGCTCCATTTCCAGTACACAGGCTCTATCATTTTGCTAAAAACTTTAAGAAGCTGTTGTTGTCTCATCTCATCTTGGCATGATTATGCTGTTTCAACAGGAAATTTTCTGTTGTTTTATAGAAAGGCAATCACAATGAAGGAGAAACAAAGTATTTCTTCTCACTTGGGTAGAACTGGCCACTGATGTGCCAGGTGAGGAAGCATGAAGCAGGATACCCTCTTTTAGTTTCAAAAGAGAAAACAGGAGTTCCCGTGGTGGCTCAGTTGTTAACAAACCCGACTAGTGTCCATGAGGACTCAGGTTCGATCTCTGGCCTCTTTCTGTGGGTTAAGGATCCAGCGTTTCCATGAGGTAGGTTGCAGATGTGGTTCGGATCCCAGATTACTGTGGCTGTGATGGGGCTGGCAGCTGTAGCTCTGATTCGATCCCTAGCCTGGGAACCTCCAACATACTGCCAGTACGATCCTAAAAAAGACAAAAAGAAAGGAAGGAAGGGAGGAAGGAAGAAAGAAATAAGCGTCAAGGGTAGGCACAGCAGAGCTGGGACTAGGGTGCAAACCTCAAGAAGGCACTTGCTCTCAGGGTCCTGCAAGCACAACACCTCCTCACCCTGGTCTGGCCTGGAGGCCTTGTCCTCCTGCTCTTGGTATCTTCAGGCAGCGGCTACCTGTTGAGAAGCGCTGGGATGGCCTTAAAGGGAAAAAACTGTCCTAGGGAACTCAAAATACCCAGAGTACACGCATTTCACTGCCCTTTATTACCAAAATCATTGACTTGGAGTCCAGCTGACCTGAGAGTGACTTCCAGTTTGCTATTCTTTAGTTATGTAACCTAGGGAGCCGTACTTAACCTTTCTGTGCCTCCGTTTCCTTCCTCATTGTAAAGGGGGGACAATAACACCTACCTCAGAGAGGAGATTAAAGAGAGGGGATTAAAGAAAGGGGGGAGAGGATAATAAATATACTTACCGCATAGTAAACCTCGATAAGTTGTTAGTTCCCTGTGATGGTACAGAGTGATCAAGCACTGGACAGGGTCCCTGCCTCTGGAAGCTTCCACAGGCGTAAAGGCAGCTTGGATTCACAGATTTCACACACAGAGAGTTAAATAACTTGCTGTAGGTCACACAATTAATGAATGAGTTTGGACATTGTCAGAAACAATGATAAAAGAGCCAAGGATGCCAAAGTTGACAGATTACATAAATATTCAAACCACAGCTTTCTTTTCTCTACCAGCAGAGATGTAAGTAAGCATATGGGCAGAGGATATAAGCGAAGGGGTAGGGAGTCAAAGGCCATGGAAAACTTCTTGACTTTTGAGTCAGGATCAAATTCTGGGTAACCAAGGAGGGCTTCTAGGAGGAGGTTCCAGGGCTTCTGGGAACCTCCGGTGAGGCTCAGTTGCTCCCCTTGTTTCATCCCTATCGCAACAATCAACTCTTCTCAATACAAAGGGATAGAAGATGGTCTCGGAATCTGCGGGTGGCTGAACGGAGCCACCTACTCAGATCTTTCACGATCCAAGACCTGGTCCCTTTAAGCCATCGAAGCTCAGTGAACGTTCTACGCCGGCCTCGCAGCCTTTCCGAGGCGCGCTTACGTCACCCTTCGGGGAAGCGGCTGACGTCAGCGCGTCCTCAGCGGTGGGGGCGGGGCCGTGACTCACCCGGGCCGCGCCCCTGGCCCGGCTCCGCGGAGTGCACGTGAGCGCGCCCCGCGCTGCTTTCTAATTTTAGCTGCGTCGGCCCAGGTGGGGTCGCGTGAGGTAAAGACTGGCAAAAGGGACTAGGGGGCTGAAGGCGCGTTCTCCCGGTCCCCTGTCGCCCCGCCGTCGGTCGTCATGGAGGACGGGGCGGTCGCGAGACGCTGGCGCGCGGGCGCTTCCCCAGGCCAGCCCGAGGGGTGTCCTCCGCGTGCCGGCCCAGCCGCGAGCTCTCCTGGGCTCAGCGTGGGCGCTCGGTAAATAAATCGCTGTTCTTTCCTGCATGGCGACTCGGGACTTCCCCGAGAGAACCAGGTTCTGGAAAGTTCCCTGGTGGATGGGGCGCGGTGGCCTGAAGTCAGAACAGGAGCGGGGCCTCGGCGAGGGCTGGGCGGGAGGCGCGGGCGGAGCCCGTCGGGGCGTCAGCCCTGGATCCCTTCTCTGGGGCGGTCGCGCAGCATCTCTGAGGGGCCCCTGGACTTGGCCAGCGTCGCCCTCAGCCGGGGCAGGGTCCTTTAGGACCTGCGCTGAGCCTCAGCGTTAGAATCTGTGGCGGTGGGAGGAATGGGGACTCCTCTGGGGTCAAGCTAAGCACGGAGGCCTGAAGGTCACCATTTGAGCCACGCTGATGCCCCGAAACCCAGGCGCTAGATCCTGAAACCCGGGAGTACCGAGGTGACCTTCCAGGAATCGGATAAACGCTTAAAGAAAGCGGTATCAGGCAACTTGTGAAATCGACACGCTCCCGTTGGTTGGGCGGTGAGATGGATGGAGTTCTGGAAAGAAGCTCTGTCAGCGTAAAGTGAACTGCAGTTTTGACTTTGCGGAGTGGGCTGTCGTGTCACAGTGACCTGTGTTCTGATGTTGTGGCAACCTCAGACTTCACAGGCTTTGCCTTCGCAGGTAGCCTGTGAAACTGTTCAGGGAGCTTTTTGGCCTTGTTAGGTGAAGGGAGTTAGATGTTAGAGAAGAGTATTAAATAGAATGATAAACTGGGAACACCCCAGGAGTTCCCGTCGTGGCGTAGCGGTTAACGAATCCAGCTAGGAACCATGAGGTTGCGGGTTTAATCCCTGGCCAAGCCCTTTTCTTAGAAATGGTGGAAAGTTAGTTGTGGAATAAAGGTCTTCTTGGGGATTATAACATGAATGAATGCCAGAAGTCCATAAATCACGTGTGTGATGTTCATTTCCCCGCCCCCGCTGCTGCCCCGCCCAGCAATATCACGTTGGCCTTGGTAAAGTGGAGATTTTTTTCAGATATAATCATGGAAACTGCAGGTTTTTAAGACTTTATTCTCCATTCTGTATCCATCTAAGACTGTTTAAAAAGGACTGACAGTTTATAGCCTAACTGTTGAATACATCCAGAGGTGCGATACTGTTATATGTTATTGTTCATATAACAACAGAAGTCTCTTTGTCCTAATTTTGGACAGTTGCTACCACGTATTCCTCAATGTAATGCCTGTTTTGGGAGGGACTTAAGTTGAGCAGGTGTGAATGATGATGAATCACATTCTCAGACTGAGCTAATTTCCCTTGTTGTGGGATAGTGTGTGTTTATATAATGTGTAAGAACCTGAATATAAAAGTCCTCACATTGAGAAATTAAAGTTTTTTAGTCCAGACATTGGGTTTTTGCTTTAAAAATACTTTACCTTGGAATGGGCTGCCTGCATCCTAAAAACAGCCATTTTTGTGAAGTCTTCACTGCAGCTAACTTGTACCTGCTCTGAGTCACATCTGTTAATTCAGTTACTGTTCTGTGTTGTGATTGTTCACTTAAGTGTTTGTTTCTTCACTAAACGCTTAGGGCTATGAACTAGTGTCTACCTTTGTATCTCTAGCATCTACAATAGGGCTTAGCATGTGGTAAGAGCTACCTTTTTTTGTGGTGTTTTTGTTTCGTTGAATAAATGAGTTTTCCAAACCAGACTGCACATTTGGGGAAGGGTGAGTTTTTATTTCACATTTGAGAGGATTGGGCTGTGAACACTGCTATAGGGGACACATTTCCCTTCTTTTACAAGCCCACCCTAACCTCTCTCCCACTCCCACCACCACCACCCGTGAAGGAGCCAAGGAAAATAAAACCAACAGCCAAACTCTCTAAATAGTGTGCTATATTTTTCAAGATGATAGAACATTATTTGGTCTCCAGGCCTGGCATTGGTCAGGTTCTTTTCACAGAGGAGTTGGCTAGTCTTTACTTTTATAAAACAGGAATTTTAGGAGTTCCTGTCATGGCTCAGTGGTTAACAAACCCGACTAGTATCTATGAGGACATGGGTTCGATCCCTGGCCTCACTCGGTGGGTTAAGGATCCAGCTTTGCCTTGGGCTGTGGTGTAGGTCACAGACACAGCTTGGATCTGGCATTGCTGTGGCTGTGGTGTAGGCAGCAGCTGCAGCTCCAATTCGACCCCTAGCCTGGGAACCTCCATACACTAACGGGTGCAGCCCTTAAAAAACAAAAGACCAAAAAAAACCCCATATACATATATATATGTGTGTGTATATGTATATATATCACTTTCAGGATCGTCATTGCTTCTGTGGATAATTAAAACTGGTGCTAAATGGAGGAGTTCCCGTCGTGGCTCAGTGGTTAATGAATCCGGCTAGGAACCCTGAGGTTGCAGGTTCGATCCCTGGCCTTGCTCAGTGGGTTAAGGATCCGGCATTGCCGTGAGCTGTGGTGTAGGTTGCAGACGCGGCTCGGACGCGGCTCGGATCCCGGCATTGCCGTGAGCGGTGGTGTAGGTTGCAGACGCGGCTCGGACGCGGCTCGGATCCCGCGTTGCTGTGGCTGTGGCGAAGGCCAGTAGCTACAGCTCCTGTTAGACCCCTAGCCTGGGAACCTCCATATGCCATAGGTGCGGCCCAAATAAGGCAAAAAGACAAAAAAAAAAAAAAAAACTGGTGCTAAATGGAATGTTTACATTTGTGATAGAATTGGAATGTTTACATTTGTGATAGAATTGGTTTCCGCACAATGATACCTCATGTCTACCCTAAGATTTAAAGATATAAAATGAAGAGATTGTACTTATTCTTTTCTTTGGAATTGTCAAAGAGAGGGAGATTTTTACAGTAAAGCTTTATTAGCCAAAATTCTTAGCAAACTGGCATTGTTGCCTCAATTTTATGAAAGACTGGCAGCAAAATAAGTTGTTATAAGAAATTCAGTTTTGAAAATCAGGAATTCCCTCTGTGGCTCAGTGGGTTAGTGATCCGGCATGTCTCTGTGATGTTCCCCTAGCAATGGGTGCTGAAAAATGGAAAAAAAGAAAAGAAAAATATATACATACTATGTTGTAGTGATTCCTAATATTTCCTGTATAACTCAGTACCACTGCAACGTCCTAAATCAGAAGGTACACTTTTTACATCCACTGTGTTTAAGTTAAGAGAGAGTGGATAAATATTTGGACAATTTTATTTTTATTTTTTATAATGATTTTTATTTTTCCCATTATAGCTGGTTTACAGTGTCCTGTCAACTTTCTACTGTATAGCCAGGTGACCCAGTCACACATACATGTATACATTCTTTTTTCTCATATTATCATGCTCCATCACAAGTGACTAGTTACAATTCCCAGTGCTACACAGCAGAATCTCATTCCTTATCCATTCCAAAGGCAGTAGTTTACATTTATTAACCCCAATTCCCAGTCCATCTCACTCCCTCCTCCTTCCCCTTGACAACCACAAGTCTGTTCTCCAGGTCCATGATTTTCTTTTCTGTGGAAAGTTTCATTTGTGCCATATGTTAGATTCCTGGTATAGTGATATCATATGGTATTTGTCTTTTTCTTTCTGACTTAACTTACTATGAGAGTCTCTAGTTCCATCCATGTTGCTGCAAATGGCATTTGTTCTTTTTTTCATGGCTGAGTAGTATTCCATTGTGTAGATACACCACATCTTCTAATCCAGTCATCTGTTGTTGGACATTTGGGTTGCTTCCATGTCTTGGCTGCTGTGAATAGCGCTGCAGTGAGCATTCAGGTGCATGTGTCTCTTTCAAGAAAAGTTTTGTCCGGATATATGCCTAAGAATGGGGTTGCTGGGTCATATGGCAGTTCTATGTATAGTTTTCTAAGGTACCTCCATACTGTTTTCCATAGTGGTTGTGCCAATTTACATTAATATTTGGACAATTTTAAAAAAGATTTTAATTAAGCTTTTAGAAAGTGGTTCAGCTCTGAATTTTCCCATACAAAGAGTATGATGAAACAGAGAAAATAGCTTTCATGAAAATAGAGGATTAGAAGGAAAGAACAAGGGACAGTTTGCTGCTGGTTTGAAGGCTTGTCAGTTCCTACTAACTTCCCTACCACCCTCCTCACCAAGAATACATCTTTAGACCCTGCTTTACCTGGATTTTTTTCTTGAAAGAGCACCTTCTGTAATAATAATAATAATAAAAAAAGTATTGCAACTTCCATTTATTGAACACTATGTGCCAGGCCTTGTGCTCAGTGCTTCATGAAATTATTTCAGATAATCCTTGTTACAATCCTGTGCTCACTGGATTTTTAATTATATCCATTTTATAGCTTCAGGGAGGTTAAGGAGCTTGCTTAAGGTCACACAGTTATTAAGAAACAGGTTGTATTAGGATTCTCCAAAGAAATAGAACCAATAGGTTGTAGATATTTGTGTATGCATATAATATTATATACTTACATAGAGAGATTTATTACGAGGATATAAGGAATTGGCTCATGTGATTATGGAGGTTGTCAAATCCCCAAATCTGCAGGGTGGTTGGCAATCCGGAGATCTGGGAGAGACAAAGATATCATTCCATTCTGAGTCCAGAAGGCAGGAAAAAGTTGATGTTCTAGTTTGAAGGCTTTGGAGCATGAAGAATTCCCTCTTCCATGGGGGAAAGTCGGTCTTTTTGTCTTTTCTTTTTTTTTTTGTCTTTTTTAGGGCCACACCTGTGGTATATGGAGGTTCCCAGGCTAAGGGTCGAATCAGAGCTGTAGCTGCCGGCCTATGCCACAGCCACGACAATGCCAGATCCGAGCTGCATCTGCAACCTACACCACAACTCATAGCAACACCAGATCCTTAACCCACTGAGCGAGGCCAGGGATTGAATCTGCATCCTCATGGATACTAGTCAGATTTGTTTCCACTGAGCCAGGACGGGAACTCCCTTTTTGTCTTTCAAGCCTTCAGTTGACTGGATGAGGTCCGCCTACGTTATGCAGCATCATCTACTTGTCTACCAATTTAAGTGTTAATCGCATCCCGAAGCCCCCTCAGAGAAACACCTAGAATAATATTTGCCCAAAGATCTGGTTAATAAATAAACTATCACTCAGATCCATTTGATTTCTAAAGCTCATGCTTTTACCTTATTTCACAATGTCTCCCTCCCACTCGGATTCACAAAGTAGCTTTGACCCTGGGCTTTCCCCCCTCATGGGGAATGTCTGTCAAAGTTCACCGCACTTGTATCTGTTGAACACACCTAATTAGTGTAGGTGCTTGAATATCAGTAACCAACTCAGAATCCTTTTCCCAGTAGCACCTACAACACAGCCCTTTCCTTCCTTAGGTTAACTTCCCAGCCTCCTAATAAAGTTTTCTGGTTTTCATTCACGTAACCCTTTGAACTAATTCCCACCATGCTAACCAGTCTTGCCTGACTCCTTTTTCAGTCCTCTTCCTTGACGTCTTTGAAGCCCTGATGGTACAGCCCAGCCAATTCATGAGACTCTCTTCTCTCAGCTGCCTCCTTAGGACCAAGCATCCTTACTGTTTACCCTTGAGTCAGTCGTGCCATCATTGTCACTGTCATTTTAGAACTCTAACCTCTACCTCTCCCCTCAAAAGAAGGAACTGTCACTGCAGGGACTTCACTTGGCTGATGAGGTCAGCCTTGTGAATCCACATCTCAGTGCTTATTTAAAAGTAATTTTTGCCTAATTGGCACTGTTCTCCTGCGTCCTGGGAACACAGTCATTGTGGATATCTCTTTATGCCAGTCCTTCAGCATTTTTTCATGAATGTCTCAGACTCGTTTTTAGCAAGTGAGTGAGTTGTCCTTTAATATTCAGAACATATCCATTCCTAACAAAGTAATGCTTTTTTTTTTCTTTTGTATTTTTAGGACTTCACTTGTGGCATATGGAAGTTTCCAGGCTAGGGGTCAAATCAGAGCTGCAGCTGCCTGCCTATGCCACAGCCACAGCAATGCCAGATCCGAACCGCATCCATGACCTGCACCACAACTTGCGACAACACCAGATCCTTAACCCAGTGAGCGAGGCCAGGGATCAAACCCACATTCTCATGGATGCTAGTTGGGTTCTTAATCCACTGAGCCACAACGGAAACTCCCCAAAGTAATGCTTTGAATACTTCTCTTTCTGAGATATTTGTGCTGTTTTTCATTATTATATATTATTAAAGATAAAAACATTAGAAAATGTTTTTAAAAATCACATGGACAAAATCAGGTTTCATTGATATTGAAAAGATATGGTCAAGCCTGAGAAGCTTTTAAAACTGAAAATTTTAAGGTAGATTTTGGAAGATGAGCTTCATTGGGCGTTGGCAATCGTTACAGACAGTTGTCACATATTATCACTTAAGGGATATTTCACCCTTCTAAAAGTTAATTTACCGAGCACAATACACTTTAACAGTATTTTTTATTAAAGCCACAAATAAAAATACATTCCTTTCCCACACCAGAAAAAAAATCAGATATGCATTTTTTGATTGACAAATGGCATCTGCCACAGATACATAACTTTAATCAAGACAAGAGAGCTCTTCCTAGTAAATATTTTTGCTAGGGTTTCAAGGGCTTGGGATGACATTACTCCTTCTAATTTAAAATGACTTGTAGCCTTTGGTCTGGGAGAATAAAAACAGAGGGTATTAACATACGAATCATAAAAATCTGAGAGGTTTGATGTGTAATTTGGTACTATTTTTATAAGCCAAATTCCAGTAGCAGGGAAATGACTTTGGTCTCAAACAATTCTGAGGCTGGGTCCTTTAAATGGTTTCTTGAGTGTATTTGCTTCTATTCAAGCCTTAAAAAAGAAGAGACATCACTTAACTACCTCTTCCTGTGTTCTTGATAATGTTTTTTTAAACCAGTTTTGCTAGAAACGATCATTTCTTTTTCTTTGCCTTTTTTGGGAGCTGAGCCACTATTACGTTTTAGAATGCAGTGGAATCAAGTAATCAAGCTAGCTGGTAATTTTTGTCCTTAACTGTTAAAAGTAGAGTATTGAGCATATTACGTAAGCAGGATTTATGATAGTATTCTGGAAGTTTCAGGATTTATGATAGTATTCTGGAAGTTTAAGTCATTCACATTTTTAACAGATTGTTATTTTCTGAGATTTTTTAAAAAATATAGCATTATTTGAACATTATAGTTATAACAAAGGTTTTGCAATCTAAATCCTTATTTTTAAAAAATATAACAGGGATTCTTATTGTGGCTCAGTGAGTTAAGGACCCGACGTTGTCTCCATGAGGATGTGGGTTCAATCTCTAGCCTCACTCAGTGGGTTAAGGCTCTGTGTTGTCACAAGTTGCGGCATAGGTTGCAGATGTGGCTCGGGTCCTATGTTGCTGTGGTTGCGGCATAGCCCAGCAGCTGCAGTTCCAATTCAACCCCTAGCCCAGACATATGCCACAGGTGCAGCCGTAAAAAGAAAAAATAAATAGAAAATATAACATTTTTAATATTCTATTTTAAAATATATTGATATATTTTTGAATTACATAATATTGAATTATTAGAATTATAAATAAATACAAAAAATTACTAGACTTCCTTCACTAATGGAAATAAAATGTTTTGCACCTAAATTGTAAGTTGTATTTTAAATTTTATTTTTAGTTGGGTAGTTAAGACTTTTTAAGTCAGATGTACTGAGGTAATTTACATGTAGTAAAATTCATCCTTTTAGGTATAAAACTCTAGAAGTTTTAGCAAACAGTCATATAATCATTCCCAAAGACAGAACAATCCTACCACCCTAGAAAGCTCACCTGTGCCTCTTGGTAGTCAATCTGTTTCCTAAAAATAGAATTTTAAATTAAATTAATGAAATAAGACTTTTAAAAACATATCTGATATATTGGTTTGGGGGCCGTTGTTTCTGTAAGCTTGATGATGATCTTAGCAGGAAGAGAAATGTAATTGGAACAAACCTTAGATTTTGAAAGTATATTACTCTAAAAATGACCGGATAAAAGTGTTACAGAGAAAACATAAAGCAAAAGACTGATTTTATTGTGTTTTATTTCCTCTCCCTGATAGATGTTTACTTTTCTTTACCCTGCATCAATCTCCCCAAATATTTTGATACGCCTAAATCCTTAAGGCATTTTCTCTTGCTAGCTTGTATTTTAGTCTTTTAGGTGAATATTAAAAGTGGAATTTTGCTTCTACCCTCCTGAAATATGTCATCTTCATTTGTTAATTACCATCTCTTCCAGAGAAAAGAAGCCAAAATATTTGGTACATAAATGAAATTTTCTTTTCATTTGAATTTCAAGCTGAGGAGAGTGATCTGAGAAAGATTTAGATTTTCTCAAGTAAATTTTGAGAGTATTGGTTATACTGGATTAAAACTTAAAACTAAGGAAAAACCTGTTTTTGAGTTGGATCTAAATTTGAATATTACCTTTGTCATTTAGCTGTGAAACTTCAGGCAAATTCATTTAACAGTTTTCCTGTCTATAAACTTCACAATAAAAAATGAAATAATATGCATGTTCCATTAGAATTCTATGAAAAATTTTAGATTAAAGCACTTGGCACAGTGTCTTGCTCATAGCCCAGTTCTTTTTTTTTTTTTTTTTTTTTTTTTTTTGTCTTTTTGCCTTTATGTAGAGCCGCACCCGCGGCATATGGAGGTTCCCAGGCTAGGGGTCTAACAGGAGCTGTAGCTGCCGGCCTTCGCCACAACCACAGCAAAGGGGGATCCAAGCCGCGTCTGCAACCTACACCACAGCTCATGGCAATGCCGGATCCTTAACCCACTGAGCAATACCAGGGATTGAACCCACAACCTCATGGTTCTTAGTTGGATTCGTTAACCACTGAGCCACG
>PVHT020000175.1:22967725-23003966 GCA_004024745.2 Catagonus wagneri
CCAGGCTAGGGGTCTAACAGGAGCTGTAGCTGCCGGCCTTCGCCACAACCACAGCAAAGGGGGATCCAAGCCGCGTCTGCAACCTACACCACAGCTCATGGCAATGCCGGATCCTTAACCCACTGAGCAATACCAGGGATTGAACCCACAACCTCATGGTTCTTAGTTGGATTCGTTAACCACTGAGCCACGAAGGGAACTCCCAGTTCTTTTTTTTTTTTTTTAATTTAAAAAGGTTTTTCTTGTGGAGTTCCTGTCGTGGCACAGCGGAAATGAGTCTGACTAGGAACCATGAGGTTGTGGGTTCGATTCCCTAGCCTCGCTCAGTGGGTTAAGGATCCGGCGTTGCCGTGAGCTGTGGTGTAGGTTGCAGATGCAGCTCGGATTTGGTGTTGCTGTGGCTCTGCTGTAGGCCAACAGCTACAGCTCCGATTAGACCCCTAGCCTGGGAACCTCCATATGCCATGGGTATGGCCATAAAAGGACAAAAAGACAAAAAAAAAAAAAAAAGATTTTTCTTGAAGTAGTATTTACTAAAATTGTGTTAGTTTCAGTTGTACAGTGTAGTGATCCGTATATATATAATACTTTTTTTTTAGATTTTTTTCCGTTATGAGTTATTACATGATATTGAATATAGTTCCCTGTGCTATACAGTAAGTCCTTGTTTATCTAATTTATATGTAGTAGTGTGTATCTGATAACCCTAAAGTCTTAATTTATCCTTCCCCTACCTTACCCTTTGGTAACCATAAGTTTATTTTCTAGGTCTGAGTCTGTTTCTGCGTATAAGCAGTATCATATGATATTTGTCTTTGTCTGACTTCACTTCATAGTGATAATCTCTAGTTCTGTCCCTGTTGTTGCACATGGCATTAGTTCATTCTTTTTATGGCTGAGTAGTATTCCATTGTATAAATGTACCACATCTTCTTAGTCCATTCATCTGTCGATGGACATTTCGTTTGCTCCCATGTCTTGGCTATTGTAAATAGTGTTGCTATGAACATTGGGGGTACATATATCTTTACAAATTAGAGTTTTCTCTGGATATATGCCTGGCAGTGGGATTGCTGGGTCATGTGGTAACTCTGGTTTTTTAAGGAAGCTCTATACGGTTTTCCATAGTGGCTGCACCAATTTATATTCCTATCAACACAGTGTAGGAAGGTTCCCTTTTCTCTGCACCCTCTCCAGCACTTATTATTTGTTCACTTATTATGATGGTCTCTGATTGGTGTGAGGTGTACATCATTACAGTTTTGTTTTGCATTTCTCTAATAATTAGTGATACTGAGCCAAGTTCTTTAAAGTTGGAATCTTCAGAAGTTACTTTTAAATTGGCTATTACAGGCAGATCCTCCTTGCCTGCCCACTTGCCTCTCTCACAAGCGTCCTATCTTAATAAATCTATTTCTTGCCTAAAATAAATAAGTTAATTAATTGGCTATTACAGATGTCCATGTAGAGCTAGAGAATTATTTTTTAGAATGTAGATACAGGTGGCTGAGTCTGGCCTGTGGGCTCAGGGGAATAATTACCTTCCTGATTTGTCTTTCAGTTAATGACAGGTCTTCATTTTGTTGACTTTCTCAGAGAAAGAAAGAAGAGAGTCAGTGGAGAAGAGAAAGGAAACAAGATGGAGAAATTGAGAAAGGGAGAGACGTTTATTGAATGAATGATGAATGAGTGAATTAACAGAGCAAGATAAAGTTAGTGATACTGTCATATATATACCATCTAGTCATATGCTATCTGTAATAAAAAGGAGAAAAGAGTAAGGAAGTTTTATAAACTATATGGAAAAATAGGTATCTAAATGTTTTGTAACAATAAAGCCAGAACTCTAAAGTTTCTTTTTATACTATGTTAATTTGTATATATTACATAGTATTAAGGTTCACATAACAGTGATTCAGAATTATTTCCCTCTTCCGGTAATTTCATCAGTATGATTGTACTAAGAGCAGCCAAACTGTGAACATAATGAAACAAAAAATGCCACTTTTCCTTGCCCATTGAGCACAGAAAAAAAGAATTTTCTGTGCCCAGCCAGACTATCAAGTTTGAGGGTAGAATAAGACAATTTCAAATAAGCAAAATCTCGAGAATTTACTTCTCATTTGCCTTTGTCTCAGGAAACTACTGGAGAAGGTCTTCTGTCAAAATGAGGGAATAAGCCAAGAGGTGGGCATGAGGTGCTGGAACCAATAACTCCAACGAGTGTTAGAAAGGAATAGAGGTAATTTTCAACATTTTTCAAAATACGAAAGATTGAAATAAAAAATTGGAGTTCAGACAGAACTCTTGCCATAGCAATGACCAAGCCGCTGCAGTGACAACACTGGATCCTTAACCCACTATGCCTCAAGGTAACTCCTCAAAAGCGATTTTAAAACTACATTTCTTATGAAAATCAAAACTACAATATTACCCCACACTGGTCAGAATGCCCACCATTAAAAAGTCAGTAAATAATAAATGCTGGAGAGGGTGTGGTGAAAAAGGAAACTTCCTACACTTTTGGTGGGAATGTAAATTGGTACAGCCACTAGAGAGAGCAGAATTGAGGTTCCTTAAAAAACTCTTGGCAAGGATGCCAAGAATGCACAGTGGAAAAAAGATAGTCTGGGGATTCCTTGTTATGGCTCAGTGGTAACAAACCCGACTAGTATATGTGAGGGTGCGGTTTCCATGGGTTAAGGATCTGGCATTTCCATGAGCGGTGGTGTAGGTTGCAGACGCGGCTCAGATCCTGTGTGGCTGTGGCTGTGGTGTAGGGTGGCAACTGCAGCTCTGATTTGACGCCTAGCCTGGGAACTTCCACGTGCCACGGGTGCAGCTCTTAAAAAAAAAAAAAGGGGGGGAAGAAGAAGAAAGAAAGAAACAGGATAATCTGCTTAACAAATGGTGCCAGGGAAACGATATCCACATGCAAAAAAATGAAATTGGACTCTTCTCTTACACTGTACACAAAAACTCAACTTGAAATGAATTAAATACTTAAACATAAGACCCCAAGCTGTAAAAAACCTAGAAGAAAACAGAAGGGGAAAGCTTCATGACATTGTTCTTGGCAGTGATTTCATGGATGTGATACTAAAAGCACAGGCAGTGGAAACAGACTGAATTATACACTGGTTTACTGGTTTTCTTGCATGCAGTTGGCAGATTATGGGGCTTCTCGGCCTCTATAACCATGTGAGCCAATTCCTATAATAAAGTTATCTATATATACATCAGTATCTGTAGATCTAGATAGACAGATACAGCACCAGGTGTATCTATATCTACGGATTGATACAGATAAAGATACACGTATATGCACTGTTGGTGCATTTCTCTGGAGAATCCTGACTAATACAATATGTAAGGAACTCCTATAATTCAGTAGTAAGAAAAAAAAAAACCTAATAACCTGAGTAAAAATTAGGCTAAAGGAGCTCCTGTTGTGACTTAATGGGTTGAGAACCCAACACTGTTTCTCTGAGGATGCGGGTTCAATCCCTGGCCTCACACAGTGTTTATGAATTCAGCATTGCCACAGGCTGAGCATAGGTCACAGATGCAGCTAGGATCCTGTGTTGCTATGGCTGTGGCATAGGCTTGCAGCTCCAATTTGACCGCTAGCCCGGGAGCTTTCATATGCCGCAGATGCGGCCATAAAAAGAAAAAAAAGGCTAAGGATTGAACCGGAGTTTCTCCAAAGAAGACATAAAAATAACCAACAGGCATATGAAAAAATGCTCAGTGTTACTAATCGCTAGGGAAATACAAATCAAAACTACAGTGAGCTATCACCTTACATCTTTTAGAATGTTTTTTATTTAAAAAAAATGTGCTAATGGAGTTCCCTGGTGGCTTAGTGGGTTAAGGATCCAGCATTGTGCCTAGCTGTGGCTTGGATCACTGCTGTGGCACAGGTTCGAACCCTGGCCTGGGAACTTTTCACATGCCTAGAACGCATACAAACAACAGCAACAGAGTGTTGGTAAGGATGTAGAAAAATTGGAACCTTTGCATACCATTGGTGGGAATGCCAGATGGTGTAGCTACTATGGAAAACAGTATGGAAGTTCCTCAAAAAATTCTAAGTAAACTACCTTATGAAACAGCAGTCTCACTCCTGGGGACCCAAACAAATTGAAATCAGGATCTCAAAAAGATACTAGAACTCTTATATTTATTGTAGCACTTATTCACAGTAGTCAAGATATGGAAACAACCTAAACTTGTTCACTGACTGATAAATGGATAAAGAAAATGTGATACATAAACACACATGCAAACACACACACGCTTAGTAGAATACTATTTAGCTTTAATAAAGAAGAAAAATCTGCAGTATGCAACGTGGATGAACCTTGAGAAGATCATGATAAGTCACTCACAGAAAGACAAATACTATATGATTTCACTAATATGAGGTATCTAAAATAAACTCATAGGGGGAGTTCCCATCGCGGCTCAGTGGTTAACGAATCCGACTAGGAACCATGAGGTTGCAGGTTCCATCCCTGGCCTCACTCAGTGGGTTAAGGATCCGGCGTTGCCGTGAGCTGTGGTGTAGGTGGCAGGCGTGGCTCGGATCCTGCGTTGCTGTGGCTGTGGCATAAGCCAGTGGCTACAGCTCCCATTAGACCCCTAGCCTGGGAACCTCCATATGTTGCAAGTGCGGCCCTAGAAAAGGGAAAAAGACAAAAAATAAATAAAATAGACTCATAGGTTGTTCCCGCTGTGGCGCAGCAGAAATGAATCTGGCTAGTATCCATGAGGATGTGGGTATGATCCCTGGCCTCAGTGGTTCAGGGATCTAGCGTTGCCATGAGCTGTGGTGTAGGTTGCAGACATGGTTCAGATCCTGCATTGCTGTGGTTGTGGAGCAGCTGCAGCTCTGATTCAACCCCTAGCCTGGGAACTTCCATAGGCTGTGGGCGCAGCCCTAAAAAGCAAAAAAAATGGACTCAGAATCCAGGAGTGGAGGGCTGGTTGTCAGGGGTTAGAAGAAGGGGAAGTGGGGAGTTATTTATCAGTAGGCATAAAGTTTGTTAAGCAAGACAAATAGGTTCTAGAGATCTGTTGTCAACAATAATGTATACTTAAAATTTTTTCTTGTTTAAAATTCAGATCTCATGTTAAGTGTTCTTACCACAGGAAAATTTTAAATGACTTTTTCCTTTATGGCTGTTCCTATGGCATGCAGAAATTCCTAGGCCTGCGATTGAACCCAAGCCACAGCTGTGACAGTATCAAATCCTTAACTGCTAGGCCACCAGGAAACTCCTTAAATAACCTTTTTGTATGTCTTTTTGCCTTATCTAGGGCCGCACCCGCGGCATATGGAGGTTCCCAGGCTAGGGGTCTAACAGGAGCTGTAGCTGCCGGCCTTCGCCACAGCCACAGCCACGCGGGATCCTAGCCGCGTCTGCCACCTACACCACAGCTCACGGCAACGCTGGATCCTTAACCCACTGAGCGAGGCCAGGGATGGAACCCGCAACCTCATGGTTCCCAGTCGGATTCGTTAACCACTGAGCCATGACGGGAACTCCTTAAATAACTTTTTAAATGTAATTTTCAGTTGTTCGAATCTTGTATTTTCTCCATCCAGAAGTTCTGAAGCTCTGCTTTATAAAAATAGCATTTAAGTCAGTAAACTGGTTAACTTGGATATAAAGAGAAAAACTCTAGCCATACAATCTCGTAGAGATTAACTGGGATTTATTGCCCTCCATAATCCCAACAATATTCAAAAGCATATATTAACACTTCATTTAAACTAGTTAAAGTCTCTCTTTTGTGTCATCTCATTATGGGGAGAACCACTAATGTTCTTTGACTTAAGTTTCTCAGTGATAAATTCATTTGTGGTTGAAATAGACATAAAATATTTTCAAGCATTTTAGAAAGTGGAGTTGAATTGTTCAAGTACAATGCTTTAACAAAATTTTTTTTAATTAAAGTATAGTTGATTTACAATGTACCAATTTCCGCTGTACAGCAAAGTGACTCAGTTATAAATGTATACACATTCTTTTTTTATATCCTTTTCTGTCATGCTCTATTCCAGGAAAATGAATATAGTTCACTGTGCCATACAGTAGGACCTTGTTGTTTATCCATTATAATTATAATAGTTTGTGTCTATTAACCCCAAACTCCCAGTCCATATCACTCCCTCCTCCCTCCCACTTAGCAACCACAAGTCTGTTCTCTTTGTCTGTGAGTCTGTTTCTGTTCTGCAGATAGGTTCATTTGTGCCATATTTTAGATTCCACATATAAGTGATATCATATGGTATTTGTCTTTCTCTTTCTGACTTAACTTCACTTGGTATGAAAATCTCTGGTTACATCCACGTTGCTGCATTATTTTGTTCTTTATGGCTGAGCAGTATTCCATTGTATATATGTACCAGTCGTCTGTCTATGGACAGGGTTGTTGTTTCCATGTCTTGACTATTGTGAATAGTGCTGCTGTGAACATAGGGGTGCGTGTGTCTTTTTGAATTAATAGTTTTGTCTGGATACGTGCCAGGAGTGGGATTGCTGGATCATAGAGTAATTCTATTTTTAGTTTTCTGAGGAACCTCCATACCGTTTTCCACAGTGGCTGTACCAATTTACAGTCCCACCAACAGTGTAGGAGGGTTCCCTTTTCTCCACACCCTCTCCAGCATTAGTTATTTGTAGACTTTTTAATGATGGCCATTCTGACCAGTGTGAGGTGTTACCTCATTGTAGTTTTGATTTGCATTTCTCTAGTAATTAGTGATGTCAAACATCTTTTCATGTGCCTACTGGCCATCTGTATGTTTTCTTTACAATGCTGTTTTAGATCTTTGCTTTCTCAAAATCAGCTGACCAGCTAGCTGAAATGTTAGCAAATTACCAAATCTGCTTACCACCTCTACCTCTGTCCTCTCCTAGTCAATGAGCTCCTTAAGTGAGAGACTGTGTTTTCACATCTGAAACCTTAGAACACAGGAAACAAAGACAACACCCAGTAAATTCTTATTGAGTGAATTTGATGCCTAGCAAATAGCTACAAAAAGTGAATTATTATTATTACGAGTATTTTGGAGTGAATCAGATAAGTTTCTCTACTCTTATCCTTTCTCCTTCTATCTCTACTTCACACCCTTGAATATGCATGGTCTGGTTTTGCCTATATGCTTGGGGTGTATGTATGTGTCTGTAATATGAGTGTTTCTGTGAGGTACCCATCTTTACAAACCCACCCTCTCTTCCATCTCTAGATTAGGATCAGAAAGGTTTGAGGGAGGGCAGTCAAAACTTTCTCACACCTTTCATTAAGGAAGTGTCTTTAAATAGTTCATGTCCATTGAACATTTTTCCCAAATAAGGATATATGATTCCTTAATACTGGATTTACAGTTTCATGCACTTAATTAATAGAAAAGATAAACATGAAACCACCTTGAAAAGAGGGCACTGTCATAGAATGGAGCAGATATCAGACCACTAGCAGTAAACATTGTAAGGCAGGAGGGACAGGAGTATAGCCCAGGCTGTACTTGGGAGACCTGGATTCTGGCACTGGTACCCCTCTGCCTAGCCTAGCTGTGAGACCTCTCCTGGCCCTTGGATCCCTGTTTGTGTCCTCTTCTGGAAAATGAGGAGGCTCAGTGACCTTTAAGATTCCTTCCAATTCTGTGGTTCTTTGCTTCAGATGACTTTAAAGAACAGAGTACTTGATTGCAGAAACTTAAGCCTTAAGCCTTTTTTGCATTGCTCTGTTGTGCCTTCACTACATCATTGTGATGTAAACATGAGTCTTCAGAATTTCCATTTTCCAGATGGGAGTCTGAGTCGGGTGACTTTGGGTCATATGATAGATTGCCTAACCTCATTTTAGGCAGCTTCCTTAGATCATCATATGTTTAGGAGGAAAACAAGCTAGTCTCTTCAAGACAGGAGAGCTTATTCTGTACCACCGTTATGTTGGCGTAATCAGTTATTCCCTAACCTTTTCAGCCAGATTATATTGAGTAATCTCACTTTTCACATTTCCCCCCAGTTTCTCTTATTTGCAGTGTTCTTAGAACAAATGCAAAGAAAAAAATCCCTGTTCATGCTTCATGGAATAAGTTCCTATCATAACTGCATTTTTCCTCCACAGAGAACTCCCAAGTTTTATTCCCTTTCCAATATTAGAGCACTCTTCTGGATTCCTTTTTTTTTTTTTTTTTTTTTTTGTCTCTTTAGGGCCGCACCTGCAGCATATGGAGGTTCACAGGCTAGGGGTCGAATCGGAGCTGTGGAAGCTGGCCTACACCACAGCCACAGCAACATCAGATCCGAGCCGCGTCTGTGACCTGCACCATAGCTATGGCAACACCAGATTCTTAACCCACTGAGCAAGGCCAGGGATTGAACCTGTCTTCTCATGGATGCTAGTCAGATTGGTTTCTGCTGAGCCGTGATTGGAACTCCTCAGATTCTTGATATTTATCCACCTCTTCTCCACCCTGAACACTGGATCTTGACTCCTTCCATCAGCATTTAATTAAATTTATTTATTTATTTATTTATTTGGTCACAAGATGGCATGCAGAAGTTCGCAGACCAGGGATCAAACCTGAGCCACAGCAGTGACAATGCCAAGTCCTTAACCGCTAGCCTGTCAGGGAATTTTATCAGCATTTCAAATGCTTTGAGGGACAGACCATTAAGTAAAGCACATGGACACTAAACATTGCCCAGTTTCCTGCATACACTAATACTGTTTTTTCAAACAGAAAAATGAATACATGTGCAAACAAATTCGGATAGTGGAAGAAGTCTCCTCTTACTCCAGACTCTGAGTCCTTCCTTCCAGAAATAAGGCTGTTGAGTTTTTTGCCATGATTTCTATTTTTCAAATAAGCTGTATACTATCTTTGGTTTGAGCTGCTTTCTCTAAAAGAAAATTACTAACCTGCTTCTTTGAAGCAGTATATACAAACCTGCTTTATTACCATTGTTTAACACCTTTACGTGCTGTAATTTTTAAGGTGAGCAAGAGGTTAAAAATCAGATTATATTAGAAGTGAAAAAGGATGAGAGGAACACCAAACTGAAAATAAACTTAGTTTTGGTGTAGGCTCTACAACTTAAATCAAGTAATGTATAAGAGCTGTCCACTCTTTAATTCTGTAATCCTGTGACTTTCTACACCGATACCTACATTTAAGTAATAGAATCCTCCAGAATCACGGTGATCCATGTGATTCTTCTAATAATGACAGAAGGTATGAAACTTTTTTTGCAGAGCCAGTATATGTCAGATCGGATGCTGAGGATACATAGTTACCTTATTTAGTTTAAAGAACAAGGAGGTAAGCTTGTTCTCTGTGTGATGAAATAGAAATAATTTCAAGATAAGTTATATTTTTTAAAAAGGTAAAATACATATGTGTGAATGGCGTGTTCCCATTAATTTTTTGTTTATTTATTTTTTTTAAAGTAGGTCCTTATATATGCCTTAAACAATTCTGGAAAGCCACACAAGAAAATGTTAACAGTGGTTAACTGATAAAAGTCACTGGAGGTTAGGAATGAGGTTTTCCTAAATCTAAGTGTAAAAGATTTTTATTTGTCATTTGATACTCTTTTGCACTTATTTTAAAAACCAGGGGCAGGTATTAACCTAGTTCTTATATCCCTTTAGGGGAAAGAAAATAAGAGGAAATTTTGTAGAGCTAAGGGAATCAGTATTTGTAGTACAATTCTTTTTATTCTTTATGTGAAGAAAATGATATTAAAGTAGAAGAAAAGATAGTTACCTAAGTATAGATAAGCCCATAAGATTTTGTTTGTTTGTTTGTTTAAGAAGGGTTAGAGACAACCAAAAAATCCTAGGCAACCTAGATCCTAGGTTGCCTTTGTTCTGCCTTTGGAATCTAATTTCCAGTTTTTGGCAGATGCAGCTCAGAGATAAATGGAAGTGGGCGAAACAAAGACTTGCATGTGCAATATGATGTGGTCACAGTGATTCAGTTCTTGTTGCACAATGTGATTTTCATTTCTTTATTCTTCCTTGCTTTAGAGTGTAAAATGTGTTTTGCATTTGAATAAAATGCCCTCAAGTATAAGAAACAATTATGAACCCCTACAAGGTATTCATATCCCATGTCAACTCTAAAACATGATATAAACCAAATATAGAGTTGTCTAAAGGACATATTATTAAATTGTTTTAAATAAAATGGCAGTCCCTTCCTTAGTCCCAGGCAAGAGAGGTTTCTGCCCTGGATCCTGGGCTTCAGAGGGCCTTGCAGACACACACCACACCATACACACAAACACACACACACACATACACGGCCTTGCAGACACACCACACACACACACACACACACACACACATTGTACTGTAGGTTACACGGGAACCTCTGTCTCAGGATCTGGTGCTCAGCATAGCGTGGTACAGTCTGAAACCCTAAACATCTGCTCTAGTGACTAACATAATTCAGGTCCCAGGGAAACATCTCATCACATCTCTTGCTCTGAAATTTTGTAAATTACACTGCCACCAGCATCCAAGTCGGATATTCCTTGGGTATGAGGAGTTGAGTGGAAGCAGCACTTAGTTAAAAGACAAATTCACTTGTCAAATCCTGCTTCTCAGGTACTGTGAAGGCAGTAGATTCTTGCTTGAAGAAGTACCCTTTCTTCCCATTGCAGACCCTACCCTTGAGTCCTTCTTCCCAGAGTTAATGCTTTTGAGTTTTTTGCCACAATTTCTATTTTTCAAATAAAGCATATACAATTATTCACATAGCATTTATATTGTATTTGGTATTATAAGTGATCTAGAGATGAATACAGAAGAGGATATATGCATAGTTAATATGCAAATACTACACCGTCCTATATAAGGGACTTAAGCATTTGGATATTGGTATCTGTGAGAAGTCCTGGAACTAATCCCCATGGAAACTGAGGGACAGCTGTATGCCTTTATTTTATTACTTATCCAACATTGTCAGCTCATCAACAGAACACCTAGGCATAGCCAATAATAAGGAAATTCTCTTGTCTTTCATATTTTGCACATATAAAAACCACAACTTTCACCTTTTTTTGTCTTTTTTTAGGGCCACACCCACAGCATATGAGGGTTCCCAGTCTAGGGGTTGAATCAAAGCTGTAGCTGCCAGCCTACGCCACAGCCACGGCAACGCAGGATCCGAACCGCATCTGCGACCTATACCACAGCTCATGAAACACTGGATCCTTAATCCACTGAGCAGGGCCAGATATCGAGCTGCGTCCTCATGGATGCTGGTCGGTTTCGTTAACCACTGAGCCATGATGGGAACTCCTCACCTATTGTTTCAACAAGGGCGTTGTATTAGTCAGATTGGGCTGTCATAACAAGACTGGATGGCTTAGACCACAGACATTTATTATTTCATGGTTTTGGAGGTTGGAAGTCCAAGATCTGCAAGTTCACAGGGTTGGTGTCTGGTGAGACCTCTCTTCCTGGCTTGCACACCGCCACGTTCTTGCTGTGCCCTGACATGGCCTTTCCTCTGCACTTGCATAGGGAGATCTCTGGTGTCTCCTCCTCTTAGAAGGACACCAAACTTTTTTTTTTTTTGGCTGCTCCCATGGCATTTAGAAGTGCCCGGCCCAGGTATCAAACCCACGCCACAGCAGTGACATCACTGGATCCTTAACCTACTAGGCCACGAGGAAACTCTAAGGACACCAGTCTTATGGGGCTAGGACCTCACCCTTTTGACTTACTTAACTTTACCTTCCTTAAAAATCCTAACTCCAAATACAGTGATATCAGGGGTTTGGGCTTCAATATATGAATTTGGTGGAGGACACAGTTCAATCCGTAACAAGTGTTATGAAAGTGTATTTGTTGAGGTAGAAATATAGAACATACTTAACAGTTTTTCAGCTTGATTTATATATCTTTTAATATTTAGACATATGGCATGTACTGTGCCATCTTTACTGTTGCCCTGGACCACCTCACAAATGTAAGGGGCAGGCCTACAACAAAGAAGTATATGCTACAATTTGTGGCTAAGAATTGCTTCCATGAAACCTAGCTCAGGGGTAGTTCCACAAGAATTTGTCATCAAATAGAGCTCTCTTTCAGTGGACTGATATGTGTTAAGAGGTTGTTAGCACCGTCACAAGACATACTAAAACAGAGGATGGATGACTAAATGCAGAAATGTTGGCAGGTGTTGCCCATGCTGAGTAGAAGGTTAAACTAGATGATGGTTTAGAAAGCTACATAAGAAAATGTTAACAGTGGTTAACTCTGATAAATGTCAGAATTTATCAGACATTTAAAAATGTCTGATAAACGTTCTAGACATTTAAAAGCTTTAAAAACCTGCTAAGACTCTGTTCTCTAGAAATGCAGCCTTTCGGGTCTTCTTTCCTAGATATGTCTTCTAGAAAACAACACTAGCTTTCTAATGCTGGAGTCAGAAGTTTTCCTAGGGTACTTAGTTTCTGCTGAACATTTGTCTTACTAATCAGCCGCAAAAGCTGCTTTCAAGTTGTATGTGCTTTCAAAGACAGGAAGACGTTTGGCATCAAAAATTTCAGATTAAGTGGTTAAACTTAACCAAAATGCATTATTTCCTGTAAGTGTAGCTCAGGTAACATCTAAATAAAGTATTTGCTTCAGGAAAACTCACAGTCATGAGGAGACATTCCAGCAGAATTTACCATTCCCTAGAAAGTTTCTCATAAGCAGGTATTTGGGGAACTTGGAATTATTATTTACCAAGTTCTAACTATGAAAAGGCTGGAGTTACTAATGTTCTGCCCTGCTGCAGAGAACTTTCTTTTAGTAATGAGGATTTTCTTAGTTTTTACAGGAAAAGGAAATGTGTGTTGTAATGAGAATTGTAAAGTATGTGAAGACTTTAATGGTAGATCCTCTGATATTTTCAACTTGTTGTACTAGTAAGGAAACAGACTGGAGAAGACAGAGTAACACAGCTAGTTACTAGTACAGCCAGGACTGTATCACTGGTCTCCTGCTCCCAGTCCGGTATTTGTTTCCATATGCTATGCTGGCATGGCCAGTTCAGTAAACTGTTTGGACCCCGGACTCCCAATAATAAGGATCAGAAGCACACTGGGTAGAAAAATGTCCTTGTTTCTAGACAAAACGAAATTTACCTAAAAAAGTATCTGGTGTTGTGATGATGTCCGTGAGTTCTGTTATTCTAGGTATTGAAATCCTATGAATAGTCTAGAATTCTCTGATTAGAAGGCCATCAGTGTCTCTCTTTCTCTGTCTCAACAAGACGACATGCAAATTCTTCCATCCCTCTTCTTTCAGTCACTGTTTATTCTTTCTTTATAAAAACAAAAAACACACACAGAAAACCTGTAGATGTATACAGTTCCTTTCAACAAGGTGTTCTAATACATTAGAGCACTTAAATCAGAAGATTCTTGTTGAAGTTTCCTTATAGGGCTCCAAAGAAAATCCCTTTGAGATAAATATATGCATATCCAAAGAATATAGGAAAACTAGAAAACCTTCAGTGAAAAAAACTATATGGAAACCATAAAAGGTAACTCACTTGCTTAATGCAGACTGTGTAAGGAACTGAAACATGAGGGGAAAGGCACCAAAACTGGAACTTAGGTCAAATCCATCAAGAAGAGGGATGAGGCTGAGCGGTACTGAAGGCTTAGAGTGATAAAAGCAGAAAACCCAAAACAGGAACTGAAAGTCAAATGACAAAAGACAAAAGAAATCAAGAACTCTTTATATAAGGAACTAGAGGAATAAAAAGGAAAATATTGCCTTATTTGGTGTCGGAGGGGGAAAGACCCCTCACTGGCCCAGTCAACACAGAGATGCCGAAGAAGTCAGTACCGCTCCATGGGAACGGGCGTTCTGCCCGGCTCCAGGGGGGCCTCCCAGCCTGATACTTGTTACTTGCAGGGAATTATCTCCAAAAGTCCCACTGTCCCAAACTGTAAGTTGAAGGTGGTAACACTGGTTCCTAAAAGATTAAATCAATTAGTGTTCATAAAGCATTCAGCATAATACTCGTTCCTAATAAATACTGGTTATGTGGTGGCTGTTATTCATGTCATTACAAAGTTACTACTCCAAATTCTTAGTCTTTCCTTATGCTATTACTTATATTACAGATAGTAGTACGGTAGTTATATGACCTTGAAATGTATAGGTAACTACCCTCCCAGTAGATAAGGCCATCATTTGTAATAATCTGTTTTCATCACCACCCTTGATGATGGCCATTAGTGACAAATTTTAGTAACTCAGATTTATAAAAACAGAACAGAAGCAGCTTGAACAGTTTTACCGGTGTGACACAGTAAATCAGTGACTTTGCTAAATGTAAGATCTTCATCTCAGAGTTCTGTACTTTAGCCAGAATGTCCTGCTAGGGTAAAAATATCCACCTAGTTATTTTACTTTTTTTTTCTAAGTTTTATTTAATTTTATGTATGTCTGTATGTATGTATCTGTTTAGGCTGTGCCCATGGGGTGTGGAGGTTCCTGAGCCAGGGATTGAATGTGCACCAGAGCAGCAACCCACATCACAGCAGTGACAACACTAGATCTTCAACCTGCTGAGCCACCAGGGAACTCCCTACATTCTTATTCATAAGCATAATCTTAACAGTGATTTAGACTGATTTAATTATAGAAAATCTACGTTTTCCTGGTGGTATTAAATGTTTCTTAGATGGAATGCCTAAAGCACCATTTATATTTGCAAACTAGGCCAGCAGACATTGAAAGTAAAGAAGCACTTAATAATTACTAAATATTATAACAAAAATATTATTATAAATCTTTCACAAGGTGATATACTCATTAAAGAAAACCTTCTGATCATCTCTACCTATCACACTAAAAACTGTATGTTTTATTTGACTTTATTTTCTGCCCCTCCATAATAGTAGTATAATACTTGTGATATTAATAGCTAATTTTATTCCTGCTTCCCTGAACTTTCCCTCCCTTGCTGGTCTCCAGCTTTCAGTTACAAGACATTACATCAAAGAAGGATATCAGTTAGTGAAGAGTCTAGAGAGTGAGCATTTATCCATCCTAAGTGCCGTAGTAGGGACCAGAAAGGCCAGACAATTAGAGGCAGTAAACTTCCAGACTGTTTCTCAGATTTAGGGTTCAGGTCTCAGTAAATTTTCAGAAATTTTGGGGGGATTGACATTGAGATGTCACCATCCAATTTACCAAGTAAGGGTATTTAAAACAACTACTACTACCAAATACTAACATTTATATCTAAAATAAAAAACGTGTGAATTTTAAGAAAAACCTGGCAGGGAGAACTAAAGCATCAGAGTAAAGGCAGTCAACAAGAACTGATAAATGAAAACCTTGGAGTTCCCATTGTGGCTCAGTGGTTAATGAATCCGACTAAGAACCATGAGGTTGCGGGTTCGATCCCTGGCCTTGCTCAGTGGGTTAAGGATCTGGTGTTGCCATGAGCTGTGGTGTAGGTTGCAGACGGCTCAGATCCCGCGTTGCTGTGGCTGTGGTGAAGGCCGGCAGCTACAGCTCCTGTTAGACCCCTAGCCTGGGAACCTCCATGTGCCGCGGGTGCGACCCTAGATAAGGCAAAAAAAAAAAAAAAAGAAAACCTTAAAATCTTTTTCTCATTTTGCTGGAGACCAGTAAAAGTGGACTGGCCTAACTCTGTAGTCTGGTCTGTGAGAGCTACTCCAGAGACTTCCAAAGAATCATTTTTGGGGGCCAAATAAATGTAAAATACAAACATACCAGGTGACTTTTATTGAAGGGTCGCTCTGTTCCAGGCCTTGTGCCCAGGAGTAAATGACCTCTTGGTGATGTTTGAGTAGAGGAGCCTGCCCTTCTTCCTTTCTGATTCCCATTACCATGGAAACCATGAAGACCCAAAAGATCTCACTGGTAAGCAGTTCTTTCCAAAAACATGGTCTCCGCATGAAATTTTAAAACTTCACAATAACAAAGACTTGAGCAGCCTTTTTGGAGGCTGTTTCTACAGGATCTAGCCACAACTAGGATTCAGTGTTCTTTCACAAAGGGACAAAAAGTTGCCAGATTTTTTTTGCTGCAAGCTTCTTTGCTGTGACAAAGCATTGCTTTGACCAGTGTGCTGGGCCTGGTCTGAGACCACAACAGCCATCCAGTTATGACAAACCAAAAATAGCCCCATAATTTAAATCAAGACATGTAGAGAGTGACCACCCTGAGTCACCCAGACCCATTTGTTACATACTTTATTTTTGGATAACTTTAGCGGGTACTGAAAGTGTTGCATTTGCTCATTTTTCTCTCCAGATAAGAGTACAAAGAAAGGAACTAAGTCGTGGTTTTGTTTAACTTACTGTGAAGATTGCAACAAGTATTGATGATGTGATTCCTCAGTTTTGGAAAGCCCACGGCTAATTGTTTGGGATGGTAATTCTCTCGGGACTGCCTAAACTGCCAAAAAGATCTTGGCTCACATTCTGTTGCATAAGAAAGTTTTGCTCCCAGGAATACGTGTTTACTGATCCAAGATCTTTGTTGCCATTCGGTGTGAGATAACACAAGTAAATGAGAATGTTGATGTGTAGCAATGTAGTAGAAAGCTTCTTTGCCTTATTTAGGCTTATTTCCTACTTAAGATTTGAGTTAATTGTATAAAGGGTAATAATTTGCATTGTAAATCTTCTAAATGTAAATGTTTCATTTTAGCAAATGTATTGTTATTCTTAAAAGTGATTTCTGTGATTCTTCATCTGGCCCTCCTGCCGCTCCAAACGCATATCCTGGAGTTCTCCATCCATTCACTGCTGCTTAGCCTTCTCTTTGTTCTTGGGAAATGCCACGATCATCCTCCCGTTGCGGATTCCTGCCCTGCAGTGCTCTCCCTGTCATCTTTGCGGAGCTGGCTGCTTCTCATCCCTTAAGTCTCTGTTCAAAATCCTGCCTTGGCGAAGCCTTCCCTGATCGCCTTGGTTGAAATAACCCATCCCCATCAATCACTCTCTGGTGCATCACCTTACATGACTGTATTTACAGCACTTATGCACATCTGAAAAAATCTCGGACACTTATTTGTTAACTTACAATTTACTTTCTCTAGAATTAAAGCCCTATGAAAATAGGGAGTTTGTCTTGTTTGTTCCTGTAGTCCAGCACTGAAGTAGTGTCTGGCACATAGCAGCACTCAATAAATAAATGAATGAATGAAAGGGTAGAATAAATCAGCATTTTCATATTTGGTTACCTTTGTCCCAGAGAGTTCATGATTAAATTGCACAAAGGCTAAAGTACGTTCCTCGCATCTCTCAATAATGTTATCAATAACTGTAGGTCGAATGACTCCTGGTAGAAGTTACCTGGCATGGCTTCGGTTATCTGTGATTGATCGTATCACTGGACAGCTGCTACATCTCCCCTTCACTGAAGTTATATTCCTCAGTCTGAGAGAACCATCAGGTCAGACCTCAAATAAAATTTTAATATCGAGAGGAAAAGTTAGACTCAGTGATTTAGGATAAATACTTCTTAAAATAAAAATAACTTAAATCAACAGCTAAACTGATTATTACTTGTAGGGAAGAAACCACTAAAAGCAAAAGGTTTATTCTTTTCCATTTTTAAAGTATCAATGTGAAAGTTCCAACCAATTATAAAGAAAAAGAAATACATGATATAACTATTTTAAAGTAGAGACAAAATTATAGGTAATTATGATCTACCAGGAAAATTTACGAAAATTTTTTTAAAGGACAAATAATGGAGTTCAGTGAGGTACAATTACAGATTAATTACATAAAAATGATAGATTTCTTATAGAGTATCAATAGTTATTTAGGAAACATGAAGAAAAAGCTAGAAAATGTTATGGATGTTAAAATACTGGCTATGGGAGAGTTCCTGCTGTGGCACAGCGGAAGCAAATCTGAATAGGAACCACGAGATTGCATGTTCGATCCCTGGCCTCGCTCAGTGGGTTAAGGATCCAGCGTTGCCGTGAGCTGTGGTGTAGGTCACAGATGCAGCTGGGATCTGGTGTGGCTGTGGCTGTGGTGTAGGCCGGCTGCTGTAGCTCCGATTTGACCCCTAGCCTGGGAACCTCCATATGCTTCAGGTGTGGCTCTAAAAAAAATTTAAAAATACTGGCTATGGTTTTTTTCTTCTCCTAGTGTCCAAACATGGCATTAATCTTAGACTCCAGAATTACTACGGATTTTAACATAATATTGTGTTTTTTTATAGAAAAGTGTAACTTACCAGTTGTTCATTTTGCTAACATTTATATTCTAACCCCAGTTATAGTTCTGTACAAATAAGTATATAGAAAATAAAGGGAAAGGAAGAAAACATGGGCTCTACTCTTGAAGGGTTTATAATCATGTGGAAAGAAGCAAATGTACACACGTGAAACTACTAGAAAATTGCTTCTGGTAATGTTTTTTTAGTAACTATTTATTCATAATAGCTAATGGGAAAGTCTCATTATCTGTAATGAGAAGGTCTCTTCACAAGTTGTATATGGAACAGTGAGTGGCCCTACCATAAATATGATTAGAACTCAGTCATTGCTATCTATGCAAGCCGTTGAGGGGAATAAGGCACAAACCTTTATAATGATAAAGAACTTAAGCGGAACCTTGGAAGAGGAAGGAAGGCTTTTAGTGAGTAGAGATAGATTGATGGCATTCCAAGTGGGGGCAGTGACTTGAGTTAAGGAAAGAAAGTATGGGAGTTCCATCGTGGCTCAGCAGAAACGAATCTGGCTAGTATCCATGAGGACATAGGTTCAATCCCTGGCCTTGCTCCGTAGGTTAAGGATCTGGGGTTGCCGTGAGCTGTGGTGTAGGTTGCAGACATGGCTCGGATCCCATGTTGCTGTGGCTGTGGTGTAGGCTGGTGGCTACAGCTCTGATTTGACCCCTATAGCCTGGGAGCCTCCATATGCCGGGACTGTGGCTCTAAAAAGACGAAAAAAACAAACAAAAAACAGTATATATTAGAGCACTAGGGAAAGAAAAACAGTTGACCAGAGCAGTGAGATCTCAGGCAAGATTTATTGACCAGTAGAGTAGTAGGGAGCCCTGAGTAAGAAAAACTCAGAAACCCCAGCCCAACCGTTGGGAGAGAATCAGGTTTTATAGGTAGGTGGTCATGTGCTGAGTTCTGTAGATCCCGGATGGCAGTTGAGATCATGGTATAAAATATAACTTTCTCCTTGGGGCTATCTTCATCCTTGGAAAGTCAGCGGCTTCATGGGCTTGGTTGTTTTGCCTGTGGAGGTCCGATAAGGTAGAGACTGCAGGTCTGGGTCTGGGTGGGTCAGTGAGTCATGCGGACTTATCCTTTTTTAGGGCTTCATTTTAGTTTCCACCTAAGAGTGCAGGACTTGTTTGTGCATGCTGAGCAGTCCTGTTTGGCTGGGGGACAGGTGTCCCAGAAAGGGAACTGGGAGGTAGGACCAGGAGAGGCTGGAGCTCAGGTCTCAGGATGAGGGTCTTGTATTCCTAACTGCAGAGTTTAGATTATAATTTTTGAACCTTCACATCTTTCAAAATAAAGACGCTACTTTACAGCTCAGTTACAGAAATATTTGTCTGATGGCAGCATGTGGTCCGGGTCAAAGCACAGAGAGACAGAGGCGTGAGGGTCTGCTAGGAAACTGCAAAACGATGAAGGAACAAATGAAATTTTTATATCTAAAGGAAAAGTTAGATGTATGATTTAAGAGAGACAAACGCTTCTTTATAATATCTCTTTCAAACTAACAGCTAAAGTAATTACTAGTAGAAAAATACAGTACTAACTAAAGGCAAGAAGCCCATTTCTCCCATTTAGAAAATATTGAACTGGAAGTACTAACAGACCTGAATTAGTCTGGAGTAGACTTTGAGAGGCACTTTGGAGGTGATATTGAAGGTCTTTGGCACCTAGAACAATGCCTGGCTTTTAATGGATATTCAATAAAAATTCATCAACTGAATGCTTTTCTGTCCCCCTTTTTAAGTTCTCAGGGAAAAGATCAGTCTCCTGTCCCTCCCTCTCGGTCTTTTCCATGTATATTTTTTTACATTTCCCACACTCCAGAGTCTGGCGTTCAGTGAATGCCGCCTCATTAGAGATGTCTCCTCAGTGATTGTCACCTCATTAGGTATGGGATTGAGAGAGATGGAGGAGTTCAGAATTACTCCGTTTTGAACTTATTTCAATGTTAGTGGCATATTTTCTTTCACAAATATTAATAGGGAACTTAGGATAAGGGGGCTGGTCTGGGGGAGAAAATTTGTACGCTTTTAAACTGATGCATTTGAAAGACTAGAAGAATTATCTAGATAATGCAGTCCAGCAGACAGTTGAAAATGTGAACATAGAACTTTGCAGATCAGTTGGACTAGGTGTGAAGATCTGGGACTATCTGCGTGGAGATATTAGTTGAAACAATAGGAGTGTTTGAGACTACCAGAAAGGAAGTACAGAAAAGGAAAAGAGATTGAGTTGAGGGCAAATCATGGGCTAAATCTGTGCTTTAAATAAGGCACAAGAGGAGCCAAGAGATGGAAATAAGGTAGTGTTGGTCGGCAAACTATATTCCAGTCACTCCAAAGACAACAGAAGAAGATTTTCAAGAAAGTAGTTCACCACTGCATCAAATTCATTAGGAAGATTAGAGAGGATAGAATTCAAGAAAAGCTGCTACATCTGGCAGAATGAGAATTTCAGAGTTTGCATATATGTGGAAGGAAAGTGGAAAACTCCTACAGAAAAATCAGATTTGAGTGGATGAGGTCTGAGATAATGGGAGTAAAGATTATTCTTTCAAGAAATCTGGTGGAAAGAGAGGGGAGAGAGAGAAAAGAGGTGTTTAGTCGACCAGTTTCATTGTAGCTGTCCCACCATGAAGTGAATAACTTGCCTAGATTTTCAGACTACACCCTAGCCCTGTTTAGGGTCTGTCTATCACACAAAGTCCCACGACATACTCTGCTGCCAACAGATAGTTGCTGCTGACATAGAGCAGCAGCATGGACTGCATTCTGTGAAAGAAGGTGCAGAAGTGCAAATGTAAGGACAGCACAAGACAGCAGGTTGAGAGAAACTACATATGAAGCAACAGAGAACCACACACAGCAGAGCCAGAAGTAACCAGCTTGGTTCCTTGACCTCAGTGACCTCTTCTTCCACGCCAGGCACTGGGATCTGCTTAAGCAATGAATCTGGAGGGTGAGTAAGGTCTCTGCCTGGTGGTGGGAGGGGTCTCCTGATAGCTTCTAAGCTAGAATCACAGGTGTCCCTAAACTGACTGTGAAGGTTGGCTTCAATGGGTCAGAGTGGAAAAGAGAGGGCAGCACTCAACCTGTGGGGCACAGCCTGTGTTATCTTCATCACAGGCACAAGGACTGCCTTCCTGGGGCCCAGCAAAGTCTCCTCCTGACCTCAGTGGATGTGAGGGTTCAGGGCGAATGAGACTACCCAGATGATCCTGAAGGCGATTCACTGACCGTGGAGGTGGATACTCCACCTTGAAGCCTGAAGAAAATGTTTCTTTTCTGCTTGTTTCTTTGTCTCTCCCCCACTATTTCCCTGAGCTGAAAGCAGAGCCACTCTCCTCTGTCATGATCACACCACTGGTTAAGAAAAACATTTTCTGCCACAATGAAAAATAAATGTTCACAGTCTGTGATTTTCACGTGAAAGGACCTCTCAAGGCCAGGCAGTGGTTGGCCATTCACCTTTTTGGAATAAGAGGAAGGAAGAGCTCACCATAGTCATCAGAATCAACCCACTCTTTTACCCGCAAACTGCAAGACAAATACAACAGTCTCTCCAGATGCCCTGTCATTTTTTTGTCATCTTTGTCACGAGACCAAGACTGTGTTTGAATACCCATGTGATCCCAAGATCTTCTCCTGCCTTTAGCCCCATCATCACAGTTGTAGTTTCAAAGAAACTACAACTTAATATCTTACTTAATATCATTTGATACCAGACTCTTTCCTTAAGAGCCATTTCATTTTTAATATTGGGGTTAAGCAGAGTGACCTCTAAGATCCCTTCCAAGATTAAAAAACATTAAGGGCTGGAGATTAGATAGTGAGTTCTCCCAAGGAGCACTATTATCTTGATTAATAAGAAAAGTCCCAAAATACAGGGACACGAGGCTAAGAAAAGTCCCAAAATACAGGGACACGAGGCTTCCAAGACCTCAGGAGAACCTGATTGTAAGGAAGTGATTTTATGATGTTCTACCATGGGGGCTATTTCCTCAGGATAAAACATTGGGAAGCAGAGATGTCCACTGAGACTGAGCACGTGGGTCTGGGCAGTAATGTAGAGGACCCATGGGAGTTCTTTCACCTGTGATCTTCCAGAATGACACCCTCCGGCCCAATGTGATGCTGTATACATCTTCTTTGATTAAAAGTTTAACAATAAACACAAATTTTCAGGAAAGTTCTGAAGGCTTGGAAACTAGAGTTAGTATGAGATGTTCAGTAAAGTGGCAAAGAATCCTGTCATCCACTGAGTCTTTGATATCCATGAAATGGATGTGCTAACAGCTGCTGTCTAGAAACTCACAACCATGCCAACGCAGGTGCCAGGTTAATAAATTTTGAAGAATCCACAGCGTGATGTTTCTATTCAGTATGTCTCAAATAACTAACTTTTGGAATTTCTCTTGGGTCATTTGGGACTTTGAGTGTATAAAGTCAAGGGGTGGATCTTGGAAAAGGCCTAATATCCAGGAGCAAAAACAACATAGTCTTTGCCATGTCAGCATAATCATCTCGACTGGCCTCTGGAGAAGGGACTAGTTAGGTGTCCCTGTGTTTCTGGTTTTCAGTTTAACCTAACAATTTATATCAAAGACTCAAAAGCAAGTGGTGCCCAGAGTTCCCTTGTGGTGCGGTGGGTTAAGGAACCGGTGCTATCACTGCAGCAGTTCTGATTGCTGCTGTGGTGCAGATTTGATCCCTGCCCCAGGAACTTCTGCATGTCCCTAAATGGCCCGGCCAATAAATAAATAAGACAAAAATAAAGAGAAGATTTCAAAAAAGCAGTTGTGCTGTGGTGGTGAGCACCCTGGAGACAGGCACAGGGAAAGCTTTCTTTTCAGCATTGTTGTTTCTGGCAGCCATAGGCTCAGGTATGCCGATTACCATGAGTGAGATGAACCCTAACCACACACTTTGTAAAAAGTGGCCTCTGTTCCTGAGTAGAGTCTAGACTCCCTTAGCAGAGGCTGAAACCAGGACAAATTCTCACTTTCATTTACAGTGGGGCATTTCCTGATTCTTCCTTTTTTTTCCTTCTTCTTAAATGTACCACAAAATATATGGTAATAGTCAGTATAGGGACTTAGAGCTCTCACTCACTGTGAGTTACAGGCTTCTCACAGGCTCTCCATGCTTTGCAGAGAAAGCAAGGCCAAGAAGAGGGCCACGCATGAGAGAGGAAGCTGGTAGACACATTTGCAGCTAATCCCCCACCGCAACCCTGCCCCAGTAGCCACGGACCTGACCCCTCCCTGGTCCAGGCTACATTCTGATCTTGTGTTGTTTCCTGCCTCAGACTGGTGCTTAAAGCTTACTCTAATTCGGTTTCACCCGGATATAAGTGTTAATGGGACTAAAGTCTTATTTCTAGATATCAGGATTTGAATCTTGCATTTCATCCAGATCTGGAACGTAAGAACCAAGGGAGACGTAGGCTTTCCCTGTTCTCTTAGAAGAAGGCTACTCTTGGGTTTGCTTTGGCCAGCTGATCAAATCTGGAGTCCCTGCGTTTCACCTTTCCACCTGTTTCAGTGTGCGCTTGATAAACCCACAATGAATAGAGATTACCGTATTTCTCAGATACTCAGTTACCACCAGTGTAAAAGAGGGAATCATGTTCCTCCTGTCTCTCGGTTGTTAGGAGAATCATGAGCTAAGGTATTGGAAAGTGGCTGACACAGAGCTTCTCAAGAGTTTGCCTCTTTGTCAACTTTTTTTTTTTCTTTAGCTGCTGAAAGCAGTCTTTCTCCTGAAAAATGCTCCAGGATGCAAGTTCACAGTGACACATTCTCTTAGTATCATGAGGAATACGGTTAATGGGAAATGACTTCAGTTTACTGCCTCTGCTAGTAATCCTGTGATGCCATCGCAAAACAAAAAGCACATGACTACTCGTAAGCTTGCAGTACCTGAAAAAGAAATTGGATTTGACTCAGAAAATCAGGCTGTACAGTTAATCGCTCTGATCCAATAAAGCGGCCCTGCAGGATGGCATCATAGATCTGGGATACAGAGAGGAGGAGGGAGGGCAGGCAGGGGGAGTGAGCACTGGGGAGGCAGTGCCCAGCTCTCCAGACACACAAGCCAATGAAGAATTCATAAGGAGATGTTTTATAGCCAATGTCTAATCCACTGCTGGGTCACAAGCTGAACGGAGCCAATCAATAGTATTCGTCATCCTGAAAGGAACTAGTGATTGCATGTTTATGAGAACTGGGAGGTTTTCCAAGCCAAGGGCAGTTTCTGGTTACTTGGTATGTGTCACTCTTAAAAATATAGAACTTATTTTGAAAATGGAACTCAAGACCTTTAAAAAAAAAAAAAGCTATACTGAGAGGAGGGGGAGAGGTGCTTTTCACATCTAGGGGGAAAAATGTTTGAATTCTTTTTAAGTCAACCCAAGGACTAGTTTTTAAATCGAAGCCACTTTGTTTCAATCCTTGGCAGCCATTTTTTGTATATGACTTTTTTTTCACTTAGCTCTAGAATTCTTTAACACTTTAGTGTATGTACCAAACTGTTCCAAATACAGATGGAAACGTATGAGAATAAAGACATAGAAAGAAAGATACACGGAGTCGACTTTGTCACTATACATCACTAAATTCCAGGTTGGTTTGATTTTAAAATGCTTTTAAAGATCTCAGAAACTTCAACTTGAGTTTGAGTGTTTGCTTTTTGCGCAGGCGGTAATTTAAAGCAAAGAGAGTAGAGACGGTAAGATGAGTTGTAAGGGTCACGTGCTCACAGGTCTACTGAGGATTCCAGGGGAAACCACACCACAGTCTGGCTGGATGGGAAAAGCTCTAGAAAACCAGGGCTCCCAGGTGTGGCTAAATTAGAACTCTCCCTAGGTCTTCAAACAGCTTCCCTTGAGCTGAGCACCATCTCTCCTCCCATTCTCACAAAAATTGTGTTTGAACAGGTGAATTAAATATCGAGCTCACAAATGAAAAGTCTCGGAAAATCAACTGGAGAGGTAGGTAGGAAGACGGGAGTGGAGGAGGGTCAGAATGGGTTAAAGGGTCCCATCCTCTCCTTAGGCGGTGGTGTCAGGAAAGAACCTGTGCCCTGCCTGTGTAAACAAACAAGATTTATTTTAATGGCTGTGAAAGTATTACAAGGTCATTGTGTTTGAAAAACACCAAAACCAAAATAAAAATCACTCATAATCCTACCCTCCTGAGATGAAGTATATTTCCCAGGCTGTTATAACTCTATAGAGGTGGAGGTAGAAATGGAGGTATAGAAAATAGATATACTACATTGGGATCTTACTGTAACTAGTTTTATATCCTGAGTTTTCATTGCTTATTTATTTTGTAATCCTTTTTGCATGTCAGAATATTCAGATTTGATATTTTATTTTTTTTAATTAAATTTGTTTTTAGGGCCGCACCCGCGGCACATGGAGGTTCCCAGGCTAGGGGCTGAATCGGAGCTGTAGCTGCCGGCCTACACTACTGCCCCAACAACACCAGATCTGAGCTGCGTCTGTGACTAAAACCACAGCTCACGGCAACGATGGATCCTTAACCCACTGAGCAAGGCCAGGGATCGAACCTGCATCCTCATGGATCCTAGTCAGATTCGTTTCCACTGAGCCATGACGAGAACTCCCCAGATCTGATGTTTTATTGTCTAGTTAGAAGTCTGTTAAAAGGATGTGCCACTACGTGCCCTTCCTCTACTGACAGATGGACCATGCGTTTTCAAGCCTCAAGAGTTAGTTCACGCAGGCATATAGCCTGCCCATCTCTGCGCATTGAATCCTTGACTATTTAGTTCAGGTGCCACCTACACTGAAGCTTCCCCCTTTCCCCACTTCCCAGGAAGCAGAGTTGTTAGAGTGGAGGGAGTTTGGGCTTTGGGGGCTACCACCCTGGGCTCCATGCCTCGGCATCACTTACCAGTTGTGTGACCTTGGGAAACATCTTAACTAAGCTTCCATCTCATCACCTATAAAATGAAGATACTTTTACAGTGTTAATGTAACAATCAATAAAAGAAAATATGTTAGTTTTCTTCCCTCCACCCTTTTTTGGTTTTCTAGCTTCTCTCAAAAGCAGCTGTAAAGTAATGGTTAAGAGCATACGCAAGTAACCTAGGCTTCCTGTGCCTCAGTTTCTCCGTCTGTATTTTGGGGATAATGGTACCCACCTCTGCATTCACAGGTTTCAAGGAAGGGTTAAATCAGATGATAAGGTAATAACGTAAGGCATAACGCATTTGGGGCCCACACAAGTAGGAGCACACACGATAGTTGTTGGTTCTTCTTTTATAACTTTATAGGATCTTTCATGAATATCTCGTCACTGTTTTCACCAGAGTGAGAACTCCTTTATGGCATCACAATGGTTGGTGAGTTCCCCTGCTGGCTGCCTCTTGGAGTTGTTGTCTGATGCGCCTCCAACGCCACGGGTGGGCCCTGCTTCGCTGTGGCCACATCCTGTGGAGCGCTCCAGCCTCAGATTGCCCCAGCAATCCCTGCTTGGCCAGTGCTGAACAGAGGAGCCCTTTGGAGCAAGCGGCCCGAGAGGGAGAGACAGACAACCTTAACCGCAGTCCAGCACTCAGGTCTTAGCAAAGGAAAGACAGTCCCTTGAAACTGGCCAAGTCAGTTTTCAGAAAAAGGCCCTGAGGGAGAGATAACCTCAGGGAGAGACCACAGGGATCTTGTCCCGCCCTTGGGCCTTTCTTGGGGGATGTTTCATCTTGCTTTGCTGCCACCTGGCAGAATCGCAGTGAGAAGACAGGATTCACCCAGAAAGCAGGGTGTGGTAGCAATCTTGGAGGGTGTCTGCCCTGCCCCCAGCAGAGGTTCTTAAAGCGAGGTCCCTGGACCAGCAGCATCAGCATCACCTGGCAACGCATGAGAAATGCAGGTTCTCAGTTCTGCCCAGACCCGCTCAGCAGAAACTTGGGGGCGGGCTTGCCAGCAGTCAGTGTTTTCATGCGCCCCCAGAGGATTCTGACAGACTCAAGTTTGAGACCCACTGCCCTCGGGGACTAATGGGGAGAGGAGAGGAGGAAGTCTGGAAGGATTCTTCTTTCCCAGGCCCTCTCTGAGGACTGGCTAAGTTCTTGCCCAGCATTTTTTTTTTTTTTTTTTTTGCTTTTTAGGGCTGCACCTACGACATATGGGATTTCCCCGGCTGAGGCCGAGTTGGAGTTACAACTGCCAGCCTACACCACAGCCACAGCAACGCCAGATCCTTAACCCACTGAGTGAGGCCAGGGATTAAGCCCAGATCCTCATGGATACTAGTCAGGCTCCTTACCACTGAGCCACAACGGGAACTTGAGTCGCCCGGCATTTTTATCTGCACTTGTTTTGTTTGCTTGAGCTGATTTCAGCAGATTTCTGAACTAAAGAGTTTTAGGTAATAAAGCAGAGGTCATACAAAGAAAAACCGTAAGAGAAGTGAAGCTGTGGGGTGCCTATGCCCCCTGCTTCAGCGTCTCCCCCTTTGGGTACCCCCAGCGCTCCTGATCCGTAAGCCTGGTGGTGACTACTGCCTGTCCTGTTGCTTCTTTCTGGTAAGAGCGACAGACCGTGCCAATGTGATCTTGATACCGGAAAGATACCAGAATCCGGGGTCTTGTTCACAGCAGTCAAAGAATGAACTCTGCGAACACACAGCAAGCAAGCAAAGTATTTATTAAAGGAAAACAAATAGCTCCCAGGGCTGCTGGAAGGGGGGAGAAGAAACCCCTTCTCTATTGTCCTATAGGGATTTTTATCTCCTAAAGGTGGGGAGGGGCACCAACGTGGGGTCCAGAAAGATGTGGGTGTTTTTCATTGGCCTTGCTCAATTAGCTGTATCAGTCCTTGTCCAAAGGCATTTTAGGGTTGGAAATGTCCCGTAAATTTTATGGCTTTTTTGTCCTTTTCTTTCCTTAGATTAAATCACCATTCCTCTCATTCCTTTCCTATCAGTTGAGGAGTGAGCTAGAGATTTGCATTTCCTATGGTAAACAAAGTCTGTGAGGAATGTGCATTTCCTATAATAAAACAAGGCCTGTAGAGGTGTTACTCCCTGGAGCCCTTAAGCCACAAATGTTAATCAAGAGCCATATCAAAAGAATGCATTGGGAGTTCCCATCATGGCTCAGTGGATAACGAATCTGACTAGGAACCATGAGGTTGCGTGTTCTATCCCTGACCTTGTTCAGTGGGTTAAGGATCCGGCGTTACCATGAGCTATGGTGTAGGTTGCAGACGCGGATTGGATCCCGCGTTGCTGTGGCTGTGTTGAAGGCCGGCAGCTACAGCTCCTGTTAGACCCCTAGCCTGGGAACCTCCATATGCTGCGTGTGTGGCCCTAGATAAGGCAAAAAGACAAAAAAAAAAGAATGCATTGAAGCCCATGTTCCTGCACTGACTACCTGAGTTAATATCCTTCCTCCGTCTGTCCCTCAGAATTCAGCCTAGGAAAAAGCAGAAATGGACACAAATATTTACGTACAAAGATGCTCATCTAAGCATTATTTGTATAGGACAAAATGAAAGGCAGGAACATAAGGGGAGCCAAAAGTGTAGGTTAAACGAATTATGGCACACTGATAAAATGGAATATTATGCAGCCACAGAAAATGACATATTTATACGACACTTGGTGTTGAGGGGGAAATGGTATCAAATAATGTTAAGTGATAAAAGATGGATGCAAAGCAGTATGTACAGAATAAATCCATATATGTGCATAGAAAAAATCTCAAGGTAAACACAAAATGTTGACAGTGGTTATCATTTCTAGGTAATGGTGTTATTTTTTGGTATTTTCCACTTTTCCACAATGAGCATGTGTTACTTCTACAAGTAGAAAAAAATGCAGTGACATTGTGTGAGCCTGATTGGTCATTTATCACTCCATGGCATCTGCCTAGGACCCCCTAGGGGAGGGTGATTATTGGCAGCTCCTCCCTCACAAAATATATTCTCCTTTAATCTCCATTTTTAACCATATCATTTTTCAAGAATCAGGTGGATATAGGGCTGTTTCACTTCTTTCCCATCCTCTGATGGCCCTGCTTTGATGACAGCAGCGGCTAGCTGAGTTGGCATAATTGGAACAAGTTCAGATGTGACCATGCCAGGCCCAGACTGCAAACAGATCTCCCAGAAAAGGAAAAGAAGCAAGACCAGAATGGGCCATTAATGCGCAGGGGAAATAGAAAACGGTCCAGCTGTGCCACTGGGCCAGTCTGAGCTGGCCACAGGCAGCTCTGCATGGTGCCCTGAGGACAGAGCAAACTCTGGCGGCCAGTGATCCTTGGAGGCCAGCGGGCCCAGCTATGGACAGATTCAGGCAACCAGAAAACAACACAACAGCCCAGCACGGTGCCTGACATACAGAGAATACTCAATAAGTCTGTGTCGAGTGGAGGAATAAATGAAGCTTCATCACCATCTCTGGTGATCAAGACCTTCCATCAGAGCATGCACTCGGGGCCAGGGGCTCTGGGCACAGACAGGGAAAGGGGCTGGGCAGAGAGCTTGGCTGTGAGTAGAGAAATGGTGCCAGTGGGAAAGCAGGAGCCTTAGAATCCAGCCCAGGTTTGAAACTCTACCACTGAGCAACTGTGTTATCCCAGGCAGTTTACCTACCCTCCCTGGCCTCAGCCCTTCCCTGGCTACCGGGACTAACTCTCCCCGCCTTGCAGGTCTGTTTTTCGGTGTCTCTGTGAGTTGATGGAAGGCATGTGAAGGACACAGGTCCGCTCCCATGGCTCAGTGGCAGCCTGGGAGTAGATAGAGGCAGGACTGTATTGTGACCCAGGCCAGCACCAGCACGCGAGGTGGGACATGCTGCCACTCGCTCAGGAACATGGGCAGGTTGCTGGCATCAGGCACCAGCTCTAACTGGCAATGGAAGCCACTCCCTCTGCACTGCCTGGCTCAGACGCTGGCCAGGTCCAGGCCTGGAGATGGATCCAGCAATGACTTGGGGAAGCAGAGAAGCTGGGAAGTGAAGAACGGGTGGACTTCAGAGGCCAAAAGTGTAGGAAACAAGAGTAAAGTGTGGGCGTGGGCACCCAGCAAGGTGCTCAGACAGAGGATGTAAATTTGGTTTCCTCTTCCTCAAGGGCAGGTTTGGAATCTCATTTACTTGAAGTGACTTGTCTCCATGAGCAGTTCGTACTCTCTTTGCTGGGTCTACTCCAGGGCCATTCAGACTCCTCCTAGGCACACACTGTCTTCAGGATGGCTTCCTGCTGCTGTAGCAGTGACCTGAGGCCCATTCCTTCTTCTCACGCCCACTGGCTCTTCTTCCTGGAGCTTTCCTGTGGCCAAACCCCACCCTCACATCTCTGGGCTTATCTTTGCTCGGGAAGCACCTCGTCTTCATTGTTATCTGGCTAATCCACCAGCCCTGTGGTTCCCATGCGCATCCTGGGCAAGATTTGCCAGCACTGCCCTTCCTGTTCTCTCTCTCGTGGCTACCTTCTGACATAGTCCCCTCTGTCTTAAGTCCGCCTGGGCCAGACTGTGTCTCATTTCTCGACGTGGGGTTTGTGTCTTATTCGTCTTTCTGCCTTTTGCACACCCTAGTGCAATGCCTGTTTCACAGCAGGGTCTTGACATTGGCTGGGTAAAAATAAAGAGGGAGGGAGGGAGGCAAACACTGGGTATCGGCCACCCAAAAGCCTTTTGTGACCTTCTCCCCTAATTTTCTTCTATAAAGTGTTGGAAACAAAATGCATATTCAGTTTTCCAGGTATTCTTACAGCTGTGGGTGGTGTGTGAAATAGTTCTGGCCAATGAGATGGAAGTCTTTAAGGAAAGCTTTCTTTCTGGAATAAGAAGCACACTTCTCTAAGAGAAAGCCTTTGATCCTTTTGCCCTTCCCTTTTCTTCCTACTTGGAATGCAGACGTGATGCCTGGAGGTACCAGAGACATTTCGTACCCGTGAGGCAACATGCAGCAGTCAGAGTGGCCACTGAAAAAGAATAAAGTACTGTGGTTCTTGATGGCATCACTGATGACCGTTACTGCTAACCTGACCAAGTGCCTGGCTTGTTTGGGACCCAGAGGTATCTAAAGATGCAGGCCTTTTGATGCTAAAACAGCAATGTTCCTAGACAAACTTGGACTTCGGTCACCTATCCTATCCTAGCCTTGACTGCTTATTTCCAAAGACTTCTTATTATATAGTGAGGAAAATAAGCCCTCATTTATCTCAGACATTATAGTCAAGTTTTTCTGTTATTTATAGTCAAAAGCCTTTCTGTGGACACATGTGAAAGTTGTTATTTCTAAGATTCAACAAACAGACATGCACAGAGTTGCAGTCATTGAGTGTCAGCTGCCTTCACAAAGGTTATCTCTATTGAGTTTCATAATGATCCTTCATGATACAGATGAAAAAAACTGAGGCACCAAAAAGTTTATCCCAACTGGAATCCAAGTCCTACACATCGATGCCATGCCCTGTCCCCCATAGTTACTCTGGCTCATTTTCTTTTAACTCAATATGTCATCACTTACTGTCATTCTAGGCATAGACATCCTTTTTTTTTTCTGGAATGAATGAAGTCACTATGAGATACAGTATTGCCTTCTCTTTATGATTCCTTTCTGGACAACTCAAAAAATCCTGGCATCTGACTAGTTTCTCACTACTGTTAGTGAATAAGAGGGATTTGATTTGTATACATTTAAAGAATTGTTTTATTCAAAAAGTGCAAAGGAGAGTGTAGTAAAAAGTCTCTTTTCCACCCCTGTGGCTTTATAGATGAATATTAGGAAAACTTCCATCAGTTTTAAATTGATGGCTTTGAATGTAAAACATAATGAATTGTCCCTTAAGTTTGTATTCAGCTTTTGAGATGACAAAATACTTTCAAAGGCACAGTCTCATTTTCTCTTTCCAGCTGGTTGGGGAAGTTTTCTTTTGACTCCCTTCATAGTCACAGCTCTTGGCAGATCTTCCCCCCGACCCTTCCCCGTTCCGAGAGGCCAAGATTTCCCTCTGAGTCCCTGGCTCCTTTTTAGGCTATTTCTGTGACCAAGGCCACACCCTGGCCAGTGCTGGGACTCATGAGTCTCCTGGGTACAACCATAGGCTCTTTATGTGTGCTCTGTAGCACTGATGGCACCAAAAACAGGCCCCTCCCAGAAGATACTCTGAAGATGCTGTTGATGGGCCCACTGACCAGCTGACTTGCTCTTGTACATGTGTAGCATATGAAATACCCTCTTTAGTGACCACATCTGACTCATTTTCTCTGACAGTTTGCATATGTATTTACATTTTGCCCCTTATTAAAAGTAATGCTTATGAAGAGTCTGTAGTAACATGCAAAGATATTGTCACATTAATTGAAAAAACACAGTGTATCTGTACCTATGTATACCTACAGCTATACATATTATTAAGACTCTCAGAACAAAGCCTATGTGTAGAACAATTTCTGGAAATAACTCGTTATTTCCTTCCTCTCAGTTCAATTGTACCTCCTTTCCAAGATTTCCACATCTAAGTTGGGGTCCACCCAGTTTTCCAAGCCAGGTTCCTTAGCATTTTTATCCTTGACTCCTTTTTCTCCACTCCCATCACCAGCACAACTGGCGACAGGTCAGTCCCAGCTGTCACTAAATCCTGCCGTGCTCCTCCTAAACTCTCTCAAATCCCTCTACTTTTCTCCATTCCCACAGCCGCCTTCTTGGTTCAGCCCCCACCACCTCATACCCAAGTTTCAGCTACATCCTCACAACCAGACTCCTGCCTTCTTTTGTTTTTAAATTTATTTTATTGAAGTGTAGTTAATTTAAAGCGTTAGTTTCTGTTGTACAAAAAGTGATTCAGTTGTACATATTCTTATACATACATACTTTTCATTTTCTTTTCCACTACGGTTTATCACAGGAGACTGAATATAGTTCTCTGTGCTCCACAGTAGGATCTTGTTGTTTATCCATGCTATATATAATAGTTTGCATCTGCTAACCCCAAACTCGCAGTTCATCCCACTCCTTCCCTACCCTCCCTTGGCAACCACAAGTCTCTTTTCTATGTCTATAAGTCTGTTTCTGTTTGGTATTTAAGTTCGTTTGTGTCATATTTTAGATTCTACATATAAGTGAAATCATATGTTTTTTTTTTAGGTTTTATTCTTTCTATTATAGTTGATTTATTTCTGTCAATTTCTGCTATACAGCAAAGTGACCCAGTTTTGTGTGTGTGTGTGTGTGTGTGTGTGTGTGTATTCTTTTTCTCACATTATCCTCCATAATGTTCCATTACAAGTGACTAGATAGAGTTTCCTGTGCTATACAGCAGGATCTCATGGCTTATCCGCTCCAAATGCAGTAGTTTGCATCTACTAACTCCAAACTTCCAGTCCATCCCACTCCCTCTCCCTCCCCTTGGCAACCACAACAAACCACAGACTTGTTTGTTTGTTTCTGTTCTCCAGGTCCATGAGAAAGGTTCATTTGTCCTGTATATTAGATTCTAGATATGTGATATCATATGGTATTTGTCTTTTCCTTTCTGACTTACTTTAGTTAGTATGAGAGTTTCTAGTTCCATCCATGTTGCTGCAAATGGCATTATTTTGTTCTGTGTTATGTCTGAGTAGTATTTAATTGTGTTAATGTACCACATCTTAATCCATTCATCTGTCGATGGACATTTAAGTTGTTTCCATGTCTTGGCTGTTGTGAACAGTGCTGCAGTGAACATTGGGGTGCATGTATCTTTTTGAATGAAAGTTTCATCCATATATACGCCCAGCAGTGGGATTGCTGGATCATATAGTTGTTCTATATTTAGTTTTCTGAGGTACCTCCATACCGTTTTCCATAGTGGTTGTACCAATTTACATTCCCACCAACAGTGTAAGAGGGTTCCCTTTTCTCCACACCCTCTCCAGATTTGTTATTTGATGACTTGTTAATGATGGCCATTCTGACTGTTGTGAGGTGGTACCTCGTAGTAATTTTGATTTGCATTTCTCTAATAATTAGTGATGCTGAGCATTTTTTCATCTGTGCCTTTTGGTCATCTGTATGTCTTCTTTGGAGAAATATCTATTCCGGTCTTCTGCCCATTTTTTAATTGGGTTGTTGGTTTTTTTGCTGTTGAGTTGTATGAGTTGTTCGTATATTTTAGAAGTTAAGCCCTTGTTAGTTGCATTATTTGAAATTATTTTCTCCATTCCATAGGATGTCATTTTGTTTTTACTTTTTATGGTTTCCTTTGCTGTGTAAAAGGTTTTAAGTTTGATTAGGTCCTATTTGTTTATTTTTGTTTTTATTTCTGTTGCCTTGGGAGACTGACCTAAGAAAACATTTGTGCAGCTGATGTCACAGAATGTTTTGTCTATGTTCTCTTCTAGGAGTTTGATGGTGTCTTGTCTTATATTTAAGTCTTTAAGCCATTTTGAATTTATTTTTGTGCATGGTGTGAGGGGGTGTTCTGGTTTCATTGACTTACATGCAGCTGTCCAGTTTTCCCAGCACCACTTAACTGAAGACTGTCTTTTTCCCATTTTATATTCTTACCTCCTTTGTCAAAGATTAATTAACCATAGGTGTCTGGGTTTAATTCTGGGTTCTCTCATATGCTATTTGTCTTTCTCTTTCTGACTTACTTCACTTAATACAGTAATCTCTAGGTCCATCCATGTGACTGCAAATCTGCCTTATAAGTCTTGCTCTACGTTGGTCCATTCTCCACATTTCAGTCAGGGTCCTTTTTCTTTAAAAAAAAAAAAAAAAGGCAGGAGTTGCCATTATGGTTCAGTGGTAACGAACCCCACTAGTATCCATGAGAACATGGGCTTAATCCCTGGCTCTGCTCAGTGGATTAAGGATCCAGTGTTGCCGTGAGCTATGGTGTAGCTTGCAGATTTGGCTCAGATCCCATGTTGCTGTGACTGTGGCATAGGCTGGCAACTGCAGCTCCAATTCTACCCCTAGCCTGGGGACTTTCCTATGCCTCAGGTACAGCCCTAAACCGCCATCCCCCAAAAAGGGAGTTCCCTGGAGGCCTAGTGGTTAGGACTTGGTGGTTTCACTACTTGTGGCCCAGATTCATTCCCTGGTCTGGGAACTGGGAACTGAGATCCCACATCAAGCCATTGCCAGCTGTAGCAAAAAAGAAATTCTCTATGAAGCAACCCTCCAGGCCTGGAAAGGCAGTGCCCATGTACCTAACCTCAAGCAACCACCAGTGAGTGTCCTTTTTTTTTTTCCTTAATGGATTTTATTTCAATTATAAGTGTATATAAGTCATCACAAGTCAATTTGATAGATTTTGTATCCCAAACCCACAGCACATCCCCCCACCCCCCAGATTGTCTTATTTGAAAAACCAAGGTTTCCAAAGTCTATGAGTCATTGTCTGTTCTGCAAAGAAGTTCATTGTGTCTTTTTAGTTTCCACATGTAAGCAGTAGCATTGGGTGTTGCTGTCTAATTGTCTGACTGGTTTCACTTCGCATGATAATTTCTAGGTCCATCCATGTTGCTATAAATGTTGGTAATTCGTTCTTTTTAATGGCTGAGTAATATTCCATTGTGTGTATGTACCATATCTTCCCTATCCACTTCTCTGTCGATGAGCATTTAGGTTGTTTCTATGACCTGGCTCTTGCATAGAGTGCTGCAACGAACACTGGAGTACATGTGACTTTTTGAGTCATGGTTTCCTCTGGATAGATGCCCAGGAGTGGGATTGCTGAATCAAATGGTAATTCTATTTTGAGTTTTCTGAGGAATCTCCATACTGTTTTCCACAGTGGTCGCACTAATTTGCATTCCCACCAACAGTGTAATAGGGTTCCTTTTTCTCCACACCCTCTCCAGCACTTATTGTTTGTAGACTTTTTGATGATGGCCATTCTGGCTGGTGTAAGGTGGTACCTCATAGTGGTTTTGATTTGCATTTCTCTAATGAGGAGTGATGTTGAACATCTTTTCATGTGTTTATTTGCCATCTGCATGTCTT
>PVHT020000175.1:23004066-23224590 GCA_004024745.2 Catagonus wagneri
CGCCCATTTTTTGATGGGGTTGTTTGTTCTTTGGTGTTGAGCTGTAGGAGCTGTTTGTAAATTTTGGAGATTAATCCCTTGTCAGTTGAATCATTTGCAAATATTTTCTCCCATTCTGTGGGTTGTCTTTTCATTTTGTTTAGAGTTTCCTTTGCTGTGCTTAAACTTTGAAGTTTCATTAAGTCCCATTTGTTTATTTCTCTTTTTATTGTCCTTACTCTGACACATGGATCTGAGAAGATGTTGCTATCATTTATGTCAGAGAGTGTTTGGCCTATGTTTTCCTGTAAGAGTTTTATAGTACCTGGTCTTATATCTAGATCTTTAATCCATTTTGAGTTTATTTTTGTGCATGGTCCAATGTATATTCTTGCCTCCTTTGTCATAGATTAATTGACTATAGATGCGTGGATTTAATTCTGGTCTTTCTATCCTGTTCCACTGATCTATATTTCTGTCTTTGTACCAGTACCATATGGTTTTGATGACTGTAGCTTTGTAGTAGAGTCTGAAGTCAGGGGGCCTGATTCCTCCAGCTCCATTTTTCTTTTTCAGGCACGAGTGATTCTCTTAATACGTACCTTCTGTCTTCATACATCATCTGCTATGATAGCAGATTATAGACTTGTGATGAGGGCTGATTAGATGCCATTAGCTTGGTTTTATGATTCTTAAAGAAGAGATAAGTAATGATGCTACCAGGAATTTAAGGGATTCCTATTACAGTCCTTTAATCAACAAAACAGTTGTCATCTGTGAAACCCTGAACTTTTAGTTAGAAGAACCAGGTCTTTGTTCTATCTCTACTGTGTATCAGACTTGTGACCTTGGACAAGTCACCTGGGCAGTTTTAAACCTCAGTTTCCCCCAATTTTAGGATAGGAATAATAATACCTCACAGCTTATAACTATTCTCATAGGGCTGTTGTAAAAGTTAAATTGTTAATGGATGCAAACTTGATTGGTAAAATGTGAAGTGTCATTTAAAAATCAGAGAGCACTTTCATCTTTTTTTTCTTTTTTTGCTTTTTAGGACGGCACCTGCAGCATATGGAAGTTCCCAGACTAGGGGCTGAACCAGAGTTGCAACCGCTGGCCTATACCACAGCTCACAACAGTGCTGGATTGTTAACCCACTGAGTGAGGCTAGGGATCGAAACTGCATCCTCTGGCTCATTACTGCTGAGTCACAACAGGAACTTCCCACTTTCATCTTTATTATAAGTGAAAGCTTTCTTCCCTCTGCTTTATCCTCAGCATTCCCTCAGCTCTCCACAGGGAAGCAAGTGAACTGTAACGATTTTAAGGAGAGAGGATGGGATTTCCCATTGTGTCTCAGCGGAAACGAATCCGACTAGGAACCACAAGATTGCAGGTTCTACCCCTGGCCTTGCTCAGTGGGTTAAGGATCCAGCGTTGCTGTGAGCTGTGATGTAGGTTGCAGACGTGGCTCGGATCCCGCATTGCTGTGGCTGTGGCCTAGGCTGGCAGCTGTATCTCCAATTAGACCCCTAACCTGGGAACCTCCACATGCCCCGGGTGCAACCCTAAAATGACAAAAGGCAAAAAAAAAAAAAAATGGAAGGATGTCCATTGTCCCATATCTAGGAGATCTACAAATCACCTTCTCAGGCCACTGCAGAGGCCAGGATAGTCGTGTCTGCCTTGTGAGCTGCCCGGCCATGCTCGGACCCCAGTGGAGTGGCTTCTGCTTAGGCTTGTCAGGGAAAGTGGTTAAGCAGTGCAAACAGCCAAAGTGGGCCCAAACCAGAGACCCCAGAAAAGAAGGGAAGGAGGGGACTCTGGAAGGGAAGTCACATCTGTGCAGCTGGCACGAATCTAACCAATAATCAGAGGCCTGGACTCAAAGCCTTTCTCTGATGCAAACTGGCTGTGTGGCTCGCCCAAGCCCTCTAAGCGTCTTCATATCCTGTCTTATCAAATAAGCATGGTAATGCCTGTGTTTCGGTGTTATTTAAGGGTTACGTTTGCGTGAGTTTTAACAAACGGAAAAATGCCATGTGACTGTGAGCTGAATATAAATGTATCTGCCTAAAGGAATTATTCAGAAAAACCCAAATGAATTGTGTGTCTCTGGGCTTTCGTAAGGTTGTCCATTCAGGGGCTTTAAATGTGATTCTAAAAATCACAACTGGAGTTCCCGTCGTGGCGCAGCGGTTAACGAATCCGACTAGGAACCATGAGGTTGCGGGTTCGATCCCTGGCCTTGCTCAGTGGGTTAACGATCCGGCATTGCCGTGAGCTGTGGTGTAGGTCGCAGACGCGGCTCGGATCCTGCGTTGCTGTGGCTCTGGCGTAGGCCGGCGGCTACAGCTCCGATTAGACCCCTAGCCTGGGAACCTCCACATGCCGCAGGTGTGGCCCTAAAATGACAAAAGGCAAAAAGAAAAAAAATAAAAATAAAAATCACAACTTCCGCAGATGAGAGATGTGCTGTGAAAGCCAGCTGGTTTCCACAGGTAACCGAAGGCCACCCCCAGCTGCCTTTGTTTCCCATTGCACGGCCCCCTCCCTGAAAGGGCCCAGTTGCAGCCCCTTCGTGCCTACCTCTGCTCCGTGTTTTGTGGTTGCCAGGGCCCTTCCACTGCCATCTTTTATTCTCCCAGTAAACTGTTAGGTTAGCAGAGCAGACAAACCCTCCCTTCACCCAAACGCACTTTTTATGAATGACTTGTCTGAGGCCACAAAGCTCAAAAGGACAGTTCCTTTGCAGCCTGGAACCCCCAGTGTGGAGGGTCAGCTGGGATTTCAACCCAGTTTTCTAACAGCCTTGCTACCCAGAGCCCAGGCCATGAGCCCAAGGTTAACAAAAACCCTATGGGCTGCAGCCTTGGGGGTAAACAGATCCCGCCCGCCCCCATGAACACAAGTTCTCCGGCAACCCCAGCTAGACCTGGGCATCTGCCTCTACCCACGGGTTTTTGTTCTCTTGTTTCCCAGGGGGCCAAGAGGCACTTGCTCTCCCTGCTTTGGGCCTCGCTCCTTGTAAGTAATTGGGAGCGCCTGTTGGCCTCACGTTGTGACAGATGGGCTTCCTCCAGCAAGGAGGCAGTGACTGAAGCCCTGACAGCGTGTGGCCCTCCCCGCAGCACCGCACTCAGATGTGATTAGCGCCGAGTGTCACAATGCTTGGCAGTGGTTCCGGGAGGCAGCGAGGCCTTTGTTCATGCCACTGTCCTGTCAACTGGCTACAATTTCATCTGGCTGCCAGCCTGCTTGGCCTTTTGCATCATCCTAGCTGCTCCCTCCTCCCTCAGCTAGCGGGTTAGTCCATCAGCCCAGATTTTTCAGGGGGGTTCGGGGTGTGCAGGTGACGTTCCTGTGTCTTCCCCTAAAGCAGCTTTGGAATCATCTGGACAATGAGCAGATGCTGCCTGGTTTAGGAGGGAGGCTCCCTGAGACGTCCCCTGTTTGCTAGTCCGAGGAAGGAAGAGCATGTGTGGTAGAACTTGGCCCCAGCTCCCAGGCACTTAGGTCTGTACAGCAGGCCGGCACTCAGCGTTTGCTGCTTCAGCACATTTTAATGGTGCACATGCTATGTGCCTGGCACTATTCTAGACCCCAGGAATAAGGCAGTGAGCAATACAGATGAAAAGCCCTGCCTTGTGAGGCTGACCTTCTGAGGTGGGAAGGGGAATGAGGAGAGGAGAGAGGCAAATAAACTTAAAAACAGCTATGATGGAGTTCCCGTTGTGGTGCAGCAGTAGCAAATCCGACTGGTATCCATGAGGATGCGGCAGCAGAGAGGGGGTCATTCCAGCCCAGATCTTTACCTCTCAGCCTGGTGATTCCCATCACCAGCAGCCCCTTCTCACCGCGCTGGACGCTCCACGTCAGAGGCAGTTTAGTGGCCTCGACGTTACATGACACAGGCCCAGCACCAGGCTGGGCAGCCTCGGACTCCTGGACTGTGGCACCCCGGCCAGCCTGCTGGCCTCTCATTGGCAGTGGCCCTCAGCTTGTTTGAACCTGTGTTTTCTGGAGTTCTCCTCATGTTCCTTTTGTCCAACCTGCCTGTTCCCACCTCAGCTCTCCACACAGCAGCTGCTTGGGGACCCTGTGGTCCCTCCACCCTTCGGTGGCCCAGCAAATCCCTGCCACGTTGGCTTCTCTGTGTCACTGGGGCTGGCTGGGTTTTGTCAGTCAGACCGTCATCGGTCAGTCTGTCAGTCTGTCAACAAACGTCTGTTGAGGGCCAGGCACTGTTCTGGGTGATGAGGCAGAACTCCCTGGGAGCTTGTGCCCTTCCTCATAGTGGGGGGCAGTTTAATGCAGGGAGAGATGCAGGGCGCTGTGGGCTCCAGGACCTGGCTTGCCCTTTAATGAAGTCCAGCTCCACGGCAGACACACAGGGGTAGCTCTGAGATGGGCAGCCCTGAGGAGGCCCGTGCCTGAGCGGATGCCACTCTACCCACTGCTTCCCCCAGGATGCACGGAAGCTGCGGGAGATGTCACACACACACACACGCGCGCGCGCGCACGTGCACGCGCTTGCACACACGCGGCTGCTTAGTGAGAGGCCTGGAGGCTCCTAAAGGAACCCAGGGTCCACCAGTTCTGACCCTCGTGGTGGGTTGAGGTCATCTCGCCTGGATGTGGTTTCCAAATGGACTGCTCCGACCGAACTTCATGCCACACTGATGGGAGGCACTGGTCCCGTGACCTGACCCCTGCATGCCTCATTTTCTTCTGGGAAGCAGGGACTGCACTAGGCCTGGCTCACAGGCGTGTGTGTGGATTAACAATGCACAGTGTTAGCATGGAGGGCGCGCAGCGAGCACTCGGTAGATGACAGCTCGGTTGCCTCCCTGCACCCTCCAAAGGAAGCCCTCTTTCTGCCTTCGCGTTCACACCTCCTTGGCAACTGTCCAGCGTCCCAAGAGTGAACTGCCTGGGAAGAATGCAGTGACAGAAATACTCAGCCACATCCGGAACTTCCCTGCTGGCAGCTGGCCTTTGATCCTGGGCTTCCCCTGGAAGCTGCTGTGTTTGGCTCCGTCATGCTCCTGGTGGTGGCCTCGGGGAAGTCACTCAAACTGGCCCAGCCTCAGTTTCCACTCCTGCCAACCACAGATAAGAATACCTCCTTCGAGTGCTGGTTGGGTGTGTTGGGTAACACAGTGCCAGAGTGGCCACCTTTCTTTATTCTAAAGCAAGAATGAGAAGGTGGAGTGCCAGAGGAGAGGACAGCGGGAGGTCAGGGGGCGGTGGTCATGAGCCAGAGGAGGCACGTGCCCCTTGGCCGGAGTCGGCACAGAATGCTAACAGCTAGATGCGCGAGGCCCCGCTGCCTGCTGGCATTGCTCTCAAAGCTCTTTACCCAGTGTGCCTCACTGAATCCTTACAGAAGCCTCATGAGTTAATCCCATTTCACAGATGAGGAAAGGAGAGGCTAGAGAGGAAGCTGCCTAAGGTCACCCAGCTTGGAATTGGCAGAGCCAGGATTCAACCACTGCACCCCATCTACCCCCGCAACCCCTCCCCAGTGCTGCCACCTGGGGTGAGCGGCAGGGTCTGTCCCAACTGGGCCAAGGGGCTGTCACTGCATCCCTCATCCGTGAGGTGGGCGTAGGCATTCCAGCTCTACATGGAACGTGTGACATTGACTTGGGGGTCCTCGCCCCTCTCCAGCCCTGACAGGGAAATGCTTTATAAGCAGAGGATTACCTATTGGTCCTGCTGCCTTGAGTCACATCTCCTGTCCTGCCAAATTGTTGGAATGCTTCAGCGACAAGTGTGTTCTTAGGAAGAAATTTATGATGCCTTATTCAGAGTGAGTCACCAGATCCCTGTGACTTGCCCTGCTCCCAGCTGCCCTGGGCCTGGCTGCCTCCCCAGTCCCCACGAGGGTCAATGCTGCCCAGTGAGGGTGAGGGCGGTGGGGAAGGGAGACAGCCCCCAGCCGGAGGGAGTTGGTGCCTTGGGTGGATTTGCGTAGACCTCACACTGGGTGTCATGGGCTCCAGAAGTCTTCTTCTGCCTGTCACCCAGTTTCTTAGGGTGCTTTGCCTTAGGTTCCAGGTCACTCCCTAATGACTGTCTGACTGTCTGAGGGTTTTTATAACCCTCCCAGAACTGGGTCAGCCAGGAATATTTCACAGTTTGGGTGAGTCCTCTTCTCTCTGCCTTTGAAACACAAAAGAGGAAGATGATAAAGAATTGAACTTCAGAGGGAGGAAGATTTAGCTTAGGTGTTATAGTTGGGCTTTTTTTTTTCCCCTTAAAAACTATACATTGCCATGTTCATGAGGAAAGCTCCAGCCTTAAAGGTCGACACTTTTGGTCGTAAATGTGACCATGTTAGAGGAACTAGGACAAGAAAACATCTGTCAAGGACTAGCAGATGATCCCCTTAGACAGTGGTCACTGGAAGCCACCAGACAAGGCCGACCTTCCCCCGTCCATTCCCGGGTACAGCGTGAGGATTTCTTTGATGTATCCAAACCCACAGGTTAAGATGGAGAACAGCAGTGCCCATCGTGACTCAGTGGTTAACGAACCTGACTAGGGTCCATGAGGAGGCAGGTTCAATCCCTGTCCTCGCCCAGTGGGCTAAGGATCTGGCATTGCCTTGGGTTGTGGTGTAGGTCGCAGACAAGGCTCGGATCCACAGTTGCTGTGGCTGTGGTGTAGGCCGGCAGCTGCTGCTCCAATTCGACCCTGGGAACCTCCATATGCCTCGGGTGCAGCCCTCAAAAGAGAAAAAAGATCAAAAACAAAAAAAAGGTGGAGAACACACAGGGCTCAGGATACGTGGTCTGCCTGGCAGATCTTGAAAATGCCCATAGCATGGGCACAGTGAAAACCAGCTCACTTTACTGGTGTTCACTTGTCTAGTCATCCACATTTTGCAAACAGCTAAAGGCCAGGATGCAAAAGCAGATTGCTGAGCAGCAAAAAAATGGTGTCCATAGTGTCACTGGCTTTGACTTTCACCTCCTCCTCAATAGGAGAGTCCACTTGGCTTCTTCAGGTCCTGTTGACTCCTACGTTAATCATGATTCTAATAGGGTAAACAAGTTGCTCAACGCAAACCACATGTTGAAAGGATGAAAAAACCTCTAGAGCTGAGATGTTCACTATTTTGAGGGTTGGTGACCTCTCTGAAAAGCTAATGAAAACTGTGAACTCTGGCCCCGGAAAGATGCATTTATACCCAGTGTGTTCTAAGCAGTATCAGGTGGTTCTTAGTCCCCTGAGGCTCACCCATCAAACCCAGATTAAGCACCACTTGTTGGAGTTCCCATCATGGCTCAGCGGAAACGAATCTGACTAGTATCCACGAGGTCGCAGTTTCAATCCTGGCCTTGCTTAGTGGGTTAAGGATCTGTCATTGCTGTGAGCTGTGGTGTAGGCTGGCAGCTGCAGCTCTAATTTGACCCCTAGCCTGGGAACCTCCATGTGCCACAGGTACAGCCCTAAAAGACAAAAAATGAAGAAAAAAAAAAGAACCACTTGTTGAACATTTATGATGTGTCAGGCACTCTTCTAGGTGCTTTATTTGTTTTAATTCATTGAATCCTTGCAATAGCCCTGAAGCATATTTCTGTAAAGAGCCCGGACCTAAATTCTTTTGGGAGTTCCCCTGTGACTCAGTGGGTTACGGATCCAGTGTTGTCCCTGCTGTTGCTTAGGTTGCTGCAATGGCACGGTTCCCTGACCCTGGAACTTCTGTATACTGTGGGCATGGCCAATACTTCAGTCAATCAATCAATCAGTTACTTCCTCTTTTTCTTAAATTCCATCTCCAGTGGTTAAATTATTAGAAATGTAATATTTTCCCAGAAAATCATTTACTGGTACCATTAAACACTTGCTTTGTGTCAAACATTGTGCTAAGTATGGGCTTTACATTGTTAATTCATTTATTATGAATAATAAATATTATACACAAAACCGCATGTTGGAGATAAGGAAATTGAGGCTTGGAGAGACAAGTAACGTGTAAGGCACTAGCGGTATAGGTGGTGAACCTGGGATTGGATCCAAGTTTCTCTATTTCTGAACCCTTTGATTGGAGTTATTATGCTCTGCTCCTGTCTCCAGTCTGGTCTTATGGTCTCTATACTCACAGCTACCTAGAACGATAGGCGTTTGGTTAGCAAAGTTCTGAAAAGATCCTGTATCAGTGTTCAGGGCACAGACCCTGATGGAGTGGGGTAGTACAAAGCATGGAAGCTTCCACTTAAATGTAGTGGCTTGATCCTGGCATCATTCTCTCTCCTAGATACTTTTGTAAAGATGGCGAGGGGGATGAGTCCATCGGCCACGGAGCCAGGACGCCTGGGTTCACATCTCCTGTGACTTGAGGTAAGTAAGGTAATCTCCGTAGCCTCACTTTCCACCTTTGTAAATGGGAACGGTAATACTGCAGTGCCTGATAGGGACCTCATAATCAGGGTCCAAGAGTTCACCTGGACAAAATTTGGAGTCTCCTTACGGTGACGATAAAGGAAAGATGGGGCGCTTGGAGCATATTGTGTTATGTCTACTAGGTTATTATGAAGTGTTACAGTAGGATTCTTGCAGGTTGTATGTACACACATACATGTTCCTATACATGCTATGTACATATATACACATATATGTGCAACATACTAAAATATTGATCTATACAAAGTGCTTATCACAGTAAGTGTGCAAGGGAAGTGACTCATGAATATCAGTAAAACAAGCACTCCCCAGCTGGGCTAAGTGTGGGCTCCCCGGGAGAGGATCAGTGGGCTGCTGGGAGCAACAGGTCCCACTCTGGCTGGGTGCTGAGCCCACACTCCTTGAGGCCAGGAATCCTGCAGGCCTGACACCCCAGCAGCTTCCAGGACTGGTTCTGCTCCGTCCAAGGTCAGAGTCTAGAGATCCTGGGAAAAGACTCTGACTTGTCATTACCTCTGGGCAGGCAGGAAAGAAATGTTTTTCAAGTTCCCAAGAGAGGAGGAGGAGGATAGAGGTGTCAGTTAGAAGGCACTCTTTGCTTTTCTGTTAGAAATGCTGGGAGTCCTGTGCGTGCTGAGCATCACAAGCATTTACTCGCCTGTTGGCATCCATCACAAGAGAAAAGATTAGCTTCTTCTTGCCAACAGAAGGAAAGCAGCGTCAGAATTGAGGCAGCTCCTACCTCTCCAGCCTGTGTGAAGACCCCGTGGCCCTCCCGTGCGCCCCGAGCGGGGCTGGCAGAAGGCTTTCTGAGCCACGGCTGCCGGCCTCCACTCCCCACCTCTGTCTGTGACCAGCTGCCGCAGCTCAAGTAGGATCCTGGGCCCCACATACAAGGCAAGGACTGGGAAAGGATTTCCCGCTGCATTCTGGGCACAGCTCCATTCTGCATCGTACAAGCACAGATATCAAAGTGGGAAGGGACCCTGAGAGCCTCCCCTTTTACAGATGAAGCACTAAGGCCTGGAGAGACGTCAGCCATGCCTCCCTGGCTGATTCTTCTCTACCCCTTTTTCTGGTTCCATCTCACCTCCTGACCTCTGAATGTTGAAGTGCCCCAGAGCTTGGAGCTGGGACCCTCCCGCACCTCTGGGGGACCTCACCCAGGCCTGCAGCTTTCTGTACCATATATATGTACCTGCTGACGACTTTCAAACGTACATCTCCAGTTCATACTTTCTCCTGACCGCCAGGCTCACATCCAGCCGCCCACTCAGCTCCTCCACTGGGTTGTCTAATAGGCATCTCTGTCCTCATGGATCTAAAGCTGAGTTCCCTGGAGTTCCCGTCGTGGCGCAGTGGTTAACGAATCCGACTAAGAACCATGAGGTTGCGGGTTCGATCCCTGCCCTTGCACAGTGGGTTAACAATCCGGCGTTGCCGTGAGCTGTGGTGTAGGTTGCAGACGCGGCTCAGATCCTGCGTTGCTGTGGCTGCGGCGCAGGCCAGTGGCCACAGCTCTGATTAGACCCCTAGCCTGGGAACCTCCACATGCCGCGGGTGTGGCCATAAAATGACAAAAAGGTAAAAAAAATAAATAAATAAAGCTGAGTTCCTGATTTTCCCTTCTCCCATTGTCTTCTCCAGTTGAGTTCATGGCAGTTCCATCATCGCTCAAGCCAAAAACCGTGGAGTCACCCTTGGCTTCCATTTCTCTCATGTCGGTACCCAACCCATCAGCCTACCCTTCCACGTAAATATAGATTCTGACCACTTCTCCCTCTCTCCCCCCTCACCCTGTTCCAAGCCACTATCACCCTTGCCTGGTTTGCAGGTTTCCTTAATGGGTGTCCCTGCCTTCACCTTGTGCCCTGTAGTTTGTCATGAACTATTGCAGCTGCCAAACTATCCTGTGAAGATCGAGGTCAGCTGAGGTCTCCCATCAGCTCAAAGCCCTCCAGTGATGCCCCGTCCATCTGGGGCGGTGACCCGTCTTACCTTTCCATCTGTTCACTTTCACTCTCTACTCTCTCCACTCCAGCCACAGGGGCCTCAGACTCACCAGGTGCACTCCCACCTCGAGGCCTTGGTATTTGCAGCCCCTCTGCTGGGGACAATTCCCCCCAGGTTTCTGCATACTCCCTGCGTCTCCTCCAGGGCACAGCATCATTCCTGTCTTTAGGTAAATACCGCTTTTCGGTGAGGTCTTCCCCAACCTCCTTAGTTAAAATTTCACCCCCTCCAAGTCTGTCTCCCCTTTTTACTTTCTTCCTCTCCATGACACTGCCACCATCAAGCATGTGACATTTTTGCTTAATAAGTATTTGTTAAATGAATGAGTGAACAGTAATCAGTGGTTCTGGTGTATCTGTGTCAGCTTTTTCCATGTGTACCATTGCACTTAGCCAATGCATGGAGAGCCAGAAAACACCTTAGACGGTCATGTTCAGTTCCACCTTTAGTAGAGGGACACTGAGATGTGGCAAGGAGGAGGATATCCCAGAACATCGTAGCGCATTGACTTGAGAGCTGAGGTTGGGAATGGATCCCCCGTCTCCCAAACAAAGCCTGTCTGTCCTCTGGTCCCCCTGCCACCCACTGAAGTCACTCCATCTGACAGCAATTTCCAATCTCCTGAGCTGTAAAATTAGAACAAGGAACCTACAAAAACAAAGAAGTGAAGTGGGGTGGAGGTATTTTTAGCCTCGCTCGTCTCTAAGTGCATACATATTTAGAAAGGTCCATACATATGGCTATATATAAGTATTAAATCAGGAAGCAAGTTGAATGGTGGTCAGCTTTTCTGGGGGTGGCTGAGCAAGGCTGTTGCAACATGGACGGTTTTGAGCCAGAGTGACTGATTCCAAGAAAACTGGCCCATCTGAGTCATCTGGAAGCCACACACCTCATATTGGCTGTTCAGAAAGAGTCTGAGGAATTAGATCCTCCTTTTTCTTCTCTTCAGTCTGCCAGAAGTGCCAGTGAAACTCCAAAGCCCACCCAGCATCTTATGGTCAAAATCTCCCCAGTGCGGGATTGCTGTCTTTGGGGGCAGATGGAGATTTTGAGTAGTATTGTGGAGCCTCTATGTACCCCGTTGGGCTCTGGTCCCTTTGTCCACCAGGAACTTTCTGAAACCTCAGGACCAGACCTAAAAGATGAGACCTGGATTAGCACGAAGCACTTCCTAATGGTCAAACACTTCATCGTGTATGATCTCATTTTATACAATGACATCCTAGGGACATCCTTTTATAGCTGTCTCCATTTTATAGCTGGAAAAGCTGATGCAAAGGGTGGGTAAGTAGCATACCCAGGTCTTGCTTAAGTGGCAGACCCAAGCGGTCTGGCTCCCCAGCCCATGTGCTTAGCCATCAGGCTGTGCTGCAATGTCTGGAGGATGGAAAACCTGGGTCAAAGTCTGAAATATGTGTGGCTGTCATTCATTTAACATTCAGTGAGTATTACTGAGTGTTTACCAGTGGAGAGCATTTGTCAGGCTCTGAGATTCATGGCTGGATCCAGGGTTTGATGCTGCAAATCTTTGGCTGGACACTTGTAGCAGGCACATTGGTTTCTTGTGGAAGCTGAATGAGGACCTGTCTGTTGCTTTCCTCTGAGGCACTTGGAGGGAAGTATTCTGATTCATGCTGTAGAAATATGGACTGTGTCCCTCTGCAGTTCAGGAAAAGGACCAGGCACTGCAGCTGGGGCAGATCCCTGCCCTCATGTGTGTAGTTTATGTTATAGCTGGGAGGCACAGACAATGACCACAAACAAATAAATGAGATAATTATGATGGTTATAAAGGCCCTAAGTAAAACAAAGCAATAGAACTGTTACGGGTTGACCTGTGTTCTACCAAAAGTCGCATGTTGAAGTCCTAAGCCCCAGAATATGACCTTGTTTGGAGATAAGGTCTTTCCTGAGGTAACTGAGTTAAAATGAGATCATTAGGTAGGCTCTAATCCAATATGACTGATTATCTTAGAAGAAGGGAATATTTGGGAGCTCCCTGGTGGCCTAGTAGTTAGGGATTCAGCATTGTCGCTTCTGTGGCTTGCGGGGAGGGAAGAAAACTTGGAGATAGGCACACAGGAAGAATGCCACGTGAAGATGAAGACAGATCAGAGCAATGCACCTCCAAGCCAAGGAACACCAAAGACTGCCACCTGCCACCAGCAGCTAGGAAACGGGCATAGAGCAGGTCCTTCCCACAACCCTTGGAAGGACCAGCCTTGCTGACACCTTGATCTTGGACTTCTAACCTCCAGAACCGTGAGAGAATGAATCTCTGTTGTTTAAGCCACCCAGTCTGTGCTGCTTGTTACAGAAGCCCTCACATAGTGAGTATCCGGGGAAGGAGAGAATTAATTTAGCTAACAGATTAGGTAAGGTCAGTCCAAGGTGGTGACACTGGGCTGAAACCGGAATGTGGAGAAGGCGTTGCTCCTGTGAAGAGCCGCAGAAGACCCACACCCCACGTGGAACTAACTCAGGGCACCGAGGGAGAGACGGAGGCCCGTGCGGCTGGAGCAGGGAGGGCGCGGCAGATACAGTGGAAGTCGGGGGCTTCGTGACAGGCTGGGAATGTGGGTTTTACACCAATGGCAACAGGAAACCACTGGAAGGAGTGATGTGAGACCCGACTTTCTCCTTTAAAAGATCCCCCGGGCTGCTCTGTGGAAAAGAAACTTGAGGATCGGTACGGGGAGACCAATTAGGATGTGAGGTTCGGGTTTCTTCGAGAAAGGAGCACCCTTGGCTGAGGGCACCGGCAGAGGAGGGAGAGGAGTGGTTGGTGATAACCTCTAGAGAACCCCAACTGTTGCAGAACCCCAAAAGGACTTGCCAGTCCTGGGATGAGAGCAAAAGAGAGGCATGGAAGACGACTCCTAGGACTTCGGTCTGAGCCACTGAAAGAACCGGTGCTTTTCACAGTGGAGGCGTGGAGTAGAAAAGGGGGTCTCTGGCAGAGGAACAGCCAACCAGCTCCCACCCAGATAAGATTCATGAGGCCAAAGCAAAGGTTAACGAGACCTAGTCCCTGTCCTAGAAGTTAGAGCCCGAGGGAGCAGACATGTAAACAAGTAATAGCTACACACCGTGTGAGGTGGCCGGCTGTACACTGCCATGGAAGTGACTCTGGGGAGGTGGACCAAAGAGGAAACGGTTTTTGTTTTGCTTTTTCCAAATGATTGCACTTACATAAATGTTGCAAAAACAGTACAAAGAAATCCGAAATACCCTCCACCTAGTCTCCCCAAGTGGTAACACCCCCCAGAGTTACAGTATAGTCAGCAAAACCAGGAAATTAACATTAGCTAAAAACCTCATTAATTTTTTTTTTTTTTTTGTCTTTATGCCTTTATCTAGAGCCGCACCCGCGGCATATGGAGGTTCCCAGGCTAGGGGTCTAACAGGAGCAGCAGCTGCCGGCCTTCGCCACAGCCACAGCAACGCGGGATCCGAGCCGCGTCTGCAACCTACACCACAGCTCACGGCAACGCCGGATCCTTAACCCACTGAGCAAGGCCAGGGATCGAACCCGCAACCTCATGGTTCCTAGTCGGATTCGTTAACCACTGAGCCACGAAGGGAACTCCTAAAAACCTCATTAGAATTTCATCAAGTTCCCCACTACCGCTCTTTATCTGGTCCAGGAGCCGGTCCAGGTTCACCCATAGCACTTGGTTATTGTGTTTCCTTCGTCTCCCTAGTCTGGGATAGCGCCTGCATCTTACTCATTCATGGCCTTCATATTGTGAAGGGTACCAGTCAGATGTTTTGTAGAATGTGCCTCAATTTGGGTTTGGCTGGTGTTTCCTCCGGTTGTGAGTTTTGACGAGAAAACCGCAGAAGTGATGTGTGCCCTCTGTGGTGCGCTGTATCAGGCAGCACATGAGGCCAGCACGTGTGTCACTTGTCATGTTGACTCTGATCACCTGAGGAAAGGGGGGGCCTGCCTGGTTTTTCCACTTTAAGGTTACCCTTTCCCCTTTGTAATTAATAGGCATCTCCTGGGGAACTACTTTGAGGTTATGTAAACATCCTGTTTCTCATCTTATTTTCACCCACAATTGTTTGTTTCCATTGATGAGTCTTGCTTAAAACAATCATGAGTGTGGGCGTTTGCCAAATAGTGGTTTTTCTATTTTCTTCACGCCTTCCAACATTCGTCAATTGGAATTTTGCTGTAAGAATGCTGTTCTTTCCCCCTTATTTACTTATTCAGACATTTGCCTTTACTGATATAGATAAATGTCCTTTTTTAAATTTTATAATTTCATTTTATGTTTTTCGTTTGTCTTTTCTAGGGCCGCACCCGCGACATATGGAGGTTCCCAGGCTAGGGGTCCAATCCAAGCTGTAGCTGCTGGCCTACACCACAGCCACAGCAACGCGGGATCCGAGCCACGTCTGCTACCTACACCACAGCTCATGGCAACACCGGATCCTTAACCCACGGAGCAAGGCCAGGGATGGAACCCAAACCTCATGGTTCCTAGTCAGATTCATTAACCACTGAGCCACGACGGGAACTCTGATAAATGTCCTCTTTACTCTTATTATTATTTTTTATTCTTTCCTTCTTTATTCTTACTCTTTAGGTTATAATCTATTGTGATCATTACTATTTTTTGATCAAATTATCTCAAATTTGGCCATTGGGAGCCCCTTCAAACTGGCTTCTGTGTTCAGGAGGAAAGTTTTGAGCGGGGCCATAAATGAGGTATGGGGCCTTGTAGGGAAAGGGAGAGAAGAGGCTTCCAGGCCTGGAAGGCAGCCACGGGCTGTACACCCAGTGCTCTCTGAGGATGCTGGCCAGCCTCTGAGCTGGCTACTCGTGACCAGGAGGGCCAGGAAGATGCAGCAACACACCTCGCTCAGGTGGAGAGTCCTCCATTCAAGGTGCCCCACCTCCATTCCAGGACTTCCCCAGGGACCAACCAGCAGGCAGCAGCTATTAATGCGTCTGTCTGGATTTGCTCAAGAAGGGCCTCCACCGTGTCCTCTGACACACACCCCCCCCAGCCACTTTTTGCCTGCTGCTGCTCTGCCAGTTCGGCCATCACCTGGGCCCTGTGGGGTCCCCACTGCTCGGTCCGTGACTGAGGGTGTTCCTTTAACCTCCCTGCCTTATGAGATTGTATCTGGGGAGGTGGCTAGGCTCTCAGCTACAGAGTCACCATCGAGGTGAGACGGGCTGTTGTTTGGACTGGCTGTCATTTTTTCAATCCAGGGCCTCCGTGAAGTCTCGAGGGAAGGCCCAGTAGGTAAAGTGGGTGGGAGCAGGCGAAGGGGGCAGGAGAGTGGCAGCTGGATGGCCATCATTCTGGTCCAGAGCCCTGGGACCCAAAGGGAAAATGACTCATCTAAGGTCACAGGGGTAGTTGGTGGCTAGGCATGACTAGGGCTCAGTGTCCAGAGTCCAGAATCCTCCCGTTCTTCTCATGTTGCACATTCGCAGTCCGCTCCGCCTCTTTATTTATCGATTTAGTTTGGCTGAGCCCAAGGCATGTAGGAGTTCCCAGGCCAGGGACTGAACCCAAGCCACAGCAGTGACAATGCTGAATCCTTAATCACTAGGCCACCAGGGAACTCCACTGGCTTCTTATTTATCAATGACTGATGAGGCTGCAGTCTGGGTTTCCTTGTCCATTTCCCTTGTTCCTACGGCAGGCAGAGAGACAGAGGCTTCCAGTCCCTTCTGAGGCAGGGCCTCTAGAGGGAGCAGCACTGATGACTCACCCACAGGGAAGGGGAGCTGTCCTGGAGCATTTGGAAAGTCAAGGCCAAGGTCAAGGCCCAACTCACCCTGCAGTCTCTCCTGGCTGGAGACCCATGACCTCACCCAGACCCATGGCAAAAGAGCTAGAACTTGGTCACCCTTCTCCCTTTTCTCCTTCCTATTCAATTTTGGATGGGAAGCAGTCTTCTTTCCTCTTACACTTCAGAGTAAATTAAAGCTAGGTTAAACACTCACATGACTGAAAATTGCAAAAGTTACACTGGAAGAAGTCTCCTTCCAATTCTGTCCTTGGACTTCCTCTCCCAGGGGCAGTCACTGTGGCTCATTTCTTGCACAGCTTTCCAGAAACCTATGTCAGATTAGCAGACTTTTTCTGTAAAGGGTCAGAAAATATCTTTGGCTCTGCAGGCCACAAGGCCTCTTTCACAGGGCTTAGCTTTGGTGGGAAAGCAAACACAGATGACACATAAATGAACATGGCTGGCTTCCAATAAAACTTTACTTGTGGACACTGAAATTCAAATTTCGTATAATTTTCATGTCACAAAATATTATTCTTCATTTTTTCCCAAACACTTAAAAATGTGAAAACCGTGCTTAACTCCCAGGCCATCCAAAAATATAGTATTTCAATATACTGAAAAACCACAATATATTCAAACAGTGTCCTGTTGGAGGACTTGCGGCCTAGTTCCAGTCCTTGGCGATCTCATGGAATACCGCAGTGAAGAAACTTGCCGCTGCATCATGTCACATGCAGGTGATGGATCTGTAGGACAAATCTGGGGACAAGTTCAGTCAAGTCCCAACAGCCTTTGTTCTTCTTCCAGACTCCTCTACCGCCTCCTGTTAAAGTCTTCATCCTGCTCCCTCAGTACCAGATTCATAGCATCAGAGCTTCCCAAGCACCAGTCCTGCCTGTTTCCTACCCAACTGTCCCCTTGGCCCTGCCCCAGGCCAGGCCCTCAACTAGTTCTCACCAAACTCCAGCTTCCTATGGGTTTACTTTCCTAATGCAAGTACTGCCTTTACTCTCTCCCTGCTCCAGCCCCTCCTCAGGGAGCCTCCAGGGGGATGCATCAGAGTCACAAGTCTCTTTCAGAGGACCTGTTGCTCATTTCACAGGTCTGTGCAAGAAAAGCCACATCCCCTAGAACCTGGGCTGAATCCTGGCTCTTTCAGATATTTGACTATAGGCAAACAAACTTTTTCCTAGTGAAAGCTTAGCTCCCTGACCTATGAATTAAGCAGAGTAGTGGTCCTCGCCCTGTAGAGTTGTGGTGAATTAACTCACAGAAAGCATTTAGAACAGTGGTTTGCACCTATTACACATGCAGTGCATGCTGGCCATCATTGTTTCTATTTGAAACTCAATCATAGCTATATCTCCTACACGTAGTACCCAAGTTTCACCCCCTCAGACTCCCAACACCTGCGACAATTCTGAAATCATCACACGACCCGTGACCAACCCTTCTGCGTCCTGCTGCTCTTTCAGGCTGGGCAGGTCCTCCCCATTCTGCCCTCTGTTGAAATGCCACCTGTTCTCCACATCCCAGCTCAGATGCACCTTCCCTTTGAGGCCTCGGCCTCCTCCTCCTTTGCATTTACCCATCCCTCTCAGCATCTGTGATAGCCTTTCCACAAAGTCCTGCATTCATATGTGAGAGCCATAGAAGCTTGGGCGCACCCCCAGTTCAACTGCCAACTCCCCGAGGGCAAGGCTGGGGTCGTTTTCCTCTCTGAGTTCCGTGTAGCACTTAGCACAGGAACTTGGATGTGGGAAGTGCATAAATGCTTTAAATTTAAGTGCAAACTTGAGTTCGTTGGGGATAGAGAATGTGGACATGTGGATAAATACTTCTGCTGCCCAGGTAGGACTCATCACTTCTCCGTGGTCTAGAATCCACATTCTTATAATCAGAGTGGACCAGGTTTTCGCCAAACCTCACAGCTGGGTAGGAGTTCTGCTGGCTTACTCCCTGTCATTCTGCCTTTGATTGAACAAATCCTACTGTCCTGCAGACAGTGTTTGCTTTGCAGTCAGCATCAGTCTGTCTTTCATTCCTCCCGAAGGATAAGGACCAGGTGACGAGTGCAGGACCCCATTAGCTTTGGGGCACAGACACTGCATGTGAATCAGAAACTTCCTGCTCCTCACACGTGAGGCTCCAAAAAAGTCTGGATTGTTAGGCTACTTTGCTTATGAGCAAAATCTCCCCAAGTACAGTTTTGACCACGTGTGTGACTACAATTCAGAGCAGGAGGAAGGGTCATTAACCAGCATATCCATAGGGACTACGTTGGGTTGCATGTAACAGGAATCCTAAATAACCGATTTCTTCTTCCCTCGTGTAACATAAATCCTGAAGTCTGGTGAACCATGCCCTCCGTGGGCCAGGGTTTTTTTACTCTTCTGCTTTGTATGTGACTTCCCTCTTCCAGGTTGCCATATGGTCATGACACGGCCACTGTGGCTCCAGGTATCACATATGTATTCCAGACAAGAAAAAGGTAAAGAGGGTAAGGGACAGAGTTCTCGTCGTGACGCAGCAGAAACAAATCCGACTAGGAACCATGAGGTTGAGGGTTCAGTCCCTGGCCTTGCTCAGTGGGTTAAGGATCTGGCATTGCCGTGAGCTGTAGTGTAGGTTGCAGATGTGGCTCGGATCCTGCGTTGCTGTGGCTGTGGTGTAGGCCGGCAGCTGTAGCTCTGATTTGACCCCTAGTCTGGGAACCTCCATATGTCGCACATGCGGCCCTAAAAATGCAAAATAAATAAATAAATAAAATATGACATGACATTTAAAAATAATAGGGTAAGGGACAAAAGCACTCAGTTGAGTCAGTCATCTTTTAAGAGCTTTCTCAGTGCTCACTTCAGCAACACATATACTAAAATTGGAATGATACAGAGAAGATTAGCACAGCCCCCAAGCAAGGATGACCCTCAAATTTGTGAGGTGTTCCATATTTTTATGATTTCATTTATATGTGGAATCTAAAATTTGATGCAGATGAACCTATCTACAGAACAGAAACAGACTCACAGACATAGAGAACAGACTTGTGCTTGCCAAGGGGCAGGGGGAGGGAGTGGGACAGCCTGGGAGCTAGTAAATGCAAACTGTTACATTTAGAATAATGAGCAATGAGGTCCTACTGTACAGCAAAGGGAACTATACCCGATCTGTTGTGATAGAACATGATGGAAGATAATATGATGAAAAGAATGATTATATATGTATGATGGGTCACTTTGCTGTACAGCAGAAATTGACAGAACATTGTAAAACAACTATACTTTAATAAAAAATTTTTTTAAGAAATGAAAAGCTTTCTCAGAGCCCCTCCTAGCAACTTCTCATTGGCCCTACCTGTGACCCAGGCGTACCCTAATGGCAAAGGATTCTGGGAAATGTAGTTTCTTATCTGGGCACACTGCTCCCCCAAATAAACTTCAGGTTTTGTTAGTAATTACAAAGAGGGGAGTAGGGATGGGACTGGTAGTTAGCTGTCTCTTCCAGTTGGGATAATCAAGGGAGACTTTGTGGAAGAAATGAGCCACGGAGGATGGGATAAGAACTTACCCCGTGCCAGGCACTTTATCAGGTCCAGGTCGGGGAGGGGAGCCTTCTGTCGCCTGCCAGGGAGCAGTTCCAGGGAGCAGTTCCAGTTTTCGTTTTAGAGATAAGGAAAATAAAAGCTCAGGGTCATACAACTGTAAATGAAAGTCTAGATTTAAACTCCAGAATCCACCAGGCTCCTTCGTCCCCACCAGGCTCACCTGTCCCCTGCCAGGCTCCACGTACATACATGAGAGGAAGGAATGAAGAAGGGTTCACAGATGGGGAGGCTCTCAGTGTATTTCCAGAACAACACTCTGACAGGGTCAGAAGGAAAGGGAATGGAGAGACCCACATTGCTCCAAGTGGGTATTTTTGAACACAGGGGTATCCCGTTTAGTTACGGGCTAATCGCCAGGTGAATTTAGTCTGTTTTACACGTTTAAAAAACATTAGCATGAACTAAAAGTCAAACAGCAAATGGAAAACTGAGGAAACCTGTGTAGGGCGTGAGTGCACCTTTTGTTGGGGTCACCAGAAACAGGGCCAGAGAAAGAGTGGGGGGCCGATGCCAGGCTGGAGGATGAGCAGGGCAGGGGGTCTCTCTGCTCAGGCCAGGTCCCTCCTGCTCTGGGCAGCAGCCAGCAACCTGCCACCTGACAGGAGCTGGGGAGGCCCTACACATAAGGAGCTGGCTGGCTGCTCTGAGCTCTGGGAACACTCTCCCCTGGGGCTGGTGGCCAGCAGTGAAGCTCTGGGTGCCCTCCATCTGGAACCACATTCCTGCCTCCAGGTCCCCTGCAATGCGCAGCAAGTGGAAAAGGAGCTCACCTCCTCCTCTTCCAGGGGGTTGTCCCTAGACCAGGAGAATGCTAGGGCCTCCGGTTTCACCCCAGATTTGGCAGCTCCAGGATTAGAGCCTGTGGGGACGCTGGCAGTGGCTGTGCCCGAGCGCCCCCTCTGGACAAGACCTGGGACTGCATGCAGAGCAAAGGGGTCAGATGCATCTCTGCCCCTTAGGAGCTGGGTAACCTGAAGCAAGTTACTTGACTTCTCTGACTCTCACCCTCTGCATCTGAGAACCAAAATAATCCTACCTTGCCGGACTTTAGGGAGAAAAAAAAATCAAGGTGATGGACATAGCCTGGCAAATGTTTAGAAAGTATATCCTACAGATTTCATTAATGTAGTTACTATTTTGCTGTTGATTTTGTTGTTGTCTAGTAGATGGTGGCGCCATTAACTAAAACCTGGAATACAGAAGAAGGGACAGGTGGGGGCACAGGGGAGGCTGGAGATAATCAGTTATTGCTGTTCAAAGAGAAGATTGAGCCCATCCCTGTCCTCAATCATAGAAGTGTTGATAATGAGAAACAGAAGAAACCATATGCCAACACTGTATGAATTTATCAAGAAACGGGTAGGGTAAGCCCCCACGATGTGGTTCTATTCTCTCTGACAAATGTACTAAGAAGCAGAGTGAAAACTCAGCTAACCCAGCCATTAGGAAATTGTGGCAAGGTGATTTTTCTGGACACTTGAAAATTTGCCAGCCCCACACATTTTAAGTACTTTTTTAAAAATGTTAAAAAACGTTGGGAGTTCCCATTGTGGCTCACTGTTTAACAAACCTGACTAGTATCCATGAGGATGTGGGTTCGATCCCTGGCCTCACTCAGTGGGTTAAGGATCCGGTGTTGCAGTGAGCTGTGGTGTATGTAGGTTGCAGACACAGCTCAGGTCCCGTGTTGTTGTGGCTCTGGCGTAGGCCGGTGGCTACAGCTCCAATTGAACCCCTAGCCTGGAAATCTCCATTTGCTACAGGTGCAGGCCTAAAAAGACAAAAGAAAAAAAGTTAAAAACTTTGGATGAAAATATTTTTCAAATGCACTATGCTCATCACTAGCTTCCTGGAGGCTACTGAATAATAACCTTATTGGAACATGTGCGCTCTGCTGCCCTGTGATAACGTGGTGGCCCTGGGGACTGTGCGGGGAAGGCGGCTGTTTGCTTCCACCCTTACAGTGGGCGCTATTTTGTTTTTACATCTGCTTTAATACTTTTTCTAGATATTCTCTCAGTGTCAGGCTTTCCCTTCTCTTTTTTTCTAGTGCTTTCACTTTATTGCTTCTAATCTGCTTCTAATTAGGTTTGGAGACCAGACATAAATGGTTCATCTTTTATAGCCATCTTGGTCCAAAATAGAATGAAGAGAACTCATAATTTATCCAGTACCTATTTTGTGCTGAGCATCTTACCAGCTGTTTTAGAGACATCATTTCATTTTCACAACAGTCCTGTGAATTGGCAATGTTTGTCTCCATTTTAGAGGTGTGTAGACTGGGGCTCAGAAAGTTTAAGCAATTTGCCCAAAGTCACACACAGCTGCTGGTGAGTGGCCAGGACATGTGGCGTGTCTAGCTCGGGGACCACCCGTGCTTTTCCTGCTTCACTGCTGCGGGTCTGTGGTATATTTCACTGTTGCTTGTTACTGTGTTGGGCTAGGATAGTGTTATCTTCCTAAATAGAACATAAGCCCCTTGAGGGCAGCGACCTGGCTGCCCACTTACACATTGCCCACACTGTTGCCTGGTGCCAGGATCCAAGTGGTCAACAAGTTGCTTTGCCAAGAGTGGGAGCCCGGAGGAGTCGGGGCAAGAGAAAGGCCATCGCCCCTTGCCACCCAAGACCTGGTACCTCTCTGCTGCCTAGAGCCTTCCACTCGCCCCAGGCATCTGCTCAGCATTTGCTGAGCCCAGACCTTCCTTGGCAACTGCTGAGGCATCCTGCGTGGGCCACTCTGTCGGCAAGGAGGAACAGCTGCCCAGGCTGCGGGCCTTTCCCTGGGGACCCACCGACAGGGCGGCCAAGCCCAGGTGAGACACCGCAGGGCCGTAGCAGCCAGGTAGGGAAGGCTGGTGTTAGGTCCAGGACTTTGGCTGAAGAAATCCTAGAACAGGTGCCCTGAGGAGACTCACTTATACAGAGCTTCTTTCCGGAAAGGAGAGTGGCTGAAATTCCAGTGGACTCAACTTTCCAGGCCAAGCAAAGAGCGGGCCAGTAGCACCCCTGCTGCAGGACCGGATTTTGCTAAGTAATGCTGGCTCTGAATTCTCGCTCTGACGCAAACTTGGAGGTGGAAAACTGCCGCAGCACATGACATACGGATTTTGCCCTGACAGGACAGTTTCTGTTTGTGTTTTGGTTCCTCGGTCAGACACTCCGAGCTCAGGGGGAACCCCGCCCCCCCGTGTGACCAGCACACTCGGGCCGTGTCACGCGGCCCCAGTTGCTGGCGAGCCCGGCTTTCCTCCGGGTGACATCATGCCCTTGCTGATTGCCCAGGTGTTTCACGGCCTCCCAGGCCGACACGGAGTTTGCATCATTTCTGATACCTGGCTCTTGATTTGTTTGCCTTTGGTTAATAGCAAATCTGGATTGGGGTTGAGGGAAGTTGTTGAGACAAGCAGACAGTAAACACGTCCCACAGAGTGCTTGGCGGGACTTGGACCTGTGGCTCCCTGCCCGCCCCCCACCCCAGAGCCATCACGGGTCTCCTGGGATCAGACCTCAGGCGGAGAGATTGCTGGTTCTGACTCTCTAGCGCTGTCCCAGGACTTACTCCAGCTCCAGGACCTCTTTGGACCAGGCGCAGAGGCCCAGAGCCAGGCACTTCTGAGCCGTATGCTTTTATGTGGCTCTTCCCTGACACTGCCCTCTTTGAGGGGCCAGCTCCAGGGGACCTGGGACTCCTTTTCTTCTCTCTGCTCCGCCTTCTCACCCTTGAACTCACCTCTGGTCCGTGGGCCATCACTTCACAGACCTGTGGAGGGCCAGGGCTAAGGGACTCTGCAGAGACCCCCAACCCCACTGTGGGGGAGGAGAGCCAGGCTTGAGGGTGACTCTCAGCCCACTTCTCTCAGCCACCAGTTTTGAGCAGCTTCCTCTATCTGGCCTCAGTTTGACCATCTGCCAAGGAGGGGAAACAAGCCCCATTCTCCCCACTGCAGGATAAGACTGGGACCAGCTGGGTTTGCAAAAGGGCACGTTGCCCCGTTGCTCCAGAGGCTATCAAACCTGAACAGGCATCAGAACCCCCGGAGGGTCCTGAAAGCAGAAGGCTGCTCCTTCTCCACCCCAGTAAGTCTGGGGTGTGGTCAGAGAATTTGCACATGTTCAGATGATGCGCATGTGGCTGGTTCAGGGACCACACTCTGAGAAACTCCAAAACACAGCTTCTGGACATGACTCTGGGGCTCACCCAAAAGAGAGGCCGTGTGTGTGGGAGTCACTCGGACTGGCTCTGGGAAGTCGGTAGCTTGAAATCAGCCATGGTGGGGTTATTCACACCTCAGAAATCAGTAAATGCTACAGACCGGAGCATTTTTTTTTTTTTTGCCAGAGAGCTGGTTGTCAAACAATTATTGGCACACCAGTGGGTAAGAGGGCGGCCTTTCTTTCTCTTCCACAGTGCTCCAAGACTGGGTGCTGTGCTTCAGAAACAGGACAGGAAAGTTCAATCAGAATTCTCTGCATCCATTTCTTTGTAAATTGGAAGCAATGATAATATCTACCTCACTGGGCCTTGAGAATTAAGTGAGAAAATACCTGTAAACCTCTTAGCAGAGTAGTCAGCACAGAGTAAGTGCTCAAAAGTATTAGCTCTTGTCGTTAAAGTCCTTTGGATTGTAGTGAATCTGTATTTGGTTCCTCAAGGTTAATAAAGTTCTATATAACTGTATGCCCGGTTGGTTGCTATTCTGAGCTTCACAGCTTTGGGGTACCTGCTGGTACAAGTCCTTCTTCTCTGGGGACACCCCACCCCCATTGCACAGTGTGAGCCCCATCCGGCCCCTGGGTTTGTACTGTGACACCGCTGGGCATAGCAGCTTGTAATAGATGCTCTGGGCTTTCAGAGTCTCTCTCCTGGGAACTTGGACCTGGAACCTAGACTGGCCTGTAACTCACCACCTCAGGATCAGTGGGGCAAGCAGGCTCTGCCAGAAGCCAGAGTGACCAAGGAAGGGCTTCAAAGAGAAGCGTGGGGCAGGTGGGCAGTGGCAGACCTGGGAGTTGCATGGACAAAGAGTCCCAAGGACACGCCACCTCTGAAAGTTCTGCTGTCCTGCCCTGGGCCTGTATCCTCTCCACTGTGTCCACTGTGGCTCACATCAGATCAAGGAGGCTTCTGTTAGTTGCAACCTAAGAGTCCCACTTATCGAGTCACTTCTCTCTTTGTAGCCACACCTGCATGGTACCTAGTGCCAGCTCAGCCCTGCTTGCTGTGGGCCTTGGGCAGGACTCCAAGCCTCCCTTCTTCTGTCTACTCATTGAATGTGAACTTGGACGGGAGCAAGCCTCCGTTGGAATTTTCCCCATTATATGAATAGAAATGGCTATTCCCAATATTAGCTACTCAGTGTCACTATTCCCTGCTTAAGACCCTTCGGCAGCTCCTGGTTGCTCTCGGATTGAGCCCAGCCTCTTTTCCTGCACTGGAGGCACTGCCTGAGTCTCTCCTGACTCTTATCCTCTCCAGCCTCCACTCTCCTTGACTCTGGGCAATTCGGGACCTGCATGCAGTTCCCCACGTCTTCCTGGCTTCTCTCTGTATTGAATACAGTTTTCCCCAGCCTACACCCAACTACCAACCGTTCTTCAGACCTCCCTTTAGATGTCACTTCTCGCGTCTCCCCAACATGGCCCTGGCTTCCCCCTCTGTGTCCTGCAGCCTGTCCATCTCCCCATTGTCACTTCCCTCACAATGGCCTACTCGTGTACCCACCTCCTCTGCTACTAGGGACACGTCCCCAAGGGCAGGGGCCAGTGGTAGGCCCTTCTTATTTCCCCTAGTCCCACGTTGCAAGTGTTCAATGAATCATTACATAAGTGCTGTGACCTGAGGAAAGTCGGCTCCAGAAACTCAGGGACCAGCACCGTTTCCATGGTAACCTCCAGAAAATCAAGTTTTCCAGAAGGAAGACAAGGAAAGGAAGGGGAGGAGGCAGCCCTGAAGGAGGTCAGGTAGAAGTTATTGATGAGTTTGTCTGCTGGGTGATCAGATAGAGAGTCACAGAAACAGTGAATAGGAACCACATCTTCTTAATCTGGTCATCTGTCAGTGGACGTTTAGGTTGTTTCCATGTCTCAGCTACTGTGACTAGTGCTGTGACAAACATAGGGATGCACATACGTTTTTGAATGAAAGTTTTGTCTGGATATGTGCCCAGGAGTGGAATTTCTAGGTCATATGGTAGTTCTATATATAGTTTTCTGAGGTACCTCCATACTGTTTTCCTTGGTGGTTGTACCAGCTTACATTCCCACCAGCAGTGTAGGAGGCGTCCCTTTTCTCCCCACTCTCTCCAGCATTTGTTATTTGTAGACTTACTAATCATGGCCATTCTGACTGGTGTGAGGTGGTACCTTATTGTAGTTTTGGTTGGCATTTCTCTAGTAATCAGTGACGTTGAGCATTTTTTTCACGTGCCTGTTGGCCATCTGTATAGGTCTTCTTTGGAGAAATGTCGTTTCAGGTCTTCTGTCCATTTTTTCAGTTGAGTTGTATGAGTTGTTTGTATATTTTAGAGATTAAACTCTTGTCAGTTGCATTGTTTGAAACTGTTTTCTCCAATGGAATACTACTCAGCCATAACAAAGAACAAAATTATGCCATTTGCTGCAAAACGAATGGAACTAGAGGTTCTCATACTAAGTGAAGTAAATCAGAAAGAGAAAGACAAATACCATATGATATCACTTATATCTGGAATCTAATATATGGCACAGGTGACCTATCTACAGGAAATAAACAAACTCATGGACACAGAGAACATGAGTTGCTGCCAAGAGGGAGGGGGAGGGAGTGGGATGGACTGGGAGTTCCGCGTTAGTAGATGTAAACTATTGCATTTGGAGTAGATAAGCAATGAGATCCTGCTGTATAGCCCAAGGAACTATATCTCGTCACTTATGGTGGAGGGTAATGTGAGAAAAAGAATGTGTATGTATGTATAACTGGGTCACTTTGCTGTACAGCAGACGTTGACAGAGCAGTATAAATCAACTATAATAAAACATTTAAGATAAAAATTTTAAAAAGAAAGTGAACTGGCAGAAAGGAGGCAATGTGAGGTGTAGGGGATAAAAGCCTGGTATCTGGCAGGAAAGTGAGGAGGAGAAAGAGGAATTGGAGCCCCTGGCATTGTACGCCCCTTCCTGGACCCTAGGCTCACACCGCGCACGCTCCTGGAGCCTTGGGCCCCAGGTGCTCGGGGACTTGCTCGGGGACTTGCCCGGGGCTCAGCCACACCGTGGACACGGGTCTAACTTGGAGAAAGTCCCATGTAACCTGACCTAGAGGAGGCTGCCGGGCAAAGTTACAGCAAACACAGTTCTCAGGGGTTCCTCTGCTCCACTCAGCTTGCTCAAGCCCCTCTCCATAGCCAGCCCCGCTGGTGCCTGGTGCCCGGTGCCCGGTGCCAGGCAGGGCGTCACAAGACCCTCAGCTTCACCCCCTGGCTTCAAGCAGGCTCCTCTGGTTCACTCCCCTTGGGCACAGGCCCCAGGGTCACCAAGCCATCGCAGCCTTGCTCTAGCCGTGGACGTCGTCCCCCGGCTACCGCAAAGCGGGGCCACGGCTGTGCCCAGGGTATGGCAGTCCTAGTCTCTGTCCTCCAGGGAGCCCTCCCAACCAGCCAGGCCGGGTGCAGAAGCTGAGCTTCTGGTCCGTTAAATTCTCAGTCCTGGAGGCCTGAGGCATGAGGCTTCCTTGTCATCTGTGATATATTTTCAGGGCTGTCCTGGAAAAGATTTTATCAGTCAGACAGGACTGTCATAGATGATTCTCCTAAAGTCGAAGACACAAACAGGAAGCTGAGAGAGTTCAGAAAAAGCCAACCTTCCCCTGCCTCCCCCAGCAGCGGAAGAACTAGTTTATCCCTCAGAGCTTATCATCTAGGTGGGGAAAGAAAATGAATGTGCATTTAAAAAAATTGTAGCGAATAATTAAATATTAAGCGGAGTGGTGCTTGCTGATTGCCACAGGACCGCAGTGTGGCTCAGGGGGGCCGTTCTGCGTCAGAGAACTCGCGAAGGGGGGCCAGAGCGGGGCCTGCAGAGGCGATTCGGGTCAGCGGAGGGGAGAAGGGAGGGCTCCGGGGAGGGGAGGTAGTTGCCTGCAGAGTATGCGGCCGGGAGGCCTGGATTAACCGGAGCCTGTCGGTGAAATGCAGGAAGGTAAGATTGGCAAGAGGGCTTGTGTGTGGGGGCGGTGGAGGCAGGGGCAGCTAGTGTCTCTACTCCCGGCTCCAGGAACCTGGGCTGATGGAAAGGATGGAAGGAGGGCTGGGGGAGGGATGGGCTGAGGAAAGTTCCAGCAGTTGCTGGCCGCCAGCAGGCACAGGCACGAGAGGCCGAGTTTTCCTGTGGGGTGGCTGACTTGAGGGCTGAGGGAGCCATCCTCCTTCTGGGTCCTGCCCCCCGCTGCGGCGGAAGGGCCTCCACTCATCAGGTCACCACTGCCCCCTGTGCCCGCGGTGGCCAGCCTGTCACAGGCCCCAGGGAGCCACCGCAGGGCTGTGCACAGGGAATGGCGGGGTTCAACACTTCAACAAACATTCTGAGGGTAGGCACTCGGTGCCAAGCCCCACAGGGAAAGAGGGCTGAGTGAGGTGGGCGTCCTGCCCCCCAGGTCCCCAGTGTAGGGAGGAAACAGACGTGGCGGCTGCACTCATGTGAGGCTGGTGTGGTCTGCGCTCACGGGCTAGGGGCCGCAGGGGGCCTGGTCCTGACGCGGAGGAGGATCTCTGGGGAGGGCGTGGGTTCGTACACCTCAGGGCGTGAGTAAGTCTGCTGGGCAGAAACGGTGGGCAAGAGCGGGGAGGTTCTGGTGAAAGAGCAAAGGGAGCTCAGGCAGAGGCCGCAGACCTTGTGACCTGCCCGCAGGAGGGCCGGGCGACCTTGTGAGGGGCACAGGGCCACAGCGGGAGGGAGGCTGCGACAGAGGAGGGGCGGGGGTGAGGAGGATGCTCTGCCTGGTGGGGGAGAGAAGGGCTGTGGATCCAGGGCTCTGCGCGGCACTCGTGGGCCCCGGGCTCGAGCTAGATGTCAGGGCGCCAAGAGGAGTAGACAGGCCTGGCACGAGAGGCCCGCAGGCCAGTGGAGGCGGCTGGAAACGGGAACTTGTGGTCCGGGTGGAAAATGCTTGAATTCTGTGGGCGCACAGAGGGAGTGTGAACTCTGCCCTGGACCTGGGGTGTGGTGGGGCTGGGGAGGTATCTGGGCTGGGCTGGGGCCTTGGGGAGGGTGCGGGTTCCCTGGGTTGAGGAAGAAGGGGTTTCAGGCAGAGGAGTCAGCATGACAGAGGGGGCGATGCTAGGAAAGAGCAAAGCACAGACAGGCAGACAGACAGAGATGGGGGGTGGGGGGGACAGAAAGAGAGTGAGAAAGCTGTGCCGGGGGTGGTGCTGGAAAGGAGGACTGGGGGCTGGACTGGGAGGCCTTCGCCTGCCACCCAGGACTCACTGTTATGCGATGAGAAGATCAAGGGTTTGTGTGCAGGAGTGCTGTGAAGAGTGTGTGTTAGCAAGTCAATTCGGGGAGTTCCCGTGTGGCTCAGTGGAAACAAATCCGACTAGGATCCATGAGATTGTGGGTTTGATCCCTGGCCTTGCTCAGTGGGTTAAGGATCCGGCGTTGCTGTGAGCTGTGGTGTAGGTTGCAGAAGTGGCTTGGATCCCGCGTTCCTGTGGCTGTGGCGTAGGCCGGCAGCTATAGCTCCTATCAGGCCCCTAGCCTGGGAACCTCCACATGCCACAGGTGTGGCCCTAAAATGATAAAAGACAAAAAAATAAAAAAAAGAAAGAAACAAAGTGAATTCTGACCCCTGCGTGGAGGATGTGATGGAGGATGGAGGGGACAGAGCTGGGGGGCCAGGGCTTTCCCAACTAAGAGAGGAAACAGAAGCCAAAAGGTCTGTGGGGCAGGGTGGGGCCCTGTCTCAGGCAGTTTGAGTCTGAGTCGCTTGGGGCCGTGCCCAATGAGGAGTTGAAAATGCTGGCAGTTGGGGCAGAGGTCAAGGCCTTGAGGAACACTGCCTCAGAGCCTGGATGGAACTAAGAGAACATCCAGCAGGTGGCTTCAGCGGTCACGTGCAAAGAAGGCCCCGGGGGGCAGCCGTAGGGGGAGGAAAGGGAGGTCCCCGGGGGGAGAGACCCAGGTGGAAGAGGGTCATCAGTGTGGGTACAGAGAATGCCATTAAACCTGGAAAAAATGTCAGTGTTTTAGGAGAAGGAGGCCAGTGGGGCAGGGAGTTTGGATCGGAGCCTGTTGAGTCTTGCTGGGGGGCGGACACCACTGCTGGAGCCGCATGCCTCTGCGGAGGTGTTCAGTGAGCACGGAAGGAGTGAGGAGGAGGATGGGGCCTCAGAGGGGCTGGAGAGGAAGGCAGGGAGGCTGAGCCTCTGAGCGCGTACAGTCCCCTGTGCCCAGCTGTCACCCATGACCCTGTACGCGATCAAGAGCGCCTGGTGCCACACCCGGCGGTCCTGTTGGGGATGGAGGGCTGCAGCTCTCTTCGCAGAGCCCCACGGCCGCCCGGAAGCCGCTTTCCCATGCGCCTCCCTCACTGTTCCCTGGTGCTTCCGAGTGTGGCCGGGGACCTGACAGGACTGTCCAGGTGTGTGTCCTGCCGCAAGTAGACGGGAGCTCTCTGAGCATCAGGGCTGTGTCTCCCCTCTTCCTGTTCCCCACAGTGTCCAGGACAAGGGCCACGCATGCCAGGGGCAGGCACCCCACGTGGCACTCGGTCTCCCAGGCAGACAGGGTGCCGCAGGAATTGGGCCAGGCCCACGAGCACGCAGACTTGTGGCTGCCCCAGACTTCCTGGTCAGACAGGGTCACTCAGCACAGGTGGCAGTGCAACTCCCTCCTGGCTACTTACCTAATCTGCTCCAAACAGGTGAGACGCCCAGGATTCGGGCTGAAGGGACAGCAAAGGCTGTTTTTACCCAGACCTGCTCGGTCTACCTATCCCGGTGTTTCCACGCTATCAAATGTTTTCCAGTTCCTATGGCAACCGAATCACAGAGCCAGGGTTTGTTACTGTTCCAGGGCAGAGAGGGAAGGGCCACAGTGCCGGGACTGGCGTCCGAGCGCCGTCCATCGCCAGTCGGCTGGGTCACCGCCGTGGTCTGGGGCTCCCACCGGCCCCTCTTTGGCAAGAGGCCGGTCCCCAGTCCGCGCCTGTCAGCGAGCGTGGGGGCCTGGGCCCGGTGTGCTGAGTCCTGCCCGGGGCACTGCGGGGCTGGCGGAGCGGAGAGGGCGCGGGGGCTCTTGGGGTGGGGACGCGTTCCTGATCTTTCAGAGCCCGTGCGTGCTCACTGTGGCCTGGCTTACGGTACAACCTCAGCCCCATCGCCTGGGCTCTGTGGGCCTCAGCCTCCTTAGGTACAAAGCGGGGAAACTTGTCCTTTGTCATCAGGTTGACGGGAGAGAAATAAGGTCGTGCCTATAATGCGCTCCACGGCAGCCCAGTCTCCACAAAGCATTCGATAAGCCTGCGCTTATGGTCACTGCTCAGGACCACCTGGAAGGGGAGGCCGGGGGAGCTCCCTGCTCCCTGGACACGTGAGCCGCCGACCCTCGGGCAGCCACCCCTGCAGGCCACCCCCACCCACCACCACCAGGACTGAGATGAGAAGCTTCAGCTGCCCTGACCCAGAGGGAACAGAGCAGGAAAGCCAGTGTTCATCTAGAGGGGGCGGGTCGGCGAGGGCTTGGGGTGGAGGGGGCCACGAAGCGGGCGTCCTGGAGAGGTCCCTTCTGGACACCCGGATCCGCTCCCGCTTCTGGGAGTGCCCTTGCTCCAAGGCCATGCTGGCCGGGCACCTTCTGATGACCGCCTGGCTTTCCGGAGAGAATTTTCCACGGGGCGCCGATGGGCGAGCACGGCTCTGGCGCCCACTGGACCCTCACGGGGGTGGCTGACTCAGGACTGCAGTGTTCATGCTCGTGCTGTTGTGAGTCACCCCGGAGCGCAGACATCTCAGGGTGTCTAACCCACACAGCTGACAGAGTGGGACCCCGGCCCCTGGAATGGGATGGCCGCAGAAGGGAACTGCCCCCGGAAAGGAGTGCAGCCTGCCCCGCGGGGAGCCGTAGACGCCCACTCCGCAGTCATCTGACAGACCCCCCGGCGTGTTCCACGCTGACCTCGCCCGGACTCCGTGGCCAGGCCAGCTGACAGTGCCTCCCCTGGGCTGGCCCTGCGCGTGCTTTTCACACGGGATTGAGAGCCACAAGTGAGTCACGGCATGGACTGAGCGGGTGGGATGAGCATTCCTGATAATTCGACAGAAGAGAGTCATATATCAGAGGGCCTCGGGGGAGTAAGAGTGAGTGTTATTTCATGAGTCTTGTGTGAGTGTGTGTGTGCGTGTTATGGATGGACACACGCCGCGTGGGTACAGCAATAGAAAGATGGCGCTTTCTGATGTGTCATTTGTGGGCCTTTAACAAAGGAACTGTTTACAAAGACTTGGGCTGGGGGTAGGGAACTCACAAGAGCTGGTGCAGGGCCGGGTCAAGGAACTGTGGGGCGTTGTTATCACCCTCAGCCTTGAAAGCTTGAAGGCACAAGGTGCTTCCAGAACTTGGAGACAGAGACAGTGATGTGTGGAAGGCTCAGACAGGAGCTGTGATCATCAGCAGAGGGAGGAAGCCAGCCAGCTTGTGGCAAGCCGCTGGGGCAGAAATACTTACTCCCACTCCTCTCTCTGCCTCCCAACTCCTGCCCAGCTGCACACAAGCCGAGTGTGGCAGAGCCTAGGGCCGGAGCCCAGGGCCCCTCCGTGTGTGGAAAAGACCAGCAATAACGTGTGCACCAGATGCAGCGTAAAATGCACAGTGCTTCCTACTCTGAGCCTCAGTTAACGAGGTCTTAGAAACCCTGGATGCCCGTGTCCAACACTGACACTCCTGCCAGGAAGAGGCAGAACATTTCTGAATGGCCCCAGGTCAGGGCTTTGGGTGGCAGCTAATAGCCGCGAGGAAAGGGCTGTCCGGCACTCCCTGGCACCGGGAGTGCACCCATTCTCCAGATGTGCTCCTCCTGCCAGCCCAGAGATGACCGTCAGTGGGGCTGGGCACAGCCCACGGTGTTCACAGGCCGAGGCGAAGGCCACAGAGGAGGAAGGGCGGGAGAGGGGAACAAAGGGGCCTGCGGGCGGGACTCCCACACCGGGCAGTTGCCTCTGTGCCTCAAGGACCCAGGGCAGAGTTCTATTTGCAGCTCCCCGTGGGAGCAGGAGACGACCTTATGCTTTCCACACACTTGTGGTCGGCTCACTAATCCCGGGCTACGTGTGGTTGTTCCGGACTCACACAAAACCGTCTCTGAGCCTCGTTGCCACGGCCCACACCACTGCCGAGTCCCTCACGGCGGGGTCACCTGCTGGCGACTCCACGCTTTCCTGGCCGAGTGCGACCAGGCTGCAAGGCCGAGACCATCCCAAACTCCAGACCACCCACCACCAGCCCGCCCGACACCCACCTTCAGGTGCTCAATTCCCAGGAGACTCTTCTAGAAAGGAAATGATTTCCTCTGACGATTCAAACAAACAAACAAAACAACAACAGTGTTCCTGACAACAGAGAAGGCTCGTTTCGCCCTTGCTGCCTCCATAGGCAGTGGAAACCCTCTGCCTTCACAGGCCTGGGTCCCTCCGGCCTGCTCCTCCACGCAGGGGGCTGAGGTGTCTACTGCAGGTAACGGGGCGGGCAGCACGGTGCCCTTCGCACGTTCCTCCTTACGGTCTCTTCCTGTCTCCCTGCCACATTCCTGGTGCAGGTCAGGGCTGGGCCCCCGGACACGGGGAAAGGGGGCTCCTGCCCATCCCAGCAGAGCCCTGGCCCAGCCCTGGGTGTTTGGTCCCGGAAATGCCCCAAGGAAACGGCTCGCCGGTGTCACCCCTTTTAGGTCAACTGAACAGGAAGCAGCTACTTGACGACTCCATCAGTCTTGACCAGGTCCTCATTAAACTGTAAGTCAGAGGAAAAGGAGAAAGTCCCAGAGGACCAGGCCTTCCCAGTGGGGTGCCTGTTGGCTCGAACACGACCAGTGGAAACCAGCGCGCCTGATGGCAGCCCTGCCTGCTGCTCTTAATAGGTCACGGCTCTGCCTTGACCCGCGTGGGGTTCACTCCCTCTCCGCGCCTTGCACTTCCCGCCACACTTGGGCAGTGGGTAACTGTCTCTCGACAACTTGAGAGGCAGCAGCTCTGTCTTATTCATTTGGTGCTGTCCCAGATTTCTGCACCAGCGCCTGGGCTGTCAAAACGCTCCAGGAAATCTGTCTAGGGCTGAAAGAATGCACTGAACATTCATTACAGCTAAATTTTCAACGTGGAAAAAAAAAAAATGAAGAGCTAGCCGTGGCTTTCCAAACTTTGATGTTTTGGGAATGAAAACCTTGAATCCGAAAAAAAAATAAAAAAATAAAAATAAGTCCCAAACTAAATAAAAGCAAAGCAGGACACCCAAGTTTGCCAGGTTTAGCAAATAAAAATGCCAGATATACAATGAAGACTGAATTTCAGAACATCAAATAATTTCAAATGGATAAGTATATCCCAAATATTGCATGGGATATACTTACACTTAAAAAATTCATTGGTTGAGTGATGTTTAAATTTAACTGGTACCTGATGGTAACAAGTACACATGGGACCCCAAGTGCACCGTGGGGCTATACAGTCCAGTTTGTGAACCACTATTTTAGCACACTTCGTGACACGTCCACGCTGCTGTCCTCCTCCCGTCTCTGGAGCTGCTCTCCTTCTGAGCAGGTGCAAGGCCTCCTTCTGAGCACCTCTGCCTGGAGCCCAGGTGTCTATGCGGGCCCCAGGCTGTGAGGAAAGGCGGCTGCTAAAAACGGGCTCACTTTCCTGAAACGTCAGAGTGTTAAGTGTCAAAATAACTCGATAGGCAGCCAACACTTATGACAAAGCTTTGCCAGTTCACGCAACCATTTCAAGTCAAACAGAGATTTCTTCACACCTTGTTTTCACCAGAATCCTTTCCTGAGAGACTTTCCCTGAGAGAACTGTTCCGTGAAGGCACATGGTGGAACGGCGGTGGTTCTGCTTCCTTCTTCTTGCTCCCAGCCCACTCCTCCTGCGGTGAACACAGGGGCCACCGCATCCAAACCAGTCGTCCTGGTTCTGCAGGGCGGATGCTGGTGGCCTCTGTGGGACCAAAGCAGAGCTCATTAGGGAAATGCTGCCCCTGCCTCTTCAGTGTCCCCCGCCCCCGAATAAGCGGTGAAGGGGCCCCTTGGAGAATCACGTGAACTGCTGAAGGCCTCTAGGACGAGCTCGCTCTGGAGAGGGAGCAGCAGGGCGGCCGCTTCCCAGAGGGCTGGTCCAGCATGTGGTCCTGGGGGGGGCCAGACAACGACCGAGGCCCACTGTGACCCAGGCTCGGCCCGTGGGATGCTCTGCCTTGGGGCCCTGACCCTTGGGGCTCTGACCCTCAGGAGAGAGGAGGGCAGTTAGAGCTGACGCTAAAGGATGGCGCCGGATGTCCCCCTGCAGATCTCAGGTCCCATGCGTCCCAAACTAGCAGTGCTTTCTGAAAAACAGGGACACAGGCACCACTTCTTCCAGATAAGCCTGTCCAGGATCATGGTCCCACCACGGCATGTGCAGTGGCCAGAGACATGTGGGCAGAAGGGGTGAGTGTCACTTCTGGTGGAAACGGTCTTAAAATCCAGTTCATAATTTACCATGTTTCCTCCCAGTCTGTCACAGAAGCCAGCAACTCTCCAGATGGTGGCCACTCCATCAGCCTGGGTCCTGGAATGAGGACAACTCAGGGGAGAGCCCAAAACCAAGTCAAGGTGACCACTGGAGTAAACAAGGAAGAAACATTTGTTGTGTCAGCCACTGAGAGGCTGGGGTTGTTTGTTATTGTAGCACGACCTCTTCCATCTGACTGATACCCAGGGACTGTCCACACCTCCCGAATCTCAGTCACCACGGCGCCTGAGCGGAGGCCCTTTTCCCAGTCCTACTCACACACTCGTGATTTTGGAGATCAGCCGGGTTTGCGAAGCCCCACTTTGCTCCACGCTGATTCTCAGGGGTGGCCCTGGACTGTTGGGGTGAACGGTGGCCTCCCCCAAAATGGATCCACATCCTACTCCCTGGAGCCTGTGAATGTTACATTATTTCCAAGAAGCATCTTTATAGATATAATTTAAGAACCTTAAAAAGAAGAGAGAATGCCCGATTATCCGGTAGGTACCACGGCAAGCATCCTTAAATAGAGCAGGCAGAGGGGGACTTGAAACAAAGAGAAGAGAGGAGGCAGAGGCAAAGACCGGAGAGATGCAGCCACAAGCCGAGGAACACTTACTGCCGACAAGCTGGACGAACCAAAGGATGAATCCTCGCCTAGAGCCTCAGTGGAGAGTTTGGCCCTGCTGACGCCCGGATTTGGGGCTTCTGGCTTCCAGAACTGTGAGAGAAGACATTTCTGTTGTTTTAAGCCACCACATCTGTGGTACTTTGTTCCAGCTGCCAGTGGACAGTGTCCACTAATCCCCGGGGAGCACCCAGTCTCACAAGGGAAATCGGGGCTGTGCCATGAGAGGGCTGGGCGGCAGGGATTAGAGGCAAGGCAGTCAGAGCTGGGCTTACTGCTTGGGAAAGAGGCTCTGTTGGAAGGGAAGTTGGAGCAGAGGTCTGGAGGGACCTGCATTGCAGCTTAGCGGAGAAGGGTGCTTTGGAAAAGGGACTGGTAGCTGTGGACACCAGGATGGGGGCCTGGTGGGTACTCCAGCCACAGAAGAGTCGCGGGATCTGTGCCGGGGGTGGTCGAGAGGAACGGGAGGGCTGGCAAACCTGGCCTTGAAACCCAAGCTGGCACTTCTTCATATCGATATTTATAAAGCCAGAATGGTAATCTGAAAAATTGCCTATGATTTCACAATAAGCCAAAACAGTTAAATTCAAAATGATATCTATGCCCTGCTCACAACCACAAATTTTATTTGTATAATACATAACGTAATATATATGTGTGTGTTTATATATATGTGTACACACACATATATATAAACACACACACATAGAGATCAAAATATAAGAACATTATGGGATAGATTTAGGAATTTTTTCTTTCATTTTTATTGTTCTTGCAGTTGCAACACTTTAATAAACAAAAGCCCAAAATGAGAAGTTTTGAGTTAATATAGGAATAATAATGAGCTACTTACTGAGTGTTCTTGAGGAAGGGTGGGCAGGGGTGGCAAAGAGGAAAGGTGGTAGAAATAGTGATTAAGGGAGGTAGTTGGGACAGCCCTGTGTGTAAAGGAGCGGAGACGCGCGGCAGAGGCCAGGAGACCCATAAAGGGGCCGCGCAGCATTCCAGAAGTGAGGCCCAGCCAGCGACCCGTGTGCGGACATGGGGACATGGCGGAGCTGGAGCGGAGCCTGCAGCGGGGCCTCCCCAGCGCTCGCGGCCTCCGGGGCCGCCAGGCCAGACGCCCTCTACACTCGACTGCCCTCTAGTGGCCAAAGCCAGGAAGCCAGTCAGGCCTTTCAGGGCTGCCTCCTAGAAGACCGTCGTTGGGGTGAGACTGTTGTGGGAGCGCAAAGAGGGAGCTCCTGGCTCTACCGGGTCCGGGAAAGCGTCCCAGAGGACCCGATGCTTCCACTGATCGTGCTGATTCTTTATGATGGGGCCAGTCCAGCTGGCAGAGGAGTGACAGGCAAGGCGTACAGAATGACATGGCCAATGCCGTAAAGGCTTGAGCCTGAATTGCATCATCAGGGAATGAAAGGTATTTGGTAGGACTGGCCAGCAGGGCTTGTCGAGGGTGGTATAAGGTGAGACTGAAGAGGGGAGCTGAGGCTGTGTGCCTCCGAGGGGCTTTGAAATGCATCTGAGGCAGTGGGAAGCCTTCCAGGAGTTTAAGCAGGGGTCCGGCACAGGGGCACAGGGCCGAAGGGAGGTAACAGCACATTTGCACTTTAAAAAATCATTCTAGCAGAAGTGTGGAACGTGGGCTGGTGGGAGGGGGACCAGCTAGTCCAAGAGAGAGAAGCTAAGGCCCTGAGCCAGGCAGTGACAGTGAGGCAGAGAGCAGCAACTCCGCCATTCTTCATTCATTCAAGCCGCACGCCGGGTCGGTGTGTGATACAGGAGTCTCAAGGCTGCACCTGGACGCCCGGGCGCCCTCACTCCTGCTTACACGCAGGAAAGCCACTGACTGGCCCGCCTGCGTGTTTTGAGCGCCAGTGTTTCAGAGAGGTCCACAGCAGCACTCACAGGGTCTTTAACTCTGAGTTTTGCAGAAGTTACCTGAGGACTGAACACACACTGGGGTTGAGAACCCCACATCTGAAGGCCTTTTTTCTCCCCTCTCTCCCTCCCGTTCCCCTCCCCCTCCCCATTCACCCCCTGCTCAGCTTTTGCAGGACGTGGTAACACAGCAGAGACCTGAAAGGCAGTTAACTGGGAAAGCTAAGCACAGGAAACAGGTGACCCCACAGCAAGATGCTCTAAAGAATGATGGAGGAGTTCCCATCGTGGCTCAGCGGAAACGAATCCAACTAGGAACAATGAGGTTGCAGGTTCGATCCCTGGCGTCGCTCAGTGGGTTAAGGATATGGCGTTGCCGTGAGCTGTGGTGTAGGTCGCAGACGTGGCTCGGATCCCGCGTTGCTGTGGCTGTGGCGTAAGCTGGCAGCTGTAGCTCCGATTAGAGCCCTAGCCTGGGAACCTCTACATGCTGCGGGTGTGGCCCTAAAACGACAAAAAAGACCAAAAAAAAAAAAAAGATGGGTCTTCACATTAGTTTACTGAGTGGTGTTGGGCCTGAGGACCAGCCTGATGCCTGGATGGGAGTGTTCTGAATCCCAGCTCTGGTCTCTCCTTTCAGGGCAGGCGTCTTCACTGCCATGGGGCATCTCTAAGATGTTAACACGTGTCGCCTTTTATACCCCACTTAATAGCTGCTCTCTGCTTTATACCACCCATCCCTGGCTGGAGTTGGAGCCTAATTTGTGTGGCTGGGTCAACCGCCTCTTGTTTAACATCAAACACTGGCATATTGATTAGGTCACAACCCCAGCAATAAATGCTATTATGTTCCCATTTTCCAGATGAGGAAAACAAGGCGTAGAGAGGCAGAGGGCCTCACCTGCCGTCACAGCTGAGGTGACAGAGCCACAGCTGGGAGGCTGGCTCACAAGTCTGTGCTCTTAGCCACTTGCCATTCGACCATCCACTTTGGGAAGGTCACACAATGATGCCCAGAACCACACTGGGGAGTGTTTGCCTTTCACTATCTTTTTTCCTGTTTGCCACCCTCATTCAACTTGTTTATCACTCCCTGAAAGTTATTTAATGGCTAACTGAATCCCAATTAAATATTAACTAGGAAGAGAGGCACCTGTGACTTCTCCCCCAGCACCTTCCCTTTCTGCTCGGAGTCCCCGTGTTTGCCACAGCGTCTGTGTTTGCAGAAGGCTCATGGGTGCAGACTCCCCAGCAGGACTAATGGGAGGGCGCAGCCTCTGATCCGGGGAAATTTACAGCCAAAGCGAGTTGAGGCGGATGAACTATTCAGCTTGCTCCTTGGCTCGCTAGCAGCGTGGTCAGCCAGTGTTTTTTAAACTGTGAGTTTCCACACATTAGTGAATCGCGACAACACCGCCTTGCTTCTCACATCACGTTCTGTTTAAATGAAAGTAAATAACATTTGAAATATCTGGTGCACTTCATGTAGCAGCGTTTAGAATTGTTTCAGGAAAAGGGTTGTAGTTGCGTGCGTCTGCGTGTGCACACACACTTGGCTACGATAGACAATATATCGCTTCCTGTGAATCTAGTCCAAAAAGTTAAAGCGCCACATATCTAAACGTTTTCCTCCTCTGGTTTCACAATACTTGTTTGCAGAAGTTTTATAACCCATGTTTTGCTTGAGTTATTATGAAAGCAAGTTTCCATCAGCCGGTCTACACTGCCGGCTCTGGAGTGGGGTGGGAAGCGGAGGGGTGGGGAGAGTGCTGAGCCAGCACATGGAGGGAAGCTACTGGCCACAGCGCTGGGGTTGTGCCCATCGCCCACCAGATGCGCCACCCAGACTGTGACCCGGTGCCTCGCCTGCTTGACCTAAGTCCTCTGCGTGTCTTTAAGACTCTGAGGACTGTGAGCAAGTTAAGTTGTTTCAATTAACACAGCTAGTTTGGAGCCAAACTTAAGCTATATTTCCCTAGTGCATATTTGTCATTAAAATCCTACTATAAAATACATATTTTGAGGAGTTCCCACTGTAGTGCAACAGGATCTGTGGCGTCTTGGGAGAGCTGGGACACAGGTTCAATTCCCAACCCAGCACAGTGGCTTAAGAATCTGGTGTTGCCGCAGCTGCGGCTTAGGTCACAACTGCAGCTCAGATCTGATCCCTGGCCCAGGAACTCCATATGCCGCGGGGCAGCCAAAACAAAAACAAAAAAATGTATTTTAGAAGTCCAGCTTATGGACTTGTCATTTATTCTTCCCCGCATCTAGCCAACCAGGCCTGGCCTGTTTATAGGACTGCCTCCTCATGTCCCAGGCCCAGCTCCACAGAGGTGTGGATGGCAGGGTGATCTGGCCAGCCCCGGTGTCACCAAGCCTGGTTTAGCTGCTTCTCAGGGGCCCTCCCCACCAACCCCGGCCTCACCCCAGCCCCACTGGAGGCCCTGACGCTGTGTCTTTATTCAGGGAGGACCACCTTCCCCTGTTGGGCGGCCAGACCCTGGCCTCACTGGGATTCCTCATGCTGAAGCCAGGTAAGTGCCCCCAGGTCTGTCCAGGACATGTCTTTCCTCAACAAGCTGCCTCCTGACCCACCTTCTGGGCAGGATGGATCATTTGTTTGTTTGTTTCTGCTTTTTTTTTTTTTTTAAGAAAGCAGATATTAGAGAAGTTAGAGTGGGACCTGAAATCGGACTGCCTGGATTCTCATTTCAGCTGGTCTTTCCCCTGACAGGATGATGCCTTTGGGCAAAAGTTGTCCAACCAGGCCCAGGTTCAGCCGCCTCGCCTGTGGAATGGAGGGTGCTAATAGCACCCATTTCACCCCATTGCTGTGAGCGCAAAAGGAGGAGGCGTCTGAGCCCTGTGCCCAGTAAACAGTAAATGCTCACTAGGCAGCGCCTGCCATTACCGTAATGACCGTGACCGTTACAGCATTACCGTAATGACCGTGACTGTTACACCCGTCTTCCGGGCAGCCTCAGAGGGGCCGCACGTCTGCCAGCCACGCAGGCCCCCCTGGTTAATTCCCAGCGTCCGTTTCTCCACCACCCACAGCCTTTCCCACTGTGAGGCCTCTCGCTTCCCACAGGGCCCCTCCTCCCCATCACCGTCTCGCCTCTTCATGGCCCGCCACCCACCTCGGCCTCACCTCCTCCGTTCCAGGGCCAGCTTTGAGGGAGGCTGGCTCCTCAGTCCCTGCTGTGGTCCAAACACGATAACGTGGGCATGAGAGGACCTGGGTTCGAGTCCTCTCTTGCTACTTGCTTTCGGGAAGCCTGTCTCTTTGCTTCAAGTAAATCAGGATGGGCTGAGGGGGGTCCTGAGCCTGAGACTCCGTGGACAGGGAGGGTCCTGCCAGGCGGGTGAGGCCCAGGGCCCAAGGTGTGTGACAGGGGCTCCCGTGCTGGGTGTCCAGCAGCTGGGCATCCGGCAGGCAGAAGGAACACCAGCCCGAGGAGCAGGTGGACTGGAGGCAGGCAGGCAGCCTCTGCCATCTCCTGGATGGGGCTCAAGGGAGCCTGGAGAGGTCAGCGGGCACACAGCGGGGGCAAGGCCTCGGGGGCGGGGGGACGGAGGTCAACGCCCAGGCACATGCACTGGGCAGGTCTTGGTAGCCTGGGAAAAGGTTGGGTGCCCACCCAGATGACTGAAAGGTCACCACCTCCAGAATCCACGTGGTGCTGCAGGACGCAGTGCAGGCAGCTGAACGGCGGTACTGGTCCCCACTGACCCAGGCCCCGCATCAGCCTGGGTCCACTCCTTCCCCAGGGAGCCGTGTGGAGAGGGGTCTCGCTGGCCACCTTGGGCTTCCTGTCTTCCGACTGGGCCAGAGGGAACAAGGACAGAGCTGGCTTGGCTCCAGGGGAGCCGGGGAGGCAGAGGCTGGGAAATGGGGTCCCGAGGAAGTGCTGTGCTGCTTAGACACGCTGTCCCCTGAGGTTTCTTTAACTCTGCCCTGGGAGTATTCTGAGATGCATATAAAGGAGTAGTTTGGAACCAGCCAAACTAAGGTGCTTTTATCGCCATTACTGTGCCTTGTGTAAGTACACAAGGATTTTACTTAAATTCCATATACTGTAAATTGAGAGAATAAACTGGAGGATTCACAAAGGTCCCTGAAATCAGACAGGGCTTCCGAGGAGGAGTGGTGCTGCGGATGGGCCTGGCCTGGTGAGAGAGTCTGCGTGGGAGCTGAGGGAAGGGAGGTAGGTGCCACAGCAGGGCTTCGACTTTTCCTGAACCAGGGCCTACCGGCCTCGGTGCTCAGCTGACGTTCGGGGGTGGGGCTGCCGTGATGGGGGCCCCATCCTGAGAGGTCCCTGCTCTGGGCTAGTCGTGGGGGTGTCTGGGGAAGGCCTTTGGTCAATGTGGACAGATCAAGTTCAGTCATGGAGCAGGGAGCTAGCTGGTTCAAGGCTACCCTCGGGGTTAAATGAGCCAAGGCAAAGAATTGGGCGTCGCGTCAGCAGCACTTCCCTTACGTTGTCAAAGATTCTCCAGGTTTGTAGGTTTCATATCCCGCCATACCTTTCTTTCATCCTCTCAACAAGTCAGCTCAATTATCATCCCCCCCCCTTTTTTTTTGTCTTTTGTCATTTTTTAGGGCTGCACCCAGGGCATATGGAGGTTCCCAGGCTAAGGGTCTAATAGGAGCTATAGCCGCCAGCCTACACCACAGCCACAGCAATGTGGGATCCGAGCCACGTCTGCAGCTTACACCACAGCTCACTGTACCACCAGATCCTTAACCCACTGAATGAGGCCAGGGATCGAACCTGCAACCTCATGGTTCCTAGTCGGATTCGTTTCCGCTGCACCACAATGGGAACTCCTCATCATCCCACCTTTAACTGCACAGAAGGGCATGTGGCCAAGTTGGGACTAGAACCCAGATCCCGGAGACCAGGGCTGGCCCTTCTCCCCAGTGCACTGGGAGGTGCAGTATCCCAGGACTGGGGCAGGAGCGAGGATCAGACCCGGGCTGTGGCCAGTAGCTCAGAGCACAAGAACCTGATAGTTCCAAGCACAAAGGAATGTGGCAGATGTCTTAATGTGTTAAAACGGTGTCTGGTGGCAGGAGAGTTTTTAGAGTTCTATGTACTGATCAGAATGTTTGCATAAGCAAGCTTTACATAGCCAGACAAAACAATCACATTATTTTTCTGGGGGGGGGGAATGGAAATCTGTGTATAGCCGCGTCAGGGTCCTTCACCCACCAGCGGCTGCTACTGTGGGCAGCTCTCTGGCCTCTTGATATCTGAGTCCCCTTATGCTCTTTTCCTGAAGACGGTTTCACCAGCTCCGATGTCCAGGTCGCCCAGCTCAGGCCCCTTTCTGGCAACCACAGCTGCCCTCCCCCATCCTTCGAGGGTTTTCCAGCAAAACTTTGCACTTGGTTCCTTGGCAGAAGTTGAGGGGATCACATGGCTGAGTGACTGGCGTTTTCTGAATAATGGAATGGAAAGAAACACTACCCACAAAACCAGCACACAGGGCCTCTGTCGCAAGCCTGGGTAATAATGCGGTGGGAAAGTGATTCATCCGGGCCGCCCCGCATGTACACATGGGCTGGAGCCAGGGCAGTGCGGTGCTCGCCTTGTGCGGTGACTAATGGGGTTTCTCAGACAGAGGGCAGCCGGGCCCCTCCCAGACACACCATGGAGCCTGCTCCCCAGGGTCTGGGGCTGCGGGAGGGCGGTGGGGAGGTGTCAGGCAGCGGCTGGGGGCAGAAAGCGAGAAGGGTGGGAGATGCGTGCGGGAAGGCCCTAGGCAGACAGCTGTGGGGAAAGCATGGCCAGCCTCTCCTGGAAACCAGGAGACAGGCTCTGACTTCTTCACTTCGCATCCCTGGAGCCCGCCGGGTACGGGGGACACACGCTCGCCAGGTCAGAAGAGCCCTAGTAAATAATTCACCTGCGCGCAGAGTCCTTGGAAGCCGGTCCCTGACTTCCTTCTCCCAACGGCCATAAGAGAACATCAGTGAACCCACAGGGCAGGTGAGAATATTCTTCACAGAAACACGAAGTAACTCACCCAAGATCACACAACCGCTAAAGGGAATTCTAACCCAAGTCGTCTGGATCCAGAGTCTGCACAGAGCCCGTCTTGTCGCCCAGGCACTGTCCTTCACATGTATTAGCTAACTTAGCGTCACGGCGACAACACAGAGAGGTGTTATTAAAGAGGTGAAAACTGAGTTTCAGGGATGTTAAGCACCTTGCCCGCAGTCACACAGCTGGTACGCGGTGAAGTGGGAACTCGCTCAGGTCTGTCTGACTCCACAGCCGTGATCCTTACCACGACATCTGTGTTCTCATCATTTTCTGGGAAAGCGTCCCTCTTTTCTGTGTCCCCCACTCCCTCACCCATGGTTTGGATTGGTTAGAGTTTGAGTCTTGGTAACTCAGCAGCAGTGGCTTCTTGGTTATTCGTACAGGGCCCTTCCTTGTCGGAGAAGGAGGAGTACGGCTCTGCCCCAGGGCTCTTGGAATGACGTCCCCGGGGGAAGTCTGAGAGTTTTGTGCCAGTGGGGAAGGATGAGGGCGGTGAGGCAGGACCCCCGTAGCTCTCCCAGGCTCTGTCAAAATCCCCTTTGAGAAAACAAAGAGGCTAGGTGTGGCGGAGGTTGGGGGTGGTGAGGCCGGTGACTCTAAGGGGCAGCTCGGGCTGAGAATCCCTCATCGCATCCAGGGCCGTTCTTTACCCCATGGACCACCTCCCTTTGGAATCAGCTTGAAACTAGAAGGTAAATGTAGGATCTCAAACTCCTAGTCCATAAACCACATCAATAGATTAGACATAGCTTATGTTTGGTTAAATTTGTTGTTCTTGTTGTCACTTGAAGTTGATGTCTTTAAGCAATGTATGCATTCTCCAGTTCGCCACAGTCCCCACCACGCTCCATTGCCTCACACCATCTCACTCACTCAAGTTACCATTTTACTGTAGCTCCTGATAACCCTGGAGTCTGAAACCCTTCACATATAATTTGGTGTCAGCATTTCACCTGGAAACAAACAAACATGTGCCTCCTAGACCAAAATGAAGACCGTGAGGCACTGGGAGGCCAGTCAGGTCCCCCCGAGCAGCTCCTGGAACAGTCAGTTGCAGCTGGAGCAGAGCCCAGAATTTATTATAGTCTCCGCTTCTCTGGAACCTGAACTTGTGAATCGGTGTCCTATAGCTGCCATAACAAATTATCACAAACTCAGTGACTTAAAACATAAATTTATTATCTTACAGTCTGGAGGCCAGATCTCCAGAATGAGTGTCACTGGGCTGAACTCGAGGTGTTGGCAGGGCTGCGGTCCCTCTGGTAGCTCCAGGGGAGACTCAGCTCCTTGTCTCTTCCAGCTTCTAGAGGCAGATGTCATTATCCCCAACGCAAGGACAGGGAGCCGGAGGCGCAGAGCCTTCAGCGGCGATCCAGGTGTCAGGGACAGAAGCACACACAAAACAGGGGCTGAAGGTTTTGATGGAAAGACTCTGTGCAGAAGTACAGGCAGAGTCAGTGCCCCCAAGCACTGGTGGGCACCAGAGCCTGCAAAGTGGGAGGCTGTTTTCCGTCGCCCTCTGGGGTGCTATATCTGCCCTTGGGGAACATGGGTCTCTGGAGAGACAGCAGCTGCTGCCAGGCCCCAGCCCAGCAGGGACCTCGCTGCCACTCATCCAGCTGGAGGCAGAGGGAGCTCACTGGCGCCCCTTGAGGCCAGGTGGAGGGTAGCATCTTCCTGGAGGTGGTGCAGCCAGGGCGGGGCAGGCTCTACACTGGCTCTTACTAGCCCAAAGGAGATTTCTGGCAGGCAGAGAGACAGTCGGGGACAGTTTGCCTTTCAAGTCATTTCAGACCACTGAGTCCCCACTCCACCCTCCCCACAAATCGCAGCCTCCCCCAGGAAAACACCTCTGCGTTTAGGTTGCCGACCCTACACTGAGTGGCTTGGGCTCTGTTAATCCGAAGCGATCTCCATTTCAGCCAGAACCAGGCAAACTCTGCAAACAAAATTTATGAACAAAAATTTATAAAACCACACGTGCAATCCATATCAAAGAGAACGGGCTCGAGGTGACCCATGGCTTTGTGTCATCTTAGTCATGGATGCCCCCACGTATGGACGACCAGGCTCTGAGTTCATTATTGTACGTGCTTGGAGTTAGAATTAAGGACTGTCACACAGAAATATATGTCAACAGACACACCCACATGGGGAAGGACCTGTAAATGCATATCCTTGGCTTTGCCAAGTTTGGAATTATTCTATTGGGCCTGGCTTCAGAGGGGCCAGGGGCTGTTGGTGGGAAGTGGAGAGAATCTTCCTGTTCATCGTTGATTTATTGCTTGCATGGCTTCTTCCAGCAAGCACCGATGACCTCTGTGATACCAAGGTGTTTCCAAGACTGCTGACAGTCAAGGCAGCCCTGGGGCATGTGCAGCCTGGGACTCGCTGCTCTCCAGGCCCCCTGGGTCCTCGTCATGTTGACAGGCTTTCTGTAAGTGGCCGGGCAAGGATGTGGGGTGGCATGGGGAGAGGAACAGGCTACACACGGACTTGCACGGGCACAGCTCCCTTTTGGACCTACAGACCTGTTCTCCCCCACCCCACCAAGGCACCCGTCGCTCCCCAGGCCCTGGGGTCGCTGTAAGGAACACCCAGGTCACTTCAACACACATTCTAAATACCATCCCAGGGCCCATCTTCCTTGCTGGAGCCTTGCGTGTTCTGATTCAGCACCCCCTCTCTGCCAACCAGGGTCCCAGAAACCCCCTCTGGGTGGCCTCCCCGAGCAGGCCAGGCTGCGGTGGGACAAGGACAGGGAGGAAGAAGGAGGGGACAGGTTTCTCCCCTAGAAACCCTGCCTGGGCCTTAGTGTCCAGAGGGAGGAAGAGGAGAAGAGGTTCTTGCCCTTGGGGAGCTCCTAGTCTGCTGGAGGACGTGGAGGGGGTGCAGACACACACACGCATGCACGCGCGCGCACATGGGTGAGAACAGGTCCAAATGAGAAACCCCATAAAAGCCAGCCCACTCCTCCAGCCGTGCAGAGCGACACACCTTGGTGATGGGACCATAGGAGTAAAAGCAGGGGTGGAGCCCAAGTGAGGCAATGGAACGTTCTCCTAGGAGAATCTGGGGAGGGGGGGAAGCCCCTGAGGCTGGTCATGTCACACGCCTCAGCCAGAAGGAGAATGCCAGGCGGCCTGTGGGCACTTCCCCCAGGTGTCCCCTCAGCGGTGCTTTCCGCCGGGGGACGGGGCAGCCAGCCAGAGAAGACCCACAGGTAAAGGCACCAACTGGGGGAGAAGCCAGCTGGTTCCCAGCCTCTGGATGGAGCAGAAGTTAAACAAATGGTGTTCGAATGCTGGGAAGGAGGAGAAGGAGGAAAGGGGTCCATTTAGCAGAATCAGTCTCGTTACTGAGGGAGAAAAGAAAAAATAAGACTGTCATTAATGAGGATTATTATTATTTTTTGCTGCATAAATGATTTTGAGCTTGTAAACATCAAACTTTCTAGGAAGAAACTGTGACATGGATTCTGCAGAGATGCATTTCCGAAGCTTCTGGGTAAGAACCCCACCCGGTGATCCCCTCCCCCTTCCCAGAGCTGCAGTAAGCCAGTGACAAGGGCTTCCCAGAAGGGCCACCTCCCTCCCACACCCGTGGCTGGGAGCCCAGCGAACCTGAGAGGTGGGCAGGGTCCTGAGCGCCCTTCCGAGGCCCAGCGGGGGCCCAGGTGTCTGTCAGGCAGGCCTGGCTCTCAGGCCCGGGAGGCACAGCTCCGCTCAGAACCCCCTCCCCAGCTCAGCTCTGGGGCCTTCCAGCCCTCGCAGCCTGTTCCTCCCAGTGCCGCCTGGAAAGCCCTGGTCCCCCGGGAGCCACCTGAGGCCACTCCCCAGCACTGCCTGGCCAGGACCCACGTCGTGCTCTGAGCCTGAGCCTGAGCGAGAAGCTTCCACTGGGAGCTCGGGTTACCCGCTTTCTGCACAGGCTGGTCAGGCCTCCACCTGTCAGAGAGTGAGCCGGGGTCAGAGCAGACAGAGGGGTCCTAAGCGCAAGAAGGCTGCCAAGCACCGTGTGGGAAGCAGGTGCATGAGCGAAGTTTTGTCTCACACGGAGCGGGGAGTTTCTCCGAGTCTTCTGAGCCCTGCCCTGTCGGTGGTGTCAGCAGGGCTCGGGGGGGTGGGGCGAATGGCGGCGCCTGAGGCTGGGGTGAGTGTCCAGTCCTGTGTCAGCTCTAGGTGGGCGTTGGGGTCCCCACTGCCCCAGGCCCTGCTGCAGAGCTGAGCGCTCAGCTTCAGGCCTACCATGGGCCCAGCTCTGCAGCTCGTCCTCTGAAGCCTGTGCAGCTTCTGCAGAGCGGCTGGGGGCTCCTGCCGCCCACGCCCATGACCTTGGAGGACGTTCATGACAGAGCAGGGCAATAGCGGAGGGAGGCTGTGGCTGCAGAGCGCCCCTTCCCTGCCTGTCCTCAGGGACCTCCCTCTACTCCCCCCTCCGCACCCCCACCCAGGCTTGCACCCTCCCGCACTGGAAACACTGACCCTTAAGGCACCCCACCTTACAAAAGACCCCTCCCTCCCACTGCCTGCCCAGCACACTGTCCTTGCCCTCCACCTGAGACCACCCTTGAGGACCCCCTCCATTTCCAGGTCTAGGAGGAGCAGAGAGCACCCCCGTTCTGAGCCCGCAGGTTTGAGCCCTGCCGGGAGGCTTGCTGTGGTGGCTCAGGGGCCGGGCCCCATCAGGCCACTGCTTTACTAACTAGGAGCCGAGTGGGCCTCTGCGGCCCAGTCTGAGGACCAGCCCACCAAACGTGATTTCTGTAGGGAAACCAGTTCTGAATCCTGAGCTTGCAGAGGCATGGAAATCAGGATTCGTGGGGATTTGGGCGCTGAGCAGAGGGCAGAAGTCATAGCCCAGACCCACAGCAGCTGCCCCCAGGGCCCCAGCCCAAGCCGCCCTCCCCACCCTCCAGGACAGCGCCCTCCCCCTGGGTCTGGCCTCCGTGCCTCCCGTCACTCCCTTCCAGCGTCCACTGCCAATTACCAATTCCTAGCACTTCGCTGGGCCAACGGAGCTTGGAAAACAATCCAGCCTTACTATGCATGGATTTAATATTTGCACATTCACCTACACGCTAAAATGTGTCTCCCGGAATCAACCCTCAGAGCTCTTTCACAGTCCTTGGCGGACACACGAAGAGTGGTGAAAATTCGAACTGCGTGACAGGACCTTCCCAGCTGAGGTCACAAAGCAACGCTCTGCCTTCTTTGAGCGCCATCCTGGAAATAAGTGTCTGGTCAGTGTCATGTTTTTTCTAGTTTTTGTGCTTTTTGTTGGTGATTTCGCAAAGACAGTGCTGAAGTGCTATCAGGTGTTCTTCAGCACAAGAAGGCTGGAGAAAAGATGAGCATTAGACCAGCTTGGTTCGGGTGTGAGTTACAGTGCTGGTGGCCCTGAGTTCAACGTGAATGAATCAATGGATTAAAGTGTCTTTAAACAGAAACCCACATTAAACAGGTTATGTATTGATCAGCTGATCAAGTTTGTGTCCAGAAGCTCACAGGAGCCTAGCCCTGTGTTTCCTCTAGGGGCAAAGATTCCGTGTTTGCTAAGTCAATGTTCCTGCGACTTTATAGACTAACTGCCGCCAATAATGAGGCTCTACAGCCCAGGTGCTACACCTGGGCTCACCCAGGTTTAGCTTATCAGGGCCTCCTGGGTTTGGCTGCTGGCCTCTGTGGTTATCAAACAGCGCAGGGGATTCTGGTGCAGGGCCTGAGTGGGCACCACCGCGGCGATTCTTCAGGGCTCCCGTGTTAGATCCGCCGGGCCTTCTGGCACCAGTGGGAGGGCGCGTGTAGCGTGATGCAGTGGAAAGAATGTAGGACTGCCTCAGCCATAGGGATCTGCAGACTGGGCGAGACCTCAGGCAAATCCCCTAACGTCCAGGGCTCGGCTTCCCCGTGAAGATAGCACAGCTGTGCGCTGCGGGGCTTTGCTCTGAGTCAAGCATGTCGTGTGGGCTGGGACGCCAGGAGCCCACGGGTGTCTTTTTAGAAAGAACTCATCGCAAGAGGAAAGGTAGAGGTTCGGCCAAGAATGATGCGCATGGGTCTGGGGCGGGGAAGAGGAGGGATGGCTGCGTGCTGGCCACTCCGCTCGGCCTCTGGCCTGGCCCTTCTGGCCCCTGGCGCCTGAGGAGCCCACAGGGGGGAGCTTGCCTAGGAATCTCAGTGAGACCGGGGAGCCCAAGGCCACCAGCACTGGAACCGACACGTGGCCCTGGGCAGAACAGGATGTTTTCCCTCCAGGGAGAGCCCCATGCCCCACGGCTTTCTGTCTTTCTGGATCATTCTGTGGGAGCTGTACCTCACTGGCAATGCCCCTCCCCCACCCCGTGCTGTGGCTCCTCCTCCAGTTTTGGAGGCACTGAGGCAGCCGCGGCAGGTGTCACCTCAGAGACGAGTCGGAGCCAAAAGTCCAGGACCCAGCTCCCAAGCTCAGGTAAGATCCTTCCTCCCCAGGGGCTGGGGCCCAAAACTGTTCCCGTTTGTGTGACCGTTTTTAAAAATTTATTTGATTGAAGTTGTTGATATACAGTGTTATGTTAATTTCTGCTGTACAACAAAGTGATGAAGTTATTGTAAGTATTCTTTTTCATATTCCTTTCCATTATGGTTTGTCACAGGATATTGAAATATTGAATTTAATTCCCTGTGCTATCCAGTAGGATCCTGTTGTTTATCTCTTCTATTTATAATAGTTTGCATCTGCTAATCTCAAACTCCCAGTCCGTCCCCTCCCCACCCCGCCTCCCCCTCGGCAACCACAAGTCTGTTCTCCATGTCTATGAGGCTTTTTTGTTTTGCAGATAAAGTTCATTTGTGTCATATTTTAGATTCTGCATATAAATGATACCATAGGGTGTTTGTCCTTCTCTCTCTGACTGACTTCACTTAGTATGATAATCTCTAATTCCATCCATGTTGCTGCAAATGGCATTATTTTGTTCATTTTTATGGCTTTATAGTATTTCATTGTGTTTATGTACCACGTCTTTATACATTTATCTGTTGATGGACATTCAGGTTGTTTCAGTGCCTTGGGTATTGTAAATAGTGCTGCTAGGAACATAATGAGGCGTGCATCTTTTTAAATTAGAGTCTCCCCTTGGTATATGCTCAGGGGTGGGATTGCTGGATCATATGATAGTTCCATTTTTAGTTTTTTTGAGGAACCTCCATACTGTTTTCCATAGTGGCTGCACCAATTTACACTCCCACGAGCAGTGTAGGAGGGTTCCCTTTTCTCCACACCCTCTCCAGCATTTGTTATTTGTAGACTTCTTAATAATGGCTATTCTGATCAGTGTGATGGTACTTCATTGTACTTTTGACTTGCATTTTTCTAATAATTAGCGATGATGAGCATCTTTTAATGTGCCTGTTGGCCATTTTTATGTCCTCTTTGAAGAAATGTCTGTCTAGGTCTTCTGCCCATTTTTTTGTTGGGTTCTTTGGGTTTTTTGTTATTGAGTTGTATGAGCTGTTTGTATATTTTGGAAATTAAGCCCTTGGCGTGTGACCATTTTTTACCCCAGACTTGTATGGCTGGGGAGGTGGGGGTCCCAGATGCTTGAGAATCAACTGGGCTGATAACTATGGAAGAGTTTGAAAAGGTTCAAAAAAAGAGCTTGACAGGAGTTCCTGTTGTGGCACAGCAGAAACAAATCCAACTGGGAACCATGAGGTTGCGGTTCGATCCTTGGCCTTGCTCGGTGGGTTAAGGATCCAGCGATGCTGTGAGCTGTGGTGTATGGTGTAGGTCGCAGATGCAGCTCAGACCTGGCATGTCTGTGGCTGTGGTGTAGACCTGCATCTGTAGCTCCGATTAGACGCCTAGCCTGGGAACCTCCATATGCCACAAGTGCGGCCCTAAAAAGCAAAAAGCAAAAAAAAAAAAAAGAGGGGGCTTGACGAACACAAGGGTGTTTTACAGCTGTTCTTTCAGGCCCTCCCCACCGCACCCCGGCGTCCCCAGGAGCTGGAACCAGTGGATCGCTGGATCGTATTTTGCAGTTTCTTCCTTTGCTTTTGTTTGAGAAACTGTATTTTCCCCCAACTTCAAAACCGCAAGAGCTAGACCAAAGGAAAACACGTAAGGGCAGAGGGCTGGCCCTGCCGGAGGCTCAGGATCCTGCCACTTGCCCCACCCGCTCCGCGCAGGTTCCGTCATCTAGCCCTTGGTCCCCTTTTCTTCTGGGACTGTCCTCCCACCCCCACCCCTCCTGCTCCCTGCCCTCTGCCCCACGTGGGTCTAGGTCCCGGTACGGTGCCTGCCGCTTAGCAGATCTCAGTACATGTCGGGGTCCTTTTCTTTTCCTCCCTTTTCCTCTCCTTGCTGCAAACCTCCCCTAGGTTCCACTTCCTGGGCCTTTCTGGCATCAAGAAATAAAGACTTGGTCAAGTTGCTTTAGGAAAAGAAGTTTTATGGGCAAGAAAAACGTGCCTGGGAAAGGAAAGAGCGGCCAACTCTGTGTGTTCACAAAGGCACCAGGGTCCCCTGCCCGCTTCCCCTTCCTTCCTCCCCCCGCCCCGGCTTCCACCTCGGTTCCGCTGGCACTTGGCTGCCCGTCTCCTGAGCGTTCACCTCGGGGCCCTCAGCTGGCTCAGGTTCTGTGATTCCTCCGTTGGCATTTTCCAAGGCAGGAAGGAACTGGCCCATCTTTGGGGGGCACTGTGGGTCTGCTGCAGGGGTCAGGGACCGTGCAGGACAGGTGGCCACCCTGTATCTTCATCACACGGCAGCTCCTCCTGAGCCCCCTGTGGCCTGCTACACACACGAGTGACAGTGGGAACCTTCTGGGGCAGCCAGAGTGCTGTGGGCAGAACGGGCCACAGGAGGGGTGCGGCCCGGCAGGGGGCAGGCGTGGAGCGTGTGCCCAGCACTGGAGCTGAGATGGCACCTGTCCCCTTTCTCCTCACCATCCCTGCTCTGTGACATGCGGAGGCCCTCATGGGGAGGAGCTGAGAGCAGACCCACTGACGTCTCCAGGACAAGGTGGTCCATCTGTCTGGTCTTTCTCCGGGGAGAGCAGTCACTAACCACCTGCAGGGGTAGAAAACTGGTTTTCTTTCTCGTGCCCACTGTGGCACAGAAGGTCTCCAGAGTCCAGGACATGGTTTGTGCCACCTGACACTAGTGCAGAGAAGGCTAGAAATGTATCGTGGTGGTGGCAACCGCCAAAAGCACCACCCCCCCCAGGGCGAGGCCACGGAGGGGAGGAGGGAAATTGTGAGAACTTAGAAATGGGGCGTGGGGCAGGGCTGGGACCCAGAGGTCTGAGATGGGGCTGCGGCCAGCTGCTGTGACCTCTCTGGGGCAGAGGAGAAATGATGACTTTGGTTCTGCCAGTGCTGGAAAACTGCAAACTGGATTAGCTGCTGCTGTGGGCAAGGACCTGCTGCTGGGGAGAAGGAAGGAAGTACTGCAGAGCCGAGCTGCTCAGGGACACAGCGGTCTCCCTCCAGCTCACCGGGCCGTTCCTGGTGCCTCCTACTGGCAGAATCCGGAGCAGCTGCCTAAGCCAAAGGCCCCTTGCCTGGTCCCAGCCCCAGAGCTGCAGAGGGAGACAGAGAAAGACCAGTGTACCCAGGCTGGACCCCGAGCCTGTTCTCCTGCACGGGTGTGCCTGCACGCACACACACACAGATACACTGTTGCCGATACACACACAGATAACATATACACAGATTCAGGTATACACACAGATATACGCAAATGGATATACACACAAATATAAACACACATATTCACACAAATATACATAGACACATACCATACCCAAATACACACAGATATACATATACACAGGAACACAGATACAAATACACACACATAGATACACGCAGACACACACACTGATGTACACACACGCAAAGACCACAGCCCCCTCCTTGCAGGCCGGACTGCAGGTCCTACCCCTTGGGGATCAGAGCTAAGTCAGCAAACATGCCTTGATTGGGGGGAAATACTCTGCGTCTACACCGCCAGCCCCTGGGCCCCGTTACTTCCACAGCCTCAAACAGCCCCTGGTTTGAGACCCTTATACCAAAAGGAAGCTCAAAATTCTCCACCTCGGGAGCCACATCTGGGCGTGTAGGGGGAGGCAGCAGCAGCGGTGCCCCTGCCCCGCTGTCGTGAACGAGAATCCTGGGAGCTGAGATAAAGCCAGCTCTGCACGAAACTGCTCATCACGCAGGAAGCACAATGAAACTCCTTTACCAACAGGAGGTACAGACTAAGAACTTCCTTTAGGTCTCCGTTTGGCCGTCACCTCCTCAGAGAGACCTTCCCAGCCCTCTCTGTCTGATTCGGTTCCTCGGCCGTGCCCCTGCCCTCCACCCCTGTGTGTTCTTGCTATTTCCTTCAGAGCACCTGTTGGGATGGGCAGTTCTTTTTTTGTTGTTGTTGTTTGTTTTTTGTTTTTTCCACTTTGTTTCTTGCCTGTCTCCTCCTCCTCCAAGCACAGACTTGCAAGACCAGGGCCATGCCGGCCTCCTTCACCACTGCAGCCCCAGCATCGGGCCCAGCGCCTGGCCCCGAGTAGGTCTCTGTAAGGGTTTGTCAAATGAATCAACTTATCAATATAAAACGATTCTGGATGAGTTGTGATATCCTGATAGATGGTGGCTCTGTGAATTGGTGGTGTGGGTAGCAGAACTGACTCTGAGAATACTGCGGAAGGTGATCACTCTCCTGTAAACCGCTGCCAGGTTGGAGGATCGCTCTGCCCTCTGCAGCATTGCTGCTGGGCTTGTGGTCCTGTACAGCCACGGGGCCTAACCCAGGACCTTCTTCCTGGTCACAGCTTCACCTCCCGACCCTCCGAAGGCACTGGGCTCACTGAACATTAGAGCTGGTGGGACCCCAGAGCCTCCAAAGATGGTTCCACATCACGGTCACCTGCGGACGTTTAAAAACTATTTGTGGACCCTGCCGGGAACTTAGGTCCTGACCCTGCCACCCACTGTGTGAGCCTGGGAAAGTTGCTTAACCTCTCTGTGCCTTGATTGCCTCACCTCTTAAATGGAAGTAATAACAATGCCAGGCACAGAGGTTTGTTGTGTGGATCCATGTCAGCAACGCAGGTGAAGCTCTTGGGGCAGTGCCTGACTCACTCAGTACATCCTGAATAAATGTGGCTATTATTGTGATGATTATCTCACCACCGGCTAGCGGCTGAGGTGGGGCGAGCAACCAAGCCTCCTGATCCCAGATCCAGTGTTCTTTCCAACACGTCACTCTGTGCATGCAGCCTTCCCTCCGAGGCCAGGCTCGAGGGCCACAAAGAGGACATGTGGCCGCTGCCCCGGGACCCTTTAGTCAAACTGAATGGAAGAGGGAACTGCACCTGAGAATGAAGGCAGATCTGACCCCCGGGGGACAGATGGCTTGAGAATGTGGGAGTTCGGCAGGCAGTTTTTCGGTCCTTTGGGAAGCCCTCTGGCTGCTCCTGTTAGCATTTCATGGCGGAAATATTGGAAACCAAAAATAGATGTTCTTGACAGGAGCTTAATCCTCTGGGCTTTACAAAACAGCTGCTGGAGAGTTCCAGGAACCAACCACCAGGGGGCACGACCATCCCATGCAAATAGTGGCCGTGAGCCAGAACAGGCCGTAAGTTTCCATGGAAATCCCAACACCCTGCAGCAGCCTCACGCCCAGCCCTGTCCTGATCAGGACCCTGTAGCTGGGGTCCCCGCAGGCCACCAGCTCCGCATCCTCAGGAAACCGCCTTGCACCTCAGCCCATGGCTCTCCGCCTCGGGGACCCTTCACAGCAGGAAGAGTTCTTGCATCTGTTTTCTTGGCTTCTTCCCTCCATCCTCCCCCAGGAGCAGCCCAGCGCTGGACACACAGCAGGCTCGCGTTGGCTGGGAGGTGGATGTATGAAGCCCTGTGTAATGAACGAATTATGGAAAGGAAACGGCCTGAGCTGGGGGTGGTGGTAAGAGGGTGGAGTGATATGGATCAGAAAGGGGGTTACAGCCGGGGGTCGAGGAGGGTCATGGCTAAACGGGAAAGTGGGGGAGCTTCCCTGTGGCCTGATGGTTTAAGGACCCGGTATGGTCACTGCTGTGGCACAAGTTCAGTCCCTGGCCTGGAAACTTTCACATGCTGCGGGTGTGGCCAACCACTGTGCCCCCACCCTCCGCCCCCCCAAAAAAAACCCTAAATGGGAAAGTGGTGAGAGGCCCAGGCAGGGAGGCAACAGATGTATTTCTGAGATCCTGGTACTTAGAGACTGCTCAACACCCAGATCGAGTCCTTATCTCAGGGCCCTGGGCTGCAGCCCAGGACGTGGGGGTGACGAGCCCAAGCAGTCTGGCACTGCCCAGCTGACCTCCAGGTGGGCGTCGCTGGCCCTACGGCCACATTAGCTGCTCCTGTCTTTGGGGTGGCTGACAGCTGCCACCATCAAGCTCTGAGCTCCCACAGGGTCCTGGGTCCCACTGCCTCCCTCTGCGTGAGGCCCTGGGGCTTGGCGCCCCGAACCTGTATCACATGTCCTCAGTTTAGACGTCTCTTTCAAGAGACCCTCCAGGGTTTTAGAGTCTCCACCACCAACCAGCATGCAGCATCCTAATTCCACCTGCCCTAGGGGTGGGTTTTCCCAGAAGATTTGATTTTCGGGTTTCATGAGGCAGAGCGGAAAGAACATAGGATGGAAAAAATCTTGGGTTGGAATCCCAACTCTAGACTTGTAAGTTTCAGAGGTGTGGTTTCCCCGAGACCCGGTTTGTCGCCTGTGAGATACCAGCACCTCCTTGCAGAGGGTCAGAGGAAGCAGAGGCCGGCTCGGCGCCAGCCCACAGGGATGCAGAGTCTGGGCAGATGGGAAGCTCCTTTGGCTGTTTCAGAGCAGGTGGTCCCCCGGAAGCCCTGAGAAGAGGCAGCTGAGTCCTGCCCAGCCCAAGCGGAACAGCAGCAGTCGGGGCGAGGCCTCTTTCCTGCAGCCTCAGGGCTTCCCAGGACTGTCCATGCTGGGTACCACCTGCTGTGGTGGTTGCCAGGGGAACCACTTACTGTTTGTATGTGTTCCCATGTGAGGAGCCTGCGGAAGGGCTCGGGCATGGTCGGTCCAGGAGGGGTCCCGGAAGCAGTGATGCCCAGTGGGCTCCGCTGGAGACCTTGGTCACTGGTGCCAAGGGATGGGAGCTGTCGTGAGGCCCCAGGATGAGGCCCAGGATTCAGACCTACATCCCCGAGTGTGGGTGGGTGGAGAGTGCCGAGGACAGGGGTGCCCTGGGCGTAGGAGCAGCAACCCATTCACTCTTTCATTCATTTCATCAAACACAGAAGGTGCCGGGCAGCGTGCTGGGGTGGAGAGACTGCTGAGAGCAGGGTGAGTGCAGCTCAGCCTGGGGGAGCGATGGACAAATTAAAACACCATTGCCCCACGGGGCATGCTGGGTACCATCTTGGCAGGGAGGGGCCGGGGAAACTTCCTCGGTGAGGTGACTTCTAAGCCAGGATGAGGTTTGGCAGGGGATGTGGGCAGGGGTAGGAGCTTCCGGGCAGAGGGGACAGCGGGGGCAAGGGGCCAGGGGAGAACGGAAGTCACGAAACTTCTGGAGTGTGGGGTAGGGTCCAACCCCAGGGGAAGTGAAAGCTGGGCAGTGACACAAACCATCAGGTGGGAGTGGGGTGGGACAAGCTGCACCACAGCGGGTACCCCTAGGCACACCTGGCACTGGGCCTCTGGCAGCAAAACTGCAGGGCAGGTGGTGCCCTGGGGGAGGGCATGGATCCCTGAGCCCCTGGGCCTCTGGGGGAATGCCCGGGGCGTCTGGGGAACCTGGGAGTCTGAGCTCCTGGAGGCAGACTCCCTCAGGGGAGCTGAGTTACTGCTCGTGGCTCTGGGCTGAGCAGCTAGTGTCCGGGGAGGGGAAAGAGAGCGAGGGAGGCAGCGAGGGAGCTGTAGCCGGTCACTCCGACTTCTCCAGCCCCAGCCTGTTGCCGGGACCCTCCACACACGACTCAAGGTTTCTTCTTACCTCGGTTCATGAACCTGCTGGGAAGTCTGAGAAGCCAGGCCTCCAGGTGGGGGTGGAATGGAATGGGGGAGATGAGAAGGTGACACTGCCTGGTGTCAGGAGTCCGCTCACACGTCACGTCCATGTCACATGCACGCTACATACACGACCAAGCCCAGTCCTAGCGCCAGCCTTGTGAAATGGGTATTTCGCCCCCCACCCCCACTGCGCGCTTTTTTTCTTTTTTTTTTGCTTTTTTGGGTCACACCTGTGGATATGAAAGTTCCCAGGCTGGGAGTTGACTTGGAGCTACAGCTGCTGGCCTGCACCACAGCCACAGCAATGTGGGATCCAAGCTGCACCTGCGACCCACACTGCAGCTCACGGCAATGCCAGATCCCTGACCCACTGAGCGAGGCCAGGTATCGAAGCCACATCCTCATGGATGCCAGTCAGATTCTTTTCTGCTGCACCACAACAGGAACTCCTAGGCTCCCATTTTAAAGGAAACCGAGGCTCAAAGAAGCTAACTTCTCCTGGATCTTACAAGGTAGTAAGTCATAAAACCAGCATTCAAACCAGTTCGGTCTGACACTAAACCGGGTCTCTCTCTGCAAAACAAATGAGATTTACTGCACACCTGCTATGTGCCAGGCTCTGGGCTAAGTGCCGCAAACCCAAAGACAAGATGCTGTCTCTTCTCTGAGAATCGAAGATCGTGTGGGAGGAACAATCGCAGACTGTATCTTCCCAGACGGCCTGTGGCCCTCTTGACTCTGGGCGGGACTCTGCGGCTGCCTCGGCAAGCAGAAGTGATGCTGCCTGCCTGGTGCCGGAGGCTGGGTCACAAAAGGAGGGGTTACATGTGGAGAGGACGGGAGCTCCTGCCCGCAGCCGGAGTCACCACGACCTGTGTGTGAGCTTCCTCTTTCCGGCTGAGGCCCTAGACCTCAGGGACCAACAAGCGTTCCCACTGTGCCCTCTCAGGGTTACCGACACACAGTCTCTGAGGACGGGGAATAGCTGCTTCGTCGCTCCCACTGTGGCATAACGGGATCGGTGGCGTCTCTGCAGCACCAGGATGCAGGTTCAGTCCCTGGCCTGGCCCAAGCACGATGCGTTAAAGGATCCAGCATTCCTGCAGCTGTAGCACAGGTTGCTACAGGAGCTCGGGTCCAGTCCCAGGCCTGGGAACTCCATATGCCATGGGGCAGCCAAAAAAAAAAAAAAAGGAATAGCTGCTTAATGCCCCCAAGTTCTGGGGCTGGTTTGCCAGAGTCACTGGGACAAGAGCTTTGTAAAAATGATGTTATCAGACCTGAGTTTGGCATAAGCGGATAGTGTTAGTGTCTTAGGAAGTAAATCTTGTCTGAACCTGGGTCCTCCCCCAAGGCAGAGTCCAGGTAGGGGCTTGTGTTTGGAACAAACCTTTTGGAAGTGATCCATGGGATCGGCCAGTTCAAGGCCAAGCTGTTACTGAGCTGATTCCTGCGTGTACAGCTGGGGCTCGTGTGTCTCCCGGGCCCCCACAGGAACCCGTAGAACGGGCCTGATGCTGTGGGACTGGCTGGCTGGCTCCAGCCCTGTTGGTGGAGGGCTGCTCCCGGGAGGTAAAGTCCTTGCACTCGCTGTTGGGAAGGCTCCAGAACGGCTCAGAGCAGCTCACTTGGCAGAGGAGCCCAGGGAAGAAAGCTGAGTCTGGCGCTGAGGGACGGCACCACATGTGCTGGGTTGACAGACGGTGAAATGGAGCATAAAAAATGAGCGACACATCATGGTATCAAGGCAATGACTACACTTGATGTCCTGGATGGAGGTCTGCAGGGCCAATCTCTGCCTGGAGAAGCCTTGAGCAAGGCCTCTGTGCCCTGGAAGTTTCCATCTCTAGAAGCCCCAGGAGCTGACAGGGCCCTCAGGGCACGCTTGTTGATCCTGGGGCTTTGAGAAGCGGTCTTATGAATGAAGCCAGGGTACAGGGTGAGGCTGCCTTATTTAGACCTTTAGTTTTTTTTCCTGGAAACTAATGATGGGGTGAGCAGACCCCCTGGAGTAGACGCCTGAAGGACATGAGGGTGTCAGAGTCGGGAGGTCATCCATCCAGGACCGGGCTGGGACCTGGACAGGAGGCTCTCTGCACGGCCCACCTCTAGGAGCTGGCCTGCTGGCAGACCTCTCTGCCTGCCCTTTTGCGGGCCGGTCAGCCCCGTCACTGTCCCCTCTGGCACATCCAGGACTTAGCAGTCTTACCTTTGGGATGGAAAACCAGGCTCCCTGCTCCAGAGCCTTGTTTCCTGCCTTTAAACCTTTCGGCCTCTTCACCCCTGCTGTGGCCAGGGAGCTGGCTCGTTGCCACCCGGGCAGCTGCTGGCCAGGAGAGCAGAGGGAATGACAAGCACTCTGGGGGCAGGAAGCGCGAGGCAGGAGGAGCTGGGAGGCTGTGGAGGGGCTGCGGCTCGCAGGAGGAACTTCAATTTGGGGAATCAGGAATTACACCAACAGCAACACCACCCCAACGTGCTGGGTACCTACTATAGGCCAGAAATTGAGAGTGCAGTTCTGAGAGGCTGAACTTGAACCTGAGTGGTTAGGAACCCAAGCCCCTTCCATTCTCCCATCGCCCGCCCTTCACCTTCGCTTCTCCTGGATAAAGATCGTAGCTCCTTCCTCTTTCTTCATTCCACCGGGCCACGTGACCTCGCCACTGGGCCTGGGCCCTCCACTGGCTCAGCGGCTGATGTGGCTGGTGTGGCTCTGTCCTTCAGGTCTGCTCAGGACTGAGGGGTTTGCTGGGGTGTAGGACTTGCAGTGTAAAACCCAGAAAGTCGGGAAAGGTTGGCCACCCTAGATGAGTGTTGCTGCTGGGTCCCCAAGGCTCTCCTGTCGGGGGGAGACAGTCTCATCAAGAGGCAATCAGAGCAAAGCAGGTGGGTGCTCAGCTACAGGGGATCCCAGAAGGGAAGGCTTCCTGGCAGAGGCGTGTCCAGGCTGAGTCTTGTAAGGAGGATATAAAGAAGAAGGACATGCAATGTGGGAGAAGTGGGTAATCGGGGCAGCAGGGCTCTGGGCTCCAGGGATCCGTTTCTTTCTTTGGGTCCTGCAGACGCCAACGATGCAAATTCCCAGGCCAGCCTGCGTCCCCCTCCCTGAGTGGAGCCTGTTTGGGGTGTCTGTCCTGGCAAAGGCTTGCCTGGAACGTCTAAGGGAGAGGCGTTCTAACTGAGAGGAGATCCTGTCTGAGGCACAGGAGGTGGTCTTTGAAGTGGAGGGCAGCGAACCAGGCAGCATCTCCCCAGGCGTGAGGATCCCGAGACCCCGCGGGAAAACCGCTGTGATGGGGGCGAGGGGAGGAGATGGGGGTGAGGGAAGCAGAGGTGCTGAGAGACCTGAGTTTGGAGACCGTGCCCACTCTGCAGGGATGGGGCTCTCAGGAACGGAATCCTAGCCCATCTTTGCTTGGTCATGCAGGAAGTGGATGGCACATTAAATAAACAAAGTTCTCTCTCTTTGGGGATTTCCAAAGACTTATAACCATGTGCATTCAGTCACACACCATCTGTCTGGGGGGCAAAATGTCCCGGTACAGACTGCCTTGGTCATATGAACAACTTTGTGAATTCTAGATCAAAGACTCCTGTCTGCTAAGTCCTAAACCCATTACTCTCGGATGGCCAGCAAGCTCCCCACTTCTTGAGTGGGACCCAGGAGTTAGTCTGGACATACCAAAGAGTAAAGCCAAGGTCAAGCCTGGTCCTCAGAATGGATCTGGAAGGTTCTCCCTAAGGGGATGGCTAAGGCAGAGGTGGGCTTTCTCAAAGTAAGTCTGGGCCCCAGTGAATCACAATCTCCCGGGGAGTTCATTACACATGCAGTTCCCAGACCACGTTCTAGAAATAAAACCATTGGCCCTGGGGGTGCGACCCAGGAATCAGCCTTTAGAACAGTCACCCCAGGGGAGTCTTATGCTTAGAGTAAAAATCCTCTCTTGTGGGGAGCTGCCAGTTGTTTTCATAAAAGACAAAATTTATGTCAGGGAAATTCACCTCTACTGTAATGCTTCCAGGATGCTTCTAATGCAGGATTTCTCAACCTCAGCACAGTCGACATTTTGGACCATATAATTCTTGGTTGTGGGGGACTGTCCTGCACATTGTAGGATGTTTAACAACACTCTGGGACACTAGATACTAGCAGCATCCTGCAGTTGTGACAACCAAAAATTTTAAAATAGCTCCAGATGCTGCCAAACATGTCTGGAAAAATCCTGCCCTCAAAAGGGATTTCCTTATGAAATCTGACCCGAGTCCAGCATGTGGCATGTGCTTCACCAGCCTTGGAGCATGATCTCCAGGCCAGGCTCCGCCCACCTGGACCCCAGCCCTCCTCACCACTTTCCAGCTGCAGGTGGGCCTCAAGCCAGTTCACACCATCACTCTCCTGGTTGTGGTGCAAAGCCAGGCCCTTTAATAGCTCCCTTTCCCATTCTTCACCCCTCCACCTAATTGCACCCCATTTTTGCCACATCTCGCAGATGCTCCCGCTGCCCAGCCCCTCACACGCTGGGGAGACAGAAAGCAGCTGGCAGAGGGGCCGCGCTGGGCTGCCCCCGACACGTGGTGCTGAGGCTGCACAGAGAGGGTGCTGGGGAGGAAAACTCTTGTGAGAATAGCAGGTTTATTTCGGTGCTTATTCTAAAGTAAACATGGTCACTGTTGAAAACTCCGCAAGTACAGAACAATATAAAAAAGAAATAAAGGTCACTTGTAATTGCTCCACCTCCGGAGCCCACGCTGACACCTAGGTGTCCCCCGCAGCTGCCGTTACCACCTGGCTGGCATGCGGGCAGGGTGGGCAGAGCACCTGACCAAGGGCGAGGAGGGGCACTCGGCATTAAGGGCTAAACGTCTGCTTTATCCGGGGCTGGTGACCAGAGGCTCGGGCAGCCTCTTCTTCAGGGGATTGTGCACCTGAGTGTCTCCCTGCGTCACCCTTGCAAGAACGTGGTCCGGTGTTTGGGACATCAGAACTCGTCCTTTATGTCAAAATGGGGCTGGTCTTCAGGCTTGAAGTCCAGGTTGGGGCTGCCGTCCTCATTGAGAATTCTCCGGGCCGTGTAGCCGACGATGGGGTATTTGGCTTTGTACACTTTGGTGAAGACGTCATCCAGGGATTCCAGCTCCTCGGCCGTGAGGCCCGTCTTGGGGAGAAAAGCCCAAGAGATATAGGGGCGGGAAGGAGTCAGCTGGGAAGGAGTCAGCTGTGGCATGGGCCTCTCACCATCCCTCCCGCTTTACTCTCCCCACACCCCCAGTGCAAGAGAAAAAAGATCTCAAAAACCAAATCATGGACAACTGCCTTTTTTAAAGAAACAAGCCTGTGTGTGTGTGTTGGGGATGTGGGGGGAGCAGAGGCTGCGTCCTCTGTTGTCGTCTGGCTGACTTAAAGACTCCAGGGAACACTCGGCCTGGGCCGGCAAGGGGTGGCCCTGTGCAGTCTGCATCCACCTCCTCTGCCTGATTAATGCCCCATCTTCACACTCCTCCCATTAGATTCAGACATCCTTCCCTGCTCTGGAATTTCTTAATTTGTTTCTATCACATTGTGGCTCTTCTGGGAGTTCCCGTCGTGCCTGTTCCATTCCTGGCCTTGCTCTGTGGGTTAAGGATCCCGCGTTGCCATGAGCTGCCGTGTAGGTCGCAGACATGGCTCGGATCTGGCATTGCTGTGGCTGTGGTGTAGGCCGGAGGCCACAGTTCCGATCCTACCCCTTCCATATGCCTCGGGTGTGGTCCTAAAAAGCAAAAAAAAAAAAAAAAAAGAATTGGGTTCATCTGAGCAGTCGGGGTGAATGCAAGCCTTTCTGTTGGGAAGACTTAGACCCTGAAGTGGTTTTTGTTAATGCGATTTTCTACATCAAAGAAATATAAGCATGAGGGAGACGCGCTTCTCAACCCTGTCCATCCCCTAAGCCTCCAAGAATGGCCTGGAAAGAAGGTCTCAGATAGGAACTGCAAATCTGTAAGAGGCCGCGGGGAGGGGGGGGCGCAGGTGCAGACTATGAGGGGGAGGGGCCGCCGGGGCAGGAGCCCAACTGTGACGATCACTGGCTTTGAGCGCAAGTTCACAAGGGTTTGGACTTGCCTCTATAAGCAATGGGGAGCCATAGAGGGTTTCTGAGTAAGAGCGGCGCGGTAAGACACCTACTTCGGGAACACAACTGGCTACCACACTGAGCGGGCCGAACAGAAAACAGTCTGCTTAGGAAGCTTCGCTGTTGCCCAGAGGTGGGGGGGGTTGGGAGGCCACGGGCCAAGGAGGCGGGACATCTTGACAGAGGCTCATAACGTGACTCACAGTGTCATGGGTGAGGTCTGCAGGATCCAGGGACATCTTGGCCACCCCTCTGGTGGAGTCCTTCCCGGTCAAGGCGTTGTAGGGGGCTCCTCGTCCGTAGAACTCTGCGGTGCGGAGGAAGGAAGAGCATGCGAGGGGACTGGCGGAGCAGCCAGGCGACTGTCCAGGGCCGGGGGCGGGGCTTCTGAGACTCCACCCAACCCTGGAGAGGCCCTGCCTGACAGGGACAGCCCCCAGGACCCAAGTCCATTAACCGCCCCCAGTTGTATTCCAGTAATTCAGAATATGGAGCAAGTTACACAGGCTGGGTTGAGAGGTGACTTTTTAAAAACACAGAATGAAAATAATCCCGGAGTGCCCATCGTGGCTCAGCGATATGGAACCTGACTAGTGTCCATGAGGACGTGGTTCAATCCCTGGCCTTGCTCAGGGGGTTAAGGATCCCTCATTGCCGTGAGCTGTGGCTTTGGTCATAGATGCTGCTCCGATCTGGCGTGGCTGTGGCTGTGATGCAGGCCGGCAGCTGTGGATCCTATTTGACCCCTGGCCTGGGAACTTCCATATGCTGTGGATGCAGCCCTAAAAAGACAAAAACCAAACAAACAAAAACCTCTTAAAAATATTTAGGAGTTCCCTGGTGGCCTAGCAAGTTAAGGATATAGCTTTGTCACTGCCACCGACACGGCCAAAAAAAAATTTTTTTTTAAATGTAAACAAGAAAAATGATCTGTTTTCTTAAATGTTCTTGGAAACCAAGTCCACTTCCAAACAGCTTTTGTTTGGTATCAAATAGACAACCATTACAAAACCACTTCCACGAGTTCAGTGGTAGTTTCCTTTAGGGAAACCATGAAATGGCATTAAAATATTCTGTAATGTTCTATGATTTCCACTCTTTGCTAAGTAAGGCTCTTCCTCTCACTGCTTTAACTAGGTAGGGTAAATAACCCAGTTTGACTCTGATTCTATGGGCAGCGGGGAGCCACGGAAAACTTCTGAGCGGGAGCATACTATTATTAGGAAAAAAACGTTGAAGCACAGCACCGACAAAGATTGCTAACTCCATCCAGGGGACAAGGACTCGCGCAGCACTCTCCCCTTCCGCTCACACTCCAGCACCCACTCTGGGCACCAAGCTCCCCAGAAGTAAGGATTCATAAAGCCAGGCCGCTTACCCTTTCCAGAAGTGACATCAAACACCACCCCCTTGACTGCCATGTAGATGGGCTGATCTTCCTAGAAAGCAGGAGAGAAGCTGTGAGGAGGAGGCAAAGAGCCCAGCTCTCCCAGCTCAAGTCAGAACAGTCCCTTCCCTTCTGGGCTGAGCAGAGGGTGGTGGGCACGGTCCCAACGCAGCCCTCCACTAGCCAGACCTCAGCGAGCCAGCGCCGCCTGCGATGGCATGTGCCCACTCACAGAACCTTGGAAAAGTGGCAAGTATCATGACAAGCTTATGGCAGTACCTTTCTTAAAGAAAAAAAAAAAAAGAAAATCAGGAACTGAAGCAACTCTAAACAGATGAAAATTTCAAAAGAATATTAAATCAGTCCACATTTCTCTTCACATTCACCGATGTACATACATGAGTATAATCAGTGTCAACACTCTATTTTATATTTCACTTCTTACGGGTAATATTAGTTCGCACAGACATTTTCATGTATTCAAGTAACCAAAACGGCCGTCACTTAAACAGTTCTGTCTTATTTTAGTGATACTGTGCCCTTGTTCATTTAGCCATTCTTCTGTCTGGGGTATTTAGACTGTTTCCGATTCCTTAGAACTAAACATGGAAGCACTACCAATATCTTTCTAGAAGTTGCCTTGGAATTTGTGGGGTTTTTTTCACCGAGGCCTATTTCAATATATCGAATTCCTAGGCCAAAGTAGATGAACAATCACTTTTTATATTTTATCAGTTTGTCTTTCAAAAAACCATTGACAGTGCTAGAAATATGTTATGCTGTTCCCTTGCAGTTCTCACAATGTACACTTGTTGCAGTGTAACAAGGGTTTTACACTTTTTTTTTTTTTGCTATATTCATGGGTTTACTAAAGATAGAAAAAAAAATGTAATTTCCGGAGTTCCCGTCGTGGCACAGTGGTTAACGAATCCGACTAGGAACCATGAGGTTGTGGGTTCGATCCCTGCCCTTGCTCAGTGGGTTAACGATCCGGCGTTGCTGTGAGCTGTGGTGTAGGTTGCAGACGCGGCTCAGATTCCGCGTTGCTGTGGCTGTGGTGTAGGCCGGCGGCTACAGCTCCGATTAGACCCCTAGCCTGGGAACCTCCATATGCTGCAAGTGAGGCCCTAGAAAAGGCAAAAAGACAAAAAAAAAAAAAAACCCAGGAGGAACCATGAGGGTAATTTAACACCTTCATTTCACAGATGCGCCTTCATTATCCAGACGCAGGGAGACTATGAGACTTGCCCAGAGTCACAGAGCAAATTGGAGGGAAAGCAGGTTCTGGACCCTGGAGCCCGGGAACCCAAGGCACAGTCCCCTCTCTGGCCTGTCTCAGCAGAGGGCACACAGCACGAAGACCCTGTACTTGCCTGGGACCAGGAGAGGGTGAGCGTCCTGGGAAATTCATTCAGGAGACCCAGGGCACTGGGAGTTTGGCGCTAGTAGATGCAAACGATTCCATTTAGAATGGACAAGCAATGAGGTCCTGCTGTACAGCACAGGGAACTATATCTAGTCTCGGGGTAGAACATGACGGAGGATAACATGAGAAAAAGAATGTATATGTATGTAAAACTGGGTGACTTTGCTGTACAGCAGAAATTGACAGAACACTGTAAATGAACTATAATTAAAAAAAAAAAAAAAAAGACCCAGGTCCACGAAGAAAGACAGAGGAAGTGGGTCGGAGGCACCCAGATGTTAGGGAACCAGGAGACCGCCTGTGTAAACGATGTGGGGCTGTTCTCTTGCCTCTGGCTCTGGGGCTGGCCTTGCCGTCTGGACTGCCTGTGGCCAGGCAGGGCCAGGACAGAGTGTCCCCCAAGCTACCAGGACAAGGGGGTACAAGAACAGTGGGGCAGAGGAAGGAGGGCCTCCTCCACAGCTGGGAGCCCTGGGGCCTGGGTGCAGGCAGGAAGGCCAGCGGTTCCTGAGCCTCCAAGAGGCCCAGACCCTGCCCCGGCAGCCAGCGGACAGACAGCAGTTCCTCCCCCGTGACTCTTCTCCTTGAAAAAGAGGGAAACTACTACAGATGTTTTCTTCTGCAGAAATACCTCGGCCCTCCAGTGGTCTAAGGGCAGGGTTTTTTTGTTTGTTTGTTTGCTTTTTTTTTTTAGGGCCACATCCATGGCATATGGAGGTTCCCGGGCCAGGGGTCGAATCAGAGCTGTAGCTCCTAGCCTATGCCATAGCCACAGCAATGCCAGATCTGAACCGTGTCTGTGACCTACACCACAGCTAATGGCAAGACCAGATCCCCAGCCCACTGAAAGGGGCCAGGGATCAAACCTGCATTCTCAAGGATACTAGTCAGGTTCCACTGAGCCACAATGGGAGCTCCCAGATTTTTTGTTTTTTGGTCTTTTGGGTTTTGCTTTTTTTTTTTTTTTTTTTAAGGGTCACACCTGTGGCATGTGGAGGTTCCCAGGCTAGGGGTCCAGTCGGAGCTACAGCTGCTGGCCTACACACAGCCACAGCAATATCAGATCCAAGCCGAGCCTGCAACCTACACCACAGCTCACAGCAATGCCAGATCCCCAACCCACTGAGCGAGGCCAGGGATCGAACCCGCAACTTCATGGTTCCTAGTCAGATATGCTTCTGCTGCAAACAGGAACTCCAGATTTTTTTGTTTTAAATGAAATAGGAAGGAGTTCCTGTTGTGGCTCAGGGGGTCAAGAACCCAACACAGTGTCAATAAGGATGTGGGTTCAATCCCTGGCCTCACTCAGTCGGTTAAGGATTTGGCATTGCTGCGCCTGTGGCGTATATTGCGGCTGCAGCTCCAAATCAGCCCCTAGCCTGGGAACTTCCAGGTGCTACAGATGCAGCCGTAAAAAGAAAAAAAAATTAAATAAGGAAAAAAGTGCAAAATAGAACATAAACTAGAAAACATCAGCGTGCATGACACATAGTAAGAATGAGCATCAGTTCATGGCAATTTTGTTCAGTTGTGTGTGTGTATACCTGGGTAGGATCCTTAACACGGCCCAAACGTCTGCAAGCCATCATCATTCTACCGTATAATCAGAGTGGTTTCACCTCTTTACACACCTGCCTCCATCCAACAGCCTTCACTCTCTGTACCTTCTTTATTGTCTGTCCAGAATGATTCTTTCAGAGGAAGCGCAGTCCTGCTCTTCACTATGGTGAAGTTTTAGAAAAGCAGAAAACAGATGTAACCCCATCCCCCCCTTGGCACAGACTCCAAGGAGAGGCGGCGACCGAGCACAAATTCCATTTACAAAAAATAACCCTGAAGCCTAGAGGGGACTCGGGCAACTTCAGGGTCCAGGGTGGCTCTAAATCAACTCCATTTCTGGTCATGCTTGCCTTCTGCTATCTTCTTAGCTGACCTGGTACACCCCTGGGACAGGTCACTGCCTGGAGTGATGGGAAGGGAGCCTCTTGATGGTCCGTTTTCTCTGTACAAAGAAAGGCTGGAGAAAGCACGGCCTGGTCCACCTCTGTTACTCACTAGCTGTGTAGACTTGGGCAAGTTACTTAACTTCCCTATGGCTCCTTCCTCACCTGAAAAATGAGGCATAAACATGATAAAAATAGCACCTTCCTCATGGGTCCTCATTGAATGAGTTAATGCTTTAAAGTGGTTTAGGACAGTGCCTGGCAGAGTTGGCTCTATATTAAGTGTTTGTTAAATACAGACATCTGGTCCCAGGCCCAGAAGTCATGCTGAGGGTGTGGAGGCAGGCAGGGGAGCCAGGGAGGGAGTGGGGCCAGCCCTCCCTGGCATATGGTATCCTACAGTGCAATTAAGGCAGAAAATACATTTTTCTGAGGATGGCAAAAATCAGTTTTGTACTTGGAGAGTGGAAGATGACGTTCCCTCTGGAACTTCTTTTTTGGCTCAGCCAAAAAAGAATATTCTCACTAGGATAAATACTGACTATAAACAGACTCGCATAATTCCAACAAGGTTCCATCACCAAAGGAGTACAGATCAGTCAGGGTTTTGCTGTCAGATGACTTATTTAAAAAGATAAAATAAAATAACCTTCTGGGAGTTCCCGTTGTGGCTCAGCGGTTAAGGAATCTGACTGGCATCCATGAGAACATAGGTTCGATTCTTGGCCTCGCTCAGCGGGTTAAGGATCCAGCGTTGCCGTGACCTGTGGTGTAGGTTACAGATGTGGCTTGGATCCTGCCTTGCTGTGGCTGTGACGCAGGCTGACCCCTAGCTTGGGAACCTCCATATGCCCTAAAAAGTGTGGCCCTAAAAAGCAAAAAAAAAAAAAAAAAAAAAAAAGCCTTCAGGCTTTCACAGTTGATTCAATTTCCGAATTGTCGAAGAGGATTATGGAGGATTATACTGCCTCTTGTTTGTATCTTTAATACTAAGCTAATCAAAATAATAGCAGCTAGGACAGATTAAGGCTTCCTATGCTAAGACTAAGCCAGGTCTATGCTAAGCACTTTGCATATCACCATCTCATTTAATCCTCACAAAATGCCCTGATAGCGCAGGAACTCTTACAGCCCTTACGGTGCTCGGCTTCTGTGTTGGTCTGGGTAGGCTACAGTGTCCAGGTGTTCGGCACTTAGCAGCCTGGGTGTTGCTGTGGAGGTATTCTGTGGACGTGGTTAACATCTACAGTCGGTTGACATGAGGCGAAGGAGATTATCCTGGATAATCTAGGTGAGCCCGATGGATCACTGTCAGTTGAAAGATCTTAAGAACAGAATCGAGGTTTCTCTGAAGAAGAAATCCCACCAATGGGCTGCAGCATCTGCTCCCACACAGGGGTCTCCAGTCTGCCCTTCCCCATAGCCTGCCCTGTGGATTTCAGACTTTCCTAGCCAGCCTGCGTGATCACATAGATCAATTCTTTAAATATATATATTGTTTTGTTTTAAATTGTTTTGTTTTAAACTGGTTCTGTTTCTGGTGGAACCCTGAATGATACAAGTACCACAGTTGGAAAAAAAAAAATTGAAACTCCAAGAAGCTGAGCTATTTCCCCAAAGGGACTCAAACCCAGATATGATTCAAAGGTATAATAACTCTTACAGGGTGACCATACAATGTATTATACAAACAGCAACGTTTCTGAGAGTGAAAGAGGGTGCTATTAATAATTACTCCAGTACAACAGACAAAATCTAGAACCAGCCGGGGCAGACCTCCGCAGAGGTCGGCTCTAACCAGCGGCACACAGCTGCCTCTCTCCTCTTGCTCTCTCTGCCAACAGCATCCAAAACATTTCTCTCCTTAACCTGTTTCCATCTCCAGCTTCCCTCTCTCCTTCCTGCAGATGAGAATCAATGACACCAGTATAAAAAAGCAAGGGACTTTTGGGGAGTTCCCGCTGTGCCTCAGCAGAAATGAACCAGACTACTATCCACGAAGATGAGGTTTGATCCCTGGCCTCGCTCAGTGGGTTGGGGATCTGACGTTGCTGTGAGCTGCGGTGTAGGTGGCAGATGGGGCTGGGATTCCTCGTTGCTGTGGCTCCGATTTGACCCCTAGCCTGGAACTTCATATGCCACAAGTGCAACCCTAAAAAACACACGAAAAGAAAAAGCAAGGGACTTTTCTCAGTCCTCATCCTGCATCCCGGCACGGTAACCTCCACTTAGAACGCTCTCTTTTCTTGGGTTCCATGCTGGGGGCGAGGGTGGCGAGAGCACCTCCACATGGGAGATCCATGAGGAGGACTCATAAAACTCGGCACATGGCTGTACTCAGAGCCAGGGTTTATGACAGTGATGTAGTAAAGATACACAGCTGGGTCCTAAGGGGAACACACTCAGGCCGAGTCTAGAGGAGTCCACCTGCGGCCCTCTTCACGCCCTGTCCCTCCCAGGAGGGGTCTCAGAGCACATTCCTTTCCCGGCAACAAGATGCAGCAACACCTGTGTGATGTTTCTGCCCAGGGAAGCCCAGGGGAGACTCAGAGCCCAAGGTTTTTACTGGAGGTTGGTCGTGCAGGCCCTTTGCCTCACAGTGCTCAGCATGACCCCACAGTTTGTACAGAGAGCCCAGACTGAGCCCCTGTGAGGGCAGTGCAGAACATCCTGGAAACCCGGACACCAGCCAAGAGCTACTCTTGCAAGAGGGCTTTCTAAATAGGGGAGGCCTGCTACGCTAACACTTTTCTGCACAGATTTCCTGACCCTGTATCATCTGGTCGCCTCCTGCTCCAAAAGGTGGGGTCCCTTAACATCTAGCCACACCCCTCCTCCCTCCCTGTCATCGCAATGACTTAGGTTTCTAACCAGCCTCTTTACAGTGATGCCCAAACTAGCACCACTGCCGAAGGGCCGATTTCTAAGTCCCTTTTGCGAACCTAGTCCCTCTAAGGCGGCTTCACTTGGGGGTTAGGGAGCCCACACCAGAGGTTTTTAACAAGACAATATTCGGTTCCTTCCTTGCTCATCCACTAACCGGGGCATGCCTCAGGCTCCGCGGTGTAAAAACAGGCTGATTCCTATAGACTCTGAAATCAAGTTCCCCGATTTCCCCACCAAACTGTGCCCCCATCCCCTGATCTGGTATCAGCCCCTCCTCACACTCCACCGCCGCCACACTGGACCCCAACGACCCGAAGGGTCAGCTGACCGGAGTATCCCGGGCACCTCGGGACCGCGGACTGAGGTGGGTGTGTCAGGGCGGGGGCGTCTTTGTCTCTAAGCTTCGAATCCCCCTCTGCCCTCACCCCCAGCTCTCGCTCAGCCCCGAGGGCACAAGCGCTAAAAGCCAGTTTGAACTAGTTTGAGGAGTCGGCTGCGGAGGAGGCCCGGGATCTGGGGCAGGAAGACGAAGTGCAGGGAAAGCCTGGGTCACCCTCGGGCCTGCCCCGGTTCCCACCTAACGCGGGTCTCTCCCCTCTGGCTCCGCCGCCGCACCCGCAAGGAGCGGGCAGAAGTGTCCGCCCGCAGCTGACGCTTACACTGAAAACCGAAAAGTTTTGAGGTTCGCGTGTAGACCGCCAGCCAAGATGCGTCTCAAGGAGTCTGCTCGAAGGCAGAGAGGGGGCCGCGCCGGGCGCGCTGTGGTTGGGGGGGCGGGGGAGCAGGGCGCCGCCACTGCTCGGGGCGCCCCCTTGGCCCCGGGCGGCGATTTGGGCCTGCGGAGAGGAGCCCGGCGGGCCTGGCGCTCAGCTCCGAGCCAGGCTCCGGGAGGGGGCGCCTGCCGCCGCCCGCGACTCCCCCCAGGTCTCCCCTGGGCGCCGCGGCTCCCGGCGTCTACGCCTGCTTCTCGGCGAGGCCGCCGCTGGCGGGGTCGCTGGGCCCGCGCTCCCCAGCTCACCTCCTCCCCGCCGTAACGGGCCAGCTCCTCCTCCGTGAAGAGCCGCACGGGGGGCCCTCGCTCGGCGGGGCGCGGCGCCTGTCCGGCCGCGGCTGCGGGTAGCCCCGCGGCCAGCGCCAGGACCAGGGCGAGCGCGCTCAGCCGCCTTCGGAACGCCGGGCCCGCCATGGTGCGCGCGCCGGGCCGGGGCTGGGGCGGCCTGGGCGGTGGAGCCCGTGCGCGCCCGCCCCGCGGGCCCGGAACCCCGCCCCGCGCGCCCGCCCAGCGCCCGGAGGCCCAGGGCCGAGAGCCGGTCCCGACGCGGCGCCCTCCGCGGGCTGCCCCGGCCGTCGGCCGCCGGGACCCGGAGCCGCAGACTGAGTTAGGATAAACCCGGACTCTCGAATCCAAACTTCGGACCGAAAGTTGCGCCAGAGTGACGTGAGTTACCGCAGCTCCTTGATTAGGTCCAGGGTTGACACAGCCCAACATTCCAGCACCTGGGAAGGTATATTTATAATCTAGAACCCCAACTTCATTAATTCACCTTTACTTTTGGCAGATTTTTTTTTTTTTTTTTGCTTCCCAGTTGTATTTAAATTTCGTGTCCCAACGGAGTTTTGCAAAGTGTAGGGCACGTCAAAGGTATGCGCAGAAATGATAATTGCTAATGTTCGGGCAAAGATTTCTTCATTGATTTATTGAGCAAATACTTTTTGAGGGCTTCCGCGTACCAGGTCACTGGAGATACATCGCTCAACAGGAGATCCAGGCCCAATGGAGTTTACATTCTATGGGCGAAATAGACAAGTAAGATACCTTAGATGGTGATGAATGCTAGGGAGAAAAAAATCAACAACGGACGAAGGAAGAAGGAGCATTGGGAGTTGCAATTTTATTATTTATTTGTTTGTTTGTTGTCTTTTGTCTCTTTAGGGCAGCACCTGCAGCATATGGAGGTTCCCAGGCTAGGGGTCTAACAGGAGCTGTAGCTGCCGGCCTTTGCCACAGCAACGCGGGATCCGAGGCGCGTCTGCAACCTACACCACAGCTCACGGCAACACCGGATCCTTGACCCACTGAACAAGGCCAGGGATCGAACCCGCAACCTCAGGGTTCTTAGTCGGATTCGTTAACCACTGAGCCACGACGGGAACTCCTGGGGTCTGCAATTTTAGATAGGCTGACTTGGGAAGACCCCTGGAAGGAGGCAGTATTTGTATAAACATCTACAGGAAGTGAGGGAGCTGAGGAAGGAGTGCCCTTCTTTTTGGAGGAACAGCAAGGAGGGGAGAGAGGCCAGAGAGGTCAAGGGTTAAGGGGGATGGAGGTGGGAGAGCAGATCTTTTGGGGCCTCACAGCTTATTTTTGAATGACTTTGGCTTTTATGAAGAGTGAGTTAAAATGTTCACAGAATGACTCTGGCTGTTGTGTTGAGAAGAGACTGATGCGGGAGCTACTGCACTAATCCAGGCAAGAGAGGCTGGTGATTTGGACCAGGGTGGTGACAAGGGAGGTGGTGAGAAAGGGGTGGATGGTGGATGTTTGGAAGGTGTGGCTGACAGGATTTGCTGACAGATGAGACTGGGGGTTCTGAGAGACAGGAAAGAGTCAAAGACGACCCTGAGGGTTTTGGCCTGGGCACCTGGAAGGATGGAGTTGCAATTTACTGAGCTAAGGAAAGGCAGGTGGAGAAGCAGGTTTGGGGGAAGATTAAGATCAGGCTTGTTGGGTTGGAGAACACTTAGATATCCAAGGGGAATTATCTAGCAGACAGTTGGCTATGTGAGCCTGGAACTGGAGGAAGAGTTCCAGGCTAGAGGTATAAATTTTGGAACCCTTGGCGTATATGTTGTGTTTAGGGCCGCAGAATAGATGAGGTCATGGAGGAAGGGCGTGTGGATAGGAAGGAGGGAGGCCCGAGGACCGAGTTCTGGGGCTTGCCAGCATTTTGTGGTTGAAAGAACCAACCACCAAAGGCGGGCTTGCTGTGTGTTGAGCATGGGTCCAGCCTTTTTATGTGCATTAACTCATTTAATCTTCACTATAAGTCCACGAAGTGAGAACTGTTATTACCACTTATTTTACAGATGATGAAACTGAAGTGCAGAGACCTTAAGTACCCTGCACAAGGTCACACAGTGGGCAGCAGAGCCAAGACACAGGCCCCTGACCTTCAGGCCATACCTCTTGTCAGCGACTGCCCCAAGTTCTCACCCATGGACTTCTGCAACAGAATGAGCTTCTAGTGCCGAGCAGCCTCAGCAGGATCTGTCCACAAATTGTCTGACTCTTAATTTCCAGTTAGTAGCACACCAGCCAGCCTCGTAGATAGGACTGTGTTGAAGCAAAAGATGCTATGGACGTGAAAAGCAGTGTAAGCAGTGCAGTGTCCACGTTACTCCGTGTCATGGGGTCTCCAGGTTAGATGAGGACCCTCTAAACCCTCAGAATATCACCCCCTTCCTGATGCATCGTATTCCTTGGCATACAAGGCATTGCATCTCTGCTTGAGCCCTTTCTGTCCCTACAGTTCTATTTGGTAGGAACTGTTCTGAGCCCAGAGAAACTCCCTATAATTTCCACTGATTAGAGCCAGCTTCCCCGTCCCTGAGACACTGAGTGTTAGTCTATAATTAGTTTATTTTTTTAGGGCCACACCCACAGCATATGCAAGTTTCCAGAGTAGGGGTTGCATTGGAGCTGCAGCTCCTGGCCTACGCCACAGCCACAGCAACGCCAGATCCAAGCTGTGTCTGCGGCCTATGCCACAGCTTATGGCAAAACTGGATACTTAACCCACTGAGTGAGGCCAGGGATCGAACCCACATCCTTATGGATACTAGTCAGGTTCATAACCCGCCGAGCCACAATGGGAAGTCCAATCCTAGTGGTTTTAGAGTTTGGAAGCCTAGGTCACCTAGCTGAAGCGAGGACCACAAAAAACCTTTGCACTGGGGGCTGGAGTTTTAGATGGAAAGCGCCAGGGGCAGAGAGCAAGAGAAAGAAAAGCCCTGATCCCCTCCAGTCTGCCAGCAGTACTTCGTCTTGACTGAACCCAGTGGAAACCCAGCCTTCAGGGCCAGTCCATGTGACCCAGAGCCGAGTAGAATGGAACCTGAGAGCAAAGCCCCGGATTAGCACAACCCAGCCTCCATGACCTGGCTTCTGCCAGCTCCTAGGACTGTCCTTTTCTTCTTCTTCCTTTTTTAAAATTTTTATTGACGTATATTTGGTTGACCATGTTGTGTTAGTTTCAGGTGTATGGCAGTCAAACCCATACACCCCTGACTGTCTCCTAACGGGCCCTTCATTGGTCCCCTCCGGCCACACTGCCTTCTGCTTGGGTCCCAGCCTGGGCCTCTGTGCTGTACCAGTGCCCTCTGCCTGGGGTGCAGGTCACCACGACCCTCTGGTCATTAAGGTCTCAGCCCACAAGTACCTGCCACCCTGGGAGTTCCTGTTGTAGCACAGTGGGTTAGTGAGCCTCCTTTTCTCTGTGGAGACGCTGGTTCAGTTCTTGGCCCAGCACAGAGGATTAAGGGTCCAGCATTGCTGCTGCTGTGGCATACGTCACAGTTCTGGTTCAGATTTGATCCCCAGCTCTGAAACTTCTGTGTAATACAGGGGTGACAGAAAAAGGGGAAAAAAATAAAATGTAAGTACCTGCCATCCTAAGGCCCCCATGATCAGCCCTTCCCCACAGCTGCCCTATTACTCACTGTCATGTATTCTTATTTATTTATGCTTCTTAGGGCCGCACCTGCGGCATATGGAGGTTCCCAGGCTAGGGGTCAAATTGGAGCTACAGCTGCTGGTCTATACCACAGCCACAGCAATACGGGATATGACCTGAATCTGAGAGCTACACCAAAGCTCACAGCAACGCCGGATCCTTAACCCACTGAGCGAAGCCAGGGAGCGAACCTCTGTGCTCTTGGATACTAATCAGATTCGTTTACACTGAGCCACAACGTACAACTCCCTGGCTGTAACTGGTACACTCTTTGTTGGAAGCACTGGGATACAGCGAGGAACAAAACCCATGAGAGCCCTGCCTCCATGGAGCTTACAGTCCAGTGCAGAGAGACTGAAAATAAATGAAGGTCAGAAAGTGGTACATGCCTGGGGGAAAAATTAAGCAGCACGGGGTGTATGTGTGTGTGTGTGTGTGTGTGTGAACCGGCAGCTGGGTTTGCTGTGTTTTTTTTTTTTTGTCTTTTTGCCTTATCTAGAGCCGCACCCGTGGCATATGGAGGTTCCCAGGCTAGGGATCTAACAGGAGCTGTAGCCGCCGGCCTTCGCCACAGCCACAGCAACGCGGGATCCGAGCCGCGTCTGCGACCTACACCCTACACCACAGCTCATGGCAACGCCAGATCCTTAACCCACTGAGCAAGGCCAGGGATCGAATCCGCATCCTCATGGTTCTTAGTCGGATTCGTTAACCACTGAGCCATGACGGGAACTCCTGGGTTTGCTGTTTTAACAGGGTGCTCAGGAGGCATCCTTGCTAAGCTGGCGTTGGGAGAAAGACTTGAGGGAGGAGAGGAAGCGAGTCATGGAGCTGCCCTGGAGGGCGGAACGGCCAGTGCTTCAGCTCAGCGTGATAAAGCTGAGAGTGAGGGGAGGAATGACAGAGAAGGTGGCAGCTCCTGTAGGGCCTTTTAGCTCCCTGGCTTTGGAAGGATGGGAACAGAGGAGCGATGTGATCTGAGTTTGTTTAGCAGGCTCTCCCTGGCTGCTGTGTTGGGACTTGACCATAGTTGTGGCCGGGGTTGAGTAGGGAGGACCTGCTTGGAGGCAGGAGAAATGCTGGTGGTTTGTACCGGGGTCCTGATGCTGGAGGTGATGGAAAGTAATCAAGTTCTGAATAACTGGCTGATTTAGAGGTGGGGCGAAAGTGGAAGGGGACCTGGGGGACGACCCCCAAGTTTTGGCCAGAGCACATGGGAGAATGGAGTTTATTAAGCCTGGGAGGGGGGGCGGATATGGGATGGGGAGATCAGTGGTTCCACTTCGAACCAACATGAATCTCCTGCCCCCTTACAGTGTGCCAGCGGGTGTTCCAGGTACTTTCCCTCTGTGATTCAGTCGGTCTTCCCAGAACTCTACGAATAGGTAGTAATATTCCTACTTTACATGTAAGGTAACTGGTGCACAGAGAGACTCGATAAACTTCCCGAGATCGTAGAGTCAGTAAGACTTAAAACCAGGCAGTCTAGTCACAGCCACCCTCTGCTGCTGCCACGTGGGCGGCCAGTGGAGAAGTTGCTTAGGCACCTGGACATGTGAGCCCAGGCTCAGCGGAGAGTTGGAGGCTGGAGATCCACATTTGTATTCACTTGGAAAGTATGTTAGATTCCTAGGGCATCATACCAAGATATGCCGCAAACTGGATGGCTTAATACAACAAAAATGAATCCTCTCACAGTTCTGGAGGCTAGAAGTCTGAAATCAGGGTGTCAGCTGGGTCACGCTCCCTCCCAGTCTCTGGATGGAATCTTACCTCTTCCTAGCTTCTGGTGGTAGCTGGCAATCCTTGGGATTCTGTCCATTGCTTGGCTAAGGATGGAACCTGCCTCCTGAGCCATGACCTGTAACCAGCAGGTGAATAATTAAAGCCACCTTGGCCCACAGCTGCATCACTGCAATTTCTCCTGTCACACTTGTGTGTCTATCTTCATATCATCTTCCACCCATCTTTTTGTGAGGTCACGGATTATAATAAAGGGATCACCTTGTTTAGCATGACCGCATCATAATTAATGACATCTGCAGCATCCTGTTTCCCAATAAGGAAATTCTGAGGTACCAGGGGGTTAGGACTACAATACATCCTTTTGGGGAACACAGTTCAACCCATAACAGGACTCCTTAGGGTAGAGAAGGTCATTCAAGCCATGAGACTAGAGGAGACCATCTTCTTAGCCCCTAGGAAGTGAGTAGAAAGATCAAAGACCTAGCTGGAGGAAGGCCACCCTTTAGAGTTGAGAGGGTGAGGTGAAACCAGCAAAGGAGACTGGAGAAGGAGCAGCAAGTGAGTTGGGGGGCAAACTGGGAGCGTGTGGTGCCCTGAAGCCAGGGGAGAAAAGTGTACAAGGAAGAGGGTGGATGAGCTGAGTCCAGTGCTGCCGATGGGAAAACGGCTATCTGATTTGACAGCTCAGAGGCTACTTGGAACCTTGATAAGCACCCTTTCAGTGGAGCGGAGAGCATAAAAGCCTGGTTGGTGTGCGTTCCTGTGGAAAAGGGAGGAGAGGACTTGGGGACAGCAAGTACACTAAATTCTGTTTACACGTTCATGGTCTGTTTCTCGACTCTACCGTAGGAAGAGCCATAAGAGCGAAGACCTCGGAGCGTCCTTTTCCTGCCCACATCCCAGTGTCCAGCACATTGCATTTGTTAAACCATGTCCAATATTGTATTAGTATCTCCTTCTAATATGGGAGCCTGTAATTTTCCAGTTTGGTCACAGCAACAACGAGTGGAGAGAAATGATAGGGCTGGACTAGATTTCTCTGGTTCCTTCCAGCTTTAAAATTCTATGCTTGCGTGACTTGTTCTATCAACACCCCCACACACACCTTCTAGTAATGAAGTTAAGGAATTTAATGAGTTGTTTGTTTTGGCAAAAGCAACTATTCAATGAAATGGTTGGAATAAACATCCCATTCATAAATTCAACAAACATTTGCTGGGTGCCTGTGATGTGTTAGGCACTATCTATATTGTCCCGTTTAATAGATGTGAGAGCAGGGGGCCTGGGCTGGGGTAAGGTGGTCAGATGAGGTGGTGGAGGCCTCTCACTACTAACACTCTGGAGGGCTCTGATGTGGTTGCCACGCCTGTGGTTGCCACTGAGGAGGGAAGAGGCCCTCAGTGCAGGGGTTAGCAGAGCTGCAGCTGCCCAGGACACAGAGCTGCATTCACCAAGGCATCAGAAACTTCTCTCTACCTCACCACTAAGCAGCCCAGGGCGGCCACACAGAACAGCTGTTCAGGCAGTGGGAGGAGGGGGCCGTGTGGTCCTGAGGTCCACCCCCTCAGGGCAAACACCCAATTCTCCACCATATTCAGGGCAGGAGTCTCCCGCTGCTGTGAAGCAGGGCAGTTGCATTCTAAGGCAAACAGAGAAGGGCCCAGAGTATTAACAAGAACTGTGGGAGGGGCTGAGCCTGGACAAGCACCTAGACCTCCTGATTCCGGTGTCTGTCCCAGGAATAGTGGAAAGAACTTGGATTCTGTGTTTGTTCCTGGATTAAATAATCACTTGTTCATGGCCTTCTCCACATCTTTTCTAAAACAGGTTACCCCAATTTCCTCATCTGTAAAACAGGGAGAAAAACGCCCTCCTTATAGGGCTCCTTGCAGGATAACAGGCATAAAGTGCGTGAAAGTGCTTTGTAACATATAAAGTGCTCTCCAGACATTTACAATGGCCATAAACCACCAGGCAAGCTTCCTCTTGCAGTTATAGATTAGAATCTCCTACCCGTCTGACTTGGCCCTCTTGTTCCACTTTCTACTCATTTTCTCCGCCCTTCGCCCTTCAATAAAGAGAGGAAGCAACAGACGAGGCGAGCACGTGTGTCCAAGCGCGGGTTAAGCCTGGCTCCGCGCAGGCTTTGCTGCCCCAGGAGTGCCAAGTGCCCGCTGCCCAGAACTACATTTCCCAGCAAGCCTTTAGCGACCCCGGCTGTGGCGGAGCGAGGCGCTTGCGCCGAGTGCGGCCCCGCCTGGTCTCGAGGCCCCTCCTCCGAGCCAGACTCGTCTCGCGGAGCCCGCGGTCTGCCTGCTGCAGGCGCGGAGCTCCCGTCTCTGCTCCCCGCGGACCGCAGCGGGCTCAGGTGTGCCTTAGCTCCGCTCAGTGCCATGATCCGCCAGGAGCTCTCCACATCCTACCAGGAGGTACCAGGCAGTCGGGGGGACGGGGCGGGGGGCGGGCAAAGTTTCCTGTGGGCCGGAGCGGGTCCCCGGGGGTCCGGGCTGCTGGGCTGAGGGGGGCGTCCGGGCGGGCCGCGCGCGCTTCCGAGGAGCGGTGGGTGCGTCGGCTGAGGGGTCCCCGCGTGCTGAGGTGCGGCGGAGCAGGAAGGAAGCCGGGCGCTGAGCCTCCTCCGGATGCTGCTGGCGCTTGGCTGAAGGATGGAGCGGGAGCACCGGAGCCGCGACCCGTAACCAGCAGGTGAATGATTAAAGCCCCGTCGGACCCTGGCACCGGCAGGGCAGGCCAGGCGGGCCCCGAGAACTCTGTTTTTTTTTTGCAACAAGTGGAAGCACCCGCGTCCTCCTCCCAGCTGGAGCCCGGGCGCGGTGGGCATCAGCCCCCTCCCCGCCCAAGGCCTCGTGGTCGCCGCAGCTGTTATCGACAGCGGTCATTACGGCCTGTTTGGATGGCCAGCTACCTTCGAAAATGTGCTTTTACCGACCGAGCTGCTTCTCGCCCCGCTCCCTTTCTCTCTGCAGTCTCACCTCCTCTCACGACCGTCACTCTCACTTTCCAGTTCTTTGTCTTTCTTGTTGGTCCTGAGCTGCGGTTCCAGCTCTTTCCTCAGACCTCCCCCTCCTCCTGACTCTTCCTGACACTAGCGAACTGCCCTCCTCCACCCCCTCCTCCGGGGCCGCAGACCTTGGTCATCTCTGGTTATCTTCCCTGCTGCGCGCCCCTCACGCGGCTTCCCTCTCTTGGCAAGGTCAGGCAGTATCACATCCTCAGTCCTCAGGTTTGTGTCCCCGTGTCTGCTTTAACTCTCGCTTTGGTGTCTCCCATGCTGTGCAGAGTCGTTTGGGGGCCCTGCCTTGATCCCAGAGCATTTAAAAAAATTTTAAAAATTAGAGTATGTTGATTTATAGTGTTGTGTCAATTTCCGTGGTCAGGCACAGCGACCCAGTCATACATGTAAAGACAAATACGTCCTTTTCCCCGTGGTATCTTCCATCACGATTCCTATTACTCACACCTGGTGCTGCCCTGCGTCTACGCAGAACGGTACCGACCTAACAGGCTTTCACAGCCCTGCAGCTGTATCCTCTTAAAAGATACACGGCTTCATCATCTCACTCACCTGGGTTCTGGCCCCCCTAGGAACTCCCTCTTTGAAAATGCTCTCCTGCGATGCCTATGCTTACGCTGTTTCTTCTTTTTTAACCCCCTTCTCAAGCTCCTTTGGTTCAAATTCCCCATTGTTCAAGGAGGGATCTCAGATCCCGCCTGCTCTGTGGAGACTGACTTCCCAGACAAGTCTCACACTCTACCCGTCCTTCTCATGTGAACTGCCGCTGTCTTGATCGGTACAGATCAGTATCATTGAACGCTCTGCCTGTGTAAGTGTTACCGGTGCGTACATAAGGCAGGCGGCTGAGTCCTGTAGCGGAAGGGAAGCCAAGGTGAGGAAAGAGGAGATCTGCCTTGGGTTTTGCCATTTTTTAGTGTAGGGCCTGGCCTGGACTCTGACTTGGGACATGTTTCTGTGTTTCTCCTACCATTGCTTTTATTCACAAGGCGCCTGATGGACTTGAACCAGTGCTATGGATTCTGTGGCCCCTGGATTCTGCAGTGGGGGGATTCTAGGGAATGAGTTGTGTCTTTCCCTGACAAAGTTTTCAGGTTTCTAGGGACTAGAAGATGGTAAATACTGGGACTTTGAAGTCACAGAGCCCACGTGCCCATCCTGGCTTTGCCTCTTTCTATTTGTGTGGCTTTTGTCAAGTCACTTAATGCCTCCGAGCCTCAAGTTTCTTCCTCTGCAAAACGAAGGTAATGATAGTCCCTGTCTCATAGGGCTGTGAGGACTAGGTGAGTTGGTATGTGGAAAGTGCATATCTCAGCGCCGGGCAGGGTGACTGCTCAGTGGATGCTGGCCCTTGTTAGCAGGGTGTGGGAAGCTCCTGCTTTTGGTGAGCTTTGGGGTCCTGGTTTACAGGGCCATGTCATTTGCCAGCCACACGTAACCTGCATTGTCTCCTTACCAAGCAAGGCTCTTAAAATGCTTATTGAGTAGAAGCACTTACCCTGCTTGCAGGGCAAGGCCAAGGGTGGAGTCCGTTTCTATTGGGGTCCACCTTTGCTTGCTTTCTTCAGTGACCAGTTCTGAGGTCCCCTGTCTCTCACCTGCTTCAGAAGAAAGGGGCCTCCTGAGTTTTGTCTTGCTGGGATCATTTTGCTAGTGGGTCCGGCTCTGAGTTAGGTTTCTTTGCTGAGGGGAGATTTTGCAGGATGGGGCGTTTGAGACTTGGCCAGAGCCAGGTAAGGAGGTGGGCTTGTTATGACTGTAGGTAGTTAGGAGCGTGTTAGGGTTGGGCTGAATTTGTTTGAGGCTTGGGTCAGAGGATTTTGGGCCTTGCCGGGACTAAACATCTTCCTTTCCTTTTGGCCAGCAAGAGCCCTGGGGACCTCTTGGCCTGTGTTCCTGTTGGGGACCTGTGTCGCACGGTGCCTTCTCTAGCCCCTAGCCCTCTCACTTGTTGGTTTTCTTTTCTTTTGGGCTTGGAGGTCTTTAAACTAGAGGTTTTACCTGATTCTAAAGGGCAGGAGCGGAGGCATGGAGAGGGAGACGGAAGAATATTGGGAACATGAAAGCTTTATTTTAACTCAAGTCTCTTAGAGATGAATTTTTAGCGAAAATGTCTTGAGACCTTAGGCATTGACATTGTGAGCCTAAGAAAATACTTGGGAAATCTCGGAGTTCCTGTGGTGGCTCAGTGGAAACAAATGCTACTAGTATCCATGAGGACGCGGGTTTGATACCTGGTCTTGCTCAGTGGGTTAAGGATCCGCTGTGGTGTAGGCCAGCAGCTATAGCTCCAGTTCAACCCCTAGTCTGGGAACTTCCATATGCTGCAGGTGTGGCTCCGACAAAAGAAAAAAAAAAAAGAAAATACTTGGGAAATCTACCCATTCCTCCATCTCCCAATCCGGTGTTAGGTCCTCCTTAGACTCTGGCCTTGATTTCTTTGGCTCTCCTAACGCGTAGAGGCTTCTTGGCTATCACTGTGTGCATCTGACGGGTGGGACCGCTGATGAAGTGAGGGAGGCTGCCTGCACTAGGGCTGCTGGTAGCACCTGGCCCTGGGATGGGCTGCCCTCCCCACTTTGCTCTGCCCTTTGCAGCCTGGGTCAGTGGACTTCAGCTCTGACACGAGCGTCACTGTCCCCTCTAATCTCCCGGCAGGCTCTGAGCTTGTGTTGCCTTCTTCTTTGGGAAGTGGTTAAAATCATGGCCTTTGGAACTAGACCCGCTTGGATGTGACTCCTGGTTCCATGGCCGTGGAAGCGTGTGGGTCGAATTGTATCCCCCGCTCCCCAAAGACATGTGGAATTCCTCATCCCCAGCACCTCTGAGAGCGACATTATTTGAAAATAGGGTCATTGCAGGTGTATTTAGTTAAGATGAAGTCATGCTGGAGTGGGGTGGGCCCTGATCCAATATGAATGGTTGGCGTGCTTGTAAGGAGATTGACCGTGTGGAGACACAGAGGGTTCAGGCGAAGCGGAGGCAGAGACTGGGGCCTGGCTGCATCGGCAAGCCCATGCATACCCGGGAGTACCTGGAGCTCGAAGAAGAGCTTGGCAGAGGTTCTTCCTCACAGCCCTCAGAAGGAACCAGCACTGCCAGCTCCTCGATTTCAGCTTTCTAGCCTCCGTACCTGGGAGTTCCTATTGCTGTAAGCCGCCCAGTTTGTGGTGCTTTGTTAGGGCAGCCTGGGAAACTAACATCTAGAAGTTCCTTGAATGTTCTGAGCTTCAGTGTGCTCATCTGTAGAACTGCTGGAACACGTCCCACGTCATGTGATCTGTGTGTGTGACAATGAAGTGAGAGCAGCTTCTGCTTTCTCATTCTAATTCGGAAAAGCACAGCTGACCTCGCTGACTTCTTTGCCCTCTTTGTTCCTCCCTTTAGCTGAGTGAGGAGTTGGATCAGGTGGTTGAGAACTCGGAGCAGGCGGACGAGCGGGAAAAGGAGACGGTCAAAGGCCAGGGTCCAGGGATCTTACCAGGTAAGTGGGTTCAGCGCTGGGGGTGGAAGTGCAGGAAGTCCGAGCTGAGCCACCGCTGCAGCTGGAGTTCCCAGTCCAGGTGCCTCACCAGCCGGGTGCCTCTGTCCCCACCTGGTATCGGATCTCACGCGTGGCCCTCATTTTAAAGTTGTGCACATTTAACCAGCCTTGGACAGAGGCTGTCTCCAGGCCACCATCTGCTCTTTTCGGTCGTCTGGTTTGAGCCATTTCCTGAGGCCCAGCCACTGGCTACAGTGACGAGGACTTTGGGCTGCTGTTCGTCTGTTCCTTTTTCCTTGGGAACCTCTAATACCTGGGTCACTTACCAGGGCCCGGATAGTGATAGGCGTCACCCCCGACATCAGGGCCCTCCAGTTTTGCCACCCAGTTAGGTGGCCAGGGTCCTATCAGTGAGGGCGCCTTGGGGAGACTTGGAGTGACTTGGACACTGTCGACCTCGGCTTTGTGCACGCACCCTGCTCCCCAGGCCCCGTGATGGGAGGCTTTACGTCTCAGACCACGCCTTCCATCCTCCTTTGCAGTCACCCTCCGGCTCTTGGGTGTTAAACATTTGTCAGAGGCCCCCTTTGCTTAGTCCCTGGACGGTGACTTCACCTAGGCGCCTCTACTGCTCAGTCACGGCTCGCTCACACCTGACTGCCGTGGTTATTTCTCTGGCCCAGAGGTGACCTGCAAGCTCCAGACTTACATATCCTGCATATCCAGATTCCCAGGTGCTGGCCCTGCTTGGCTGCCCAAAATTGACCTCATGGTCTCCCCACCGGCAGCTTGGCCCTCTTCTAGTGTTTCCTGTTTCCAGGAACGGTACCATCACCATCCAGTTGAACCTCGGAGTCATTCTTTTTTCCTTCCTTTTCTATTTCCCCTTTTTCACTGCCTCCTAGCCATGCTGCCTTTCTTTTACTTTGGGCCTCACTCTCTCTCACCATCAAGGCTTTTTGTTGCTTTTAATTTTTAAAAACTTTTTATTAAAGTATATTTGATTTACAGTATTGTACCACTCTCTCCTGTACAGCAAAGTGACCCAGTCGTACATGTATATACATTCTCTTTCTTATGTTATCTTCCATCCTAATCTATCCCAAGAGACTGGATAGAGGTCCCTGTGCTGTACAGCAGGACCTCGTTTTCTGTCCATTCTAAATGTAAGAGTTTGCATCTGCTAACCCCAAACTCCCCCGTCTGTTCTACTCCCTCCCCCTGGCAACGGTAAGTCCGTTCTCTATGTTTGTGAGTCTGTTTCTGTTTTGTAGTTAGGTTCATTTGCCTTTTTGTTGTTTTATTCCTGTCTGGAATGCTCTTCTCTCTGTCACCTAGTTAATGCATAATCATTCCTCAGCTTTCAGCTCACTCATCTTTTTCCTGCAAAGCCTTCTCTGACCTGCTGGTTAGATCACCTCCAGCCTCCATTGCTGTCACTCACAGCCTCTGCACCTCTCTCTCACGGCTGATGGAAGGGTACAGTATATGTGTTTGCTGTTTGGTTAATATCTCTCTGTTCTACTAGTCTGTGAACTCCTCCCGGGTGGAGACTAGTCCATGTTTGCTCCCACCCCAGCCCTGGCCATGCAGTAAGCAGTCGTTGAGTGAATGAATGGAGCGGGACGGGATGGGAGCTTCTGTGATTGTGCCTAATCCTTGGAGAAGACTTTGTAGAAGGAAGGAGGCAGGAAGGGCAGCTGTGTTTACTGACTGCTTCCTCCGGGCCAAACTCTGCCATACCCGTTGCCCGTTTAATTCTCTCAGCAACGCTGTGACGTAGTTGTCCTCATGCTCCCAGACGAGGCCCTCAGGCCTGGGGAGGTTCAATGAAGTGTGGGAAGATCTCGAAGCTGGTCAGCAGACAGGTTGGCTCAAGCTCTGTTGGAGCCTAGATTCTTTCTACTGCACCCACGATTTTTAAAAAGTATTTCAAGCAGCCTTCTGAATGAGCCCAATGTGAAAAAGGTCATAGCATGGCTGCCCCCCCCCCCCGACTCTAGTCGTTGCCTCCAAAGCCCTAAGGTCCCAGGGTGGGCTGTTTAAAAGCCCTGTTCACTAATTTATATTGCTTCTGTAACAAGTCACCACGGACTTAGTGCCTTAAACGGTTCGGATTTATTATCAGACTGTCCTGGAGGTCTGAGGTCCAACATGGGTCTCTCTGGCGTGAAATTTTTTTTTTTTTAACTTTTTAAAAAATTATTTATTTATTTATTTTTGCATTATAACTGGTTTACAAATTTCTGTCAAGTTTTCCAACTGCACCGCGTGGTGACCCGGTTACATGTACATATATGGATTCGTCACATGTGATTAGATATAGTTCCCCCGTGCAATACAGTTGGAGCTCCTTGCTTTTCCATCATTAAAGCACTAGTTATCCCCATTCCCTCCCACCCCTCCCCAACCCTCCCCTGCCCCCTTGGCAACCACAAGTCTGTTCCCCAAGTTCGTGCTTTTCTTTTCTGTTGAGATGTTCATTTGTGCAGTGTTTTAGACTCCAGTTATAAGAGATTTCATATGACATCTGTCTTTCTCCTTCTGACTTGCTTCACTCAGTATGAGGGTTTCTAATTCCATCCATGTTGCTGCGAATGACATTATTTTATCCTTTTTTATGGCTGAATAATATTCTATCGTGTATATATACCACATCTTCCTAATCCAGTCATCTGTCAATGGACATTTGGGTTGTTTCCATGTCTTGGCTATTGTGAATAGTGCTGCAGTGAACATGCGTGTGCAAGTGTCTTTCTCAAGGAAATTTTTGTCTGGGTATATGCCCAAGAGTGGGATTGCTGGGTCATATGGTAATTCTATGTAGAGTTTTCTAAGGTACCTCCACATTGTCTTCCATAGTGGTTGTACCAGCCTACATTCCCACCAACAGTGCAGGAGGGTTCCCTTTTCTCCACACCCCCTCTGGCATTTGTTGTTTGTGGACTTGTTAATGATGGCCATTCTGACTGGTGTGAGGTGGTATCTCATGGTAGTTTTGATTTGCATTTGTCTAATCATCAATGATGTTGAGCATTTTTTCATGTGCTTGTTGGCCATCTGTATATCTTCTTTGGAGAAATGTCTATTCAGGTCCATTGCCCATTTTTCAATGGGGTTGTTGGCTTTTTTGCGGTTGAGCTGCATCAGTTGTTTGTATATTTTAGAGATTAAGCCCTTGTCAGTTGTGTCATTTGAAAAAATTTTCTCCCATTCTGTAAGTTGTCTTTTAGTTTTCTTTTTGGTTTCCCTTGCTGTGCAAAAGCTTGTCAGCTTGATTAGGTCCCATTGGTTTATCTTTGCTCTGATTTCTGTTGCTTTGGGAGACTGACCTGAGAAAACGTTTGTAAGGTTGATGTCGGAGAGTGTCTTGCCAATGTTTTCTTCCAGGAGTTTAATAGTGTCTTGTCTTATATTTAAGTCTTTAAGCCATTTGGAGTTTATTTTTGTGCATGGTGTGAGAGTGTTCTAGTTTCATTGATTTGCATGCAGCTGTCCAAGTTTCCCAGCAATGCTTACTGAAGAGACTTTCTTTTTCCCATTTTATGTTCTTGCCTCCTTTGTCAAATATCAATTGGGCATAGGTGTCTGGGTTTATTTCTCGGTTCTCTATTCCGTTCCATGGGTCCGTATGTCTGTTTTGGTACCAGTACCATGCTGTCTTGATTACTGTGTCCCTGTAATATTGCCTGAAGTCTGGGAGAGTTATGTCTCCTGCTTGGTTTTTGTTCCTCAGGATTGCTTTGGTAATTCTGGGTCTTTTGTTGTTCCAAATAAATTTTTGGATTGTTTGTTCTAGTTCTATGAAGAATGTCATGGGTAATTTGATAGGGATTGCATTGAATCTGTAGATTGCTTTGGGTAGTATGGCCATTTTTACAATATTAATTTTTCTGGCTCATGAGCATGGAATATCTTTCCATTTCTTTGTATCTTCTTTGATCTCCTTGATTAATGTTTTGTAGTTCTCTGCTATAAGTCTTTCACCTCCTTGGTCAGGTTTATTCCCAGGTATTTGATTTTTTGGGGTGCTATTTTAAAAGGTAAAATATTTTGGTATTTTTCTAATATTTCATAGTTAGTATGTAGAAATGTGATTGATTTCTGAAGATTAACCTTATATCCTGCTACTTTGCTGAATCTGTTGATCAGTTCAAGTAATTTTGGGGTTGAGTCCTTGGGATTTTCTACATATAGTATCATGTCATCTGCATACAGTGACAGTTTTACCTCTTCTCTTCCTATTTGGATGCCTTTTGTTTCTTCTGTTTGTCTGATTGCTGTAGCTAGGACTTCCAAGACTATGTTGAATAACAGTGGTGAGAGTGGGCATCCTTGTCTTGTTCCAGGTTTTAGTGGGAAGGCTTTCAGCTTTTCTCCATTGAGTATTATATTTGCTGTGGGTTTTTCATATATGGCCTTTATTATGTTAAGGAATGTTCCCTGTATTCCCACTTTGGTAAGAGTTTTGATCATGAATGGATGTTGGACTCTGTCAAATGCTTTTTCTGCATCTATTGAGATGTGGTTTTTGACTTTTCTTTTGTTAATGTGGTGTATGAGGTTGACTGATTTGCATATGTTGAACCATACTTGTGCACCTGGGATGAATCCCACCTGGTCATGGTGTATGATCTTTTTTGTATGTTGTTGGATTCGGTTGGCTAAAATTTTGTTGAGAATTTTTGCATCTATATTCATCAAAGATATTGGCCTATAGTTCTCTTTTTCTGTTGTTTGGTTTTGGAATTAAGGTGATGGTGGCATCATAGAATGTCTTTGGGAGTGTTCCTTCTTCAACTCCTTCAAGCTTAAGGAGGATGGGCATGAGTTCCTCTTTGTATGTTTGGTAGAATTCACCTGTGAAGCCATCTGGTCCTGGACTTTTGTTTGTAGGGAGTGTTTTGATGATATACTCAATTTCATTTCTAGTGATTGGTCTGTTCAGTTGATTTATTCCTTCTTGATTCAGTTTTGGCAGGGTGTAAGTCTTTAAAAAGTTATCCGTTTCTTCTGGGTTGTCAATTTTGTTGGCATACAATTGTTCCTAGTATTCTCTCATGGTTTTTTGTATTTCTGTAATATCCGTTGTGACTACTCCTTTTTCATTTATTTTGTTTATTTGGGTTTTTTCTCTCCTCTTCTTGGTGAGTCTAGCCAGAGGTTTGTCAATTTCGTTTACCTTTTCAAAGAACCAGCTCTTGGTTTTATTGATTTTTTTCTGTTGTTTTTTGAATCTTTATTTTATTGATTTCCTCTCTGATCTTAATGATTTCCTTCCTTCTGGGTTTTTTTGTTCTTCTTTTTCTAATTCATTTAGGTGATGGGTTAGGTTGTCACATTCTCAAGGATAGATCACATACTGGGGCACAGAGCTAACCTCGACAAATTTAAGAGTATAGAAATTATTTCAAATATCTTCTCTGACCACAAAGACATGAAACTAGAAATCAACTACAGGAAAGGAAATGAGAAAAAACATACTACATGGAGACTAAACAACATACTACTAAAAAATGAATGGGTCAACGAGGAAATCAAGAAAGAAAAAAATAATCTGGTGTGAAATTAAGGTGTTGGCAGGCCCGAGTTCTTTTCTGGAACCTCCAGGGAAATCCGTTGTAGTGCCTGAGGCTGCCCGCCTTCCTTGGCTCAGGCCCTTCTTCCGTCTTCAAGTCTTTCTTACATCTTTTCTTAGGACACTGACTTCTGTCTCCCTCATCCATGTTTAAAGAGTCCTTGTGATTACATTGAAATCCAGGGTAATTTTCCAGTTTTAAGGCCACATGATTATCAACTTTATTCCCATCTGCTGCCTTAATTTCTCTTTGCCATGTAAGGGGACATATTTAGAGGTTATAAAATTTAGGATGTGGGAGTTCCCGTTATGGCTCAGAGGCTTAAGGACCTGACATTGTCTCTGTGAGGATGTGGGTTCAGTCCTGGCCTGGCTCTGCAGGTTACAGATCCAGTGGGGCTGGGGCTGGGGCTGGGGCTGGGGCTGGGGCTGTGGCTGTGGCTGTGGCGTGGGCCGCAGTTGCAGCTCTGATTCTGCCTCTGGCCTGGAAACTTCCATATGCCGCAGGTATGGCCGTAAAAAAGAAAAAAAAAAGATTTAGGATGTGAACATCTCTGGTGGGCCATTATTTTGCCTGTTGCACCTTTTGCCCCAGTCAGAGGAGGATGGATGGAGGCAGCAGAAAGCAGAGGAGGGAGGCCCGACCAGGGAAGATGAAGTTTCCTTTTGTGTTTTCTTTGATAGATAAGGGCCAGGCAAATTAGGAAGTGGCTGTGATGACCTTTGACCTTAGAAGCCTCTCATTTTTACCTCAGATTCCTGGGGACTCTGAACCGGAGATTATTCAGAGCAGGAAGCCACACCTCCGGCAGAGCCCATGTTGAGTAGTTCCATTGACCGATAGCCTTCCCTGCATGGGGGTTCTGCTGGGCCCATCTCATGTTTAGACCATAGACAGTCCAGCGCTCGAAAGTCCATTTGATGGGTCTCTGTCATGACTTGGCCTGAATTTGATGACCCAGTATATAACTTTCAGAGCTCATTTCCCGTCTCTGATCCTTTAGCAATAACAGAAATGATGGTCGTGATGATGACAGCCACCACTGATGAGCTGCTTTGCTGCCTGGTACAGGTGCTAGCCTCTACTAGACTTGTTTTTAAGTTATTAATTTTTTTTGGTCATACCCGTGGCATGTGGGAATTCTCAGGCCAGTGATGGAACCCACGCCACAGCAGGGACCCAGGCCGGTACAGTGACAACGCCAGGTCCTTAACCCACTGCGCCACAAGGCCCTCTAGGGCTTTTTGTATCTCCTTTATCACATAATCGTTACAGCCCCTCTGTGCGGGAGACGCTTCGTCCTGGTTTATGGATGGGGGTCTGGGTCACAGTGAGGTTAAGTGCTGTGCCCAGAGGTACTGAGTGTCAGGGCCCCAGCTGAGTCCAGGCCGTCTCTGAATGTACTCTGACTCTGGCTCAGGCTGTCCTGGAGACGTTTCCTTGCTCCAGAGTCCTCCCCTTCCTCCACCAGAGCCACTCAGGGACTCCTTCACCGTTATGCCAAATGCCAAAACCACAAAGAGGGTGAGTGAGGCATGGCCTGCTTCCAGGAGAGAGAAGGCAGGCTACCCGAGCAGAACTCACTGCCTCTGCAGAGCCTGCCCTCAACAGCCGAGGGGGAACCTTGTCTCCCTGTCACTTGCTTTCTTAGCATTCAGTACTTTTTAAAAAGCTCTTATCGGGGTATAGTTGTCTTATGATTCTGTATTGGTCTCAGGTGTTCAGCAGAACGATTCAGTTATACTCGAAATCATTCTTTTTTCCCATGTGGGTTATTACAGAATATTGAGTAGATTTCCCTGCACTGTGAGTAGGTCCTTGTTCATTATTTTATATACGATAGTGTGTATATGTTATACGCATCCTCCTAATTTATCCTTCCCCCTCCAGGGGTTACCCTGTGGTAACCGAGGTTGGATTTTGAAATCTGTGAGTTTGTTTCTGGTTTATAAATAAGTTCTTTGTATCATTTTTATTAGATTTCATGCAATAGGTGATATCATGTGATATTTATCTTTGACTCACTTCCCTTAGCGTGATAATCTCTAGGTCTCTCCATGTTGCCACAAATGACATTATTTTGTTCATTTCAATGGTTAATATTTCATTGCGTATCTATACCACCTCTTCTTTATCCACTCCTCTATTGATGGACATTTAGGTGGCTTCCATGTCTTTGCTACTGTAAATAGTCTGCAGTAAACATTGGGGGGTATGTAGCATTTGGCACTGCTGAGAGGTCACATGTATTGACTATAATTCTTTAATTTTTGTCAGCCCCTTGGCCCTGCCCCCGAGTCCTGTGAGGCACAAAGGTCTGTCTCCTCCCGGCCCTCATCACAACTCCAGTGCCTAGAAGAGTACCTGGCTCTCTGTTGGTGCTCAGTGTGTGTGGGTGCCCTGGGAGAGCAAGGTCGGTATTTGGAGCAGGAAAGCATCTCATCTAAGCCAACTCGAGTGAATGAATGAATGAATGAGGGCCAGAGAAATGCTAGAGACGAGTGCCCCAGGAATGAATGAGTGGAGGAGGCTGGTTGGTGAAGGAAGGGTGAAAAGAAAGGGTAACCAGGACATACATGTGGAAGTGAGAATAAAAATGGAATGTTTTATTTATTCTTTTGGCAGTGCCTGTGGCATGTAGAAGTCCCCAGGCCAGGGATCAAACCAGCACCACAGCAGTGCTCCAAGCCGCTGTAGTGACAACCGTGAATCCTTAACCTGCTGTGTCACAAGAGAACTCCAGAAAACAGAATGTTTTAGAATTGGTGGGTAGCACAGTGTGGTTGGAGCAGAGGGCTGGTGAAAGAGGCAGAGGGAGATGGGGTGGGAAAGCTAGCCTCGGTCAGACTGGAGGGTTTTAAGTGTCGGGTCTGGACTTTATCTAGGGAGCCAGGAGTATTCAGAGCAGTGAGAGGGACGAAGTGGGGATTTAAGGACGAGCCATGTGGCAGGGTGTAGGGCTGGAGTGAGGCAGCTTTGCCACGTCAAAGGCTGAAGGCTGCTGTGATAGGCTTCTTTGATGTCGGGGAGAAGGAAGACTCAAAGATTCTGAAGTTTGAAGCCAAGCAAACGGAAGAATAATAACATACAAAGATAGTCTGAAGGGGCAAGTGGCTGGAAGAGAAGATGCTTGTCTGCTGCGGACACAGCAGGCTTCAGTGGATGTGGTGTGTTTGGGCGGAGCTGGCCCAGAGGCCAGGAGAGGGGCAAGCCTGACCGCAGAGAGGTGAGGACCGGAGTTGTGGACGTGGGTGAGGTTCCGCAGGGGCAGGCTTAGCAGCCTGGAAGACAGTCAGGGGCACAGAACGCGGAGTGAGCAGGAGAGGGCCGTGAAGACTGAGCCGGGGAGGCCAAAGGAGGAGGTGGGGCTGGAGTTGAACGCAGCGCCTGGACCTGGGAGTAGCAGGACAGGAGGACAGTACAAGGATGCTGAGCATTTTCCAGCCAAGGTTCAAGTTAAGCGCCCAGCATTCAGGGTTAAGCTGCTGGTGTTTCTGAGATAAATGGTTCTGTGCTATAATGCAAGTTGAGCAAGCAGCTTATTACTTGGGAGTTATAGTTAAAGTGAGGAAAATACATGGTTAATTAGTCCTTAGAATCCATGCTGCATGGAAACAACCGTATGTTAACAGAATAGACAAAGATAAACAACCAAAGGAAGAAAAAGGTAAATTGGACCTCATCAAAACGAAAACCTTTTGTACATCAAAATAGTATCTTATTCTGCTAGTTTTCTGATGGGCTGATCTGGTCAGAGACTCGACTTAACTCTGTATGTTCAGTATTAGGCCCAAATTCAGAGATTCAGTTTCCAAAAAAATAGCAATATCCTTTAAATAAAAGATTTTCCTGGTGTCACACTATGTTACTATCATTGTCCAATTGCACTTTTTTTTATAATGATTTTTATTTTTTCCATTATAGCTGATTTACAAGTGTTCTGTCAATTTTCTGCTGCACAGCAAGGTGACCCAGTCACATACATGTATACATTCTTTTTTCTCACATTATCATGCTCCATTGCAAGTGACCAGACATAGTCCCAGTGCTGTACAGCAGGATCCCATTGCTTATTCATTCCAAAGGCCATAGTTTGCATCTGTTAACCCCATCTCCCAGTCCCTCCTACTCCCTCCCCCACCCTCTTGGCAACCACAAGTCTGTTCTCCAAGTCCATGATTTTCTTTTCTGTGGAAGGGTTCATTTGTGCCGTATATTAGATTCCAGGTATAAGTGATATCATATGGTATTTGTCTTTCTTTTTCAGACTTACTTCACTTAGTATGACAGTCTCTAATTCCATCCATGTTGCTGCAAATGACATTATTTTGTTCTTTTTTGTGGCTGAGTAGTATTCCATTGTGTATATATATTCCATATTTTCCTAATCCAGTCATGTGTCGATGGACATTTAGGTTGCTTCCATGTCTTGGCTGCTGTGAATAGTGCTGCAGTGAACATGCAGGTGCACGTGTCTTTTTCAAGGAAAGTTTTGTCCAGGTGTGTGTCCAAGAGTGGGATTGCTACATATGGTAGTTCTGTGTCTAGTTTTGTGAGGTTCCTCCTTACTGTTTTCCATAGTTGTTGTACCAATTTACATTCTCACCAACAGTGCAGGAGGGTTCCCTTTTCTCCACATCCTCTCCAGCATTTGTTATTTGTGGACTTATTAATGACAGATGTCTGTTCAGGTCTTTCGCCCATTTTTCAGTTGGGTTGTTGGCTTTTTTGCTGTTGAGTTGTATAAGTTATTTGTATATTTTAGAGATTAAGCCCTTGTCAGTTGCATCGTTTGAAACTTTTCTCCTATTCTATAAGTAGTCTTTTTGGTTTTTTTTTTTTTTTTTTGGTTTTCTTTGCTTCAGTTCCACTTTTGAATACTGTGTCCATCATAACTGACAAATCTTAATACTAATAATGTATTGACACATTAAAAAAAAGACAAAGATAGTATCAAGAAAGTGAAAAGATAGCCTATAGGAAGGGAGAAATTTTCCAGTCATATATCTGATAAGGGGCTTGTATTTAGAATATGTAAAGAACTCTTACAACTCAACAATAATAGACAAAACATTTAAAAATGGGCAAGAGGGGTTCCTGCTGTGGTGCAGTGGGATTGGCAGTGTCTCTGGAGCACTGGAACCCAAGTTTGATGCCTGGCACAGTGGTTAAGGATCCCCAAGTTCTCATAGCTGTGGCCTAGGTCACAGCTGTGACTTGGATCTGACCCCAGGCCTGGGAACTCCATGTGCTGTGGGGCGGCCACTAAAAACAAGAAAAGAAACAAAATAAAAATGGGCACAGAATCTGAATAATGTTTCTCCAAAGAAGGTGTATAGATGACTGATAAGCACATGAAAGGGTTCTCAGCATCCTTAGTCCCCAGGGAGATGCAAATCTGGGCTATCATGAGATACTGCCTCACACCTGCAGGGATGGCTGTGGTCAGGAGGCTGACAATAAACAAGTTTTGGTGAGGATGTAGAGAAATTAGAACCCCCACATGTTGCTGATGGGAGTGGAAGATGGTGCTGCTCTGTGGAAGACAGTCTGGCAGGACTGTATTTAACTCAGAAGGTTAAATTTAGCGTTTCCATATAACTCAGCAGTTCCACTCCTGGGTGTACACCCAAGAAAAATGAAACTGATGGCTACACAGAGACTTGCAGTGAGTGTTCATGGCAGCACGACTCATAGTAGACAGAAAGGAGAAACAACACAGATGTCCGGCTCATGAGTGGATGAGTAAATGGTGTGTTCACGCAACGGACTATCATTTTCAAGACGAAGGAATGAAGAGCTGGTACACGCCTCCACATGAATGAATCTTGAAAGCGTGTGAAGTGAAAGACGTCAGACACAAAAGGGCACAGATTGTCTGATTCCATTTACGTGACTTGTGTAGAATAGGTAAATCCATAGAAACAAAAGAGATATTTGATTGCCAGGGACCAGGAGGGAGGTAGAGTGACTGCTGATGGGTATGGAGTTTCTTTTTGGGTAATGAGAACGTTCTGTAATGAGGTAGTGGTTATGGCGATACACCTTGTGAATATATAAAACTAATATATTCCATTTAAAAGGGTAAAGGGGTAAATTTTGTGGTATGTAAATTATATCTCAAGAAAAAATGAAACAGAAACAAAACCATCATCACTAGAAAGAAAAAAAGGATAAATCATTTCTTCAACTTCAGAATGTATCTAGCACAGGACTCTGCAAGTAAGAGTTTTGCAGGGTTATGGTAGTTGGTCAGTTTCCCTTCTTGGGAATAAAAGTCCCACGGTTTTCAGAAATTGAATTGCTTAGAGGTCCCACTGTGGCGCAGTGGGTTAAGAATCCAACGGCAGTGGCCTTGGTCGCCGCGAAGGTGCAGGTTTGATCCCCGGCCGGGCGCAGTGGGTTAAAGGATCCAGCGTTGCTGCAGCTGTGGCCCGGATTCAGTCCCTGGCCTGGGAACTTCCATATGCCAAGGGTGCCACCATTTAAAAAAAGAAAGAAAGAAGAGAAACTGAATTGCTCATCACACGTCCTCTTAGTGGCCTGACTTGATTCTGGGGCAGGTTCGGGTTTCTGAAGCAATTCTGTCATGGGTTTTATAAAACTCATCAGTTACCTTTCCCAAGAACATCTAGTGCATTATTTTTGTCTTCTTTCTGCTGTGAGTTTGCATATATATAAAAGATATTTTCTTTTAAAACAAGTTTGTTCAGCTTGCCACCTAAAGAGCCAGTGTTGGTTTTTCTGACTGCAGAGTGCAGGGGACATTTTGTCAAATATCAGCACCATTTTTTTTTTGCGCACAGAAATTTCCGGTCCAGGGCTCAAACCTGTGCCACAGTGGTGACCCAAGCCGCAATAGTGACAACGCCAAGCCACCCAGGGAACTCCAAGCACCTTTTAAAAAAACGGTAAAATGTCATGGTGTCTGCTTTCAAAATTGGCGTGTCCCATGTGGGGATGATAAACAGGTCTGTGTTTTTATTGATATCACAAGCCAGTTTGTGGATCAATGAAAGGCCTGTAAAGAAGCTAAACTTGGTTTCTGTGAGTGAAACAGGAGAGACCACCTGGGCCAGTGGTCCCACGAGAGTGATTTGTGCAGATACCTCTGCCAAACAAGTGCAAGTGATGCAATTGTCATGTGACCTTTTTGTGTCTTAAATTAGTTCTTTTAGAATTTCCCAGAATAGGTAGGATGAGATTCATCTCTATCCCTAAGCATCCTGAGGGCAGAATATTTCAAACCATGTTGTTCTGGCTGATGGAGGCAGGACCTGCCCACAGATGCCTGTCCTTGCTCATCTTCATTAGATGTGCAACCAGGATGTAATATGCATTTTTTACCTTAAAAATGTCCGCTTGTTTTGAATTTATATTTTTTCGGTCAGATCTTCTTTTATCATCGTCATTGACTGGCATCTTAAGGACTAATGTTCAGTGTCCTGTAGGGAAGGAGCGTGGCCTAGGAGTCAGGGTTCCAGGACCCTCTCTCTGTGCCGGTTGTTGACTGTGGGACCAGAATCACTGCTCCAGGAAGGGGGCTGGACCGGGTGACGGTTTAGGTTCTTAGCAACTCTTGGAACTTCTGTTAAGATGTAATGCTCCAGCTCAAGTCATTTCAAATTTCTTCACTTTCCTCTTGTGATCTTTTCATACCTTCTTAGAGTGTAGCAGCCTGGGCACCTGTGGCCACCGCAGTTAGGAGCAGCTCACCACAGTGAGTGTGCTTTTACCTGCTGTGGTTTCAAGTGAACCCGTGGTCTCCCATGGCCATAGCAAAACAGCTGTGTGTCGGTTCCTGTGCACAAACCACCACACTTCCTGTGGCCTTGCCGCCCAGCTACATGTGACTGATGAGGGATCAGCATCTGAGCCGGAGGAAGCCACCCATAGGCTGGGTACCCAGGAAGACAGGGTCATATGACGTGCCTAATGGGTACCCCGTACAGCATACGCCCTAGCAGAGGGTCTGACTGCAAGATTCAGAGAGAGGGACTTAGTGGAGCAGGGTCGTGAGAGAAACTTGGAAGGAAGGCAGGTGACAGAGCTGTAAGGGAGCAGAAATTGACAACAGTCTCTAGTAGCAGTTAAGCGGCAAAGGTAGAACCAGAGACAAAAGAAGTTGAAAAAGTGAATTGCTTTAATTCCTTTTGGAGACGACCTAGGGCTGCTTTGTACTTGGGCTTCAAGTCCAGTTGCCCCAGGGGTTTCCTTGGGACTTCCCGCCTCCTCTTAGTTAACACCCATTGTCTACAGCAGCCTGTTTCTCATGACCCGAAGGAACCCCCCAGGCACCTCCAGGAATTGGCATTCCTGTGCGAAGGTAGGAGTTTTCTAAAGTATTTTGCCAGAAACAACAAATTGGTTTATAGTTTTTTTGTGCCTGAATTATGCTAGCATTCTTTGACCAGTTGGAGTTGGCTAGTCAGCACTGCAAGACTTAGTTCATCTTTTTGAGGGGGTATTCATTCATTTAACAGACATAGAAACACTGCATGTCTTCTATATGAAAGACGCTGTGTTCTGCCCCACTTTGATTTTATCCGCAACACATATTTTTGTCTTTTTTTACTGTATCATTAGATGAGTTTTATTACATTTAGAGTTGTACAACCATTATCAGAACCTAATTTTAGAATTTTTCTATCCCAAACCCCCAGTCCGTCCCTTCTACCACCCCTCAGTTGTCCCCTTTGGTAACCATAAGTTTTTCAAAGTCTGTGAGTCTGTTTCTGTTCTGCAAATAAGTTCACTTGTATCTTTTTTTAGATCCCCTGTATAAATGATACCGTATCATGTTTGTCTCTTGCTGTCTGACTTAGCATGATAATTTTTAGGTCCATCCATTTGCTGCAAATGCCATTATTTCATTCTTTTAAAATTTTTCTAATTATTATGAGATTATAGTTCCATGGTCTTCATCTTTGTTGTTTTCGTCACTGAGAGCTTCATTGTTTCGAGGGATGGAGGGTCCGTTCCTTGTCTCTAATAACAGTGAGTCGTGGAGGAGACCCTCTGCGGTTCATTTTATACTAGTCTCTTATTTGCTTCTCTCAGAAAATCTGGAAAATTGGAGCGATGATTTCCTTCTCACGTGAGGAAAGTGAGCCTAAGCAGAATTAAGTAACTCGTTCTGGGTCACAGAGTAGTAAGTAGCAGAGCGGGGGCTGAAGCCCAAGCTCCTGCTCTTTGCCGCTGGGCTAGATATACCTGGTTTTTCAGTTCTCCAAACAAATAATGACACCAACTTGTTTCTTCTTCAGAATCCTCTGGCTGCTTTAGGCAGCAGCAGCCTGCTCTCCAAGGTCTTTGTGATCTCTATCCTTGCCTCTGCACGCCCCGTTCACCCCTCTGAGGAAGGGAGGTCTCACACTTTACATCCTAGCATCCTTCTGAAGTCTGTAGCACTTGTGGCACAAACCATCCGTCCCTCTCTTGGCATCTCCCTGAAGCACCTAGCACAGAGTCGTGCGTGTAGCTTGGGTGCCAGATGTATGTTCGTAGAAGACCGAATGATTTCCTTCTCTCTTTCAGCCTAGGTCACTTAATCGTTCTGTGCTCCTCTTGTTTTTGTGCTTTTTCTGTTTTATTTATTTTAGGGCTGTAGGTGCAGCATATCGAAGTGCCCAGGCTGCACCTGGCAGCTGCAGCTGCTGGTCCACACCACAGCCACAGCAATGCCAGATCTGAGCTGCATCTGTGACCTACACCACAGCTCACAACAACACTGGATCCTCATCCTACTGAGTGAGGCCAGGGATCAAACCTGCATCCTCATGGACACTAGTCGGGTTCATTGCTGCCGAGCTACAACGAGAACTCCACTTTTGTGCTTTTAACTGAAAGAAAATGAAATAGTTATGAGCAAATACTCATGTGTCTTTGTGTTTAAGTCCATCTTCTATTCTAGATCCATTTGGTTGGATCTTGTTTTTAATTCAGGCTAACAGTTTTCTGCCTTTTAATTGGAATGTTTAGTTCCTTTATATTTCCAGCAGTTATTGATTTGGTTGCATTTGGTTCTACCATCTTACTGTTTTCTGTTTGTCTCATACGTTTGTTATTTCTCTGTTCCTTCTTTCCAGAGAGTTATAAAAGGTTACAACATTGGTGTATAATTTTTGCTTCAGATAGCCTTAAATTTTAAAAATACGTAAATAGCTTTTTATATTTATCCACCTATTTAATATTTTCAGGGATCATTATTTCTTCCTGTACATCTGAGAGTTAGCATCTAGTGTCATTTCAGAATTTTCTCTAGCATATGTTGTAGTGCTAGTTTGTTAGTGATGAAAATTCTCTCAGGAAAATATCTTTTTTCCCCTCCACTTTGTCTTCTTTTTTTTTTTTAATTTTTATTTATTTTTTTCCCCTTCATTTTTGAAGGTTTGTTTTTATGAATTTAAAATCTTGAGGAATTCCTGTCGTGGCTCAGCCGAAATGAATCTGACTATCATCTGTGAGGACACAGGTTCGATCCCTGGCCTCTCTCAGTGGGTTAAGGATTTGGCTTTGCTATGAGCTGTGGTGTAGATCGCAGACATGGCTCAGATCCTGTGTTGCTGTGGCTGTGGGGTAGGCCAGCAGCTGTAGCTCTGATTAGATCCCTAGCCTGGGAACCTCCATATGCCATGGGTATGGCCATAAAAAGCAAAAATAAAAAAATCTTGAGTTCACAGTTTTTTTCTTCCAGTACTTTAAAGATTTTCCATTGTCTTTTGGCCTTCGTTATTTCTGACTAGAAGTTAACCTGTCCTTAGATATAATTTCCTGTTATGTAATATGCCCTTTTTTTCCTTTCTGGCTGCTTTCACGATTTTTTTCTTAACTTTGCATTGGCAGTTTGGCAATGTTTGCCTGGGATTGCTTTTCTTGTTTATCCTGTTTGGAGTGGTATTGAGCTTCTTGGATCTATAAATTGATGTTTTTCTCTCCAGCTTTGGGAAGTTTGGTCCATTACTTTTTTTTTCCCCCCATTATAGCTGGTTTACAGATTTCTGTCAGTTTTCCACTGCACAGCATGGTGACCTGGTTACACATACATATATGGATTCATCAGAAGTGATTAGATATAGTTCCCAGTGCTATACAGCCGGATCGCCTTGCTTTTCCAGCCCAGAGACAATAGTCTACAACTGTTAACCCCAGACTCCCAGAACATCCCACTCCCTCCCTCACCCTCTTGGCAACCACAAGTCGGTTCTCCAAGTCCGTGATTTTCTTTTCTGTAAAAAGTCTCATTTGTGCAGCATATTAGATTCCAGATATAGGTGATGTCATATGGTATTTGTCTTTCTCCTGACTTACTTCACTCAGTATGAGGGTCTCTAATTCCATCCATGTTGCTGTAAATGACATTATTTTGTTCTTTTTTTATGGCTGAGTAGTATTCCATTGTGTATATATACCACATCTTCCTAATACAATTGTCTGTCGATGGACATTTGGGTTGTTTCCATGTCTTGGCTGTTGTGAATAGTGCTGCAGTGAACATGCGTGTGCATGTATCTTTTTCAAGGAAATTTTTGTCCAGATATATGCCCAAGAGTGGGATTGCTGGGTCATATGGTAGTTCTATGTATAGTTTTCTAAGGTACCTCCATACTGTTTTCCATAGTGGTTGCACCAGCTTACATTCCCACCAACGGTGCAGGGGGGTTCCTTTTTCTCCACACCCCCTCTGGCATTTGTTGTTTGTGGACTTGTTAATGATGGCCATTCTGACTGGTGTGAGGTGGTATCTAGTGGTAGTTTTGATTTGCATTTCTCTAATCATTAGTGATGCTGAACATTTTTTCATGTGCTTGTTGGTCATCTGCATATCTTCTTTGGAGAAATATCTATTCAGGTCCTTTGCCCATTTTGCAATTGGGTTGTTGGGTTTTTTTGCTGTTGTATAAGTTGTTTGTATATTTTAGAGATTAAGCCCTTGTCATTTGCATCATTTGACACTGTTTTCTCTCATTCTGTAAGCTGTCTTTTAGTTTTCTTTTTGGTTTCCTTTGCTGTGCAAAAGCTTGTCAGCTTGATTAGGTCCCATTGGTTTATCTTTGCTTTTATTTCTGTTGCTTTGGGAGACTGACCTGAGAAAATGTTTGTAAGGTTGATGTCAGAGAATGTTTGCCAATGTTTTCTTCCAGGAGTTTAGTGGTGTCCTGTCTTGTATTTAAGTCTTTAAGCCATTTGGAGTTTATTTTTGTGCATGGTGTGAGAGTGTTCTAGTTTCATTGATTTGCATGCAGCTGTCCAAGTTTCCCAGCAGTGCTTACTGAAAAGACTGTCTTTTTCCCATTTTATGTTCTTGCCTCCTTTGTCAAAGATCAATTGGCCGTAGGTGTCTGGGTTTATTTCTGGGGTCTCTATTCTGTTCCATTGGTCGGTATGTCTGTTTTGGCACCAATACCACACTGTCTTGATTACTGTGGCCCTGTGATATTGCCTGAAGTCTGCGAGAGTTATGCCTCCTGCTTGGTTTTTGTTCCTCAGAATTGCTTTGGCAATTCTGGGTCTTTTGTTGTTCCATATAAATTTTTGGATTGTTTGTTCTAGTTCTGTGAAGAATGTCATGGGTAATTTGATAGGGATTGCATTGAATCTGTAGATTGCTTTGGGTAGTATGGCCATTTTTACAATATTAATTTTTCTGGCTCATGAGCATGGAATATCTTTCCATTTCTTTGTATCTTCTTTGATCTCCTTGATTAATGTTTTATAGTTCTCTGCATATAAGTCTTTCACCTCCTTGGTCAGGTTTATTCCCAGTTATTTGATTTTTTTGGGGTGCTGTTTTAAAAGGTAAAATATTTTGGTATTCTTTTTCTAATATTTCATTGTTAGTATATAGAAATGCGATTGATTTCTGAAAGTTAACCTTATATCCTGCTATTTTGCTGAATTTGTCGATCAAGTAATTTTGGAGTTGAGTCTTTGGGGTTTTATATATATATATATATCATGTCATCTGCATAGAGTGACAGTTTTACCTCTTTTCCTATTTGGATGCCTTTTGTTTCTTCTGTTTGTCTGATTGCTGTAGCTAGGACTTCCAATACTATGTTGAATAACAGTGATGAGAGTGGACATCCTTGTCTTGTTCCAGATTTTAGTGGGAAGGCTTTCAGCTTTTCTCCATTGAGTATTATATTTGCTGTGGGTTTGTCGTAAATGGCTTTTATTATGTTAAAGAATGTTCCCTGTATTCCCACTTTGGTAAGAGTTTTGATCGTGAATGGATGTTGGACTTTGTCAAATGCTTTTTCTGCATCTATTGAGAGGATCATGTGGTTTTTGACTTTTCTTTTGTTAATGTGGTGTATGAGGTTGATTGATTTGCATATGTTGAATCATCCATGTGCACCTGGGATGAATCCTACCTGGTCATGGTGTATCATCTTTTTTGTATGTTGTTGCATTCGGTTGGCTAAAATTTTGTTGAGAATTTTTGCATCTATATTCATCAAAGATACTGGCCTATAGTTCTCTTTTTTCGTGGTGTCTTTGGTTTTGGAATTAAGGTGATGGTGGCATCATAGAATGTCTTTGGGAGTGTTCCTTCTTCTTCAGCTGTTTGGAAAAGTTTAAGGAGGATGGGCATGAGTTCCTCTTTGTATGTTTGGTAGAATTCACCTGTGAAGCCATCTGGTCCTGGACTTTTGTTTGTAGGGAGTGTTTTGATGATATACTCAATTTCATTTCTAGTGATGGGTCTGTTCAGTTGATTTATTTCTTCTTGATTCAGTTTTGGCAGGGTGTATGTCTCTAAAAAGTTATCCGTTTCTTCTGGGTTGTCAAATTTGTTGGCATACAATTGTTCCTAGTATTCTCTCATGGTTTTTTGTATTTCTGTAATATCCGTTGTGACTTCTCCTTTTTCATTTCTTATTTTGTTTATTTGGGTTTTTTCTTTCCTCTTCTTGGTGAGTCTAGCAGAGGTTTGTCAATCTTGTTTACCTTTTCAAAGAACTAGCTTTTGGTTTTATTGATTTTTTTTTTCTGTTGTTTTTTGAATCTCTATTTTATTGATTTCCTCTCTGATCTTAATGATTTCCTTCCTTCTGACTTCAGGGTTTTTTTGTTCTTCTTTTTCTAATTCATTTAGGTCATGCGTTAAGTTGTCAATTTGAGATTTTTCTTCTTTTTTGAGGAAGGCCTGTATTGCTATGAACTTCCCTCTGAGCACTGCTTTTGCGGCATTCCATAGATTTGGAGTGGTTGTTCTTTTTTTTTTTGCCTTTTTGTCATTTTATGGCCGCACCTGCGGCATGTGGAGGTTCCCAGGCTAGGGGTCTAATTGGAGCTGTGGCCACTGGCCTGCGCCGCAGCCACAGCAACGCAGGATCCGAGCCGCGTCTGCAACCTACACAACAGCTCACGGCAACGTCGGATCGTTACCTCACTGAGCAAGGGCAGGGATTGAACCCGCAGCCTCATGGTTCCTAGTCGGATTCGTCAACCACTGCGCCACGACGGGAACTCCCTGGAGTGGTTGTTCTTCATTATCATTTGTCTCAAGGTATTTTTTAATTTCCTTCTTGATCTCCTCATTGACCCATTCGTTTTTCAGCAGCGTGTTGTTTAGTCTCCATGTAGTGTGTTTTTTCTCATTTCCTTTCCTGTGGTTGATTTCTAGTTTCATGCCTTTGTGGTCAGAGAAGATACTTGAAATAATTTCTGTACTCTTAATTTTGTTGAGGTTAGCTCTGTGCCCCAGTATGTGATCTATCCTTGAGAATGTCCCATGTGCACTTAAGAAGAATGTATATTCTGATTTTTTTGGATGTAATGCCCTGAAAATGTCAGTTAGGTATAACTTTTCTATTGTGTCATTTAGGATCTCTGTTGCCTTACTGATTTTCTGCCTAGAGGATCTGTCCATTGATGTGAGTGGAGTGTTAAAGTCTCCTACTATTAATGTATTCCTATCTGTTTCTCCTTTTATGTCTGATGGTACTTGTTGTAGGTACTTGGGTGCTCCTATATTAGGGGCATATGTATATTGACAATTGTAATATCCTTTTCTTGAATGGATCCTTTAACCATTAAATAGTGTTCTTCTTTGTCTTTCTTTATGGCTTTCATCTTAAAGTCTATTTTGTCTTATATGAGTATTGCAACTCCTGCTTTCCTTTCTTGTCCGTTGGCATGAAATATCTTTTCCCATCCCCTCACTTTCAGGCTATCTGTGTCCTTTGCCCTAAGGTGAGTCTCTTGTAGGCAGCAGATTGTAGGTTTTTCCTTTTTTATCCATTATGCCACTCTGTGTCTTTTGATTGGAGCATTCAGGCCCTTGACATTTAAGGTGATTATTGATAGATATGCATTTATTGCCCTTTTAGACCTTGTTTTCCAATTGATTCTGTGTTTCTCTCTTCTTCTTTTGGTTGGATGGTTTCCATTTATTTTATGCTTGAGTGCTTTTCTTTTCAGTATTTGTGGATCTGACGTTCTGTTTTGATTTGTGGTTGCCCTGTTTTTAAGTATGTTAACACCTTCTTATATCTACTTGCTGTAGTCTGATAGCCATATAGGCTCAAACACATCATTGAAAAAAAATTTTTTTAAAGTTAAAAAAAAAGTCTATATTTTCTTATTTTCCCTCCCCATAATGTATGATTTTTGTTGTCTTTTTTAAATTTAAAAACATTTTTTTTAGCATCTTCATGTTTAGGTCTGTTTGCTGACTTATTCGAATGATTGCTTTCCATTTGTGGTTTCCTCCATTCTATTTCTTACCTTTTACTTTTTTTTTTTATAGGAACCCTTTCAGCATTTCTTTTAGAAAGGGTTTAGTATTGCTGTACTCTTTTAGCTTTTGTTTGTTGGAGAAATTCTTTATTTCCGCCTCTATTTTAAATGATATTCTTGCTGGGTAGAGTGTGCCTAAGGTTGCAGATTTTTTCCTTTCAGCACTTTAAATATATCTTGCCACTCCCTTCTGGCCTGTAGTGTTTCTGTAGAGAAATCAGGTAACAGCCTTATGAGGGATCCCTTATAAATAACGCTTTGCTTTGCTCTTGCTGCCTTTAGGATCTTTATCTTTAATTCTTGCCATTTTTGATATGCCTTGGTGTGGGTCTGTTTGGGGGTTCAACTTGTTTGGGGCCCTCTGTGCTTCTGTATCTTGATGTCAGATTCCTTCAGATTTGGAGAGTTTTCAGACATAATTTCTTCAAATATATTTTCAATCGCCTTTTCGTTTTCTTCTCCTGGAATTCTTATTATGTGTAGATTGGGCCGCTTTATATTATCCCATAGATCTCTTATATTGCTTTCATGTTTTTTCATTTGGTTTTCTGTCTGCTGTCCCGATTGGGTGATTTCCGTTATTCTATCTTCTACATCACTAATTCGTTCCTCTGCATTATTCAAACTGCTCTTTATTGCCTTCAGCTCAGTTTGCATCTCTAAAAATGAGTTTTCTAGCTTTTCTGGCTCCTCCTTATATTTTCTAGTTCCTTTCTAAGGGAATCTGCGTTGCTGTTTGCTTCTTCTCTTAATTCCTTGATAGTCAGCCTTAATTCCTCAAGTATTTTCACTACCCCCCTTCTGACCTCCATTTCTGTCAGACTGCAGAGGTATGTTTCATTGTTGGCTGCTTTAGATGGCTTGTCCTGTTCTTTTAACTGGGAATGGTTTCTGAGCGTCTTCATCTTGCTTATGGCTTTCTTTTTATGTGAGTTTGGGGAAGCCACGCTGTAGTCTTGTAAGGCTACTTCTAGGCAATAGCACCCCTTTGTGTTTTTCTTGGTGGGGTTACTATTTGTTTTTGGTGTGGGAGTTTGAATATTTGGTGTCTCTTTCTTTGGCGTGAGCAGGCTATTATCTCAATGATGCTCTGTGTGTTTTCAGGGAGAATGAAGCAATGGGTAGGGCCAGCAGCTGGTGCCTGGTCTCTGGGTTCTCAACAGCAGCAAGGACCTGCAGGAAGGTGGCACTGGCTACTGCTATTTGCAGGGCCCTGGCAAGTGGTAATGAGCTCTAGGCAGATCGGTAGGTGTTCAGAGCAATTGGCAGTAGCAGCAGCAGGATATATGAGTTCCCAGGGGAGTGAGAGCCACAATGGCTAGTGTTCGATTGCAAAGCCATCCTCTGAGGTGATTGGAACTGCAGGTTGTACGTATTCAGGGACTCCTGGTCGTAGTGGGCCATGATCGTCTCTAGAGCCAGTGATAACTGCAGTGGTTTGTCCCCTGCACCTGTAGTCCATGCATGAAGGAACCCGTCTCACTTCGCCCACACAGGAGGTGCTGTACAGGTGTTCCGAGTTGCAGGGTCCTGGTAAGTGACAGAGATCAGGCATATGGGTACTGCCCAGGGCACTTAGCAGTGGGAGCAGCGGGTTGGTGTGTTCCCAGGAATGCAAGAGCACCCACAAGTGGTGTTCAGTCCCAGTGCCCTCCTCCGTAGTGCCCTTGAGGTGACTGGGGCTGCAGGTGGTGCCTATTCACAGACCCCTAGTGGTAACGTGCCATTCCCATCCCTGGAGCCAGAGATAACTGCGGAGGTTTGCCTCTGCCTCCTGTAGACCATGCAGGAAGCACCCCGTCCTGCTGAGCCCCTACAGGACGTGCTGCACGGGGTGCTCTGAGTTACAGGCTCCTGGGAAGGGACAAGCGTCTGGGCATCACCCAGAATATTTGGCAGTGGCGGGTGTGCTCCGAGGGGAGCGAGAGCAACAGCAGGCGGTGTTCTGTCATAATGTCCTTCTCTGTGGTGCCCTCTGAGATGGTTGGAGCTGCAAGTGATTTTTTTCTGGTGTCCCCTGTGGCGGTGGGCCATGCCCTCCTCTGGAGCCAGGGGTAACTGTGGTGGCTTGCTCCCGCCCCCTGCAGGCCACCAGGAAGCACCCTGTCCCACTTAGACCACAGAGGAGATGCTGCTCCAGCTGCACCTAGTTGTATGGACTTGGGAGGAGACAGCAGACAAGTATCTGGGTGCTGCCCTGAGGGCCTGGCAGTGGCAGCTGCAGGGCGGGTGCGTTCCCAGGGGAGTGGTAGCAACAGCGTCTGGTGCTTGGTAGGCCCCGTGTCGCACTTAGCCCCCGATGCCCTTAGCCCACACTGGAGGTGCCTGGTCACCGGTAGCCTGCACAAGAAGTGCCCAGTCTCCGGTATATGAGCAAAAGTCTTATGGATGGTTGCTCCAGGGATGCCGGACCGCTGCGGACGAGCAAGTGGCCTCCGTGTTGTGGGCAGTCTGCGCCCCAGGAAGCCTGGTCTGCTACGGTCTAGCAAGCTGCTTCCTGTCGCGGGTGAATTGTGCCCAGAGACGCCTGATCCTCAGCAGTCTAGCAAGGGGCTTCTGGTCACACGGCCTGGGCAGGGTGTGTCCAGAAGACGCCGGGGCGACAGTGGTCTAGCAAGCAGCCTCAGCTACCCAGCTACCAAGGTTTGCTCGTGAGTCGCCCCTCCTTTTGCAAGGTCCCCTCCGGTGGCTGGAGTTTTGCGCTTAATCCAACCGGCTTTTGGATCTCGAGTCACCCCGCCCCCCGCCAGCTAGGCTCAGGCTGCTGGAACCCCGCAGTGGATCCGCCCGCGCTCTGTGCTGGCTCAAGGTGCTCCCTGTGGCGGTCAGCCCCTCCTCTTCTCCTCATCCCCAGCAAGGGAGCCTTGCCTCTCCTGCGGGCCCAGACCTCCCAGGTTCCCTCTGTCCTGGCGTTCCACTCCCCAGCCGTAGAGTGTCGCTCTCCCGCCCGTGGCGCACTGCTCCCTAGCCCCCTAGGCTGTCTCCACACCGCCAGCCCCAGCCCTCTCCCCGGGACTGACCTCCGGAGCCTGAGTCTCAGTTCCCAGCCCCCGCCCGAGCGTCTCAGACTGAGGTGTCTGTGCCTGTGTTCAGATAATCTGTGTGTGAGGCTCTCACTCCGCTTTGCTATTCTCGGTCCAGCTGCTCCACTTTTCTCGGGGTTTGATGTCCCTCTGGCTTGGCTGATCTTTTGGTCAGTTAGGTGGCTTCCCAGGGTGTGGGTTCCTTTTCACCTTCACAGCTCCCTCCCTGGAGTGCTGGTGCCGTCCTGATTCCTTCTCTCTCTCTCTCTTTTTTTTTTTTTTCCTGTTGTTCTATCCAGTTATGTCAAGAGTTTCTTGCAGTTTTTGGAGATTTAAGTTCTTCTGCCAGCATTCAGTTGATGTTGTGTCCAAGTTGTTTTACATTTACACGTGTTTTTTTTGATGTGTTTGTGGGAGAGGGTGAGCAGCGTGACCTCTTACTCCTCCGCCGTCTTGCTGCGATCCCCTCCATTACTTACTTTTTAAAAAAATTTTTAGGCTTTTTGGGCCACACCCTTGGCATACGGAGGTTCCCAGGCTAGGGGTCGAATCAGAGCTGTAGCTGCTGGCCTACACCACAGCCACAGCAATGTGGGATCTGAGCCCCATCTGTGACTTACACCACAGCTCACGGCAACACCAGATCCTTAACTCACTGAGCAAGGCCAGGGATCCAACCTGCATCCTCATGGCTCAGATTCCTTTCCACTGAGCCATGACGGGAACTCCTCACATATTTTTTGTGATCCATTTTCTCTCTCCAGTTACATGTTAGTAGATTGCTGGATATTGTTACATGGTCATCTAGGTTCGGTTAGCTTTTTCTTCAGTCTTTTTTCTGTTTATTTAACTTCAATTACACTGGCTTTTTTCCCCTGCCATCTTTTGCTGTTAAAGACGATGCGGTGATTTTTTTTTTCTTTTTACTTATTTTTCTTTTCAACTCTTCAGCCAGTTCTCATTGGTTCTTTTTTTTGTAGTTTTAGTTTCTCTATTTCCCCTCTGTTCATTCCTTATCCCCACACGTTCTTTTACATCCTCTAAGTGCTGTAAAATGCCTGTCTGCTGGTTGCACGTGTGGGGTCATCTCGGCGCTGACTTCTACATGCTGTGTTTTTCCTTGAGTGTGGGTCACACTTTCTTATCTCCTTGCATGTCCAGTGATTTTTTTTTTTTAATTGGACACTAGACATCAATGATGCATTACGGAAGCTTTGGATTACCTTAGGATCCTCTGAAGAATTTTTGTCTAGTTAATGGCAAGACTCAAGTTCTAAACTGCTGTCTTCCCTGCATTCGCAGCAGCTGAAATCTCCACTCACTGCTTTCAGCTTCCAGCTGCTTCTGTCTTGCTGGGCCCCTTGGGGCTTCCAGCCAAGAATTGTAGCATGTTTTATTTGCAAGTTTGGGGGTTCATTCCCCTGTGTGGTTTCTTCTCTTTCAGGGTTTCCTCCTCTAACTTTCTGACTTTGCCAGCCTTGAACTCAGCCCACTCTTACCCTGCACCAGGCCTTATAGAGATTGTTGGGTGCCCTCAGGCAAAATGCTGCAAGGTTACAAATGTCACCAGGTGCAGTTCTTTTCTTTCAGGGGCGGACTCTATTCCAGTTTCTGCCTCCTTTTGACCATGTTCCCATGCCTTAAAATAATTTTAAACTATTTTTTCCGAACTCTACAGTTGTTATCTGTAGAAGGGTGGTGTGGCCAAGCAGCCTTGTCTGTGTTAGAAGCCAGCGGCCAGCGAGGAGTTGGCTGTGGAGGCAAGTGCCCAGTCCGGGGCTCCAGGGCTGAGGAGGGCACACTGGGAGCAGTCGTGGGTGCAGCTCGTCCTGGGGGAGTGGAGTGGTCAGGGGACAAGGCCAGAGAGGTAGGCTGGAGCTTGCTCCCTTGCTGGATTGTAGCCGTCTGTGCCTCTAGAGGGGACTCTTTCAGCTCGGGGTCCCCTTCCTGGCAGAGCAGGTGCATAGCGAACGTTGGCAGGCGTGGTGTGTTCTGTTTGGGGCTGGGGTCCGAGGTGGGAGGCTGGGGCTGTGGGTGACCTTGCCTCCCAGGCAGCAGCTCCTCTGGGTCACGTGTGGGTCGTTGTTCTTCAGCCCTGGACAGCGAGTCCGCCTCCAGCAGTGTCCGTTTCAGCAAGGCCTGCCTGAAGAACGTCTTCTCCGTCCTGCTCATCTTCATCTACCTGCTGCTCATGGCCGTGGCCGTCTTCCTGGTCTACCAGACCATCACGGACTTCCGCGAGAAGCTCAAGCACCCCGTCATGTCAGTGTCTTACAAGGAGGTGGATCTCTACGATGCCCCAGGTAGCGCCTGTGCCGTCAGCATCGGCTTGCAGACCCCCTGCGCCGTCTGTACCTCCCCTGTCCGCACAGCGAGCCATCTCTGCCACAGAGCTGGCTGTCCGCCCCAGGGCGGTGGGGCTGGCACTGCCCCTGCAGCGTGACGTGAACAAGGAGGCGTGAGCCCTGAGGGCTCAGGCGCCGTCCACCTGGCCTGGGCCGCCTGCTCTGCCCGTGGGCTGCGCTGGGCGACCCTCCGCCCAGCCTGCTCACAGGGCAGAGCCGGGCTCTCAGGTCCTCCAGGCTGGGGCCTCTTGACCAGTGTGCTGGTACCTCTGCCTGTCTCCACCGTCCCTCTTCTCTGTCTGCTCTGGCCTCTCTCCGGGTGTCGCTCTGCTTCTGGTCTCTTGGTCTCTCTGACTCTGCCTGTGTCTGGCCATGTGCCGCTCTGTGTTAGAGACGTAACCTCAGGGCCATTGGGGCTGGAACCGCTACCGGCCGTGGAGCCTGGAACGAGGTGGCGGGGCGGGGGGGCTGTTGGGATGCGACCTGCACGCCCGGAGCTCCCCGTCGGAGCAGGAGATGAGAGATGGCGGAGTGAGCCTGGGGAGTCCCACCGCCGAGGGCTGCCCGGGGCATCCGCGGGGGGCTGGCCCTGCCGGGCTCAGTCACGGGGGCCCCCTCGGAGGGGAGGGTTCTGGCCCGGCTGGGAGGCTGCTTCCCCAGCCAGGAGGGGGCTTCCGGAGGAGGGGGTCGCCGCCTCCATTGGAGCAGAGCTTTCTTGGGAGGGTGGGTGGCTCCGACCCCCCACGGCCCTGTCTTCTCCTCCTCTGCAGTCACCCAGGGAGTGCTAGCTGAGGCGGGCTGCGGGCGTGAAGACATGTGGCATGATTGTTGGGTCTGGTCGGGGACTGTGACCTGTTCCCCTCTTTGCCCCCAGGCATTGCCCTGTACCCTGGTCAGGCCCAGCTGCTCAGCTGTAAGCACCACTACGAGGTCATCCCGCCTCTGACGAGCCCCGGGCAGCCCGGGGACCTGAACTGCACCACCCGGAGGATCAACTACACGGACCCTTTCTCCAACCAGACCCTGGTAACTCGTCTGCCCGCCCTGCACCCCGAGGACCCCAGTCTCCTTTCTGCCTCGGCCCCCAGCAGACTTAGGCTGTCCTGAGTGGAGGCTGGCCCTGGCTGGCCTGCTGGCGTGCAGCCCCCGTCCGGATGGAAGGGTGGGCCGCAGCAAAGCGGCTCCTGTACCTGACCGCTCCTCGGAGTTGCCAGGATCCTCTTTAAAAATACAGGGTCCACGTGGGGCTGCCAGGCTGGGGCCTGGGAATCCATAGTTCGGGGTAACTCTGCCAGCGTGAGGAAGGGGCGCTGGTCCTGGAAGGAGGACCCCAGCCCTGCTGTCACTCAGCCAGGAGTGGACGGCAGGGGGGAGCGGCCTCCGCACAGGGTCGTGGAGGCAGGGAAGGGATTTTGTGTTTGTTTTCTTGTCCTTTTCATCCCATATCCGGTTTCCGAGAGGACTGAACAGGGCTGAGTAAGTTTCCCAGCCCACAGGCAGGAGGGAAAGGTTTTCTGGGCAGAGGAACCCTGCACCCAAACGGAAAGGAGGAAAGAGCGGGTTTGTGCCTCTGCACCGAACTCCACAGGCGGGTGTTTCTGGAGGGTCGGGTGCCCCTAGAGGTGCAGTAGGAGGTGCAGCTGTGGACGGAAGTCATGGCCAGATGAAGAAGGCACTGGCCTTGTGCTGTGGAGCATGACTCGCCCTTTGGGTGACAGCTGTGGAGGGGGGCTTTGGAGGACAGAATCCCACAAAGGCTTTTTGTTACTATTCATCCCAGCCTTCCTCCCACTGAAATGATCCCACTACTGCAAACACAGGGCACGATAAGATATCCCCAACGGCCCTGCACAACGTAAGCACCACTACGAGGCCGCCCGTCCTCTGACTGGGATAAATATTAACAAATATTAACGTAACGAAAGATGCGTAACGTCAGAGGACCAGAAATTTTAAGGAACTGGTGTGAAATACAAACAGCAACGCATGTCAGAATGATGGATGAAGTCAGAGAAAACCCTAAACCTGATCGGGGGTGGGGGGCGGCGTGCTGTGGAGGTGAAAGCTTTCCGGCCAGCTCCCCGCTCGGCGTCAGCACGTTCGAAGAGCAGGGCTCGCCGAGCTGCTGGGGACAGTGTGTGCTCAGGGTGAGGGACCCCAGGGCTGCTGGCTCCATGAGCTCAAGGGAGGTTCCCTGCCTGGGCCTCAGGCCGGCAGAGAGAAAGAGCAGGACCTGAGGCTGGACGTCCGCCGTGGGAGGAGGACGCTCCCAGAAAGGAGTCTCTTCCCAGAGGAGAAGTGCACGGGCACCCGGGCCGCTGGTGTTCCCTGCCCGCAGCCTGGGAGCGTCCTCACAGCCCGTCCCGACAAGGGCCAGCCCGGGCTGGTCTGACCCCTCACTCGGCAGTGAGAGTGGAGGAGCTCCCTGGTGGCCTGGTGGTTAAGGACTCGCCCTTGTTGCTGCTGTGGCCCAGGTTCAGTCCCTGGCCTGGGAACTTCTGCAGACCAAAACGAGAAAAAAAAAAAGGGAATGGAGACTTAAGAGCCATTAGACATGGAGTTCCCGTTGTGGCTCAGTGGTTAACAAATCGGACTAGGAACCATGAAGTTGCGGGTTCAATCCCGGACCTCGCCCAGTGGGTTAAGGATCCGGCATTGCTGTGAGCTGTGGTGTAGGTTGCAGACGCAGCTCAGATCCCTCGTTGCCGTGGCTGTGGCATAAGGCCCGCGGCTGCAGCTCCAATTAGGCTCCTAGCCTGGTAACCTCCACATGCCGCGGGTATGTGGACAAAAAAAAAAAAATGAAAGGCAATTAGACATTTATACGAAACCAATAACATAGAAAAGGAGGAACAAGCAGGATGGACTCCAGGGAAGCAGAGGCTTTTTTTTTTTTTTTGGCTTTTTATGGTCGTACCCGTGGCATGTGGAGGGTCCCAGGCTAGGGGTCGAATTGGAGCTATAGCCATGGGCCTACAACCACAGCCACAGCAACAAGGGATCCAAGCCACATCTGCGACCTACACCACAGCTCATGGCAACGTCAGAGCCTTAACCCACTGGGCGGGCCCAGGGATCGAACCTGTGTCCTCACGGATACTGGTCGGATTTGTTTCTGCTGTGGCACAATGGGAACTACAACAGAAGCTAATTTAAATGAAAAGAACAATAATTTAAAAATTGTAATGAAGGAGTTCCTATTGTGGCTCAGCAGTAGTGAACCCGACTAGTATCCACAAGGATGCAGGTTGGAGCTCTGGCCTTGCTCAGTGGGTTAAGGATCCAATGTTGCCATGAGCTGTGGTGTAGCTTGCAGATGCGGCTCAGATCCAGCATTGCTGTGGCTGTGGTGTAGGCTGGCAGCTGTAGCTCTGATTCAACCCCTGGCTTGGGAACCTCCATATGCCACAGGCGTGGCCCTAAAAAGACTAAAAAAAAAAAGTCACGAGGAGCTCTAGGTAACACACAACAGAGGAGTCGCATGTCTGGGTTCCCTGCTCTCCCCTCCATCTGTACCAGCCCGACGCCGAGCTTCAGCGGCACCGCGGGCAGAGTCCCCACTGAGCAGCAGGAGTCCTTCTGTCGCAGACCTGTTCTTGCCGCTTGTACTTGATACAGTAGTTACATCGTTTAACTACACATTCCAGAAAACCGTGAAGGGAGGACACAGAAGGAAGCTCCCCGGAGACCTCAGCTGACAGTAGTTACAGCCTCCAGCCCCGGGCGAGGGTCCGTTGGCACCACCACCGGGTCCCCTCCCTGCACAGGGCAGAGCAGCGCGGGAGGAGCAGGGATGTGGCGGACCCTGAGGGGGAAGGGGGCCTGCCGGGCGTCCTGCCTTGGCCTGGGGTGGGGGCTGCACCTTGGGAGAGACTCCTGTGGCCTCTGCTGGGCCGGCCTTGTGGACACCTTGGCCGCGGTCCTCCAGGCCCACAGCGGGGGTAGACGCTAGAAAACATGCCCTCTCCGGGCCAGGCTGTGTAGGCTGGGCAGCTGAACCGTCCTTATTGTCCTGCCTTCTGCCTGCACCCCCCCCGTTGGTTTGCAGCGTGAAGTCTGCAGAAGCACGAGCTGGCTGTGTGTGTCCTGTGGAGGTGACAAGAAAGCATCCCAGCCAGGGGGCTTGTCTGGTCCTACCTGCTCAATATTCAGATTCTCATTTCTCTATTTTTTTTTAGGGCCACACTCGTGGCATATGGAAGTTCCCAGGCTAAGGGTCGAATCGAAGCTGTAGCTGCCGGCCTACCCCACAGCCACTCAGGATCTTTAACCCCACTGAGCGAGGCTAGGAATCGAAGCTGCATCCTCATGGCTACTAGCTGGGTTTGTTACTGCTGAGCCACGACAGGAACTCCAGATTCTCACTTATTTTCTAGTCTCTGTCTCTTGTGCCTGCCTTCTAACTGCCAAATGCTTTGCTTGGGCATAGTTGGGATGGGCACCCTTCCAGCCTGTAGGACCAGTATCTGTTTCCTCATTGCCAGCGCCCAGATGTTAAGTTGATGTCTCATTTTTTTTTAATTTTATAACGATTTTTATTTTTTCCATTATAGCTGATTTACAGTGTTCTTTCAGTTTTCTGCTATAAGCTGACCCAGTCACACACACATATATGCATTCTTTTTTCTCACATTTTACTCCATCATAAGTGACCAGACATAGTTCCCAGTGCTATACAGCAGGATCCCATTGCTTATCCATTCCAAAGGCAGTAGTTTGCATCTATTAACCCCAGATTCCCAATCCATCCTGTTCCCTCCCCCTCAGCAACCACAAGTCTGTTCTCCAAGTCCATGATTTTCTTTTCTGTGGAAAGGTTCATTTGTGCTGTATATTAGATTCCAGATAAAAGTGATATCATGTGGTGTTTGTCTTTCTGATTTACTTCAGTTAGCATGAGAGTTTCTAGTTCCATCCATGTTGCTGCAAATGGCATTATTTTGTTCTTTTTTATAGCTGAGTACTATTCCATTGTGTATATATACCACATCTTCTTAATCTAATCATCTGTACGTGGACATTTAGGTTGTTTCCATGTCTTGGCTATCGTGAATCATGCTGCAATGAACATGGGGTATGTGTGTCTTTTTCAAGGAAAAGTTTTGTCCGGATATATGCCCAAGAGTGGGATTGCTGGGTCATATGGTAGTTCTCTGTATAGTTTTCTGAGGTACCTCCATACTGTTTTCCATAGTGGTTGTACCAATTTACATTCCCACCAACAGTGCAGGAGGGTTCCCTTTTCTCCACACCCTCTCCAGCATTTGTTATTTGTGGACTTATTATTGATGGCCATTCTGGTGTGAGGTGGTACCTCATAGTAGTTTTGATTTGCATTTCTCTAATAATCAGTGATGCTGAGCATTTTTTCATGTGCCTGTTGCCCATCTGTTATGTCTTTGGAGAAATGTCTGTTCAGGTCTTTTGCCCATTTTTCAATTGGGTTGTTGGCTTTTTTTCTGTTGAGTTGTATAAGTTGTTTGTATATTTTAGAGATTAAGCCCTTGTCAGTTGCATCATTTGAAACTATTTTCTCCCATTCTGTAGGTTGTCTTTTTTTTTTTTTTAATGGTTTCCTTTACTGTGCAAAAGCTTGTCAGTTTGATTAGGTCCCATTGGTTTATTTTTGCTTTTATTTCTGTTGCTTTGGGAGACTGACCTGAGAAAGCATATGTAAGGTTGATATCAGAGAATGTTTTGCCTATGTTCTCTTCTAGGAGTTTGATGGTGTCTTGTTTTACGTTTAAGTCTTAAAGCCATTTTGAGTTTATTTTTGTGCATGGTGTGAGTTTGCAGTTTCATTGATTGACATGCAGCTGTCCAGTTTTCCCAGCAACACTAGCTGTTTTTTTCCCATTTTATATTCTTGCCTCCTTTGTTGAAGATTAATTGACTGTGAGTGTCTGGGTTTATTTCTGGGTTCTCTATTCTGTTCCATTGGTCTGTATGTCTGTTTTGGTAGTGGTACCACACAGTCTTAATTATTGTGGCTTTGTAATATTGCCTGAAGGCTGGGAGAGTTAGGCCTCCTGCTTGGTTTTTGTTCCTCAGGATTGCTTTGGCAATTCTGGGTCTTTTGTGGTTCTATATAAATTTTTGTATTGTTCTAGTTCTGTGAGAAATGTCACGGGTAATTTGATAGGGATTGCATTGAATCTGGTGTAGATTGCTTTGGGTAGTGTGGCCATTTTTACAATATTAATTTTTCCAACCCAGGAGCATGGAATATCTTTCCATTTCTTTGTATCCTCTTTAATTTCCTTGATTAATGTTTTATAGTTCTCAGCATTTAAGTCTCACCTCCTGCTCAGGTTTATTCCCTGGTATTTGATTTTTTGGGGGGAGCAATTTTAAAAGTTACCGTATTTTTGTATTCCTTTTCTAATATTTTGTTGTTAGTATACAGAAATGCTAGTGATTTCTGAATGTTAATCTTATATCCTGCTACTTTGCTGAATTTGTTGATCAGTTTGAGTGGTTTTTGGGTTGAGTCCTTAGGGTTTTCTATATTTAGTATCATGTCATCTGCATATAGTGACAGTTTTACCTCTTCCAGTTTGGATACCTTTTATTTCTTTTGTTTGTCTGATTGCTGCGGCCGGACCTGGATAACAGTGGTGATGGTGATGCCTGATTTTGGGTGGTGGTTACCGCGGCAGTCCAGTTCTGGAAAACAGCTTTTGTTGGTCAGAGTACAGGTTCAGCTACTGTACAAACACTCCAGACAAATACAGCGGCTGAGATAAGAGGGGAGCATGTTTCCTTCTCTGGGGACGTCTGTGGGCAGTGCTGTGTCATGGCCTGGTCACTGGTGGCCTCTGTCGCTGTGCTGTCCCGAGGTGTCGTCTTGGTTCTTGTGGTCAGCACTGGCTGCCAGCACAGGGACACTGTCTGCTCTTGGGAGAGTGAGACGTGGAGGCAGGCAGTTTCCCTCTTCGGGCATGGCTCAGAGATCCGTGAGTCACTTTTGTGACTTCGTTCCAGGAACTCTGTCACATGGCCACATCTGAGGCCAAAATGAGACTCTGCAGGTGACTGTGTTCTGCTGAAGCTGGCATTGGGGAAGCAGTGCTGGTTCTACGGGAGGGGCAGGTGGCTTCTCTGCTGCCACTTAACCCATCACGGAGCAGTGAAAATAAATCCACAGGCTAGGGGTCCAACTGGAGCTGAAGCCAGCGGCCCACGCCACAGCCACAGCAGCATGAGATCCAGCCGCCATCTGCAACCTACACCACAGCTCACGGCAACGCCCAATCCTCAACCCACTGAGCGAGGCCAGGGATCGAACCTGCATCCTCAGGGATGCTAGTCAGATTCATTAACCACTGAGCCACGACAGGAACTCCCACAGAGCTCTCTTGGGGAAATGCAACAGTAACTGAAGAAGGGGAGTGGCAATGTTTACATCAGCTCAAATAGAATTCCGTGTGCAAAGGGTGAAAAAAGGGATGTTTACTGAGGTAAGAGGTTCAAACTCCACTTCTCTCTCCACTGAGATTTTACAGTCATAAGTTTTGTGGGTGAGATGGCATATCTTAGGCAGAACCTGTTAGAAACAAAGCCTTTCACCTTGGAGTGTGACAGACACTTCTCTCGAGTTCACAGATCAGACAGACAAAAAGCGGTAAAGATAAGAACTGAGCATTGGGAGTTCCTGCTGTGGCACAGTGGACTAAGGATCTGGTGTTGCCTCAGCTGTGGCTCGGGTTCCATCCCTGGCCCAGGAACTTGCATGTGCGCTGGTGTGGCCGAAAAAAACTGAGAGTTGAATAGCACAACAAATTTAGAGAAAGCGCGTGTTGTAACACTGTACCTGACAGAATACTCTTCCGTGTCTGCAGGCCATTTATAGAAGTGGATGCAGAGACTTTTCCCCAGTTAATCTCTAAATCCAGGATCGTCACAGTGCACAGTCCCAGCTGGGAGTTCCCATTGTGGCTCAGCAGGTTAAGAACCTGACATAGGGTTTATGAGGAGGTGGGTTTGATCCCTGGCCTCATTAGGTGGGTTAAGGAGCTGGCATTGCTGGGAGCTGTGTGGCATAGGTCGACAATGTGGCTTGGATCCCGTGTGGCTGTGGCTGTGGTATAGGCTGGCAGCCGTGTCTCTTGATTTGACCCCTAGCCTGAGTGTGGCCCTAAAAAAAAAAAGGGTCCCAGTTGATTATTTTTTTTGTTTGTTTTTTTCATGGAACTAATTTCAGAAACTGGTCTTAAAGTAAGTTTAGAGGAGCACACATACACAATAACGCCGCCAGATTTGGGGATGGTGAAGCGGGAGTGACTTGGAAGGGACCTGCCCGGTCAGGCACCAGAACGAGTACACGGTCAAGCCTGCATCTGCCCACTGTTGGGGCAGCGGAGTTGGATCCCTCTCTTACACCACGTGTAAAACTGAAGGGCAGGCATAGTGCGTGTGTAAATGTAAAAAAGTGCTGTAAAGACATACAGGAGAATATTAATATAATTTTGATTTTCCTTGGCAAGCAAAATTGAAAAGCTGTAAAGAGAAAGATACACAAAGTTTTCATTTAGAGCTTTATGTAACACGTGGCATTAGGACAGTTAATGGAAAAGTGACAGACTGGAAAAAAGCATTTGTATCTATTCCAGATAGAAGTGAATTTCCTTTTCCTTTTTTTTTTTTTTTTTTTGGCTTTTTAGGGCCACACCTGCGGGATATGGAGGTTCCCAGGCTAGGGGTACAATCAGAACTGTAGCTGCTGGCCTACACCACAGCCACAGCAGTGCAGGATCCGAGCCACGTCTGCGACCTACACCAAAGCCCGTGGCAGCGCCAGATCCTTAACCCACTGAGCAAGGCCAGGGATTGAACCTGCATCCTGAATCCTCGTGGATGCTAGTCGGGTTCGTCACTGCTGAGCCGTGATGGGACTCCTCATGTCCTCTAGATCAGGAGCCTCCCTGGCGCAGCCAGCCAAGGAGGAAGTGGCCCGAGGGCGGGTTGCACTCAACCCTGGCCAGGTGCTGCCCGTGTCCGCCCGCAGGGGGCTGGCTCCCTGGGAGGCCTGAGCCAGGCGAGGAGTGCTGGGCCTGCCCCGGCTCCGAGTGCCTCAGGTGAGGGCAGGAGTGTCCACGCAGCTCTCCAGGCTGAGGCTCTGGTCTGTGTGTGTGCGCAGAAATCCGCCCTGGTTGTGCAGGGGCCCCGGGAGGTGAAGAAGCGCGAGCTGGTCTTCCTGCAGTTCCGCCTGAACCAGAGCAGCGAGGACTTCAGCGCCATCGATTACCTCCTCTTCTCTTCTTTCCAGGAGTTCCTGCACAGGTGGCCTTTTGTTCGCTAGATACTTACCTTATTCTGGCTGGGGCAGGGACGGGGGTGCGGGAAGTAGGCTGCAGACGAGCCCCTGGCCTGGGGGACAGCCTGGAGGAGGCGGCAAGCCGGGGTGGGGTGTTCTGACCCCACAGGCGGAGCTGCCTGCGTCCCCAGGGGAGGTTTTGCGGAGGACAGGGGGCAGCTGCCCTGGGTTCGTGAGCCTTCTTGAGGGGCGCCGGGGTCCCCGAGGTGCCAGGGAACTAGGCCCAGCCCTGAATGAGGGCTCAGCACGTGTTTGCCACCTGTTTCTAACAGGAGTCTGTGGAAGTTCCTGTCCGCCTTGAGGACCCCCTGCTGCCATCTCTGGGGTGGAGTGCCCCTCGGGGGTGGGGGCGTGTTCTGCACGAGCCGAGCTGAGGGTGACTCAGTCCCTGCAGGTCCCGGACCTTGGGGCTCCGATTCAAGGAAGCCACAATGGAGGGGGGCTGCCCCCCCAGCCGGAAGCCACCGCCACTGGTCACTCCCCACTGCTGTACTGGAGCTCGGGGCCTCCGCCTCGGCATCATCTGCCCTTTCTGGCGCCTGGACTCCTCTCCTTTCCCTGCGTGAAGCTGGCCGGTCACCCCCCCACCCATCCTCCCTGCTCCCCTGGGGAGCTCCCTCGTCCCTGCGCCCCGCGGTCTTGCTGCACTGCACCGCCCTGGCAGAGAGCGCCCCCGGGGACCCTCCTCCCACCTCGGGGCTGCTGACGCCCGGAGTTCCCAGAGGCGCTGGGGGCACCATGCTGTGGGGACCCCCGCGCTGACGGCTCCGGAGGACCGGGTGGGATAGGGCTCCCCCCACCGGAGTCAGGGAGCGGCCGGGCTCCTGCCTCGAGGCGGGCGGCAGTTCCCCCTCCATGTGGAAACCGAGAAGCAGAACTCTGCGGAAGGAGGGAGTGGAGCGGGCAGCGTGCCGGTGTTGCCAGCAGAGACCCGGCTTGAAGTAGGTGCTGGGGTTGGAGTCTGGCCGCGTTCGAATCCTGCCTGATTAACGCGGACCTCCCTCTGTCCTCTAAGCCCCGACAGGGTGGGCTTCATGCAGGCCTGCGAGAGCGCCTATTCCAGCTGGAAGTTCTCGGGGGGCTTCCGCACCTGGGTCAAGATGTCCCTGGTGAAGACCAAGGAGGAGGACGGGCGGGAGGCCGTGGAGTTCCGGCAGGAGGTAGGTGGCCCCGGGCTCGCTGGCTCCACCTTGAGTCTGGGTGGGGGAAGCTCCCGCGAGGGGGTGGCCGTTGCACAGGCTCTTCGGGTGAGCAGGCCTTCACCGGGACGGGAGGGCACCCGGTGCCAGGGCTTGGGCGTGTTGTTCCGCAGCCGGTGCAGGCTCCAGGCCCTTTCCCCCTCACAGCGCCCTCACCCGGCACAGGGTGGGGCGTCTTGCAGAGTGGGTACCTCTCGGGGTATCTGACGTCGCGGTTCTTAGCTCTGCTCCCCCAGGTGCTCTGAGGGGCTGGTGGCTGCAGAGATGGATTCTTTGCCGGGCAGAGACTCCATGCAATGACTTCTGCAGTGTCAGGTGCATGGGGATCCATCGGGATATGGGAGGAAAACATTAGCTTTCTTTTTGTATTAATTTAAAATAATCTCATCCTTTCTCTACTTTGGGTTTTTGTTTTTTTTTGGTCTAAATTTTTTTAGGGCCACACTCACGGCATATGGAGGTTCCCAGGCTAGGGGTCCAATAGGAGCTACAGCTGCTGGCCTACACCACAGCCACAGCAACGCAGGCTCCTTAACCCCACCGAGTGAGGTTAGGGATCGAACCCGCATCCTCATGGATACTAGACCGGTTCGTTAACCGCTGAGCCACGACAGGAACTCCTTGTAATGTTTTAAAATGCATGTGACATTAGAATGATAACAGTAACGTTACGTCACTTCTAGGAAGTAAATACGTTGGCTACATGCTCAGAATATCTTACTAGTGGGAGGGCCGATCACCAAGCTGGCTTTCTATTTTGATGTGCCGTGATCGGCGAGCGCCTGCGAGGACCTGGGAGGACCTGGGAGGAGGGCGTGGCCGCGGGATGGGGGGTGGGACATTTTATCGCATCATCGGGGCTGGTTGTCAGCCACCACCAAGAGCCAGGCTGGACCCGGCTGGTGGGGCTTCCGTCGGGGCAGCGGCTATGCCTTCCTGCGGCATCTACACCCCGACGCCCCGGGCCGGCCCACCCCGTGCGTGTTGCTGGCCGGGTGCCTGCAGAGGTGGCGACCCTCCGCCCCTCCTTGGAGGTGTTCCATCTGGGTTGGACTGCGAGGGGCAGCCTCAGGAGGGAGCTGGGTTGGAGTTGAAGGACCCTCTCCAACCTGCAAGGCAGCCGGCGGCCGGCAGCGGGCGCTCGAGGCCAGATTGGAGGCCAGTTTTCTTCAGGGTGACAGACCTTTTTTTCATGCGGCAGGTGGCGATGAAACATGTACTTAACATATTCCTATTTTGTAAGATAACTATCATCTGAGTTTTCAGGTCACACTTTCCTCCAAGAGCGCCACCCCTCTCCTCATCCAGCCCCCACATCAGCTGAGAAAGGAGCGCCGTGTGTCCACCTCACACTTAGCCCCCAGCCCCCCGGCACTCCTGGTGGCTGTAGCTGTGATCTGAAACCAGAGGGCCGTTAGAATGTTTTGTGTGTCTTTCAGTGTTGTCTCTGTTGACAGGGGATGTGAACTCTTTCCAAGAAAAATTTTTTTATTTTTTGCTTTTTAGGACTGCACCCACAGCAATATGGAGGTTCCCAGGCTAGGGGTCAAATCGGAGCTACAGCTGCCGGCCTACACCACAGCTACAGCAAGGCAGGATCCGAGTCGCATCTGCGACCTATAGCACAGCTCACGGCAATGCTGGATCCTTAACCCACTGAGCGAGGCCAGGGATCGAACCCACAACCTCATGGTTCCTAGTCGGATTCATTTCTGCTGAGCCATGACGGGAACTTCTCGAACAAAAGTTTTAAATGTATAGTGTTTAAAATACTTTCCTACGTACTGTTTCCTGGGGCCCTCACCACAGCTCAGTGAGGGGGGGCGTTTGGTCCCTTGTTTGAAGCGGAGGCTCAGACCAGATGACGGCCGCGCCCTCTGCCTCTGGAGCCCGTCTCTCCCCCTTTGACCTCAGAGCCTCGTGGCAGCTGTAAGCGGCCCTCAGCACGCACACCTGCGACCTGCCGACAGGGAGTGCCCGGCCCGGCGCATCTGCGAGGCCGCCCAGTTGCTCGGTCCCTGCAGCCTGGAAGGGTTGACATACTCGCTCTTCAGGTCAAATATTTTGAAACTTGGGATTTCAGTGGCTTTTTGTGGTGGGTCTCACGCCGTACTTGGTTTAATCAGGAGTACAGACACCCAGTGACAGGTTTCGGTGTCAGTTGAAAACACCTGTCATACATCCCGGATCCTGTCCCTGACCTCACAGAACTGTGGTAAAGCCTTGGCTCTGGGATCGGGCTCAGGGGTTGTGTTGTTAGGGGGCCATGACGGACACTGCCCGCCTTGGCCAGGCAGGTAATAGCCCGTGCAGGAGTCGTCTCCCACTAGGAGGCCCTGCAGGAACAGGGTGCTGCCCTGAAGACTAACCAGGAGGATTTGGGAGGGGCCGATAGGAGGGAGGAGACGCCCAACCTCCCAGGATCCTTGGTGCTGGAATCTATCTTGGCTGAGAGGTACGTGCGCCACCAAGAAGGACCCTGGGCCACGCAAGTCGAATAGCCAGAGACGACCTGGAAACTAACCCTGTTCCTGTGGGCCACGTGGCAGAGCAGTTCTCCTGGGCTCCCTTAGGCTGCTGCTCTCCCGGGCACCCCTTCCCAATGAAGTCTTGCTTTGTCAGCCCGTGTGTCACCTTGGACAGTTCATCTCTGAGTGTTAGACAAGAGCCCATGCCTGGGCCCTGGAAGGCGTCCCCCTTCCTGCAACAGCGTGGAGATTTTTGGCTCTTTCCCTCCAAAAGATGGCGTGAGGAGAACCTAAGTCTCCAGTCCCTTAACTGCTCTCTCCTTCGCTGTGGCCCAGGCCAGGGAGGGACCCGGAGGCGGTAACGCTGCTTTCTCTCCTCTGTGCCTAGACCAGTGTGGTCAACTACATTGACCAGAGGCCGGCGGCTGAGAAAAGCGCTCAGCTGTTTTTTGTCGTCTTTGAATGGAAAGATCCCTTCATCCAGAAAGTCCAAGACGTGAGTATTGCCTGAGAGTGAACCCCCGATGTCCTTGCAGGCTGTCCCCACCTTCTTTCCTAGCACAGATCACAACTTGTCACTTACATTTATGACATTCTTGTTCTGTGTCTGTTTTTTTTTTTTTGCTTTTTAGGGCTGCACCCGCCGCATATGGGGTTCCCAGGCTAGAGGTCAAATTGGAGCTGTAGCTGCTGGCCTACACCACAGTCCCAGCAATGCGGGATCCAAGCCACATCTGTGACCTGCATCACAGCTCATGGCAACGCCGGATCCTTAACCCACTGAGCGAGGCCAGGTATAGAGCCCATGTCCTCATGGATACTAGTCAGATTCACTTCCTCTGCGCCACAAAGGGGAGCTCCCATCATTTGTGTTTAATTGATCTCATCTTCAACCCCGGACTGTCGTCCCTGTGAACGTGGGGCTCCAGCACAGTGCTTGGTGCAGGGTGGTCGCTGAGCGGTGACAGCAAATGAACGGAGTAGAAGGTATCCAGCTAATAAGCGCGATTACTCCTGTTGGAGCCATTCTTTGTTATTGGTTCTCTGTGGGATAAGAATCTTTATTTGTGGTAAGTCCAAGCCGAAAGGTGCTAGTCAGAAATTGAGAGCATTAATGAATGCGGGCATCTCAGACTCCCCCTCTCGGAAGGGGAATAGTGGGACACCTTTGCCAGAAGAACATTCATGAGACTCCAAAGCCAGCCCCAAATCTAGTACCAGTCATCACAAAATGTCTTGATGTGGTCGTGGGTTAAGGGGAGGCATCTCAAAGCTGAGACAGGGAGGGTTGGAGTTCCTGTTGTGGCTCAGTAGGTTAAGAACCTCCTGACGTCTCCATGAGGACACAGGTTCCGCCCCTGGCCTCACGGCGTTGCTGTGAGCTGTGGTGTAGGTCACAGTTGCAGGTTGGATCTGGTGTGGCTGCGGCTGTGGCGTAGGCCGGCAGCCACAGCTCTGATTTGACCCCTAGCCTGGGAACCTCTGTGTGCCTCAGGTGTGGCTGTTAAGAAGGAAAGAAACAGGGAGTGTCTCCGTGACACGTTGTGCCCCATGCTCCTGCCGCTGGTCAGGCGTGGCTTGGCCGGGCGTGTACAGATAGGTGTGTGCAGACTTACTTGGTCGAGGCTCTGCCTGGAGGAATGGGCCTGCAGCGCCACGCATAAATGTGTGCTCAGACTTTTTTAACCTGCTCTGTGCAGTAGGATGCCCCGTTAGGGGCAAGAAAAGCCCAAGGCTGCTTGACTTGCATCGATCCTCAGCTTCCCAGCGGCTCTGAGCAGTGGTGGTGGTGTAACCGCTTTCGTTTGTAAGCCTGAGGCCACCCTGTTGAGTGGGGATTATTGAAAAGTGCTGTGCATTTACCAGGCGGGGAACTTACATGCAAGCTGTGACCTCGGCCTGAGGAGCTGGGCAGTCAGGGAAAGGACAGCCTAAGCTAGAAAGGAGAAATTCCAGCCAGTGAGGAGCTGCCAGAGGAGTTTGTGGAGTCTCTCTGCTCAAGTCCAGAGGGTTTGGCTTAGTGGTCAGACAAAGCTGGCAGGGGCCTAAAGGTTAATAACTGCCGGTGGGAGACAGTGTCACCGTGGTGGCCGGGGGCAGGGCGTGTGGGGGAGACGGAGAGGCCCAGCCTGCAGAGAGGAGTCCACGGGGTGAGCGGAGGCCAGCCAGCCACTGCTCTGGATGGGAGGGGAGGTCTCAGCACCTGGGAGGTGGGAAGCAAACGGGAGGAACTGACCTTACGGCTCACGTTGTGGATTAGGCCAAAAATGTAAAGCTAAGTGAATAGCTTATTTGTGTAGAGATTTTTTTTTTTTTTTAGTGGCCGCTCCTGCAGCATATGGAAATTCCCAGGCTAGGGGTCAAATCAGAGTTGTAGCTGCCTACACCACAGCCACAGCAGCACGAGATCCAAGCCACATCTGGAACTTACACTGCAGCTTGCAGCAAGGCCGGGTCCCTACCCCACTGAGGGAGGTCAGGGATCGAACCTGCATCCTCATTGACACTAGTCAGGTACTTAACCTGCTGAGTCACAGCAGGGACTCCCAAGTTATGGCAGTTTTAGAATCCAGTTGTTTTTCTCGTCACCCCAGTCACTTGCGGGCCTCTCTGACAGTCAGAATCAAATGGAAGCCAGTTGGGAAACTTGTTCTGTCTTACAGATAATCACCGCCAATCCTTGGAACACAATCGCTCTTCTCTGTGGGGCCTTCTTGGCATTATTTAAAGCCGCAGAGTTTGCCAAACTAAGTGTGAAGTGGATGATCAAGATCAGGAAGAGATACCTTAAGAAGAGAGGTCAGGCAACAAACCACATAAGCTGAAGTCACTTGTGTTGTTCCTAGAACCGCCCGAGTTATTGAAGTTCTCATGACTTCCGCTTCGGTTAAGCTGCCAGCAATCCTTACTCACTTGAAGAAACGGGCGTGGCTGGGGGAATGGCCATCACTCTGCAGCTTCCAGCCCGGCCCCCAGAGACTGTCTAGAGCCCAATGAAACAGATCCAGTGGAAGACCTAAACATTATTTAAATATTTAAATTATTAATGTGTTTTGGCATTTCTCATGAATAGGGTTTGTGGAAGATGGAATTAGACATAATCCAGTTTTCTGAAGGTTTGTGGAAGCTGCCTTCTTTCTTGTTTTGCTATGACGTCTAACAGGGTAATAATTAAGGCTCTGACCTTAGGTTTTTCTCCTGAAGTTTTTATTTTTTGCTTTTTAGGGCCCCACCCACGGCATATGGAGATTCCCAGGCTAGGGGTCAAATCGGAGCTACAGCTGCTGACCTACACCACTGCCACAGCAATGCGGGATCTGAACTGCATCTGTGACCTACACCACAGCTCATGGCAAAGCCAGATCCTTAACCCATTGCGCGAGGCCAGGGATCGAACCTGTGCCCAAGCAGAAGCAATGCCAGCCCCTTAACCTGCTGTACCCGCTGTAGTGGAAGCTCCCTAAATGAGACTTTTTAAAAAGCTACTAGAAACTTGTAATTAGATTTCTTGTGGACAGGACTGACTAGCCACCTGTCTGGCTAGAATATTTGTTGATGCAAGTATGAGTCTGGAGTAATTAACATGCAAAAGCACTACGACATGTATGTGTACATGGTAGGTGCCTAGTCTGTGTATTTTGATGATTTCATTAACAGGTAAATAAAAGATTAGTACAGAAGGAATCAGCCTGCCAGTATGCATATCTGCCAAGTCACTAGGCACCGGTGCCCTCTCTTTCTGTGACCTCCAAATAAAAGGGAGCGTGAGCCTGGACTCCCAAGGTGGATGGGTCGGGACCCCCAAGGTACGTCACGACCGCGGCCAGGGAAGGGTAGGGTGGGCAGGCAAGGATGGCAGGTGGGCCGCAAGGGACAGTGAGGCCCCTTGAATAAGCCGTTAACTCTTCCTGTCTTACAAACCCACCCGTCTGCGAAAGCGGCACTCAGCGTGACCGAAGAGCTTTCAGCCTAGCCTTTGACAGAGGTGAGTTCCATCTGGCTATTTTTTACATGGTATCCATTGACTCTGATTGATTTAAGGTTATGAAAATTATTTCCAGCATTTTATTTATGTGCCCTTTGCATCCCAAGAGGACTTGGTAGCATTTCTTGAGTTTCATAACCTGGCTTGAGGTAATTCAAAGTTTAGAAAACCCAAATGCGTGAGTGGGGCATTTCACATCCCATGTCTAACTGAGCAGCTAGCAACTGGTTTTGAGTTGAATTATTAAAAGTGAATGTGTATAAGGAAATAGTCCTGGCTATTTTTCTGTGCTACAGAAGGAGGCACATTCAACCTTTAAGCTTAGGTCCTGTCTCTATGAATCTTATTATAAGGCAGATGCATAAACAGGTATAAAAGTTTACTCCTGACAGTATTGAAAAGCAGGTGTGTGTTTTTAAAGTAGCTCTAAAGATGACACACCACTTTAGTACTAGAATAGCTAATAAAATTTGCTCTGATGAACACCTTAAAATCTCACTTTCTGTATTGTAGAAGGTTGAGAAACCTGTGGAATGTGTAAGTAGCTAATTAGGAAATGAGCATTTCTAGCTCTTCAAAGGAAATATCTTTAACAACCGTGAGCTGTAGTCTGCCAAAAGCCACTCTAGCTGCTCTTTAGTAAAAGAAATGTATGTCTGAACCCGCCACCAAACAGACATTTAGACCCAGCCTTGACGTCTGGGGAGGCCAGGGCTCGCCTTTTGTTCTTCTTCGGGTGCGGGACCCAGCTGTCGAGAGGCTGGCTGGCCTTGGGTGAGCGTGGAGGATTTGCGTGGCTGCGCTGAGGCGCCACTTGAGAACAGTGCGTATGTGAGCCACGTACTGAAAGGAAGCTTTTCTCCTAAGCCCATAGGGAGCGGGAGGAGTTGCTTTCCCAGCGACCTAGGGATGGTACGCAGGATCCAGGCTAGAGTTTCCCATGGATGTGAAAGAGCAGAAGCAGACATCAGCGGTTAGCAGCTTCTGAATTGGCCACAGGCTCCCTGCCCCCCACCCCAAAAGTGCTATTACTGTAGATTTTGAGATGTTTCCTCCTAGGTCTGTTTTAATTAAAACTGTATACAAACATACATTTAAGGTAAGTTAAACCCATCCTCTGAACATAAAGGGGATGAAAGAAGCCGGAAGGATATACTAGAACTTAGAATTTTATGTGAATATAGTACACAATAGACAGACTTTGGTAAATGGCAGGAACTCTGGCAATTTTTTTTTTTTTTTTTTTGCTTTTTAGGGCTGCAACCATGGCATATGGAGGTTCCCAGGCTAAGGGTCAAATCAGAGCTGTAGCTGCCGGCCTACACCACAGCCATGCCAGATTCCAGCCACGTCTGTGATCTACACCACAGCTCTCACGGCAACACCGGATCCTTAACCCACTGAGTGAAGCCAGGGATCAAACCTGTGTCCTCATGGATCCCAGTCCGATTCGTTTCTGCTGCGCCACAGTGGGAACTGCCATCTTTCTATTCTTTAGCTGGAATGTCCCACAGTTTGCCTGGAAGTTTTCTACACATGCACACGTCCGTAGGCTGAGTGAAGGGGGGGCAGGCTTCTTCCTGATGCCTAAGCTTGGTGCTGAAAAAAGCAAAGGCGACATAAGGCAAAACAAAATACAAACATAGACTTTATTAAATGCTGCTCAATCCCCCAATGAAGATCTTTCATTACAAAACAGTTTTCCACACAACTGCGAGTGAAGAGATTGGAATGGTACTCTGACAACAAAATGTGAGAAATACTCGACCAAATAAAAACATACACGACCTCTCTCTAGTCAGCTTGTCCAGAGCTCTACAGAGGAAGCCTACTGCATTTCCTTTAAATAAAGCCAGGCAGTGACAAGGGGCGCCCGTGTCACCGGACGGAGCTCGGCGCCTCCGCGGCCGCGTCACCGCGTCAGGAGGGGCTGGAGAGGGCAGGTTGTGAGGACTGGAAAGGCCCTGCCTTCAGCCTTGGGGGGGGGTAGGAGGAAGTGGGGAGACGCCGTGAGAGCGTTTGCCGCGCCGCCTCCACTCGTCTGTGCTCGTCGCTCCGGGGAGCTGCTGGGGAAGGGGGATGTTCGCGAGGAGCCATCGCAGGAGTCTGGTTTACTTTCCCAGCTTTTCTTTATAATTTGTGCTTTAAAAGGCCTGGAAATTGAAGTTTTCGCTCAAATTCCAGAGTACAGTAATCTCTAACGAAGGCAAGCTTAGGGCAGGTCACTCCCTCCATCGTATTTCTGGGCGCGATGAAGTGCGGGTCGTAAGGACTACACCTTAGTTTGAGGACACCTCCTTCCTAGGACGTAACGAAGGTCTGCAGCAATGTGAAGAGCACGTTACAAAAGGGAAAAATAGACAGAGCAGACTATCTATGTGCAACACAACCCCAAACAGAATTCAAGTCATGATTCTCACCACTCCCATAATTAGTTCACTCGTATCATAGACGATAAAGTTCATTCATTTCTGTGAAACTTCAGAAGTGACACAAATCAATGATTAGACAAAGGTTACAATATACTGTGGCTATAATATAGCCCAGGGCTATGTTTAGTCCATATATTTTTTCTCATTTACAGTTGCCAGAAAAAAAATTGGCCTTTTAATTATATTATACTGATGAGGTTTGTTTCATAATTTTTACGTATTTCAGAAAAGCGTACAAAACCGCCTATCCAACAGAGGTGGCAGAGGCTTTTTTATTCATCACTGGTATTGCTGAGGATACTGTGCATGTTGTAAGCGCTGTTCTGCTTTTCTAGAGCTTTCTTTAGCTTTAGCTCCTCTAATTTTTTCCATAATTCTTCACGTTCCAATTCCTTCTTTTTCTCCCTGTAAATAAAGCAAAAGTTTGTAATTAGAAACTCACTTCAGAGCCGGAAGCAGCATGCTGTTTGGCAGTTTGCTGGAGGTCATACTAAGCACGCACGTGTCCGTTCGATCCCTCCGTTATAGCATCTGAGGCCCATCACCCAGGGCACCTTGCTCCCCGTCACTCTAAGAGGAACCCGTGTCCGCGCGTCTCCTGCACTTCCCGGCTGGGAGTCACCACTCGCCCTCCCTCCCTGCATCTGATCACCAAGTATGCTTTATGATTAACAGAGTACATTAACTCTCGCACATAAGCCCCTTGCAGTGCCTGCAGCGGTCAGTCAGGTCAGTCACTCTAATGCGCCCAGACCAGAGGGCTGGCCACGAGCTCAGGTTAGAGCCCTTTCCAGGTGGAATCCGCATCCTCTGGCTCATCTCCAGCTACTAACCAGTTAGTTGTGTCTTTTTATCTCTTGTCTCTTACATACTAAATGGAAACTTTAAAGTTTGAATAATCTCTTTAGAAAAAAACCCTCAAAATAGGTTGCTTCAACTACTTAATTTCAATTCTTAATTTCAAATGTAATTCTTAATTACATTTCTGAGTAACTTGGCTCAAACTATTGTGAAGGTTTATATGAACATGTGAAAAAACTATAGGCTTACAATTCTGTAGTTAAATATGTTTTAAGGGGACAAAAGTGCTGATTTATGCAGATACTAAGATATGATTCTTGGTCATGTGAAATAGGTAAGTTTCACGTGATCCTAGTCATCTTTCCTCCTTCCCATCGCTTCCTGAGCCTCAAACTATGTACCTAATAATTTCTATTCCTGCCTAAAAAGTACGACTTAAAAGAAATAATGCTTTGAGTTGGTTATTGATGGACTAGGCTGGCCTTGAAGAAGAGATTTCCCATCTCCAGTTGCCACCAGAGAACCAGGACCAGGAACTTGCAACAAGTAAATGGGCTCAGATACAGTGGCTATTGCCCACCTGATGTTTGAAATAGAAGGAAATGATTATTACAAGACTATTTTCTAGTAATTTCTGAAGTTCTCAGAAAGAGGTAATCACTAAGCCAAGTTCTTAAATGCCAATGTGCTATCACTTACTCACTAACATATATGTTATTGCAAGCACAATAGTACCAAGCCACAAGCACATCTTATGTGAATTTCCTCTTCCCTAAAGGGAACTCCACTGACTTGAAAATACCACCTTGTTAAAATGTGCAGCTTAAAAACTATCAAACTATTGTGCAAGGAACAGCTGAAGAGCAATAAGCTCACTATGGAAGCCCATGTGGACAAAAGTGATTCTCATAAATGTAAAAATAAATCAAATTGTGTAAAATAGTATTTAAAATTTGACATAAATTCTATTTCCCAATGCAGATGCTATCAGACTGATGAAGTCTAAGGCTCAGAATGAGACAAACAGAAAAAATCAGAAACATAATGTAACTATGAGGAGTTTACCTGAATATGTATGACTTGAAAGTGTTTATCAGGGACATTCTGATTGTAATGCTAATGTCACTGGCTTCTTAAACACTGGACTGAATTACCCTCAACTAATCTAAAAAGTGCAGATAACTTTTGTCACTAAAAATGTCAAATACCTTTGTCTTTCAGCTTTGTATGAGCTCGTAAGGTCATCGAAAAGCTTGCCGTTCATCTCCATGAGGGTTTTCAGCACGTTGTACACCAGTGCCACGATGGTCCTAAAGTGGAAACGAGCCAGTGCTGGGTTACTGATGCTACTAACTGATGGGAGATACCACACTGTCATCTCTGAAATGGGTTAGATGTGGGCTGACTCAATCTACCTTAGAGATGATAAAGTTCAAGAAGTTTAGTAATTTGCTCAAGGACACACAGCCAGTGGTATCTGATTCCGAAACTCATGTCCTTCCCCCTGGATCATGCTTAGATTAAATCCTAAAAATGTTACGGTCAGCTTCCTGTCCGCTCTAGAGTCTACTGTCACAAACCCCAAATAACAGCATTAAAAGAAGTTGAAAAAGATCAAATCACCATGACTTGTTAAGTAGAGAAAACAGGATAAGGAAATTTAGAACACATGCAATCGAAACATTACGATATGACTTTTTTTTGTCTTTTTAGGGCTGCACCTGAGGCATATGGAGGTTCCCAGGCTAAGGGTCCAATTGGAGCTGTAGCCACCGGCCTACACCACTGCCACAGCAATGCTAGATCTGAGCCACGTCTGAGACCTACACCACAGCTCAAGGCAATACCAGATCCTTAACTCAGTGAGAGAGGCCAGGGATCGAACCTGCAGCCTCATGGATGCTAGTCAGGTTCGTTAACCACTGAGCCTTGACAGGAACTCCTGGATGTGACTTTAAGCACTGAAGCTTCTCCCTATGCCAAGCCAGCTCTGGGGGTGAGACCAGATCGGGGCAGCCTGTGGTCTGCATGCGCTCTGCAGATGTTGGGTTAGTTTCCCCAACGGTGTTTAACCACACACTGGTGCAGCACGCCACACCAGACAGTCCCTACCCTAGATTTGTAATTCTCAACTGAAATGAAGAATATACAGAAACATATATTTATAGCTCCATAAAGCTATGTATAAAGTGCAGAACAGAATAAAACTACGTGATGATACCCTTGGAATTGATTCCAAATGGTTTCAAGGATGAGCTATGAGATCGAGTGACAAAAAGGCTAAACAAACAAAACCACAAGAATAACACAATCAACAAAAGAGACACTTACGGATTCCAGTGTTCTTTGGAGATTTTATACAAACTGCCAAACATAATTGGCAGAATTTTATCAATGTTCTCCTCAATCAAACTAAGAATATATTCATTATTCCAGAAGTACAATGCTCTTTCTGCAACCTAAAAAAGACATTTAGATATGTCAAAACTAAAAAAGTAATAGTACAAGATAAACATGGCTTTACTGAAAACATCATACCTGAAAATGAGAACTGGATACACACTTGGATATCTGCTTAAAAAGGGGCTCTTCAATTTTTTTGAATTGTGTTGGTTCAATGACATCTAAGATTTCTTCAATTTCTCCTAAAAACATCACCTGGGTTAAAAAAAAATTTTTTTTAAGAACCATAGTATGACAAATTACATGATGTCAGTATAGAAGACATAGAAACAAACAGGTTAATCTACAAATTAAACAGTGGATGGAAACACCAGTACGTGCAGTTTACGATAATGTCCAGCTCTTCTACCAAGTCTCTAAACCCCGTAACATCTCCCCCTTGGTAGCAGTTGACGATACAACCTCGAGTGTTTATAGCTTGAGGTTGAGAAGTTCTAATAAAATGCACTGTTTTTGCTAAACAAAGCCCACCTCTTTCTGACTGCATGTTTTTGGCCAAAATTTTAGCAATCCTCTGATCACCTGCAAAAAAGGGAAAAAGTTCAGCATGAGTTAAGCAATGAAGCTGGTTAGTCCCAAGAAATTTTAAATAACTGTGATAATATCAATATTAATTAATATCTATGCCTATCTCTCCTTCCCTTTACTCTGCTCAGCTTTAGATTTTTACCAATTCCAATAGGTATTTATTAAGAGTCTTTGTACCAGATACTGTTCTAGACGCTAGGAACCTACTGATGAACAGGACAGATGAGGTCCCTGATTTTCATGAAAAAGACCAACATAAATTATCAATTAAGCTTACAAAGAATTTTAATATTAAGTGCTACTTCCTTCTAAGAAAATAGGGGAAAATATGAGATAATGACTTGGGGGGATGTTATTTTAGAGAGAAATTAAGGAACAGATGACTCCTGTTATTTAAACCATGATGAAGCACTCAAAAAAGCCAGGTTACCTAATTCATGGCTAGCACAATCTTGATAACCCAAATGTAAGAAAACAAAGCATCATGAATTTAAGTAAACACAGTTACAAAATTTGTATTAAACTGAATACAACAGTGTATTAACAGAACAATACTACCTGCCCAATAACTAACTCCTGAAATTCCAGGATGTTTCAACTCATTACAGTTACAGGTTAAAAGCAGGGAGAAAAACTATATGATCAGAGTTCCCATCGCGGCTCAGCGGAAATGAATCTGACTAGTATCCATGAGGACTCGGGTCGTTCGATTCCTGGTCTTGCTCAGTGGGTCAAGGATCCGGCGTTGCTGTGAGCTCTGGTGTAGGTCGCCAACGTGGCTTGGATCCACTATTGCTATGGCTGTGGCGTAGGCTGGCAGCTATAGCTAGCCTGGGAATTTCCATATGCCGTGCGTGCAGCCCTAAAAAGACAACAAAACAAATTGGAAAAAAAAAAAAAACTATATATGATCATTGCAAAAGATTTTGAACAGTTATTTGATTTTTTTGTTTATATTCTGATAAAAATTTAGTAATCCAGAACTAAGAATTTATCAGAAACTATCAGCAATCAACTTATATAAATTGATTTCTTAGAAACAGGCAGTAAAACCAACTGGGCCTGCTGCTTTTGTGGAAATAAATCTTTGACAGCCTTTTAGGTAATTTTAGTTATTGGTCTTGTCCAATAATGAACACTCATTCAGATTAAAATTGGGAAGAACACTATTCTGGAGTCAATCCAGTAAAATGAAAAGGATCTGATGAATAATGTTGGAAAGGAATACCAGAATTATACTTACTTGTCTAAGATTATAATTACATATCCCCTAAATATTAAAAAACTAAAAAACACTAAAATGAGTATGAGTATTCAATATGTGGCCAGAAAAAAGACAAGTATATAAAAATTAATACCTTTTAAGACAAAGTATCAGTAATAATTACAAAAATAAGATACCTTTCATAACAAAAACTAATACACATAAAGTATATAATTTGTAAGAAACGTTTACAGTTGGGAGTTCCCATCATGGCTCAGTGGATAACGAATCCCATTAGGAACCATGAGGTGGTGGGTTCGATCCCTGGCCTCGCTCAGTGGGTTAAGGACCCGGCATTGCTGTGAGCTAGGGTGTAGGCTGCAGACCTGGCTTGGATCCTGCGTTGCTGTGGCTGTGGCACAGGCCAGCGGCTACAGCTCTGATTAGACCCCTAGCCTGGGAACCTCCATATGCCGTGGGTGCGGCCCTAGGGAAAAAAAAAAATGTTTATGATTTATATGAAGAAAAATAGGAAAATTCCCTGAATATCATGAAAGACTAAAAATAGATGAACCAGTATTATATTTTCTCCAATACTAAATCTACACAATATAATTTCAGTCAAATACCAACTGAATTATTTTATGAAACTAGAAACATGTATTTCAAAATCCATAAATGTTAAGCAAATAGCCAAGATTTTTTTTGGGGAGGGAGGAGAAAATTAATGGACTAGAACCTGTGTACTGAGATCAGTGATTAAAACAATATGGTAGCATCATGGAAACTTACAGAAAAGATATATAACAGGAGTATCCAGGCAGTCAGAAATACATCTGAGGTTTAGTATATGACATGAGAACTGAATTGGTCAATTAACTGGTGGTACTTGAACTCATTGGTCAGAAGGAGAAAAGTGTAGCTCCTGTGGCAGGCAGACTTCTGAAATGATTTCCTAGGATCCTTACTTCCTGAACTCACACTCTTGTGCAGTCAGGCCCTCCCCTTAAGTGTGGACTGGCCTACTGACTCGCTTCTCACCAACAGAATGTGGCAAAAGGGACAGAATGTCACTTCTATGAGAAAGTGACGAAACACTGTGACCTCCTCCATCTTACCAGGAGACTCTCTAGGGCCTTCTTGTCTTGTAAGCTTTGATAAAGCAAGCTGCTATGTTGGAAAGGCCCAAGTAGTAAGAAACTGATGGTGGCCTCTGACCAACAGCCAGCTAAGAACCCTGAAGAACCGAATTCTACCAGCAACAATCACATGATCTCAGAAGAAGATCCTTTCTCATCTGAGCCTTATATGCAACCCCATTCTCTGGCCGATGCCTTGACCTCAGCCTTGTGAGGGATCCTGAGGCAAAGGACCCAGCGAAGCCATGCCCAGATTCCTGATTCGCAGAAACTATGAGATAGTAAGTGGTTGTTGTTGTAAGCAACCTAACTTTGTGATAATTTTGTTATGCCGGCAATAGAAAAATAATACAATTCCTTACTCCTGTCATACTGAAAAATTTCAATTTCAAATGTGTAGTGAGTTGAATGGTGGTCCCCAAACAGATATGTTCATGCCCTAATCTCTGAAATCTATGAATGCGACTTATTTGGAAAATTGGTCTTAAAGATATAATTAAGGATCTCAAGATGAAATCATCCTGGGTTATCTGGATGGGCCCTAATTCCAATGACGAGTAACCTTGTAAGAGAACACAGGAAAGACAGAAGAGGCAGCAGCGTGAGACTGCAGTGATACAGCCGCAAGCCCAGAACAACTTGAGACACCAGCAACTGGAAGAGGCAAGAAACGGTATCTCCCCTAGAGGATCTGGAGGGAGTGCAGCCCTGCCGACCTTGATTTTTGGACTTCTGGCTTTCAGAACTCTGAGAGAATAGATTTCTGTTATTTTAAGCCACCAAGGTAATTTGTCACAGCAGCTCGAGAAAATTATTATAGATGGAATAAAGCTTTTACACATAACTCAATCTGTAAAGTAACTAGAATATAACTAGAATTACATTTATAATCTCAAAGATTAGAAGGATTTTACCTAGCATGACATCAAGGCCAGAAGTCATAATGGTGAACAGACTCCCCTACATAAATTTTTTTTTAGTTCTTTAAAAAGACAAAGATTAAAAACAGTATATTCAAAGTGAAAAGAAAAACTCCAAATGAATAAAAAAGATATTTGCAAAATATAACAGGAAAAGGCTTAAAAAGTAGGCAAAGGACACATAAATATAAATGACAAATAACCACACAGATGGATGGCTATAATAATTTTTAAATTATTAAAATATTTCATACCTATTTAGACTAGCAAAAATTAAAACAACATTCAGCACTGGCTGATAAGGAAATAGGCACCTTCACACTCTGGATTAGACTACAGAATTGTTCAAACTTTCTGAAAGGCAACTTAGAATATAGTAAAATTTCCATGGATTCTTTGACCTAGCAACCCGGTTTTAGTTTCAGTAGTTTAGTGTTTTTTTGTTTTCTGTTTTTATTTTTTTTCTTTTTGGGGCCATACCTGTGGCATATGGAAGTTCCCAGGCTAGGGGTCGAATAAGAGCTACAGCTGCCGGCCTAAGCCACAGCCACAGCAACGCCACATCCAAGCTGCATCTGCGACCTACACCACAGCTCACAGCAACGCCGGATTGTTAACCCACTGAGCAAGGCCAGGGTTCAAACCCACAGACTCATGGTTCCTAGTCGGATTCGTTAACCACTGTGCCATGACGGGAACTCCTCAGTAGTTTAGTTTTTTAAAAATTTTACATACAGTATTTTTTTTTCCTTTTTTTGAGTGTAGTGCTGAGGTTTTTTGAAAACACACATAGGTTTTTTTTTTTTTTTTTAATAACTAATGCCACAGACAGGAGCCAGAATAATTTCAACATCCTAAAACATCCCCACACCTAGCAACATGTTTATAACAATGAAAACTCCAATAACTCAGTGTTTATTAATTAAGGATTAAATATGCTACCATGATCCATATATTGGAATTACCAGGGAAAAAAATGAAGCAAATTAATATGAAAGGATATTCACATTATATTGAGAGATGAAAAAACCTGGTCAGCACTGTCCTGCTGTTTAATCTATACATAAATATATGTGTAGAAAAAAACTTCTAGAAATATATCCACCAATTTATATGGTTATCTCTAGGAGACCAGATTTCAAGTAACTTCACCTTATGCTATATGATTTTGTCTAGTGTGAACCAAATTAACACATTATTTGTACAAATGGAAGTAACAAAGTCATTTCCATTTTGGAAAATAAAAATAGTTTCAATATGAGACCTGGGAACATAAAGAATGTAATAAACTAGCCAAGGCTCTGACTAATTTATAATTGAAGAAAATATGACATGAATGCCAGGCTTGTAGAAAATCACTAATAGGGCTCAAACCCAAGGACTATGACCAGACCTTTGGTGCTAGAATGGCTGTAGGAGAAAGTGTAAGATCTCTGTTTCTACAAATCTTTATCAACTGAAAAATATTTTCCTTTGTCAACTTGGACATTTTATCTTCTCATCCTGTTTCTATTTCCATTGACCCAACTCACCTAAGCCAAATGTCTGGCCCTCATCCCTCTCTTCTAACCTTTTACTCTTTAAAAAGAAATAAAAATAAATAAATAAAAATCACATATCTCCCCAATCCACTCCATATTAACTTAACTTAAACATATTTAAATATCTGTTTATTACTCACCAAGCATGAACCATGACTTTTCTTTGTCTCAATTCTAAAGAGAGTTATCATGGATTTGTATTGTTTTAATCCACTTTAGAGGTTTATGTGGTTTGATGTAAATACTGGGCTTCTAATTCTCCTGATTAGTCTTTAAAAACTGTTTTTAGCTGTTTCCAGAAAGAACTGCAGGTCTAAAAAGTCTAAAACTCTAAATATCAGAGTAGAACAGTATCTTTCATTCCTTTACACAGACAGAGCTCAACCCAAGAGTTCCCATTATGGCTCAGTGGTAATGAACCTGACTAGTATCCATGAGGACGTGGGTTCAATCCCTGGCCTTGTTCAGTGGGTCGAGGATCTGGCATTGCCATGACCTGATAGCAGAGGTGGTTCATATCTGGCATTGCTGTGGCTATGGTGTAGGCCGGCAGCTGCAGGTCTGATTTGACCCCTAGCCTTAGGAACTTCCATATGCTGCGGGGGGTGGCCCCAAGTACATATACTTTTTTTCGAGCACCCCTAGCCTCAGAGAGTTCTAACACAGGAGTTCCAGTCGTGGCTCAGTGGTTAATGAATCCGACTAGGAACCATGAGGTTGCAGGTTCGATCCCTGGCCTTGCTCAGTGGGTTAAGGATCCAGCGTTGCTGTGAGCTGTGGTGTAGGCTGCAGACACAGTTTGGATCCCTCGTTGCTGTGGCTGTTGCGTAGGCCAGCGGCTACAGCTTCGATTCGACCCCTAGCCTGGAAACCTAGCCTGGGTGCGGCCCTAGAAAAGGCAAAAAAAAAAACCCCAAAAAACCAAAGACTGAATTGCAATCTTCATTCTAAGATTTTTTTTTAATAATGATTTTTATTTTTTCCATTATAGTTGGTTTACAGTGTTCTGTCATCAAATTTTCTACTATACAGCAAAGTGACCTAGTCACACATTCTTTTTCTCACATTATCCTCCATCATGCTCCATCACAAGTGTCTAGACACAGTTCCCTGGGCTATACAGCAGGATCTCATTGCTTATGCACTCCAAATGCAATAGTTAGCATCGATTAACCCCAAACTCCCAGTCCATCCCACTTCCTCGCCCTACCCCTTGGCAACCATAAATCTGTTAAGATTATATTTTAATCACCAAAGGCAAGGAAATGTTTTTAATCCCTGTCATGTGGATTATCATTAATAAGAGGGAAAAATCCTAATTTTAAAGACAAAACAAAACTCAAGGGAATTGTTTCAGGACCCTTATGGTATATTTTAATTTTAAAAGGTTAAAATTAAAGAAGATTAAAAAGGCTATCACTGAAGATACTATGTATATAAAATTTCACTTAGTCTTTTGATCCTCTTATCATACACTGTAACTTCTGTATTTCAATATTAATCTATATTTAAGTTATTCAAGGCATATCTTATATCACTGTCCCAACCTCACTTTTTAAAATACAGATTTCTCTGAGGATAGAAAGAGGGTTAAAGTGAAATGCTACAATGTAAACCAAAACCAGAAAAATAAGTAGAACACTTACTGGTTCTGTTAGTGTTGTATCTTTCTCCAGGAACTGTACAACACAGTAGGCTAGCTAAAATGCAAGCGACAGTTTGCAAATATTAATGTGTGAAATAATATTTAGTAATGCAGGATTTTTATAGTTAGTTAACAAAACTACCTCATTTTGACAAACTTTATCACAATATATAAAAATGAATATACTCATCATTGTCTAAGTAGCTTCTACTTAAAAAAACATGTCCTTTTTCAGTAGTAACTTCTGAACATTAACTGAAATATTACAGAAAATGTAGTTGGGCATATCAATTTTCTAATATCATTTAGGTGACAGACCAGTGATTTGGGGAATTAAAAGTAACTGTTTTTATCTCACAAATCAGAAATTTAACTATAGCCCACTAAATAAATAAATTAAAAAACAGATAAAATTGACTGACCTAAGACTGGAATTAACATTTTAGTTTTTCAGTATGTTTCTAACATGTATGCCTATGCTGATATATTATTCTCTGAGTATTAATAGAGGAAACTAAAACCTTTTTCTAACTAGGTCATCACGGCTAGACGGAACATTCTGCAGGTATGTGGGATTTATTCAAAGTCATGTAGTTAACTAGGTCAAGGCCGGGACTAGAAGAGAACTTGATGTTTCCTATTCTACACTTACAGTGCACTGAGCTTATTTAAGAACACTAAATATCATAATGCTTTAAAAGTCTGACATAGTAAAAATTTGCTTTGGGCAACTTACAAAGCAGATTGCTTAATTATACTTAAAACTGCCACCTCAGTATTTCTCAGTTTTTCTGCCTTGTCTTTGTAACAAGGGTCATTCCATCTGAAATTTTTCTGAAACTTACCTGAGCATGAAACAAAGCTAATCCTTTCGCAGTATGCATAGGAATAAGAACCTTCATTAGAAATTGTTTATGTTCTGCTTTCAGTGGCAATGCAAAGCCATTGATAATACTGGAGGGAAAAAAAGGCAGGGGGAGGGTTAAGCAGTTACTACTTTATTTCTAAAAGTTATTACACCCACGAGTACATAAGGAATTGCTCTGCTTCAGTCCTGGGATTGAAGGACTTCCTCATCTGCAAACTGCTTTAGACAGATGATCGCCATGAAGTCGTCCCCTGTCCCAGTGAAAGTCCCCCAGAAGAAAACAAGGACCGCCAATTTAACATCCCGGTAAACAACTTTATGCTCTCTTCTCTAAAGCACGAAGAGTCAATAACACAATACTGTCAGAATTTTCAATATTTTCTGAAGTAAATGGGTAGTTTTTCTTAACTTACTGAAAGATCTGAAATTAAGATGCAGTTCTCTACATAATCATTCTCTAAATAGTAACAGAGGAGACTAAACCATTCTCTAAATATAAACAGAGGGTCTAAACTTCTCTCAAGTTAATACTGCTATGTGAACAAAGGCGGAAGTTTCATATAAACTAAAAATCAAAGGGTACAGGTTCTCCTGAGAAAAAAACAGATCGATTTAGGAATGGTCTAGCAACATCTGAACAAGAACTCCTGTAACATTGTCAAAGATTCACCATAGCTTATTTCATCTCTTCCCAATCAGACCCTATAGGCTTCCGAGGGCAGTCTGGCAAGATCAGGCATAAAATATGCCGCAGTTTCAAAAGCAGGAAGCCTACTCTGAAACAGATGTCTTACATGGCAGTGCCTTAATATGCTGACCACCTAAAAAGCTATAATAAGGATTCAGCTGAGAAACTATGTCTTATGCTCTATATTTAAACTCTAAGATACAAAATGATTTCTCTAATCCCAGCTAATATTTTAATACATAAAACAAAGTTACTTAATTCTTAAAAACAAAAAACTGACCTACCTTCCTAATATTTCAAGGAGCTCAGCAACACCATTGAAATGCTCTGTTTCATATATAAACCTGAGTTTAAAATAAAGATAGATGAAATGAAAAAATCAAACATCAGAAAACTAAACTGAGAGTAAGTGACAGAAAGGTATAAACAATCAACCCAAAAGGTGGAAATGTACGAGCACACTTTAGGAACTGTAAGCTTTTTTGCTTCAAAATCAGTTGCTTCTTAGCTATCTCATAAAAGAGTGTCTATTTCCCATTAAATCACATATACTTTTGCTAAAACTTGCCATATATTAAGATAACAATTTCATCTGGAATATTTTACTTTAAAATTTATAAGAAAGATGGATTTTCTCAAAGAAATACTTTTCAAAACAGGAAACCTCTACTCATATGAAACTCCAAGAGAAAAAAGGATTCAAGAGTAACAAAGCCACTTCTATTCAGAATTTCTCTAAGCCTAAACTACACAGGTTGCCTACCTTTAGAAAGATTAGGGTTGCCTTTAAGGTAGGGAGTCATAAACTCAGAGGACTACAGGACAGGCAGGGAAGAGACCATAAATGATGGAAGCAGACCCGGGGAGACGACAGAGAACTGGGGAAAGCTGCTCTCTCTAGAGGAGGCAGCTATTACTCATCTCTGATTACAACAATGGGAAATGCCAAGTCTAACTTTTTCAGATCTTCAATAAAAACACACCAAACCTGAAATGAGGGTATTAAAAAAGCACAATCCCCTCACTGGCAGCTACTATTCAATGGATTATCTTTTATAAAGTAGTCAAAGACAGGCCCCACATAAATTAAATTAGCTCTGTCAGAAAAGCAAATGAAAGTTACTTCCAAGAGCTATTGATTTACGTAGTATTTACATACAAAATTTTTAAACAATTGTTCAAACAGATGACTAGACAAATTCTTCTCTCAATAAATTTTAAACATGAATAACACTGGTACTATCTATTACAAACTGTCATCAATACTACTATCCACTTACATAAGAAGTAGGTTATATGTGTCTAAAGAGTTAGGTGCAATCAAATGACATCCAGAAAAATGGCAAAAAATGACAAATTCTAGTTAAGTTTATAATTTTCAGGTATTAAAAATTAACCTAAAGCAACTGGAACAAAAGGAAAATATGGCGGGGGGGGGAGTGCTATATGTGAATACACAACCAATTTACCTGAGAAAAATGTTGTTAATTTGTTTTCTGATGAATGCTCTTAATCCAAGAAATTTCCCGTAAATTCGATGCAGAACAGTCTTCAGGAAGTCACGTTCTCTGGGATCTTCACTATCAAAAAGCTCCAGGAGCTTTAAAAAAAATCTGAGAAATTACTTTTTAAAAATAATCAAGCTAAAACTTCACTAACTTCATTCTATTCTAATTCTGATTTTAAGATAACCCACAAAATCTTTTAAAATTTTTAAAAGATTCTGCTTTATCAGTTTGATTTTATCCTTGTTAAATAATGAAGCTAAGGAAAAGCCTAGGGAGTATTTCTTTTACTTCATTTTGAAAAATGACACAGAATAAATAACAAACATTTCAAAATGTGGTTTTTTTTTTGCCTTGCCAATCATTTTAAAATGCTGTCCTACTCTTGACTACTAAACATGGCTCATAATTTTAAAGTGCTGAAATTTGAGAGATTTCTGATAATATGTCAAAGTTACATATAAAATCCTAAGCTTATAGACTGCAAATTGTTAAATAAATGAAGTTTAAAAAATATACATGCACAAATGTGTATTTCTAGTTTACTAGGAAAATTTATACAAACTAAAGCTTCTTTTCTTGTGATTTTACACTAAATATTCCAGCAGTCATGATGCCAACAGCTCAAAAATTAACATTTAGCAGGCAAAACATTGGTAAATACATGCTAATACAGTGAAAATCATTCATGAAATAACACTGAAACAAAAGATGAGACTACAGATTTCTATTTAAAAGTCAGTTCAGGAGCTCCTGCCATGGCTCAGCATTTAGTGAACCTGACTAGTATCCATGAGAATGTGGGTTTGTTCCCTGGCCTTGCTCAGTGAGTCAGGGATCAGGCACTGCCATGAGCCGTGGGGTAGTTTTCAGACGCAACTTGGATCCCACATTGCTGTGGCTGTTGGTACGGCAGCTGCAGCTCTGTTTCAGCCCCTAGCCTGGGAACTTCATATGCTGCGAGTAAGGCCCTAAAAAAAGAAAGTATATAAGGACAGTGCCTGGCACGTAAAAAGCACTCAATAATCCCTTGATTCCCTTCTCTGAAATCCTATGATTTGAACATAACCTAGAATTATGCACTTGATTTCTTCTCTTCAAATATAATGAATGTTCAAATTTATACTTTAGATTCTTCTCCTGTACTTCTCAGTCTTAGAACTTACCAAGTAATCAAATAATTAAAAAATACAAAAGCTGAGAATTCCCATAGTACTATTTATTAAAGCAACACATTAAGAATACCTCACAGAAGTGATCTGTGAAAGTGTGACTTAAACTTCTGGAAACAAATTACTGGGCCATGGCTTCTCAGATAATTCAGATTTAGAGTAGAAAGTAGAAAATGGGTCCCAACCTACCAGTTTTCTTCTTGCTCCCCCTACTTCTTCCCCTTGCTGAGTAATCCAGCAGCCAAAAGACCTCAAGCTCAAAAGCAACTGTTCCACTCAGTCTGCTATTATCTCAAATACAATTTAATATGGCATTATTAGAGTTCCTTAATATACTCTATTTCTTCTGGAGCACACAAGAGCTACAGAAGGAAATAATTATGCATTCATTTGCAATGAACAAAATAACATAACTATTTAATCTGACTGATTTTTACTTGCTAGTGAAATGAAATTAACTGTTGACACACACTTCATAGTTTGTGAAGAGATACTTGAATCGTTGAAGGACATATTCTTGACAACGTTCTTTGCCAATACTTCATAGCAACTAGTCAAAATACCATATACGAGATCGGGGTAATTACAACGAATGACCAAAAATGAACTCCAAATATGCTGAACTCATGTTACACAATCTTCATCACAGGGGACACACACTGGTGGGAAGAGGGTAGCAAAGGTCCTTGTAAGACCTTTAATCCTGCCTCAGCACTTCATCACCACCCCTCTTCTACCTTTCTTAAAATGCTAATTACTCCAGGAGTTCCCACTGTGGCTCAGTGGTAAGGAACCCGACTAGTACCCATGAGGCTGTGGTTTGATCCCTGGCCCTGCTTAGTTAAGGATCCAGCGTTGCCATAAGCTGCAGTGTAGGTTGCAGATACAGCTCAGATCTGGAGTTGCTGGGGCTGTGGTGTAGGCCAGCGGCTGCAGCTCCAATTTGACCCCTAGCCTGAAAACTTCCACATGCTGCATGTGCAGCCTTAAAAAGAAAGAAAAAAAAAGTTAATTACTCTAGAGGAGGACAGTATCAAATTCCTAATGAGACCTTACTTACCCTTAAGCATTCCAAAAGAGAAAATGGACCCAGAACAGTTTGGTCTACTTCACAGCTTTATCTAAGGCCAGCAAATTCCAAATAGTTAAAAAGACACCTTTAGAAGTTCCCATTGTGGCTCAGCGGGTTAAGAACCCGACACAGTGTCTGTGAGGATGTGGGTTTGATCCCTGGCCTCCCTCAGCAGGTTAAAGATCCAGCTTTGCCACAAACTACGACAAATGCTGCAGATGCAGCTTGGATCTGGCGTTGCTGTGGCGTAGGCCTCAGCTATAGCTCTGATTCAACCCCTAGTCCAGGAACTTTTCTATGTCTCAGGTGTGGGCATAAAAAGAAGGGGAAAAAAGGCTTTTAAAATGTTGAAAAGATTTTGAAAATAAAAATGAACATCTGAGAAATTAATTTTGAGTATTTAAGCTCTAAAAAACCCCTAATAAACAAAAAAAAGCTAATAAACATGAAAGTATCACATACGGTTAACTTATCCCCCTTTCTTCTTAAAGATCTGTGGTTTAAGAACTGGATGGCTAGAATGCCTAAGGTGGAAAGGGGTGGGGGGGGGAGAGGCATAAACCCCAAACTTCTAGCAATGATTCCATTTCTATTTTTCCCTCTGTCATTTCAAAGTCACAGTACTTAGAACACATGTCAAGTTCAAAGACTCAGAAATTTTAAAAAAGGTCTGCCCTTAGACTGCATGGTTATACCAAAGTTTCTCATATGTTCCAGAAAGGCTTGCTTTTTCAGGTCTTTATACAACAAGTATGAGAATTTAGGACTGGACAGGATAATCGGACTGACTTTAAATAGAAGGTTACCGTTGATTAAAAATCCTCTTTACACTCAAAGCTACTTTACTTTTACTCTAATTGTCTGGCAAGAATATTAAGTGCCTTTAAATTGAAATCACTCAAGTTTTGAAAGACTATTACAATCACAAATCAATAAATCACTGCTAGGATGAATATAAGAAAATTTAAGACACAGGAATTAATTCCTTACCTGTTGTACAAATTTCTGATCAATGTAACGCTTGGCAATACTAGGCTGGAAATCAGGGCTCTCCAAAAATCTTAAGAAGAATTCATACACCAACTATAAGAGAAAGTGAAATAAAAGCTATGATGCCTATAAAATTTTACTCTAAGTCACTTCATACCAAAACCACATCTCTCTTATGAACTTAATCAGATGTTCAGATCTTATTAAAAATGTGATGAGTTCGGAACAGCTTAAAAAAAAACTAAATATATACTTACAATTCGGTCTCTTAAGCTGATAAATTTTGTGATTTCTTTATTCCTCTGAATCATTCATTGAAAATGTAAACTTATAGAAGCCAGAAAACAAAGATAGTATCTATAAAATATTTACTTTAGAAGACTATTTTTCACTCCAACTAGTGGGAAAAAGTAAATCGAAATCGGGATACCTTATCCACACTTGGGAAATAATGAACCAAATCATATAAGCACAGGACTCAGGAAGGAATGTCAGTTCAACAAACTAAAAGTCGTGACAAGCTTTCTACTTAAAAAGTGCTGGAGTTCACTGGTGGCCTAGCGATTAAGGATTCTGCATTGTCACTGCTGTGGCTCGGGTTCAATCCCTGGCAAGAATTTTTGCATGCTGCATCGCAGCTAGAAAGAAAATGTATCTTAAAAATAGAGTGGTCCCCACCTATCCATGCAGATTATATCCTAAGATCCCAACTGGACGTCTGAGACCTCCGGTGGCACCGAACCCTGTTTTCTGTTCATATGGTCCATCCACAAATTTAACGCCCTTTCCATCTTAACTAAGCACTTATCCTGCACTTTGGCCTTAACTTTTGCAGTCTGAGGTGTGACAGCAAAATCAGCATGCTTTTTTCCTTCACAATTTCACAGATAAAAGGTTCATTCTTACCGTAGATCTTAAAACTCAACATGTGCTTTTTTGCCTTTTTTCTTTCCTTATTGAGAACTTTCACCTTTTCACTTAAAGGAAGCATTTTACAGTTTCTCTTTGGCAGATCTCAATTGTCAGCATCACTGCTCTCACACTTTGGGGTGAAATCACGAATAAGGAGGGTGGAGGGTTACTCTAATAGCAAAATGTTCACTTGCCACCACAAATAAGAATTAAAAGTAATGTTTAGTTCAACTTACCTACACGATGCCTACATCCCACCTTTCTAGGAGAAAGGCAAAAACAGTAAAGTTTTTTCTATGGTAACCTAACAGCTATAAAAGCCAAGAGGTTTATTTTTTTGCTTTTGCTTTTTAGGGCTGCACCTGCAGCTTATGGAAGTTCCCAGACCAGGGGTCGAATCGGAGCTGTAGCTGCTGGCCTACACCACAGACACAGCAATGTGGGATCCAAGCCACATCTGCGACCTACACCACAGCTCATGGCAACGCCAGATCCTTAACCCACTGATCAAGGGGGCCACGGATCGAACCCACGTCCCCATGGATACTGGTCAAGCTCGTAGCCTGCTGAGCCACAACGGGAACTTCCAAAGGCAAGAGTTTAGCACAAAATGTGCCTTAATTTATTGGCTATTAAATAACATACCAGGCAGACACCCTAAAAGTTAGAAGGGAAGATTTGATCCCAAAGTAAAAACAGGTCATTCAATAAGCATTTGGGCAGCCAGATAGCCCACATATAGAGGGGTGGGAGGATGGCTACACTAAATTTACAGTCCTCACAATATAACAAAAAGCACTAACATCTGGGCCCTATCATTCACCACAGAATAGCAATGTTTATTGATATGAGTTCATTTATATGCTAAGGCTAACAACAATTTAGGGATCTGAGTAAATAGTTTTGTTTGATGCATCTTTGCTCAACTGTGCAAAAAAAGTGATGCTTATCTGGTCTATCATTAAGATTTAAGTTACTTTTTTAATCTATTTTATCTTTGCTTTTTAGGGCCGCACCCACGGCATATGGAGGTTCACACGCTCGGGATCAAATCAGAGCTGTAATGGCTGACCTACGCCACAGCAACGCAGGATCCAAGCCACATCTTTGACCTACACCACAGCTCACGGCAATGCCAGATCCTCAACCCACTGAGTGAGGCCAGGGGTCGAACCTAGGTCCTCATGGATGCTAGTCAGATTCATTAATAACCACTGAACCGTGACAGGAACTCCCATTTAAGTTAAGTATGAATTAAGGATACAACAAGAAAAAATAGGTTGATATCACTTTTTTGTTTAAAAATAATTTTCTAACTATATAGATAATTTTGCTTTGGGGTAACACATGCCAAAAGATACACGGAAGTTGGAGTTCCCACTATGGCAAAATGGGGTGAGCGGCGTCTCTATAGCACCAGAGCACAAGTTCAATCCCCGACCTGGCACAGTGGGTTACAGGATCTGGTGTTGCTACGGCTGTGGCGTAGGTGGCTACTGTGGCTTGGATCTGACCCCTAGCCTGGGAATTCCAAATGCAGGGTTGGGGAGGGGTGCAAAAAGAAAGCAGAAAAAAAAAAGATACACAAAAGTTACCAAAGAGTCCTGTACAGTGTACATTCTTGTAAACTGCTATGCAGTTTCACTGGTACAACTTTATTAGTGCCTATTTTCATCTCTAAGACTGGGCTACTGTGATATTGTGATAAAATCAGAAATATATATTTGGTCTTCATCCCTGGTTACTGGCAAAGGGCTCCTAAACCTCTGGAATTTCCTGAGTGGCAGAGTGAGAGGAAAATATTTTGTTATTCTTTCAATCATATCTGAGTTTATACTAATAAAGTGACTGTGGACCATGAAGGTGAGTTATCAAGAAACCAACCTAAGACTCAGAGGATTGGAAAGTTCAAGCCCAACCCCTCGTGCTCCAGGAAGGGGATAAGGGCTGGAGACAGTTTAATCATCAATGCCCAAAGATTTAATTAAACATGACTACCTAATGGAACTATCAAATAAAAAAATCCTAAACAAAGGGGGTGTGGAGAACTTCTGGGTTGGTGAACACATCAAGGAGCTGAGAGGGTGGTACATGGAAAATCTGAGCCACTTCTCCATACCTTACTCTATGCATCTCTTCTTCGTGGCTATTGCTGAGCTTCATCCTTTATAATAAACTGTTAACAGTAAGTAAAGAGTTTACTGGAGGCCTGTGAGCCGTAGTAAATCACTGAACCTTAAGGGAGTTCCCATCGTGGCTCAGTGGTTAACAAATCCGACTGGGAACCATGAGCTTTTGCAGGTTTGATCCCTGGCACCACTCAGTGGGTTAAGGATCCAGCACTGCTGTGAGCTGTGGTGTAGGTCGCAGATGCGGCTCAGATCCCGCGTTGCTGTGGCTGTGGCGTAAGCTGGTGGCTACAGCTCCGATTCGACCCCTAGTCTGGGAACCTCCATATGCCGTTGAGTGCAGCCCTAGAAAAGGCAAAAAGACCAAAAGAAAAAAAAAAAGTAGCTCATGGTAACCCCAGATTTATAGCCAGTTAGTTAGAAGTATGTCAGGCCTAGGCTCATGACTGCCATCTGAAGCAAGGACGAGGAGCAGTCTTGTTGGATGAACCCTTAACCCGTGGGCTCCCTGATAACTCTGGGAAGTTAATGTCAAAAAAGAATAAACTGTAGTACACCCAGCTGATGTTCACAGAGAATCCGAGAATTTCTTGTTGTGAAAAATCTATGTATTTGATGCCAGAAATGTTGGGAGTAGAAGGAACAAGTTTTCCTTTAGCTATATTTAGTGTTAACAGATATTAGGCACTGTAAAGCTCTAAAAAGTTCATTCACTTGTTAGGGAGGTAAGGCAAAAATAAAAACATGTAAAACTATATACACATAAAAATTATATGTCATAAACTATGAGTGCAGGAGACATTCAGAAAAGGGTTATATCCCTGTGGAATAAGGTCAACAGGAAAAGTTTTAAGGAGGACATAACAACTTGAGCCCTGCATTAGATATGATTAGTCAAGAAGAAAAAGGAGGGCTTTTATAAGAAAGGTAGAACTTGTCTCAAGAAGAAGATGGTATAGGGTATAGGCTGGTGGGTATGAAACCAGAAACTCAGAATCTTTATGGAGATCCCAAGTTAAAAGCCATGATAAGGTGGGACCAAGTTAAGCCTGAGTCAAGTATAGCAAGCATTACCTATATACTCTATCTCTTAAGACCTGTATCAGAAACGCAGGGCTTATGGTTTTTTAGTTTTAACAGTAATACCATGTCTTTTGGGAGACTTACATGACATCAAGTTCCAAATTAAAATGAGTCCTCTAAATGACATATGTAGTTGAAACCTGTGCCTATCACAAGTATGACACATTATTTCTTACATAGTTTTTGTCTGCATCATTTACCTGATACAGTGAATTAAGTGACCAGTCAAGATGAGCAGCAAACTGGAGATTCCTCTGTGGCTGAGCAAGTTAAGAATCCAACTAGTATCCATGAGGATGCTGGTTTGATCCCTGGCCTCGCTCAGTGGATGAAAGGGTCTGGCACTGCCATGAGCTGTGGCTGTAGATGGCAGATGTGGCTCAGAACTGATGTTGCTGTGGCAAAAGCTGGAAGCTGCAGCTCCAATTCGACCCCTAGCCCAGAACCTCCATATGCCACAGGTACAGCCCTAAAAAGGAAAAAAAAAAAAAAAAAAAGGATTAACAGCAAACTGCTTTTATGAAACCAACTTAGCACCGATGAAGAGATGACGACAAAATATCTCAATTTTCTAAATACATATTGGGTAATCCCAAAGGCAGAACAAACACTAGTAATCTACAGAGTTGGAAATCTTCAATATGGCACAACTAAGACTACTCTTTACAAAATCGCATCCTGTCTCTACTGCCACTCTTGCCATACCCTTTATCCTCATTGCTTTTTGTGCTTATATTTATCACATGCCGACATAGTATTATTCTTTCCCCCTAGACTATAAGGCAGTTTGCATATCAGTTCAACACTTTACCCCCAGTTTTTAGATTAATTCCTGGAAAACAACATATAATAAATATCTGCTGAATGAAAATCACAGTTGTTGAGAGGCTGTATTTCTGTATTAAATTTCCTCTATATTCTTCTATACGAAGAAATAATTTGCTCCAAGAACCTAAGAAACAGTGCTCTGAAGAACAAGACACTTTCAGCAATGGGTTTATTTCTCTCATAAAATGACAAACTTCATGTATGTTCAATGTACAGCTGGTCCCCCTACTTCTATAAACCAAAAAAAAAAAAAAAAAAGCCTTAAAAGATGAAAGAGAACTAAAGAGTGTAAGGAATGAAAGGTAATCTTACCACTCTGCTCACTACTGTGTTATATATGTTTTATTTCCTAGTAGTTAAAATAAAACATATATAAAATTCTGGTCTTTACCAATAAAAGATTTTAGAAGGTATAACCAAAACAGTATATAGATCATAAAAGTATTTGAAAATAAGACCTTTACAAAAAGCTTAAGGACTAGAAATGTCTGGCCTAGAAAGGCAGACTTCAAAGTAACTGTAATGATCTACAAATACACAAGGGGCTCTTTCTCAAGGAGTATAATAGGGACTGAATGTTTTCTAACCTCTATTAAGAGGGACCTAATTTAACTGGGATTTAAAAATTGATTTAATACTTGAAAAAAGTTATATAAGAACTAACATACACTAAACTACATGAGATATATCAAGTGCCAGAACACTGCCTGGGACACTGCAAACACTAACAAAATCTTAGTTCTATGTGAATCTTTTTTTCCTCTGCAATCCTTTTAAAAACAGGAATATTCTGCACAAAACTTGAATAGCTTAAATATGATCAGCCTATTTCCCCTCTGCTCTTTTCACCATATAATTAAAAAGATAATAACAAATAACTATTTACAATTAAAAAGGTCAAAGTAATAAAAATGTTCTCAAACTTAAATAAGGATAAAAGATGCTCCTTTCTATTGCTGTGAATAAGTGTTAGTGCATTAGGCTATGGTCCCTATAAGTTTTGACTCTTAGAACATGATAATATTTGTGACAGAGTATCTAGTCTGGAGCTGAGTGTAAAGGTGTGCATTATAAAATATGTATGTCCCAAACCCACAGCGCATTTGGGACACAAAATCTATCAAATTGACTTGTGATGATTTAAGTACACCTATAATTGAAATAAAATCCATTAAGTTAAAAAATAAATAAATAAAAAAATATGTATGTCCCCTGTTTAAATTTCTAATTATATAAATCAATAAAAAGCCTCTGGACGCTAAAATCAGGTTATTCTAAAAAGGTCTATGTTCTGTTCAGTATCCTACATAATTACATATTAATTATCTGTGCTAATAAAGTAAATAATTGATAAAATAAAATTAAAATATTAATCTGCCTGAACTCCAGGCTAGTAGAGCAGCCATGCCTAATTACCTAAAAGTAGGTATACAGAAAATTACTATCTTATTGGTCTTCAATAAATATAAAGCAATAATACTTAGGAAAGAAAATTTTAAAATAACTTACAACTGTTGTACATTAAAAATTATCATGTAATGCTTAGTAAATTAGAAGATATGACCAATTTCCTAGTACTCAAATAGTCTTTTTTTTGTTCTTTTCTTCTATGTATCTTTATTCCATTTATTCCATTATTCCATTGCTCATTAGTTTTTCCATTACAGTGTGAAAAGAAGGAAAAGAAATTATAAGCACATTTTTAGAAAATTCACAAAAAAGTTGAAGAAACAAAAATTTGAGTTTTTGAAATTACTTGTTATTATTTCCTTCATTAACTAAATTTAATGTTTTTTACCCTATCAAACTAATTTCTAGCAAAGACTTGTTAAGCTAAATGTAAAATGTAAACTTTTAGTACAGAACAAAAAATTCCAGGTGAATTATTCAAAGTATATTAACAAGGAAAGAAACTTTCACTGAGTAAATTTCCTCAGTGCTACACTATAACTTTATTTGCCAGAAGAGCAATAATGTTCCATTCTAAAAAATGTATGAGTAAATAATGATGTAGCTACAATACACCGATAAATCCTATCAATCAGTTCATGTAGTATTTAGCAGACCATGAGCCAAATTTAAAAACTGTATATCAAATTTTAGTTACTAGAAAGATTTTTAACTATAAACATATATACCCAGGGCAGAGCCTTTTAATCAGGGGATCATGGAGTAATTATTTCTTGTATATATTTATAAATTTGCCTTGAGAGAAAACACATTTTTTAAAGAAATTATATTTTGAAAGCAAATCACTATCTCCTAAAGTGTTAAGAACCACTACTTCCACAGAATTACGTGAAACTTCAAATCATACCAGTAAAAAATAACATGTAATTTATATGGCTGAGCTTTTACTGTTTATTCCCAAAGGCACATAAAAATATCTTAATGGAAAAACTGTTTTTAAAAACTCAAAGACTAGAGTTTCTGTGGTGGCGCAGTGGAAACAAATCTGACCAGTAACCATGAGGTTTTGGGTTCGATCCCTGGCCTCGCTCAGTGGGTTAAGGATCCAGTGGTGCTGTGAGCTGTGGTGTAGGTCGCAGAGGCGACTTGGATCCTGCGTTGCTATGGCTGTGGCGTAGGCTGATGCTCTGATTTGACCCCTGGGAACCTTCATATGCTGTGCGCGGGTGTGGCCCTAAAAAAAAAAAAAAATTCAAAGACTGAGGATATTTCTTTTAGGTTATCCAACTACATGTGATTAAAAAATATATAACAACAGCTAATGAGAATTTCATGCTTTTAAAACCTTTTCATTATTAGACACAGTATTATTAATTTTACACCAACTATGGCCATGAAATTTTAGATGAACTATATACAGTGCTATTAAAAAAGTTTACCACTTTTAAGATTTTCTAATTCTGTAAGCTCTAATGTGCTGATAAACCTTAAAATTGTTATCAATTTATGCTAATTCTAGACTTCCTCTTCTATTTTATTTGGACGTATAGGTGCAAGACACATTGAATAAATAATGAGGCTATTGCTTTAGAATGTCTAAAATAGTTTAGAATATAAATTTCTTTCTCTTGTCTTACATAATAAAAATAAAATGAAGTGGCACTAAAAATACAAATCCTGGCAAAACAAAAAAACAACATAATTTAAAGTAATAATTAATACCCATCAACAAGGTTCCTCTCTATCTCTCAGGAATTATATACAAAAATAGCTGATGTTATCCATCCTGCTGTCATTAACAACTCTATCATTTTTCATTTTATTCAGGACAGACTCTTGCCTTCAGTGATTCGAGCCTGTGGCAGGCATTGTTGTTTAGCTAATCTAACACTATTCCCTTCCCTGCATGTCTCTACTGCCGAAGCTGGAAAAACTAAACATTCATTCTGTCAGTCTGCTTTTCAACAAGAGTAATGGAATAATGAAAATGAGGATGGAAAAAAGAAAAATTAAAAACAATCTAACAGAATGAAGAAAGAGATTTAAAAAAAAGGAAAGATTTCAAGGCTAAGTGAGATATATACATATAGAAGCAAAGAAGAGCCAATATATTAATAGCAGGTATTCCCTAAGAAGAAAAATAAAGTGGTGGAACAAAAGAAATACTAAAGAGTATTATTAAAGAAAACTTTTCAGAAATAAAAGTGAGCTTTTATGGTGAAAGAATACTATTCAACTAGTGAAACTGACCTAGAAAAATCAATATTTACATATAGACTAGTGAAAACAACTGGACATTAAAGGAAAAACATCCTTTGGGTATTCAAGCAAAAATAACAGGAATATAAGGAGAAAAAAAAATCAGACTGAAAGCACAAGATAATGGAATAACAGATTTAAGGTACTTAAGGAAATTAAGGAAAGAAGCTGAACCAAGGATTTTTATATCAATTAAAGCTGATCTTTAAACATAAAGGTTAGAGACAAACTGCTATGAAACACACAAAAACTCAGTAAATAATGTTCCCATGAGCCCTTCTACTGAAGAATGAGTTTCAAATAACCAAGAAATGATCAGAGACACCCTGACATAGGATTGATAGTAAATATTACCTGTAAAACTAATGGCTTTATGCCATAACGGTGACAGGATAGTATAAAATTAGTTATATGTCTAACTACGTAAATATTACACAACTATCAAATATACGGAGTTGGAGAAAGGCAAGAAGAATATGGAAGTAGAAGCAGCTTCGACTTGCCATATAGGTATTAACTATGAGAGTAAAAGGCTATTACCTTACATCAGATGCTGGAGAGGAAGGAAGTGGGGCAGAAAAGACTACCTATTATTTCAATATTGTTCATTCTAGAAAACCAATAAACAGATTACAAAAGAGGGAACAAAGGGTATCATTTAAAGGTATTAGCACAAAGGTAATGGTAAGAAAAAGTATACACTTCATAAATACCAAAAGTAGTATCTTTTGGGAAAATGGAAGAAGAAAATGAAACAGCGTAGTTTAAAACACTGTGCTAGGTTCTGTGCATACATTATCTCATTCAATTCTTACACAACCCTGCTTTATGCTGGTTTCACAAGGGAGGATGCAGAGAAATTAAGTAGCTTAACTAACATCATTTCTGTAGAAAAGTATAAAACTGGGATTTGAGCAGAGGTCTGTCACCAGAATCATTTCCATTCCATTTCACCATACGTGGTAATGATAATAATGTCGTCTTCTTCTTCTTTTCCTGTACCTGGGGCACATGGAAGTTCCTAGGCCAGGAATCACAGCTGTAGCTGTGACCTATACCACAGATGCAGCAACACCAGATCCTTAGCCCACTGTGCCACAGCAGGAATTCCCAATAATTCTCTCACATCTACTTACAAGGTGTATATACAAACTTTTGTTCCATTTAACTAAGGCACATCTGTACCTGTATAAACATACCTTTAAAAATTCATTATGAGGGTTAAAAAGAAAAAGTGATAGCTACTGGAATTATGTGGGAGATTTTATTCACTAGTATTCAATGATGCTAAAAAGGCATAAATTAAACTTTACAAGAATTTGTATATATCTGTTTTAGAGCCACAGACAATAATATCTACGAAAGGCAGTAAAAGCTTTAATAATGGAAAGCAAGGACTATGGAGTAACAGTTTCTTTTGTTGTAAACCTCATTCTGCCATTTACTTTCTGTATAATCTTGGGCACGATTCTTACTCTATCTTAGCTTCATCTAAGCTTACCCATAAGATATGAACAATACCTACTTTACAGTGTTACAATAGGGATTAAGATGATGTATAATTAGCTAAACATAATAAAATTAGCTAATTAGTTTAGTGTTTTACCAGAAACATTAATTCAAAGAGATACATGCACCCCAATGTCCACAGCAGTCTTATAAGTGAATACTGTTGATCATATGTAGGCAAACACATGCAATTCACTAGGACACTTCATTGTGCTTGCCTATAGATTTTTAGGTCACCAATACTATCTTAGAAATAGGAAAGTCATCTTGTCAGAATGGTTATCATCAAAATGACCACAAATAACAAATGTTGGTGAGGATATGGAGAAAAAGGAACCCTTGAAAAACTCCTGGTGGGAATGTAAATTGGTGCAACCACTGCGGAGAACAGTATGAAGGTTCCTGAAAAAAATTAAAAAGAGAACTACCATATGACCCAGCAATTTCACTCCTGGGTATATATATCCAAAGAATACAAAAATACTAATGTGAAAAGAAACATGCACCCCAATATTCAAAGCAGCATTATTTACAACAGCCAAGAAAAGGAAGCAACCTAACCAACAGATGAACAGATAAAAAAGATGTGGTGTGTGTATACACACTCAAACACATGTACACACACATGATTATTATTCAACCATAAAAAAAGAATGAAATTTTGCCATTTGCAAAAACACAGACAGACTTGGAGGGTATTACGCTAAGTCACACAGAGAAAGACAAATATCATATCATATAACTTATATGAGGAATTGAAAAAATACACAGACTAGTGAATACAACAAAAAAGAAGCAGACTCACAGATATAGAGAACTAGTAGACAGCAATGGGGAGAAGAAAGATGGGGAGGCAAGACAGGGTGGGGGATTATGGGTAATAAACTACTATGTGTAAAATAAGTTATAAGTATATATTGTACATTACAGGAAATACAGCCAATACTTTACAATAACTACAATGGATTATGACCTATAAAATTTTGACTCACTATGCTGTACAGCCTGAAACTAATATAATATTGTAGATCAACTATATCTCAATAAAAAAATATTAAAGTCATTATAGTTGAAGCTTTAGGCAAGGGTGATTTTTACTTTTTCACTCAGAGCTTTGCTTATTTTAAGAATAAGAAAATATTGGAGTTCCCATTGTGCCTCAGTGGAAATGAATCTGACTAGTATCCATGAGGACACAGGTTCGATTCCTGACCTTGCTCGTTGGATTGAGGATCTGGCATTGTTGTGAGCTGCGGTGTAGGTTGCAGATGCAGCTTGGATCCCATGTTGCTATGACTATGGTGTAGGCCAGCAGCTACAGCTCTGATTTGACCCCTAGCCTGGGAACCTCCATCTGCCATGACTGTGGCCCCCCAAAAAAAAGACAAAAAAAAAAAAAGAAAATATCTGTAAACTGAAGGTGTCATATGAGTCTTCTCAGAGCATTTTTTTTTCCTTTTTGGGGCTGCACCTCTGGCATATGGAAGTTCCCAGGCTAGGTGTTGAACTGGAGCCGCGGCTGCTGGCCTATGCCACAGCCATAGCAACAGAGGATCCGAGCCGTGTCTGTGACCTACGCCATAGCTCATGGCAATGCCAGATTCTTAACCCACTGAGCAAGTTGAGGGATTGAACCTGTACCCTCATGGATACTAGTTGGGTTCATAACCCACTGAGCCACAATGGTAACTCCCTTCTCAGAGCCTTTTCATTAGACATTTTGGGAAACAAAAATAAAACCTAACGCATATAGTAAAAAAAAACCCAATAATCATAAAGACTAGCTACATAAGAACATGTGCAGAAGAAAAACTAAACACATGTTAAGTATATTTTACAGCTGTAATGGAATCTTTGTGTTTTCATGATACAGCATAAGAGGTGTAAGATGATCTACCCAGAATCCTAGCTAAAGAGTTCTAATTACTGAAGTATCAAGTAAGACAGTGCCAGTGTGATTCTACTGAGTGAACTTTAGATATTATGTTAAAGCCATATATTTGAGGGGATGTTTGAATAAAGCAGTAAGGACTAGACAAAACTAGTTTGGGAAGGTTTAATGGAAGAACTGGTCCTATTTCTATAATAAGTGTTTCCAAAAATTCTGAGGTATGAGCTGTCATACAATGGCATCAGGGCACAAAGACTATCCGTCCCTCAGTCTCAACTAAGACATGCTTCAGAGATGGACTTCTGAGAGTGAGGACTTCAGCAAACTTGCTATCCCACAATAACAATTAAAAACAACTTGGGCTAGCAAGGAAAGTCAATAGAGATGATCTTGTTAGAGGAGCAGAAAGACTGAAGCCAAAATGAACCCTTAACAGACCTGTGGGAAATCATCAACCATAACAACACATACACAATGGGAGCCTCAGAAGGAGAGGAGAAAGAAGAAGAAAAAATTACCTGAATAGCTAAAAACAACTCAAATTTATGAAAAATATTAATTTATGCAACGAACTTTTTTTTCCACAATGAATTCTTAATTGTGGCTCAATGAACTTCAAGCAGAATAAAGTCAAAGAGATCCATATTTAGGTATACCACAATCAAACTGACAAAAGTTAAAAAGATAATTTTCAAAGCAGCAAGAGAAAAATAGCTTATCTGAGACATCAGATCTTAAATAAGATTAATAACTAACTTGTCTCCAGAAAACCAAGGACACCTGAAAATCAATTGGGTAATACTTTCAAAGTGTTGAAGGAAAAGAGTTAGCCAAGAATTCTATACCCAGCAAAACACTCCTTCAAAAACAAAGAGAAAAATTAAGATGTTCCCAAATAAACAAATAAATACTCAGAGATTTTATCACCAACAGACTCACAGTACAAGAAACACTAAAGGGAATTCTTTGGGCTGAAATGAAAGGATACATATATAACTTGAATGAATCCATATGAAGAAATAAAGAGCATGGGTAAAGATAACCACATGGGTAAATATAAAAGACAGTACAAATGTATTTTTATTTATAATCTTATATTCTCCTGCTTTACATGACAATCACATAAAGCAGTAATTATAAAAGTGTGTTGATGGGTGTATGATGTACAGGCTTGGAGATATTGTAGGTTTGGTGCCAGATCACCATAATAAAGCAAATATTGCACCAAAGCAAATCATATGAATTTTTTTGTTTCCTCAATGTATCTAAATGTTATGTTTACACTATAGTCTACTAACTGTGCAATATCATTATGTTTAAAAAACACTGTACATATATTACCTAAAAAAAACTTTATTGCTTAAAAAATGCTACCCATCTTCTGAGTCTTCAGCAAGTTTTATAATAACAGCATCAAAGATCACTGATCACAGATCACCATAAAAAATATAATAATGAAGAACTTTAGATATTACAAGAATGACCAAAATGTGATACTGAAACATGAAGTAATAAGCAAATACTGTTGGAAAAATGATGCTGATAAACTTGTTCCACTCGAGGTTGCCAGAAACCTTCAATTTGTAAAAAATGGAACATCTGCAAAGTGAATAAAGCAAAATGCAATAAAATGCTGTTTTATGCCCGCATGACAATACCACAAATAATATCACAAAGGAAGGGGGAAGAAATGGAGGTATACTGGACCAAAGTTCTGTATACTACTAAAATTAAGTTAGTAGCAACCAAACTAAATTGTTTTAAGATGCTAATGTAATTCCTAAGAAAATAACTAAAAAAAAACTAAAGAAAAAACAAAATTAAAATGGTATCCTAAAGGAAAACAAATAAGTAACACACAAGGGAACCCCGATAAGGTTATAGGCTGAATTTTCAGCAGAAACTCTGCAGGCCAGAAGGGCAGGGCATGATACACTTAAAGTGATGAAAAGAAACAAAACTGTAACCAAGATTACTCTACCCAGCAAGGCTCTCATTCAGATTTGAAGGAGCAATCAGAAGCTTTACAAACAAAAAAAGCAAAGAGAATTCAGCACCACTAAGCCAGCTTTACAACAAATACTAAAGGAACTTCTCTAGGTGGAAAAGAAAGGCCACAATTCAGAGTTCCCATCGTGATTCAGCAGAAATGAATCTGACTAACATCCATGAGGATGCAGGTTCGATTCCTGGCCTCGCTCAGTGGGTTAAGGATCCATGAGCTGTGGTATAGGTTGCAGGCGTGGCTCGGATCCCACGTTGCTATGGCTGTGGTGTAGGCTCGCAGCTACACTCCTGTTAGACCCCTAGCCTGGGAACCTTCATATGCCATGGGTGCGGTCCTAAAAATACAAAAATAAAAAAAAAAGATATAGACTGGCTGAATGGATACCCATATACATGCTGTCATCAAGAGACCCACTTCAGTTCTAGGGACACATACAAACTGAAAGAGTGAGGGTGAAAAGAAATATTCCACGCAAACAGGAAGCTAAAGAAAGCTGAAGCAGCAATACTCATATGAGACAATAGACTCTAAAATAAAGAATGTTATAAAAGACAAAGAAGGACATTACATAATGATCAAAGGATCAAGCCAAGAAGAAGATATAACAATTGTAAATACATATGCACCCAAAATAGGAGGACCCCAATATATAAGGCAACTGCTAATAGCCTTAAAAGGAGAAATCGACAATAACACAACAGCAGGGGACTTTAACACCCCACTTAGAGCAATGGCAGATCATCCAGACAGAAAATCAACAAGGAAACACAGGCCTTAAATGTGGCATTAAATCAGATGGACTTAACAGATATTTATACAACATTCCATCCAAAAGCAGCAAAATACACATTCTTCTCAAGTGCATGCAGAGCATTCTCTCGGACAGATCACATTCTGGGCCACAAATCAAGCCTCAGTAAATTTAAGAAAACTGAAATAATATCAAGCATCTTTTCTGACCACAATGCTATAAGACTGGAAATCTACAGAAAGAAAAAAACTGCAAAAAAACATAAATGTGTGGAGACTAAGAAATATGCTACTAAACAACCAATGAATCACCGAAGAAATTAAAAAATACCTAGAAGCAAATGACAACAAAGACACAACAATCCAAAACCTATGGGATGCAGCAAAAGCAGTTCTAAGAGGAAAGTTTAGAGCAATATAAGCCTACCTCAGAAAACCAGAAAAGTCTCAAATAAACAACCTAACTTCATACCTAAAGCAACTAGAGAAAGAACAGGCAAAACCCAAAGTTAGCAGGAGGAAAGAAATCATAAAATCAAAGCATAAATCAATGAAATAGAAACAAAGAAAACCATAGAAAAGATCGATGAAAGTAAAAGCTTGTTCTTTGAAGAGATCAATCAACAAAATTGATAAACCCTTAGCCAGACTCATCAACAGAAAAAGAGAGAGGACTCAAATCAAAAAGAAATGAAGAAGGAGAAGTTACAATGGACATCACAGAAATACAAAGGATCATAAGAGACTACTATAAGCAACTATATGCCGATAAAAGAAATAAAAGAAAAGGATAAATTCTTAGTAAAGTACAATCCGCTAAGACGAAACCACAAAGAAATAGAGAAGATGAACGGACCAATCACATGTACTGAAATTGAAAATGTGATTTAAAAACTTCCAACAAACAAAAGTCCAGGACTAGATGGCTTCACAGGTGAATTCTATCAAAAGTTCAGAGAAGAGTTAATACTTATCCTTATGAAACTATTCTGAAAAACTGCAGAGGAAGGAAACACTTCCAAACTCACTCTATGAGGCCACCATCACCCTGATACCAAAACCAGATATAGGTATCACAAAAAAGAAAATTACAGGCCAATCTCACTAATGAACACAGATGCAAAAATCCTCAACAAAATACTAGCAAATCAAATCCAACAATACATTAAAAGGATTGTACACTATGATCAAGTGGGATTTATTTCAGGGATGCAAGGATTTTTCAATAGTCACAAAATCAGTGTGATACAGCACATCAACAAACTGAAGAATAAAAACCGTATGATTCTCTCAATAGATGCAGAAAAAGCATGTGACAAAATCTAACACCCATTTCTGATTAAAAAAAAAAAAAAAAAACTTCCAGAAAGTGGGCATACAGGGAACCTACCTCAATAAAGACCATATATGACAAACTCACAGCTAACATCATTCTCAATGGTGAAAAGCTGAAAGAATTCCCACTAAGATCAGAAATAAGATGAGATGTCCACTCTTGCCACCTCTATTCAACAGTTTCGGAAGTCCTAGCCATGGCAGTCAGAGAAGAAGAAGACATAAAAGGAATCAAAATTGGAAAGGAAGAAGTAAAACTATCACTATCTGCAGATGACATGATACTGTACCTAGAAAATCCTAGACACTACCAGAAAACTGTTAGAGCTCATCAATGAATTTGGCAAAATCGCAGGATACAAAATTAATACACAGAAATTGATGGCATTTTTATATACTAATGATAAAAGAACAGAAAGAGAAATTAGGGAAACAATCCCACCTACCATCACATCAGAAATAAAATACCTAGGTAAACCTACCTAAAGAGACAAAGACTAATACTCTGAAAACTCTAAGACACTGATCAAAGAAATCAGAGATGACATAAAACAGATGGAAAGATATAACATGCTCTTGGATTGGAAGAATCAATACAAAATGACTATACTACCCAAAATAATCTATAGATTCAATGCAATCCCTATCAAATTACCAATGGCATTTTTCACAGAACTAGAACAAAATATTTTAAAATTTGTTTGGAAACACAAAAGACCCCAAACAGCCAAAACTATCCTGAGAAAGAAAAATGGAGCTGGAGGAATCAAGCTCCCTGACTTTGGACTATACTACAAAGCTACAGTCATCAAAACACTATGGTACTGGCACAAAAAAACACAAATATAGATCAATGGAGCAGGACAGAAAGCCCAAAATTAAACCCACATACCTATGGTCAACTAATATATGACAAAAGAGGAAAGAACACACAATGGAGAAAAGACAGTCCCTTCAATAAGTGGTGCTGGGAAAACCAGACAGCTAAATGTAAAAGAAGGAAATTAGAACACTCTCTAATACCATACACAAAAACAAACTCAAAAGGGATTAAAGATATAAATATAAGTGGACAGTATAAAACTCTTAAGAGGAAAATATAGACTGCACACTCTCTTACATAAAATGCAGCAATATCTTCTCAGATCTACCTCCTAGAGCAATGACAATAAAAACAAAAATAAACAAATGGGACCTAATTAAACTTAAAAAGTTTTTGCACAGCAAAGAAAACCCGAAACAAAATGAAATGACAACCCACAGAATGGGAGAAAATATTTGCAAATGAAGCAACTGACAAGGGATTAATCTCCAAAACATAATAAACACCTCCTGAAGCTCGGTATAAAAAAAAACAAACACCACCATCAAAAAATGGGCAGAAGGGAGTTCCCATTGTGGTGCAGCAGTTAACATATCTGAGTAGGAACCATGAGGTTGAGGGTTTGATCCCTGGCCTTGCTCAGTGGGTTAGCGATCTGGTATTGCTGTGAGCTGTGATGTAGGTCACAGATGCAGCTTGGATCCTGCGTTGCTGTGGCTGCAGTGTAGGCTGGCAGCTACAGCTCTGACTTGACCCCTAGCCTGGGAACCTCCACATGCCGTGGGTGTGGCCCTAAAAAATGACAAAAGACAAAAAAAAAGGCAGAAGATCTAAATAGATATTTTTCCAAAGAACTCATACAAATGGTGAAAAAAAAACACATGAAAAGATGTTCAACATCAATAACTCTCAGAGAAATGCAAATCAAAACTATTATAAAGTACCACCTTACACCAGCCAGAATGGTCATCATAAAAAAACTACAATAAATGCTTGCAGGAGAGGGTGTGGAGAAAAGGGAACTCTCCTACACTACTGGTGGGATGTAAACTGATGCAACCACTATGGAAAACAGTATGGAGATTCCTCAAAAAAACTATAAAGAAAATTACCATATGATCTGTCAATCCCACTCCTGGGCATCTATTCTGAGAAAAACATGACTCAAAAAGACAAGCCTGCTGAGGTTTATTGCAGCACTATATACAATAGCCAAGACATGGAAACAACCTAAATGTCCATCAACAGAGGACTGAATAAAGACGATGTAGTACATATATATGACGGAATATTACTCAGCCATAAAAAAGAGTGAAATAATGGCATTTGCAGCAACATGGATGGACCTAGATATTATCTACTAAGTGACATTTCAGACAGTGAGACACAAACATCATATGTTATTACTCATATGTGGAATCTAAAAAAGGATACAAACGAACTTATTTGCAGAATGGAAACAGACTCATAGACTTTGAAAAACTATAGTTACCAAAGGGGACAGGTTGTGGGAGAGGGAGGGACTGGGGGTTTGGGATGGAAATGTTCTAAAATGACTTTGTGAAGATGGCTGTACAATAATAAATATAATAAAATTTACTGAATTTTTAAAAATGGTACCCTAGAAAATACCTATTTAATACAAGAGGCAATAATAGAGGAGCAGATGAATAAAAAAGACATAGGACATAAAACAGCAAAATGGCAGATATAAATCCTACCTTATCAATAATTACATTAAATGTAAGTGTATTAAATACTCTAGTCAAAAGGCAGAGATTGTCCAACTATATAATCTGTTTACAAGAAAATTTAGAGTCAAAGAAACAAAGAACTTAGAAGTAAATATATGTAAAAGATATATCATGCAAACAGTAACCAAAAGAGAGCTAAACAGTGGCTACAAAATATCAGGTAAAATGAACTTTAACACAGAAACTGTTACTAGAGTTATAGTGATAAGGGAGATATTGAGGAGGAAAAAACAATTATAAACATCTGTAGCTAATAAAAGGGCCCCAAAATACATGAAGCAAAAACTGACAGGACTAAAGAGAGAAAGAGAGAGATAGAGAATTCAATAACAGCTGGAGACTTCAATATCTCACTTTCAGTAATGGATAGAACTAGGCAAAAGAGCAACGCAGAAATGGAGGACTAAAAAACATTATAAGCCAACTAGACCTAACAGATTTCAACACAACACTCCACTCACTAACAACAAAATACACATTCTTCTCAAGCACACATGAAACATTCCCCACGATAAACTGTATGATAGGCCATCAAACAAAATTAGCCATAGAAAAAGCCTCAATGGACTTAAAAGGATTGAAAACTTCAAAGTATATTACCTAACTACAACGGAATAAAATTATAAATCAATAACAGAAAAAAAAAAAGAGTTACAAAGTAGAAATTAAACACATTTCTAAATAACTAATAGGCCAAAGAAGAAATTACAAGGGAAGCTAGAAAATATTCTGAGGTGAATGAAAACAAAAGCACTACATTTAAAAATTTATGGGAAACAGATTTTAACTTTTTTATGAATGTTATAGCAGCTCTAGTTGCATAACTGTCAAAGGCAGAAACCACCCAAATGTCCATCTACTAATTATTGGATAAACAAAAGGTGGTATGTTCATTATAATGGAATATCATTCAGCCATTAAAAGGAACAATATATTGATACATGTTACAATACTGATGAACCTTAAAAATATTGTGTTAAGTAAAAGAACACAAAAACAAAAGGCCGAATGTTATATGACTCCATTTATATTGCAAATCAATAGTGATTATAAAGTAGATTAACAGTTGCCAGGGCTGTGGGGGTGGGAGAATGGAAGTGACTGTTAATGACAAGGGAATGTCCACTTGGGGTGATGGACAGGTTGTTGAATTAGATAGTGGTAATGTTGCACAGCAATACAAATGTACTTAATACCACTGAATACAGTGGTTTAAACGGTAAATGTTAAATGTATTTTATCACACAAAAAAAGTAAAATGGTTTAAATGGTAAATGGTAAATGTATTTTATCACACAAAAAAAGTAAAAAACATTTATGGAAAAGAAAATGTTAAGAAAACATTAGAAGTATTTTAAATAGACACTCAGATCTGAAATAGAGCTCCATGACTTCAGCAGAATATCACAGATATAAAAATTGTCAATACAAAATTATGTTCCATACTTGTATGTGAGGCCAAGAGGCCTCAAGTGTGGGTTCATCCTCTTCTGGATCAAAATCTGGATTATCACTTGGAGGAAGAGTTCGGAAGATGTTAGCACTGATCTGTAAAGAAAAATAAAATTTAGATTTATGTTCTTCGTTGTGTAACTGAATTTCACAATGCAAAATGATTTAAGATAACCTCATCTGAGAAAAAAGTTAAGTTGTGGCTATAAGCTTAGTTCGAAACCTACAAACCTCTTCAAAATATGAAGGCAAGACATTTGCTTCTCTTTTTTTCTCTGTTTCGTTACTCTGACTTCTATAGACACCAAATTTCATACAGATTACCTCTAGATTCCTCTTCCTTAAATCATAAATTGTTCTTTCCAAGTTTTGCTTAAAAAAAAAAAAGGAAGAAGGAAGGAATTGGGGCAAAAAAAGCACTAAGGCCCGAAACTCTACCTAGTCCTAACTTGATTCTTTTCATGTTTCCACTACTCCCTCCCATATTCTAACCCAGGCAGTTACTTACCTTACAACCCAAAAGAGTTTGGTAAAGTATCTCTATTCTTATGCATACACACCACACTAAAGAAGGGGAGTGACAGGGATAGAACACTTTCATTGCCATTACAGATATAGTTTATAATAACCCATGATAATTTAATTAATTTCATTTACTTTGAGCCTCTAAAAAATAGTAATATAAAGCAAGGATATGCTTTGTGATGCTTCACTTTAGATTATGATTTCATTTTTCGCATTATCTTAGTACACTACACATCCTTTTTCTCCAGAAAAGGTTAGATTGTGAGCCCAACTCAAAATTCTTTGAAGAATAATGAAAAGACTGACCAAATGGTTCAGTAAACATGGAAGGTCACAATTCTGAGGGGTTGGTCATTTAAGATAAACTATTTGGGGAATAGAGGATAGGTGTTGTTTGGTGGTGCAAACTCCCAACCACTCTTATGAAGTGGGCTCTATGGTAGTCCAACTAACAGGCAATGACTATAACCACAAGACTTAGAAAGTAATAACATAAAAATTTATTTGCTATAACTCAAAGCCAGAACATGAGGGCAGTCAATAAATAATATGATAGGTATTAACTTCACAAAGAGTGGCAGAAAGTCATATAACTTGCAAAGGAAATATGTCCCTTAAGAGAGCATCATTTGCCTTTGAAATTATACTTCTTATTGTTGGTAGTAAAAGAAAATGTGAACCTTATAGCCAATAATAAAATTGACTGTATTAGCAAACATATAGAAGGGCTTTAAAGGACTAAATGGGTGAGTTGGCTTTTATCTAGATATTAAATTAAGTACCCATAAGTTAAAAAAAAAAAAGACAAAACACACACCTTTTTACTTGGGAAAAGAAATTAAATCCCAGAATTTATTAGTATATAGCAAAACACAGAATAATTTGACTCAAATATTTGAGTATTTTCAATATCTGAGGCAAAAACTTTATAGAGATAAAAATAAAATATCTTCCCTAGGATTTTTAAAATTCCTGAAACAAACCATTTGAAATCAGTAAAATGGAAATATATCATTTTTCTCCTAGATACTTTTAATGAGAAAACAAACAGAACAAGATACAGAATCTATCAACATTTAATGTTTATATTTTTAAACTGCCACTTCCCTTTTTTGTTTTTTGGTTTTTTTTTTGCTTTTTAGGGCCGCACCTGAGGCATATGGAGGTTCCCAGGTTAGGGGTCAAATCGGAGCTGTAGGTGCCAGCATATGTCACAGCCACAGCAACACAGGATTCAAGCCGTGTCTGCGACCTACACCACAGCTCACAACATCAGATCCTTAACCCACTGAGCGAGGCCAGGGGTCGAACCTAGGTCCTCATGGATGCTAGTCAGATTCATTAACCACTGAGCCATGACGGAACTCCTCAAACTGCCACTTACTTTTCATTACCTATGGAATTTAGGAAGCCTATTTTGTTTTGATTAATGAACTCTCTAGACTTAATCCTTTTAAAAATATTAAGGCTTTTATTTTCCTTTTTAAAAAGGAAAAAAACAACCAAAATGTCTTAAGTCTTTTTAACTAGTCTTTTAGTACAATGTGATGAAAGAAAACTCAACTAAATTTAGGGCCAAATTTAACTTTCTTAAACATTATTCCCTTCCCCCAGAACATAGATTAGGCAAGGGGAAGGAAATTAAGGCAACAAACTATATATAGGTTATACTTGTTGTAACTTTCCCCTGGTAACATTTAAGCTTAAATGGTGAAGGCAGTGACTCTAATTACTCCAAAGGAATTTTTTGTATTTTGATAGTATGCACCAAAATACAAAAATCACAAGTCCTAAGTAAATTTCTATAGTTTGATGAAGAATATAGTTAAATAATTAATAAACAGTATCCTAAACAACCTTATTACTTCAATAAAGGTGACAGTAATTTTTTTTTCCATCTCAGATAATTCAAATGTTTGTTTACATCATTTAACTTCTTAAAGGTCCTAAGTTTTTATTAAAATTCATTGTTATAGAATCTACATGTGGAGTTCCCGTCGTGGCTTAGTGGGTTAAGAACCTGTCTCATACCCATGAGGTTGCAGGTTCCATCCCTGGCCTTGCTCAGCGGGTTAAAGGATCTGGCATTGCCGCAAGCTGTGGTGTAGGTCACAGACACAGCTAGGATCTGGTGTTGCTGTAGCCATGGTGTAAACCAGCAGCTGCAGCTTCGATTTCACCCCTAGCCTGGGAACTTCCATATGCTGCAGGTTCAGCTCTATTAAAAAAAAAATACTACACATATAATATCAAGATATCCTAAGTAAGAAATTTTTTAAATCTCTCTCTTATCCATTGCTGAAATGTGGAGAGGCCTATCGTTTTTCATTGGTCTTTTCTTCCCCCTTTAGATGTTCTTTTCCCATACCTATTCAACTGCATGATATTAACTGCCTATCAATCTATATAATCTTGAGCTTACATCTCTTTCCTAAACTCAAGATCTGTACTATCCAATACGGCAGCCATCAGCCCCCGTGACTGCTGAATTCCCAAGCTATTATAAAGCGACGACAGCATCACTGGAATGGGGATGGACAGTCTTTCAAATGTACTATTTTTTAAAACATTCTTGAGAGTTAATTATTACACATTAAAAATTAGTTTCATTAAATCATAATTACACCTCAAATCTTACTTGAATTTACATAAACCTGAAGAACTTAAGTCTAGAGGCTTACCATTTTTACTATATCAGAATACGCTGATTCAACAATTACACCACGATTAGTTGAAACATACTCAACCAGTTCATTCAATGTTGCTCTTTTAATTTCTTTGCTCTTCAAGTCTGAAACAGAGTCCATGAAATCAAACAGTATGCAACACTGCTGCAACTTCTGACAGAAAAGCTCTTGTTGTTCATTTGAAGTGGCATCTATAAATAAAAATAGAGGGAAACTTAGAAACCATCTATTGACAAGTTACCTTTATGTTTATTCATTTTGTGGAAGATATTCACATAAAGTAAAACTCTCAAAAATCTAGTGAGAAATTTACTCATCTAATCCCATTATTCATGCCAAAAATGAATTTCTACCTTCTTCTTCTTTCACTACCCACAATCAATCATTAAATGTTACTGAATCTGTTTCTTTACCTTATCTGAAATCTATCCTTTTGGTGTCATCCTCACTGCCACTTCAATCCTTCACCATTCATCGTCTACACTACAGCAGTGATATCGTATCTGCTCCTCCTGCCTGAGCCCATAAACACTGAGATTCCTGATTTATCTTCTAAACTGTGCAAAAGCTAAAATCTTGCTAAAATGAGAATCATTTTGTACATAATACTTTTCAATGATCCTCCAAAACTTACAGAATGAAGTTCAAACTCCTCAGGACTATATACAAAAAGAAGCTGCCTACTGCCAAGAGTCATCTCTCAATACTAGCATGTACTTTCACTTTGGTTAAACCACACCCCTTGCAATTTTCTAAAGAGTTTACACAGTTTCCTCTGCCTGGAATGCCCTTTTGCCTAGTTTCCCCCCTGGGAACTCGCCCCATTTACTAACTTTCCACATAAGCATATTCTACTCTCAGAAGCTTTCTCTATGGCACTGAAGCTAAACTGTTTGGTTATTCCACATTTAACTAAATGTATCTTAGATGCTATTTCTATTGAGTATTTACTATGCTATATGGCAATTATATTTTATGTGTATTACATGCCTGGATTATAAGCCCCCCAAAGACAGAAAACAAGTGTTCTCTCTCTCCCCAACTCTCTCATTACCTACCATGGTACCTGCTATACAACGTGCACTTAACAAATGTTTATTGTTTTACCTTCCTGCAAAAATATGGACACATATTTATTCGATTCTAACAAACATATTAAGTCTTCTTACTTTGAACGTTCAAAAAATAACAGAACTTCAATTCTGAACTTTCAAATCTATAAACAAGGACCTTTCAGTTAGCTCAATTATTTAAGTTTCTTGAACTACTGAGACTAAATTTTTAAAAATCATGTATTTCAATATTGATATTGAGCTCGTAATATATAAAAGAACTCCTTCATTCAAAACCAATGCTACTTTATTAACAGATAGAGGTAGAACTCTTCATAAAGATGATAAACTAACCTAACCAAGGATGCCTATGCTTTTAAAATTTTTCTGGGGCAGGAAGGTAAGTGAATTACTTTGCAACTATATCAAGTTGCTGTACTTTAAAAAGCTGAGTTAGGGTAATGCTAAAATGTATCAGATCAGATACCCTAAACTCACACAAACTAAAAAGACAAACAGGGCATATCCTTTTTTTTTTCCTTTTCCTTTCTTTTTAGGGCCACACCTGCAGCATATAGAAGTTCCTGGGCCTGGGGCTGAACAGGAGCTGCAGTTGCCAGCCTATATATACCACAGCCACTGCAATGCTGGATCCAAGCCACATCTGCAACCTATGCCACAGCTTGTGGCAATACCAGATCCTTAACGCACTGAGTAAGGCCAGGGATCGAACCCTCATCCTCACAGAGACTACATCAGGTCCTTAATATGCTAAGCCACAACGAGAACTCCACAATGACCATCTTTATCAAGAGCCCACCTTGATGGTGGATTTAAATGGATTAGACAATGATCATGAAGGTGTGTGCGTATATTGCAAAGTAGAATACATATGGAAGGCATTTTTCTCTTACATCATAAGCTAGTAACCTAGAAGACACAAAAAGATTTTCAAGACCAGCAAATCGATTCAGGAACATATTACATATAAAAACAAAGTTTCTTTTTCTGGGCACCTAATTCTTGAGTCTCCTCTGGGAAGAAATTCATGTTTTTCATAGCTTCTCCTTTCAGTAATCTACTTCTCAGCCTAAAGATTTCTTTTTTCTTTCTTTCTTTTTTTTTTTTGTCTTTTTGCCTTATCTAGGGCCGCATCCGCGGCATGTGGAGGTTCCCAGGCTAGGGGTCTAACAGAAGCTGTAGCTGCCGGCCTTCGCCACAGCCACAGCAACGTGGGATCTGAGCCGTGTCTGCAACCTACACCACAGCTCACGGCAACACCAGATCCTTAACCCACTGAGCAAGGCCAGGGATCGAACCCGCAACCTTGTTGTTCCTAGTCAGATTCGTTAACCACTGAGCCATGATGGGAACTCCTAAAGATTTCTTTAAATTTGGTTTATCTTCCAGAATTATATTTCAGCATTTCCCAATATCTGGATGGGATAGGTCACATGTGGATTTTCCCAAACTTTAGAAATATATAGAAAGCAGTTAACATTTCAACTTCTTTGGCTCTGAGTTAAAACAGAAATGTCCAATCCTCAAGTATTTTTAGGTATTAGGGAATAGAAAAATCTTTTCCTACCCAAGCCCTCCTGTAAGGACATGTTCTATTGAGCAGTCTGCTGTGCTACATAATAAAACATAATGCTAACATTAGCACTTCCTTCGTGAAAAATACAATTCTGTTTCACATGCCTATTTATTTAACTTTCAAAGCTAGTCCTCTGAGATTAGTTTTGAAAGTTAGAGATGATTTCCTGCCTTCAAGAGCTTAAAAGCAGGTTGAGAAGGCAAGATACAAAACATAAATAAGATCAGGATTAATTAAAAGCAGGAAAGTTGGAGATATTACAAGGTATTTGACTGCTATATTTAAGCACTTTGTGTTTAGTTTCTTGGTGGCTAAGGTAAAACAGCGGTGGAAGAGTTGATCCAGTTGTAAAAGGTTAAATGAGAGAAGAGAGGAAGCTCTGGTTATCTACTATCGGTTGGTCTACTTCTAGGTTCAAGACATGCAACTTATTTATATAGGTCAAAAACATCTTCATAATGGCTATCTTAGTAAGAAAACATGAGATTACTGTTTCCGTCATAAAAAACTATGAAACAGTTTGCAATTATAGATGTTTATCCCAATTTTTAGGCAACTTTCTGAAATATCAACTTTCAGAATTTTCTCAAAAGACAAAAAGCAGAAAATACATTTCAATATATTTGAAACAAAGATTAGGAGTTCCCGTCGTGGTACCCTGGAAACAAATCCAACTAGGAACCATGAGGTTGTGAGTTCGATCCCTGGCCTTGCTCAGTGGGTTGGGAATCCACCATTGCTATGAGCTGTGGTGTAAGCTGCAGACGTGACTCGGATTCTGCGTTGCTGTGGCTGTTGTGTAGGCCGGCAGCTGTAACTCTGATTCGTGCCCTAGTCTGGGAACCTCCATATGCCGTGGGTATGGCCCTAAAAAACAAAAAAGATCAGATTATATTCTGGCTGTATTTCATAAATATGAATAACAAATAATTTGTAAGGAAAAGAATGTATAATAATTCTGTTCATTAAAACAGAATTATTTTTTAAAAGTAAAAAGCACTGACTGTATCTTCACTGACAACTTTACACTTCGGCTTCCCCATTACAAACACACCTACAAATGATGTATGTCTGATCAGTGGTGCTTCAGTCTGGTAATGTCTTACTTTTAGATGCTAAGGGCTCATAGTGTTTTTACTTGGCTATTTTTACTGGCCTAATGTTAAATATCCATTTGCCATTTTCAATGTGGATAATAATGTCCATTCTGATTCCTATGGTGAGAGTTTCTTCACCTAGGATCCTCCCTGTAACATTAACTAATATTTTCTATCAGAATTCTACTTAAAGGTTTAAAAATAAAAATACCTCCGGAAACATACAAATTCACAGGAAAAATTCAGAACACCCTACAGTTCTACATCATAGAGCAACTGGAATGGTTGATAGTGATGATGTAAGTGTTTTGCATCATGCCTCAAGTACAACTCTGTATTTGTTCAGTCACCTTGAAATTAATTACAAGAGACCCCAAATTTTTGTTAGAACCGTTTAAACCAGGTTTTCTTTTTCTTTTTTTTCCTGCTTTTTAGGGCTGTACCCGCAGCATATGGAGGTTCCCAGTCTAGGAGTCTAATCGGAGCTACAGCTGCTGGCCTACAGCACAGCCACAGCAATGCAGGATTCGAGCCGCATTTCAACCTACACCATAGGTCACGGCAATGCCGGATTGTTAACCCACTAAGCAAAGCCAGGGATCGAACCCACAACCTCATGGTTCCTAGTCAGATTCATTAACTGCTGCGCCACAACGGGAACTCCCAAACTAGGTCTTCTTGAAGAGATGACACTGTACCTATTTCAAACAAATGTTAATTTCTTCCAAAATGTGACAATGAATTGTGAGTAAATCAGTGATGAGTACTGAAGATCCTAGTGACTGCCATTTAAATGAAGAGAAAAATCCAGCCCTACATATAAACTGTTTAGTACATCTTGACCTCTTTAAGTACTGATCTGGGAGCAATTCGGACCACTACTTAAGATCACAGTATAGCATATTCAACAATTTTAAATGTCTTAAGCCTTTTTTTGGACCACACCCAGGCATTGGAAGTTCCTGGGACAGAGATCAAACCCAAACCACAGTAGCAATCCGAGCCATAGCAGTGACAATGCTGGATCCTTAACCTGCTACACCACAAGGGAACTTTTTAAATGTCTTAAGTCTTTATGTTGCCTCTAAGAAACTTAATCACAATTTAAGAATATAATGTACTAGCCCTGAAATATCAATTTAATTCATCTCTTCAATAACAGGAACAGAGCCAAGGATAAGAATACTCTTCTAGAAAATATTACTAAATCCCCTATATAAAAAGCTCTTCAAGGAAATTATTAAAGGTACAATAAAGCTGCATGATCAAGAAACTACCTAAAAAAAAAGAAAAAAAAGAAAGATATGCCTTGCCTTGCTTTGCAAAACACATAGTTTAAATCTGACTGGAAGATGAGTTTTTTTAAAAACGCATCTTAACTGTCTTCTATTTTATTATTATGACTGGAATTTGATCCCACTAAAATATTCTCACCACTGTTGAGATCCCTGTATGGCCTTAAAGGGAGAATCAAGACAACTCCAGGGAAATGAGGCATTTCAGTTTTGGAGAATTATTAACACAACTTTTAAAAGAAAAGCCCTGCTAGGTATTCCCTACTTATCTTTAAACTCTTTTAAGTTTTTTTTTTCCTTCCAATACCCAACATGGAGATGTTTCTGGCTCACATTTTAAAAAATACTGCTCTAGAGAACTCTTTTTCAAAGTGTGGGTTGCAACCCATTTAGTGGGTAGAGAAAAATAATTTCAGTGGGTAATAATTAGAATTTAAAAATAAATATACTTAAAAGTTTCTGCACAGCAAAGGAAACCCTAAACAAAATGAAAAGACAACCCACAGAATGGGAGAAAACATTTGCAAATGAATCGACTGACAAGGGATTAATCTCCAAAATTTACAAACACCTCCTACAGCTCAATACCAAAAAAAAAAACAAACAACCCCATCAAAAAATGGGCAGAAGATCTAAACAGACAATTCTCCAAAGAAGACACACAGATGGCCAAAAAACACATGAAAAGATGTTCGACATCACTATTAGAGAAATGCAAATTAAAACCACTATGAGGTACCACCTTACACCAGCCAGAATGGCCATCATCAAAAAGTCTAAAAACAATAAGTGCTGGAGAGGGTATGGAGAAAAAGGAACCCTATTGCACTGCTGGTGGGAATGCAAATTGGTGCAACCACTGTGGAAAACAGTATAGAGATTCCTTAGAAAACTAATAACAGAATTACCATTTGATCCAGCAATCCCACTCCTGGCCATCTATCCAGAGAAATCCATGACTCAAAAAGACACATGTACTCCAGTGTTCATTGCAGCACTCTATACAATAGCCAAGTCATGGAAACAACCTAAGATGCCCATCCACAGAGGAATGGATAGGGAAGATGTGGTACCTATACACAATGGAATATTACTCAGCCATTAAAGAAACAAAATAACAGCATTTATAAAACATGGATGGATCTAGAAATTGTCAGGTGAAGTGAAAGCAGTCAGACAATAAGACACCAACATCAAATGTTATCACTTACATGTGGAATCTAAAAAAAGGACACAATGAACTTCTTTGCAGAACAGATACTGACTCATAGACTTTGGAAAACTTATGGTTTCCAAATGAGACAAGTTGGGGGATGGGGGATGCACTGAGGGTTTGGGATGGAAACGCTATAAAATTTGGTTGTGATGATTTTTGTACACCTATAATTGTAATAAATTCATTAAGTAATTTAAAAAAGTAAAACATAAATAAAAATTGTGAATCACTAAAAAATAAGTAAATAAAATATCAGCATATTGCATATAAAAGTACATTTTATGGAATTTATGAGAACTGAGTTGTAATGTAAAATGTTTTTATTAGTTTTCAGTCAAAAAATATTGAAAACCACTGCTCTACAATATGTAAAGTGCTGTGAGATCTCACACTACATAGTGTGCCCAAGAACACAAAGAATATCTGTAATGAAACTGTGATTCAAATCATCTAGAATGCAAGGAAAACAAGATTACTATCTTTGAAGTATCAACTGACCTTCAATAATAGCTATCTTCTAAATCCTTACCCACCTAGAGATTATGATGCATATTAATTTAAAATGGACGTTAATTTCCTCCCCTTTACTCTAAAAGATCAGACCAGGTGGAGAGAGAGAGAGAGAGAGAGAGAAATCTTTAATGTCAAAGAGAATAGAAGAATGGGCCCTTAGGCAAGAGACTTCAACAAATTTCTGAAGAACTCAAAAGTGCATGAAGTGCTAAGTACCAAAACCAAAAGAGAGGACATCACCTACTAGAATAAACAAACAGGGTGTTACAGAAGAGGTTCCTATAGCACTCCAGACGAGAAAATCCAGGTAGAATAGAGGATGGGATTAAGGTATGAGCTGAAAGGAGGGGGATTATATAAATCTGGTGGGTTTTTTTAAAGGCCACAACTGCAGTTTATGGAAGTTCCCAGGCTAGGGGTCAAATCAAATCGGAGCTGTAGCTGTCGGCCTATGCCATAGCCATAGCAATTCGGGATCCAAGCCGCATCTGTGATAACACTGGAACCTTAACCCACTGAGGAAGGCCAGGGGTGGAACCATGTCCTCATGGATACTAGTCAGGTTTGTTACTACTGAGCCAGGAACTCCAGGTTATATAAATCCGTCTGTGCCGTACAGTTTACTACCCAACTCCAGAAGAAAGATAAGCATTCATGCTCCAGAGCAAGCAAACAAACAAACAAACAATACCTGGACACCTGGAAAGCCCTTCCCTAAAGAAACTGAATAGTCCCAGAGAAATATTCATACATTCTAGCTTTTAATTAGTTCCCTGCCTAATTAAACTAGTCAGTCAATAAACCTCATCCAACTTCTAAAGTGATTTTTTTGTTTATTCATACATATTAATAGACTATAAAGGATCACCAGATAGTCAAGGAAAGCCTGTAACACAAAAGAAAACTACATAAATAAGGAAAAAAAAACCAAAAACCTGCTGAGCCACAGTGGGAGCTCCCATTACAGTATCTTATCACACAGAGATTTTGGGGGAAAAATCTATGCTAAAAGTGCAAAAACTCCAGGAAATACTAAAATAACTGTATAAGAAAGAACGTGTAATTATATTATGTGGTTTTGAAGCCTATATATTAAACACAATATAAACACTGCTCACTGGCTTTCAATTTTTAGAATTAACTTAAAATTTACAGAAAACTTAATTATGGCTACAGAAAATGCTACCAGCCTTAAAAATGTAAAGCTGAGAAAAAGCAGAGGGCAAAAGGAGAGGAGGAAAAACCGAGGGCCACTACCCTTCCATTCCCCATTATTCCCCCTTTTACACCCATGTTCCATTTATACTGATACTTAAAACTCCCTGATCTCAGCCTGTTTACACATGTACTGGTTGGAATGCTCTCTCCTGTTACCTTCCTTCTCTTCAGAAGCAATAAAATTTTTACAAGTTGTATCTGACTGTAGAAATGTCAAGAAAATTAAAACTCTCATTCTCAACCACATGGGTATGTTAGCTCATTTTCATAGAGACTAAGGTCGGTTTCTCAAAAAGCATGGGGTTCATGATGAATACCATGGTGTGCAGTGGCTTGATGTGGAGTGTCAGTTCCCAGACCAGGGACTGAACCTGGGTCACAGCAATGAAAGCCCCAAATCGTTACCACCAGAGAACTCCCCACTGAAGAATTTTCAAAGTCTCAAGTTCATTCCTCTGCCCTATACATGCAGATACATGGTTTCTTCTTCTCATACACAATACAAACATAAATTAGCCAAGCTCATGACAAGTAATAAATGTCAATTTATTAACTTAGGATGAGAAATTACTCTATGTACTACATTAGAATACGCTAAGTGTATTAGAATATATAATTAGATCTTAGGCCGACCTACAGGAGAAACCAAATAATTAATCAGAATGATGTATGGTGTGATAATTTTCTATTGCTTAGTAACAAATTATCCCAGAATTTAGTGGCTTAAAACAAGTACAAGTATTATCTGTTACAACTTCTTTGAGTCAGAGATTCAGAAAGGACACAGCAGAGACTTCTCCTGGCTTTGTGATGTCTAAGGCCTCAGCTAGAAAACTAGAAAGCTAACGACTGGAATCATATGAAGGCTAAAAGAATCACTCATTTGTCTTGCAGTGGATTCTGGCCTTTGGCTGAAAGGCTAGTTGGGGCTAGTGCCAGAAGCCTGACATCTGACCTCTCCAGGTGGCCTAAGCTTTCTCATAATATGATGACTAGGGTCCAGGATCAAGTAATTTAAGAGGTCTAACAAAGGACAAACATGACTTTGATGAAGAAAATTACAAAACTTTTAAGATATATATCAAAGACATAACTAAAAGAGATATATTCACAGATGTCGAGAAGACTCAAGTCTTTCCCAATGAATCAATACAGAAAAGAGTCTGTACTGCAACAAGGTGTTTTTTTTGGAACTTACAGAGTTGCTCTTAAAATTCATTTGGAAAAATAAGAACCAAGAATAGCCAAGATAGGGAGTTTCTGTTGTGGCTCAACAGGTTGAGAGCCCAGCTAGTATCCATGAGGATGCAGGTTTGATCCCTGGCCTTACTCAGTGGGTTAAACAATCCGGTATAGGTTGCAGATACAGCTCAGATCTGGCGTTTCTGTGACTGTGGTCTAGGCTGGCAGCTGCAGCTCCAATATGACCCCTAGCCTGAGAACTTCCATACGCTGCAGGTGCAGACCTAAAAAGAAAAAGAAGAAAGAAAGAAATATGCCACCGCACATAGACAGAAGGTTAATATATAATCGAGTTGGTCAATGGGGAATTTCAAAATAAATTTAGGACCATTGACTATCATATCAAAAAATTAGAAACCTCCCTTATATCGCTTATAAAAATAAATTCCAAGAGAACTAAATATGAATAGGAAAACTGTAAAACATTCACAGTTTGCAACAAACTCTGGGTAGTATCTAGAATGCCCACACACCAAAAAAAAAAAAAAATTGTAAATCAATGAGAAAAAGGCAAAAATAAATCTATAGCAGGGCATATGAAATATAAATGACCAACAAACACATGACAAGACATTTAACCACACTGGTAAGCAGAAAATGTACATATGTATAAACTATACATATGGGTTTATATATGAAATGCCATATATCACTTCATATCCTTGCATAAGGATGACAAAAAGTGTGGGCAAGACTTCTGCTTTCTGGAAGACTAATCTTCTCACAGTAAGCTACTAAAAACTGGACAAAATATATGAAATAATTGTTCTCAGATATTGGAAAATAGGCAATATGGGACTTCGCTAAGAGAAGGAAAACAGTGCAAGTCCCAATTTTTTTTTTTTTTTGTCTTTTTAGGGCCACACCCGTGGCATAAGAAGGTATCAAATCCGAGCTGTATCTGCTGGCCTATACCATAGCAATGCCAGATCCAAGCTATGAATGCAACTTACACTGCAGCTTGTGGCAATGCCGGATCCTTAATCCAGAGTGAGGCCAGGGATCAAACCTGAATCCTCATGGATACTAGCTGGGTTCTTAACCCGCTGAGCCACAACGGGAACTCCTCCGAGTCCCATAATTGCACCAGCTCTAACACCTTCCAGATTACAGCATGTAGAGAAGCAATACGGCTTCAAAAGAGCAAGCAGCCTTACCGAGCTAACAGACAGTTCAGGGGTACTGAAATGGCTGGAATTTGCATGGAAGAATACCAGGGAGAAGGAAACTCTACAGAAAAGGAATCTTATATTTTTCTATTTATATTGAAGTGATGATATGACTTTTCTCTTTTATTCTATTTATTCAGCAAATCATTTCTAATGTAAATCAGCCTTGGCTTCCTGGCAGAAATCCCACAGGATCATGATGTAACATCTATTTACATATTGCTAAATTCAATTTTTTAATCTTTTGTATAAGACTTTTGCATCTACGTTCACAAGGGATATTGGTCTATAATGATCTTTTTTAGTAATGTCCTCGACAGAGCTTTTAACTAGGATCCAATTAAGATATAAGACTTATTTAGACTTTTGTTTCTTTTTGTGTCAATTTGAGAAAGCTGTTTATTTCAAGGGATTTTCCCAGTTCCTCTAAATTTCAAAATTTATTGGCATTATCATATAACTGCAAGCCATGAATTCCTAGATAACAGTAAGGTACTAACTATTACTATGAAAGAAGCTAAAATTTTAGTCCATAGAGAGTTCAACTTTTGGCAAGACAAGGTTAAGAGCTCCACAGTGAAGGTGATGAAGATTATTTTTAAAACAACCTTTTAAAGCCTCTGGAAATGGTCCTAAGGCACAAAGCAAATGAGGAAACATCTATCCCAGAATATCTATGAAAGTTCAGTTAAAAAAAGCCAGTCTTGGTATCTGAACCAAGACAGCTTCCTCCCTTCCTCCTCACAGCTTAGCTAGGCAGAAACTCCACTCCAAAGAAGTGCACCAAAAACACAAGGGTTCCTCTACCTCCAGTCAGCAGCTTTCTTCAGATGTGGAGCAGAATGCTGGCCCTTCTCATTCTTCCCACAGTGACCTGCTGCTGAGGCTAATTTCCCGGCCACTACGGTTAACAAGAGAGGCTCCCTTCCTCTGCCCAACCTCTATTGGTGGAACAGAAGCACTACTTTTGGTGCAGCACCGCTGAGAATACTGGGGCCCTGATTATCCTAGCCCTGGCCTGTAAGGCTACAGTTCCACGCTGGAAGAAGAAAGCCAAAAAGATCCCAAGGTACTGCCCCCTTCCTACCACACGATCTGCTCCTAAAGTGGGGTGTCCCTCAGTGAGAAGCATGTCATTTTCCCCACACCTAGTTCCAGAGCCCTGGCTCAAAGATTTGCCTAGGGGAAGAATTAAGCCATAAAACAGCTGTTATGACTCTTTCCAAATAAACCGACTGCATTTCCAACAGAGCATGGAAAAGTTCAAGCTTAAATTCAAGCTTAACCCCTCAAAACAGTGGAGGGTGTGGTAAAAGGTAATGGAGAGAGATTTATAGGTTCAATGAAGATATAAAGCTAAACTCTAGACTGGCTAGTTCATAGGAAAACGCCAGGGAAAGAAATAACTTGGAAGAACCCTCCTGGCATCAGAACAAACAGCAAACACTGACCTCAGAAACTACTCCTTTAAAGGAGTCTAAATTTGATTGGACGGCTCTGCAGAACAAGTACGCTCCAGGGCATTACTGAAAACAAGCAGGGAGTTCCCGTGGTGGCTCAGTGGTTAACGAATCCGACTAAAAACCATGAGGTTGCGGGTTCGATCCCTGGCCTTGCTCAGTGGGTTAAGGATCCGGCGTTGCCGTGAGTTGTGGTGTAGGTTGCAGACGTGGCTCGGATTCTGTGTTGCTGTGGCTGTGGCGAAGGCCGGCAGCTACAGCTCCCGTTAGACCCCTAGCCTGGGAACCTCCATACGCCGTGGGTGCGGCCCTAGATAAAGCAAAAAAACAAAAAGAAAAGAAAACAAGCAATCAGCTGAAATACACTGAAATTTAAAGCTGGGGGTGTGGTCAGGAAAAGAGAGAGAGAACCCCATCAAAGCTACTGTACTGTCAGGGTGACTGGGTACATGGAAGAGGCCGTGCTGAGGAACATCAGAAGCTCAAGACTGTGGTGCAAGAAAACTTCATCCAGTCAGTAAACAAATAACAGCAACAAGCCATTTTTGGGACCAGTACCCACAGCTGCTAGACTATATTATCTAAAATGTCAAGTTTACAATTAAAAATTTTGAGATGTGCAAAGAAACAGGAAATGGATGATCCATACACTAAGGGGAAAAAAGACGGAGGTAACAGAAATTGCCTATGAGAGCAACCAGACATTGGACTTAATAGAAAATGACTTCAAAGTAGCCATTATAAATATGTGCAAAGAAATAAAGGAAACATGATTAAAGTAGTAGAGAAAGAATTCCCATTATTGCTCAGCGGTAACGAATCTGACTAGTATGTGTGAAGGCTCACATTGGATCCCTGGCCTCGCTCAGTGGTTAAGGATCTGGCATTGCTGTGAGCTGTGGTGTAGGCCAGCCCTGGAACTTCCATATGCTGTGAGTGTGGTCCCTAAAAAAATAAAAGGGATAAAGAAGTAGAGAAAATGTGACAAGTGTCAAATCTTCATAACCTTGGATTGGAAAGCATTCTTAGATATGACACCAAAAGCATGAGCAGGAAGAAAAAAAAAAGATAACTTGGGTTTTTCATCACAATCACAAACATTTGTAGTTCTAAGGACACCAGTAAGAAAATGAAAATACAAGGGATTCATATCAAGAATATATTAAAGATTCTTATGACTCAAATCATAAAAAAAGTACATAAATCAAAAAATGAGCAAAGGATCTAGGAGCCATTTTTCCAAGGAAGATATACCAAACGGCCAACAGCACATTAAAAGATGCTTAACATCATTAATCATTAGAAAAATACAAATCATAACCACAAAGAGATAAATTCATATCCATTAGGATGGCTATAACAAAAAAAATCAGAATAACAAATGTTGGTAACACGAAAGAGAAGAATCCTCATTTACTGCTGGTGGGAATGTAAAATTCAGGCACAGCAAAAAGTGTGGTAACTCCTGAAGTGATTGAACACAGAATTAGCATATGACCCAGCCGTTCCACTCCTCAGTGTATACCTTAGAGAAATGAAAACTTACGTCCACCCAAAGAACTTGTATACAAACGTTCATAACAGCATTATCCATAATAAACAAAAGGTGGAAAAAAACCAAATGTTCATCAACTGACAAATGGACAAATATGGTGCTAAAGCCATTCTCTGGAATATTATTTGGTCATAAAAGGAATGAAGTACTGATACGTGCTACAACATGGACAAACTTAGAAAACATGCTAAGTGGAAAGAAGCCAGTCACAAAAAGACCATATTATTATAGCTTCCATTCATGTAAAATGTCTAGAATAGGGATATCTATAGAAACAGAACATAGATTAGTGATTTCTTAGGGTACGGGGTGGGAGGAATAAGGGGATAGTAGGGTAGTAGTTAAAGACTAATTTATTATTTATAATAATAAGTTAGAAATTTTTATGGAACATGTAAAGTGAAAATTCAAAACTCACCACCTAAGATTAGTTTATTAATATGGCTATGTAGGGTTAGTTTTAAGAATAGTTCACTGAATTAAAAAAAAGATAAAATTCAATACAGTAAGCTTATTTGGAGTTTTCCCTCATAGTTTTACTGGTACTGTCTCATATGAATCTTACCAGAAAATCTAGTCTATATTCATTTCTCTCAAGACCTTAAATACCAAGAACACTGAAATTTTAAAATACTCATTACCATAAAGTCTTCCTCTTGTCCATTTTCATAAAAGTCACTGTGATAACTAAACTTCTTAGGGATAACCAAATTATTTTAAGTTGCTCATTGCTAATTCTCTATTTTACATCTAAGAATAAAGTGTGAAGTACTAAGTATCATAATTTGTAACAGAAATAACAGTTTTATAGGTATAATTTTCCTTAAAGGAAAAAGGTAACATATTCCCATTTACTGCTGCTCAGATATTTGAAATCTAAAGTAGGCTCTCATATAAGATTCATGCTACAAATTATAGAACAAGCACCGTATCATAGCAACCCAGCAATACCACCACAGTGACACGCTGAGGATGCAATCCAAGATTCTAATTTAAGAAACTGGCACAGAATATAGGACATGTAGCTTTTTCTGGCAATACCTCTAGAACATTAATAACTAAGAGTCTAAAATCAGCTTTTATTTGAAACTTTAGAGGAACAAGCTATTATAAAGCAACAATGGAAACATTTATTAACAAATGATTCACAGCATTGTAAGTAAATATGACTTAATTAAGGGTCTATGATTTCACTGACATTGAAAATGGTGGGAACAATTACAGATATCACATTTTGGGAATTTGAATACATGCATCCTATCAGTTTGATAATGAATTCTAATATACAAATGTATGCCATTTTATGAAAACCCCTAGAATACAATCTAAAACTTTAAAGAGCATAAATATCTACACACTTTAGTCAATTACTATTTAAATGTGAATACATCCACAACTGCTATATTATAGAAAGGTTAAAATACACCATTCAATTTTTTTTCAAAAAATTAACATCTTTTGTATTCAAAACCACTTAGAGATGGTTTGATAGCTGTGATGAGGTTCCATTCTAGCTAATCCTACCCGCACCTTCCAAGAAATGCTGCTCCCACGGTGTTAAGGAAAAGGATGACCTACCATGACAAGGTTGTTAAGTGTCTAGGGCAGAGCCTAAGCTTCGCCCTCCACTATCTGACTTTAGATGGGCTCTGGGGTGGTGGTGGTTCAAATCCAAGAACTCTGAAATTACATACAGAACATTGGTTATGATCTGAGATAATGGGATTCCTAGAATCAGACTTTCTAAGAGATTCATGTATAAACTCCCTAAAATCAAATACCAGTACTCTTAGAAATTATTTCCTCTCTTTTAACATACGGATGTTATTTACTTAAAACAACATTTTTATAATGTTGTTAAAAATGTTTATAATCAAGGTTTAAAATGATTTTAACTCAGTATTTCCAAAAATAGTTTATTCAGAAACAATTCTCAATAGATTTTAATTTTTTTCCTTTCAGAAACATGCTATTATATTTTATTAAAGTAAAAGTAATGGGCTAAAGAACAGCATATATTATATGATCTCACTAATGGGAAAATAGAAGAAGATACTCAAAACATTAGAAGTTTCCTTCTGCTGGGGATTTTCATTTGACTTTGTTGTTGCTGTTGTTTTAACAGTGAGTCTATTAGGTTTTACAAAAATAATAAAGCCATTATACCAGAAATAGGGTAGTTAAGAATATGACATTTCTCACTGCATAGTCTTTAAATGAGTTTATTTTAGAAAACCATGAAAACTGAGACTCACTCATGACTCACAGCAAGTATTGTATCCTAAAATAGTCATTTCTATTCCAAGGAGAAGCTACTTTTCCAGATCTTTAAAAAAAAAAAAAAGCATTTCTCAAAATATCAAAATATGTTATATGTAAGATTATCCAGGTGGTCCAAACTAAAAACAGAATCACCAAAATACATGAAGGACCAAAATCAGTGCCTGGGTATCTGGTAGCTAGGTAAAAGCTAGATTATTTTTACCTTTCCTACATGAATGATGGAAATTTTCTATGACGGAAATATGACTGTGAAAATTAAATGTACCTTAAAGCATTCCATTGTTACACTTGCTACTTTATTTCCATTTTGGATTCAAATTTAGTCTGGTTCATTCACTAGAGGAACAAATGTCTGCAGAAAACTACTAAAAAAGATGACATTGTCAATTTGTTTTTTCTGGGGTTTTAGCAGAAGAATAATAGCAGTAAAGTGAAACATGAATAGGTCCAATTGACTTTTATATCCATGTCTCAGTTATCTTGCCCCAATTTATCTTCCTCCCTTGCACTGGGAAGTAACTATCAGAAAGACAGCACTATGTTATTGTGGTTACAGTTTTTAAAAGATTAAAAAATAAAACTCGTATGTAAATAGGTTGTGTAGAGGGGAACAGAGAAGCAAAAATAAGTAGAATCTAATCAATTATTATTATTATTATCATTATTATTTTTAGGGCCGCATCTGCGGCATGTGGAGGTTTCCAGGCTAGGGGTCTAATCGGAGCTGTAGATGCTGGCCTACACCACCGCCAGAGCCACAGTAACGCAAGACCCAAGACGCATCTGCGACCCACACCACAGCTCACGGCAATGCCGGATTTTTAACCCACTGAGCGAAGCTAGGGATCGAACCCACAACCTCATGGTTCCTAGTCAGATTTGTTTCCGCTGCAGCACAACAGGAACTCCAATCTAATCAATTACTGATGGTCCATAATTATTCCATAATTCCTCAAAGCTGTTAATTACAGATCATTATAACTTTAACTGAGGAGAGACTCCCAATTTTAAATCCAGCTCTGACACAAATATGCTGTGATTAAAAGTTCATTTCATCTTGTTTCTCAGTACTCATCCATAAAACGAATATTCTAATTTCTTCCTCAGAAAAACTTTGTTACTTTAAAAAGGGAAGAGCAGTGCTAAAAGGGAGACCTGCAAAAAAGGTTAAGGAAGCATTTTTATATCAGAAGAACTTAGGAATAAAGATCCTCTGCTTTAAAAGATCTTAGAAAAACATGTTCAGTACTGGACTACCTGCCCAGGATATAAAAGAAATCCGTATCTCTCTCGTAAGGCTCTCGGCTACAAATACTTCTCCTTTGCACTGTCAAAAAATAAAGTGATAATTCTGCTTTACTGCAGACAACACATATTTTCAGTTTAATATTACAGAGGAAGAGTCAGTTGAGAAGATGAAGCTAAAAAGGACTTGCACAAGAATACAACATGGCTGTTCTGGTTACTACATCAACAAAATGGTAAACTGGGGGCTGTATATAAACTACTAATCAATTATAAGTCATTATAAAATTGGGAATTACTGCATGACACAAAACGGTGTTTTTCTTTAAATCAATTCAATAGGATTTGCTTCACCATTTAATTTAATAAACATTAAAACCAAGCACTAACTGCCTGAATACTGGGAAAGAAGACATGGATCTCAGGTCTTGGAGCACTTAACTTAGAGTCTAAAGGCAGTAAGAATCACGCACCTGTCCCAATGTATTTTGTACCTCACACATACCCCAAGGACATCTTGCCACGTGGTGTCCACAAACACTCCACTGAATGGCCATTCTGGCCAAAAGACCAAGTGGCCAACATCCCAAACTATGAACATTTTCCTTTTTTTTTTTTTTTTTTTTGCTTTTTAGGGCTGCACTTGCAGCCTACACAAACTCCCAGGTTAGGGGTCAAATTGGGGCTACAGCTGCCGGCCTACACCACAGCCACAGTAACGCAAGATCCAAGCTGCATCTGTGACCTATACCATAGCTCACGGCAATGCCAGATCCTTAACCCACTAAGCAAGGCCAGGGATCGAACCATCTTCCTGATAGATGGGCCAGGGATCGAACCCTCTTCCTGATGGATCCTAGTTGGGTTCAATTTATCGCTGAGCCACGATGGGAACTCTATGAACATTTTCTAATAAACAACCTTGAAAATCTTTTAATTAATGTTTATGAGTAACAGAAGTTAGCAATGGGCACTCTGTGATTCACACATCGAAAGTCTATTTGATATTTATGCCTAGGTTTTCAAAAGGCACCTCAAACTCAGGGTCTCTAAAACATTACTCTGGATTTTCCCTCTTTATCTGGTTCCTTTTCTAATGTATTATCTTCTCAGTGGTGGTAGACCAATCCACTCAACTGTCCAAGCTAAAACACCCTGAAACATCCTGACTCCAACCTTTGTCCACTCCTGCAAACAATTCATTAACAAATCCTGGCTTAGCTATACTTGAATGCATCTCTTTCTCTCCATCTTTACAGCTACCACCCTAGCCCAAGCCATATCATGCCTCATCTAGCCTATTAAAACAACCTCCTAACTGGTCTTCCTTTGAAAAACCTTGTTCTGCCACAATCCACTCTCCACTCAGCAGCTAGTGTTAATTTTTTTTTTCAATTATTAAGCTTCCTGAAAAAGATATCAATACTTACTGCCTTGGCTTTCCCAATTCCCATTCATTCTTCACCTTACAGAAGTCTAATTTCAAGTCTATCAACCTTCTGAACGTCTCTCAAGTCACCAATGTTGCCTGAAGACTATAAAACACATGGAAACTTTTCAGTTGTTATTTGACGTGTCAACAGCTTTTTTTCAGCTTACTAGCCCCACCTTACTCCCATTTAAAAACATATCTTCTTCCCTTGACTGCCTTATCTCTATGCTGTCCTGTCTTCCTTTGCCTCCACTCAAGCTGTTGCTCTTACCTCATGGTTACTCCTTTTCCTTTGATCATCATCTAAATGATGGTATTTCTTGGCCTCTTCTCATTTTATACATTTTCAGTGGGCAGTTGCTTCTGTCTTCAAATGCCACCTTTAATCTGAAGCTCCTAAAGTCTTATTTCTACCATAGATCTTCCTATTTAACTCCAAACCCAAATATCTAACATCCTACTATACACTTCATTTCTATTTCCACAGATACTTCAACCTGTCCCACATGTAGGACCATTATCTTCTCCTAAGCCTGATCTTCCTCTCTTTTTCCCTTTCAGCAAATTGCTACCATGTTTTTAGTTGCTAGAGGTAGAAATGCATCACTGTTGATTTTTTTCCCTCTCACAAAGTCCCCCCTATGATACCACCCTGTTTCCACTGAGATGAGGCCACCCTCATCTCTTGTCTGGATTACTGTGCCAGCATTAACTAGTATTCCTCACTCCCAGCTCCCAATATACTCTTGGGAGTATACTGTCAGGAATAAATGCAGGACATGGCATCAAGGCTATGACTGAGAACCTAATTGTTGCTCCAGTCTATTCTCTAGCCAGTTTCCTATTATAATATTTTCTAAAAATTTATTTTATTGAAGTATAGTTGAGTTACAATGTTGTACCAAATTTTACTGTACTGCAAAGTGACCCAGTCATACATATATATACATTCCCTTTCTTATATTATCTTCCACCATGATCTATCCCAAGAGAATGGATATAGTTCCCTGTGCCATACAGTAGGAACTCATTGCTTATCCATTCGAAATGTAATAGTTGGCATCTACTAACCCCAAACTCCCAGACCATCCCACTCTCTCCTCTCTCCTCCCTCCCCCTTGGCAACCACAAGACTGTTGTCTACATCTGTGGGTCTGTTTCTGTTTTGTAGAAAGGTTCATCTGTGCCATGTTTTAGATTCCACATATAAGTGATAGCATATGGTATTTGTCTTTCTCTTTCGGACTTATTTCACTTACTATGAGAATCTGTAGTTGCATCCATGTTGCTGCAAATGGCATTATCTCATTCTTTTTTATGGCTGAGTAATATTCCATTGTGTATATATATATATATATATACACACACATACATACATATATATATATACACACCACATCTTCTTAATCCATTTATCTGTCGATGGACATTTAGGTTGCTTCCATGTCTTGGCTACTGTGAACAGCACTACTATGAACACAGGGGTGCATGTACCTTTTTGAATTACAGTTTTGTCCAGATATATGCCCAGGAGTAGTATTGCTGGATCTGAGGAACCTCCATACTGTTTTCCACAGTGGTTGTACCAATTTATATTCCCACCAACAGTGTAGGAGGGTTCCCTTTTCTCCACACTGTCTTCAACATTTGTTATTTGTAGACTTAATCAATGATGGCCATTCTGACCAGTGTGAGGTGGTACCTCATTGTAGCTTTGATTTGCATTTCTCTAATAATTAGTGATGTTGAGCATTTTTTCATGTGCTTACTGACCATCCATATGTCTTCTTTTCTTTCTAGGTCTTCTGCCCATTTTTCAGTTGGGTTTTTGGGTTGTTTTTTTTTTTTTTTTTGCTCTTGGGTTATATGAATTGTTTATATATTTTGGAGATTAAGTCCTCGTCTATTGCATCACCTTTTCTGGTTTTTTTGTTTTTGTTTTTATAGTTTCCTTTTCTGTGCAAAAGCTTGTAAGTTTGATTGGGTTCCATTCGTTTATTTTTGTTTTTATTTCTATTGTCTTGACTGACCTAAGAAAACATTTGTACAGGTGATGTCAGAGAATGTTTTGCCTATGTTCTCTTCTAGGTGTTTTATGGTATCACGTCTTATGTTTAAGTCTTTAAGCCATTTTAAGTTTATTGTTGTGCAAGCTGTGAGGATGTGTTCTAATTTCACTGATTTACATGCAGTTGTCCAGTTTTCCCAGCACCACTTGCTGAAGAGACTTTTTCCCATTTTACATTCTTGCTTCCTTTACTGAAGATTAACTGACCACAGGGGGTGGGTTTATTTCTTATTTCTGGGCTCTCTATTCTGTTCCATTGATCCATGTCTGTTTTTGTACTAGTACCACACTGTCTTGATTACTGCAACTTTGTAATATTATCTGAATTTCGCTCCCCCCCCCTCACTCAGGATTGCTTTGGCAATTCTGGGTTTTTTATGGTTCTGTAAAAATTTTTGGATTATTCTAGTTCTGTAGAAAATCTCATGGGTAATTTGATAGGGATCACATTAAATATACAGATTGCTTTGGGTAGTACGGCCATTTTAACAATATTAATTTTTCCAATGCAGGAGCATGAAATATCTTTCCACTTTTTTTAAAGAAAAAATTAAACCTTATTTATTTTTAAAACCAAACCACTAGGAAAGTATCTCACACTCTTGCAACACCAAACAGACAGGTTATATTATCATTTCAAGTAATAAGCCGATAAAAAAAAGACAGCAATGTCCTTATCAAAACAATAAGGTGCCAGAACGGGGGCAAGAAAAAAGGCCCTGACAAAAGTGGTATTTGGTAATGAGAGACTGTCCCTCTTTTCAAAGGAGTCACAGCTCGGCTTTGAGATGGTTACTTTTTCTCCCTTGACCTTGTTGCCAAGGGATTGTCTCAATAGAGCCCTGTTATTTCAGGTGGCAAAGCAAGCAATATTGAGTTTAGGCTTTCATTCTATTCTGCTTTATGAAAACCAGATTTTTCCAAATCCAGTATTTCACAACTCTCTTAATTAAGCAGACAACAGTTCCTCTTTCACTGTCCACTCCTAAATCCTGGTACACAGCACAATTAAGATCCCCTTCAGGGGAGTTCCTGTCATGGCTCAGAGGAAACGAACCTGACTAGTATCCCTGAGGACACAGGTTTGATCCCTGGCCTCACTTGGTAGGCTAAGGATCCCACGATGCCGTGAGCTGTGGTGTAGGTCAAAGGTGCGGTTTGGCCCCATGTTGCTGTGGCTGTGGTGTAGGCCACCAGCTACAGCTCTGATTTGACCCCAGCCTGGGAACCTCCATATGCCACGGATGGGGCCTTAAAAAGACAAAAAAAAAAAAAAAAAAAAAAAAAGATCCCCTTCAAGGGTGAGTGTCACTGCAAGACTGTCCTGTCCCTCTGCTGTGGACAGCCTCAGGGCCCATCATGGCTGCCAGTGAAAGGGAAGATTTGCTTCCCAAACCAGTGTGACATCACCTCTCATATTTCTGCAGGGTCTCCAGGCTGAAAGATGTAATGTGTGAGCATTTTAAGAAAGACACATCTACATCTCGATGGACAGAAATGAATACTCACAAGGATCCCTTTCAAAGTTCTTATCAAAACTACCACTCCCAACTCCACAACTTTAATTTCATGCTCTTGTATACAAAAGAAAACCAAGAAAAACAAAACTCTGGAAGCCCCCTTTCTCCTTCTAAATTGGTGGATGTGGTTTACTGTATTTTGTGGAAAATGGCATGGTGTGTGCTGATCCTTCTGATACACAGGAGGTTTGCTGGCAACAAACAGAAACACCTCTCCTCACACTCCACTAGATCACAGGCAGGTTAGAGGAAGCTGCCAGCCTGCTGGTATCTGTGTACTAAGAGAATTTGGTACCTAGAAGGGCTCTGGTTTGGTACAAGAGAGGTTCCCTACTGCCAGGTTAAGCACTTGCCACATGAAACTGAGGCTCTCACAAACTCTCCCATGCAATCCCTGACCCAAATTTTAGCACCAGTTTTTTCCATTTCACTTTCTAGGATTGAAATACAAAGGAACCAGTGTCCAGAGCCAAGTGAGATAGGCCTTAAACTCGCTGCTATTCATAATTTCTTCATTCATAAACTTTGCTTAAGAACCAAATTCCCCATTCCTTTTTTTAAATAGATTCCTGCCCTCAGCCCCAATGGCCAACAGCCAACTTCTATTTCCCCACGGATGAGAGCGACTCCATCTTCCTGGTCATGGTTGGGATGAGGTTCATGTCGTCATCCACACATTTGGTCACACAACTCTCCAGCTGTCACTTTACCTGGAGCTCTTTATCCCCCCCCAATCTATTGAATCTTTGGCTTTGTCACTGCAATGCACAGTGCACCCGACCAGGCAGTCCTGGAACTTTTCCAACTAACTGGTGACTAGGGCCTGGGCTTGAGCCAGAGGTGCAAGGCAGTGCTCAGTGCACCAGTGCACCTGCTGTTTGGACCCCTGGCTGTCCTCACAACTGCCAGCTCTGCACCAGAACATGGGGCCCTGCATCTTCCAGATGTTCTCTATCTCCAGATTCTTCACCATGGAGTCCACTGCCTCCTGCACCTGGAGCTACTGCAGCTCTGCCATGGCAACCCCCAGCTGCTCCCTGCCCCAATGGTACCCACACGTCTTTCCATTTCTTTGAATCCTCTTTAATTTCCTTGGTTAATGTTTTATGGGTCTCTGTGTATAAATCTTTCACCTCCTCGGTCATGTTTATTCCTATAATTTAATTTTTGGGTGGTGCCATTTAAAAAGGTATTTTTATATACCTTTTCTAATTTTATATACCTTTTTTTATATACCTTTTCTAATTTCTGAATGTTAATCTTGTATCCTGCTACTCTGCAGAATTCATTTATCAGTTCAAGTAGTCTTTATGTGGTTATAATATTCTTTATCACAGCCACATATACTGCTGGCAGTTTTCAACATATATAATGCTTAATTACCTCTAAGGCTGCCCATGTTGTCCTTTAGGTGGATCTCTCAGACCCCATCAGCTTTGGCCTAACATCTCTGGCCTTTCAGGTCTCAGAGCACCTGTCACTTTCTCTAGGAAGCTTTCCCTGATCCCTCTCCTCACATACCAACACTGAGTCCAGTGCCTCACATACTCCCCTAGCCCTTTACTGCTTACTTTTATTACACTTGTCACTAACCGAAACCACCAGCTTACGTGTCTTTATTTACCTTCACTATAAGCTCTTAAAGGCATTTAATTTCAAAAGAAAAAGGAGTCATCATTTTATTCCCTTTACTTAGTAAAGTTTTAATCTCTACAATCTCCACCTAACATTTAAGCACTACGAGCATCAAAGAGGAAAACATTTCTCTCTCTCTCTTTTTTTTTTTTTTGCATTTTTAGGGCCACACCTGCTGCATATGGAGGTTCCCAGGCTAGGGGTCTAACAGGAGCTGTAGCCGCCGGCCTACACCACAGCCATAGCAACGCGGGATCCGAGCCGCGTCTGCAACCTACACCACAGCTCACGGCAACGCCAGATCGTTAACTCACTGAGCAAGGCCAGGGATCGAACCCGCAACCTCATGGTTCCTAGTCGGATTCGTTATCGCTGCGCCACTACAGGAACTCCAAGAGGAAAACATTTCTGTACTATATTTTGAAAGCAAAGTATGTACCTAGTTTCATAGCAGGCAAACAAAAAATCTCTTTCCTCTGGTTAAAAGAAGAATGGTAGTGCAAGTCTTTTTTTAAAAAGTAAATATATATTTTTTAGAAGTTACATCTCATTTTACTTACGATTTAATTGATGTTTATCTTTAGAAGTCTGTCTGAAAATTTATGTTTCTAAAAAACACCCAGTCAATTCAAGTTCAGAGCTTATAACAAAAAATGTATCACCATTTTTTATCAATTTAGAGACACAGGATTAACAATGAGTTCAAACAACCAACATCTTCTGATAATAGCTAAAACTCTGGAATATCCTTTATCAATGAGTGTGAATCAAAGGCAAACCAATTACACAGAGAAAATGTGTCATTTCTGAAACTACATATACATATATTTTTTCTTTATAGGGCCACATCTGCCAGCCTACACCACATCCAGGCCACATCTGTGAATTATGGTGGAGTCTGCAACAACACCATATCCTTAACTCACTGAGCAAGGCTAGGGAACCTGCATCCTCACAGACCCTGTCTCAAGTCTTAACCCACTGAGACACAATAGGAACTCCATATATTCAATAATTTATGCTCCTGAACTATAACTTCTAAGCCCACTTAAAAAAACTCTAGTTTCAGATAGTTAACATTTTTAAGCTATTTTTAACTAACCAAAATCTGAGAGCTTAAATTCCCAGTACTTTTTCTCCCTACCTTAAAGAAACCTTTTCTGATGAAAGGACAAGATAGCTGTTTGTTTAGAGCAGGAGTGAAACTCATTCCCAGTGAAAGCTAAACCAGAATGACTTCTGAGGTCCCATTCAGAACTGGAAGGCTCAGCTAGACAGAACATCACAGTAAGGTTATAGCAAACGTAACTAGCGTCGCCATGCCAGCAGGAGGAGTGTGTTCCCAAGAAATCCCCTGACTTCGGTAACCATGTTAGAAATAGGTTCTCTGAATTTTGTAATATGAACCTATCATATTCGGCAAACTACCAAAAAAAATCATAATAGGTTTCTTTAGGAAAACTGATAAAAATTGCAGGACTTCTAAAATGCATCATTGTTCAAAAAACCCACATAAACAAATTCCTTTAGGAAAGAGTTCAAAAAGATATACATAAAAAAGTGTTTTGAAACTGCTTATTAGTCAATAACCTGCTCAGACAAGTAGAACCTATTTCACATAAACCTAGCCTGTCATGCAAAACTCTTTCAGAAAAGCATTTAGGCTCCTTGTTACATAATGCACTAAAAGTAATAACATATTGAAAATCCGTTCCTTTCATCTCCTTCAAGAACATCCTTCTAAATACTGCACCTCAAATTTAGAAATTATTACAAACTAGTTATTTCAGTTTACCCAATGTTAATATACAGATACCCATGTCTGGGAGTCAATCTAGTATTACTTCCACACAGACCTTACACAATACCTTTCCTATCAATAAATCTGTCAATTATGTTACATGTCACCAGTCACTGGTAAAGCACAAGATACAAGAACAAACAATTCTTTGCTTCAAACCTATATTTACTATGTATTACCAAAGTATTAATACCAGAATTTATTTACTTTAATTACTTTGAATCAGATTTAGGCACAAATATATTAAAACCAAAAATGAAACAGAAGAGAACCAATCCACTGGCAGATAGCACAAAACAGTACTGAAAGACGCATAATCAATAACTGGGGATGTACGTAAAGGGAAGGCCAATAGGTAATTTTGTAATCAAAACAGTGACTCTATCTACATGTGCACACTTGTTATGCACAGAATACTGTATCTGGTACTATAACAGGATATGAAAATACAGACGACTTCTGCTTTCACAAAAATTTTATCATCTCATGCTGGAGGGAAAACATCAACACATAACAACTGACTCTGACTCAAAATAACAACTCAACAAATGTCATTATTCAAACTAGTTAGCAGAAAGGCCAAAGACAACAGAGGGTTATGTAATGTAAGTAGCCCCAGGCCCTTAATGCCCTGCCTTCAGTAAAAAACTGTGGTCAGGATTAAGATGATAGATATGCAAACACTTTGAGGAAAAACCTCTTACCCCTAAAATGCCTGTTTATGCTTCACGGACCTGTGTGTCACCCTTGCACAGGAGCCACGCTAATCTCCTTTAGTTCAAGTTTTAGTATATGTGCTGCCAAAGCAACCACAGAAAAAACATTACTTGCTGCTAAATAAATATAAGGCATGACCAAAAACACAGTTAAGATCAAGAATATCTCATGTTCAACACCTAACAGTCAACATATACAGTAGCAATTAGTCCTAAATCTTCAAGATGCAGAACAATGCTGTGAACATACAGCAAATATCAGTTTTACATCCCAAATTGGATGGAATTATCATGTTACCCTGAATGATGGGATTAAACTGCAAACTGCAATCATATGTTCCTACTTACACTTGACAGCTCAACCACAGCCCCAAAAATCACAGAGAGAAAAAAAACACCTGACCATCTTGCAAAAAAAAAAAAAAACAAAAAAACACCTGACCACCTTGCATCAAAGGATAATGGCTAAGTTTTAATTATGATAACGACAGCAAAATCCCATACAATCAACTCATTGCACCTAAAACTCCAGAATCCAACAGCACTATCGCCCTTCAGGAAAGCAGCTGATGAGCCATAGGGGGCAGCAAAGTTAAGACAGTGAAAAGTAAATAGCAGGAGGAAAGTGAGGGCAGGAAATGTTAATAGGCTGGGTAATGAACCATGAGTATCAAGAGAAATGGACAAAGTCTCAATTAATTAATTAAATCTACAGACAGATAATGCCAAACCAGTGATTCTCAACTCCGGCTGCACATTAGAATCATCCTGGGAGCTTTCAAAAATACAAATGCCTGCATCTTACCTGAGACCAATTAATTCAGAATTACTTGAGGGTGGGACCCAGGCATTGATGTTTTTTAAAACTCTCCAAGTACACAGCCAGGGGCTGAGAACCAGAGTGCTAAACACAGAAAAATAAAAATAAGCTAGTCTCTATCCACGGCTTTTTACAATTTAAAAAGTTAAATTTTTAAAAATACACAAAAATCCATTATTTCCCAAATGTATTATTTTTGTTGATAAACATGTCTGTCATCCAAAGAGGGACACTAACTCATTAAAGACTAATTCACCTTTGTGATTTTATCAAGGGAAAATGTTATTCTTACAACTAAAAGGAATTAATCTGAAGTTCCTGGGGTTAAACAACTAGCCCAAAGCAATTGTGATTCATCAATGATACCTGAAGACAATTTACAGGATGGTACTCTAGCGCAATGACCACATTATCCTAAATACATTTTACTGGATTCTTACTTTATAGGCACTTCATAAAATGATCCCAAATTCAATTAAAAATCAGAAAAAAAAAAAAAAAGAGTTCCTGTTGTGGCACAGGGGAAATGAATCTGACTAGGAACCATGAAGTTTCGGGTTCGATCCCTGGCCTCGCTCAATGGGTTAAGGATCCGGCGTTGCTGTGAGCATGGTATAGGTCGCAGATGTGGCTCAGATCTGGTGTTGCTGTGGCTGTGGTGTAGGCTGCAGCTGTAGCTCCAATTAAATCCCTAGCCTGGGAACCTCCATATGCCGCAAGTGAAGCCCTAAAAAGCAAAGAAAAAAGAAAAAAAAAGAATCAGAGAAGATAATAAAATTGGAGGAAAAAGAAATTTTGACCCTAAAAAGGAATTCTGAAGATGTTAAATTAGACTTAAATGAAAAAGTTTTTCCTTCATGTGAAGGCCAGAACAGACACTATATCAATTTCTCTAAAAGAATATCCCAATTTTTTAAAATTTAAAAATACGTTTACCAGAAGAAATAAGTATTATTTCCAGAACATAGTCCTAAAATGATTAAAATGTTCCAACCCTTTGTAAACAAACATTAACATATTCAGATAAATTTCAACTCTCCTTGCCATTCCTATTACTAAAATGGATTTTGGGTTTTAGATGGAATGACATTAACTTTGAAAAATTCTATAAACCTTAAAAGCTGAATGAGTATTCTCTCCCACCAGCACAAAAAAAGTTTAGTTATGAAATTCCCAATCATGTCAATGTTCTGTTCCAATTACCCTAAAAAACCATATACATCAAGAAAAATGAAAGTTTTTTCCCCCTAAAGCACTTCAAGTAATCACCACTTTTACTGGCCTCAACACCTCCAATAGGATCCAGGTTCTAGGAATATACTAATCAAGAAACTGAGGAAAACCGAGAAGTTCTTTACCTCATCTGAAGGGGACTTAAATCTCAAAGCCAGTTTCACTCTGTTCTTTGCCATTTACTGGCTGTCCTATGAGAAACGTACACCTATACCATTCTATTGGTTAATTCAATTTCTTTAATGAAAAACTTCTACCTACAGTTTAAGTAGTCATTCTATTTCTACTTCCATACTTATGCTGGTATTACAGCTTTACCTCACTTCACAGAAATCATATGTGAAACTGATTACAAATAAATCATACTTTAAGTACATTAGCAAAGTTTACTTTTATGTGAATTCATTTAAAAAATATTGTAATCTGGACTTTTCAAATATCAAAGAGAATGGGAACATTCTTTGCCTATTTTTAGGCACTACTTACATTATTTCACTTAATCCCCACAATCCTGTGGAGAAAGAAGGTATTATCCCCATTTTACAGATAAGGATAACAACTCAGAAAGATTAAAATTTTACCTTTGACCCAGGACTGCCCCAGTGACCCAACTCTATCATACTGCTTCAAATGTTCATAAAGCAGATTAAGAACAAAAATACTGAAATTATTTAACCTGGGTACCAGTGTCAGCTGCAACACCGCAAGTAATCACAGGCCTAAAACCAAGCTGTTTAAGCCTCAACCTTCTCATCAATAAAATGGGAATAACACTGGTTTTGCACAGAGTTGCCAGGATGACACAATGAAATATGTTTATAAAAATACACTGTGCTATGGACTGTCACACAACAATATTACCTTAGTAGATGTGAAAAAGCAAGGGATTAGGACTGTTTTACTTATTATGAACAATACTGTTTAAAAGCTTCCCACTAACTTTTTTTTTGAAAGTTAGAAGTTTCCTAACTGTTGGTTACCAGAGGAAAAATTTTAAGTCAGAAAAATTAAGTCCCATAGTAATGTAGATTTAAATAGAGAAAAAAGAAAAGACAGAATGTTCCTGTTTATTTTTTAATACCTAGTTCTCAGAACTTACGGAATTAACATAAGAAATTTCCAGTATTTTGAAAAAAATTTTAAGCTATAAAATATAAAGTAGTATAATTCTGAGAACCCACACAACAGTTTCTCATTTTTAAAAAATCCTTTTAACGAGGCTTGTATTTAAAATGCTTTCTGTAACAAAGCAAATTTTTTTCTGATCATTAAAATCCTGCAACCCACTAACTAAATGACTTTGCACAAGTAAACTTCTTATAGATTGAAAAAAAAAAAGGCAGGATTATTTTGTTAATCCTTACTCATAGCCTGTTTTGAGGAAAATAGCTGGTACCTTTCCAGCTTAGATCCATGTGGACAATGTGTAACATAAGCAGGTTGGTATAAACACTTAAAAGATCTTAGATGCCCACAGATATCTGAATCACTCCACAGTAAGACTATATTTAAGAGCAGGAAGAAAATTCTCTTTCATACCATAACAGAGTTTTCCACTAGTTTTTGTTAAGGCCATGAATGGAAAAAAACTACTACTGACAGAAAAAGCACAAGATGCTGTGGTATCAAGTCCACTGCCAAAGTACCAAATGAAGCAACCGATCTTTTTAAAAATCACTTTTCAAGCATCTTGGCATCACATCTGGAGTAAAAGCAGTTTTTGCTATTACTGGGTCATCTGATCAAGTATCTTATTTTTCAATTAAATTTGTATAAATTTATCCTGAATACATAACTTTCCTCATAAAGAACACTACAGTTTCATGCAAAATATACAGAATAAATCTAAAGTTCCAATTTTATTTTTTCTCTACTAGTGAACAGCAAAACATTCAAAGGCAACTTCAAGTTGAACTATACAGCATATATAATCACACAGGTGATTACTGACTCTGAATGTTTTTGCCAGGCTTTTAAAAACAAAATACATTGGAGTTTCCTTGTAGCGCAGCGGGTTAAGGACCTAGCACTGTCACTGCAGTGGCTCAGGTCACTGCTGTGGCACAGGTTTGATCCCTGGCCCAGGAACATCCACAAGGCACAGGCAGGGCCAAAAAAAAAGCAAAACAAACAAACACAAAAACCAAAATATATTAAAGTTGCATCTCCTGGCTTGAACCAATCATGTTTAATATTCAATTATTTTTATTAAATATAAGTAAACATACTTAATATATTTATATTAAAAAGGACAATATAAGGAGACAGGATAACTTAGTAAAAAGAAAGTTAAAGAAACATGAAAGAAAAACTTTAGCAGCAAACCTCAAACTGTAAAAATAATTTGATAATTTAATGAAAAAAATCAATACTATAAAAATAACTAGGTGTTCCCTGGTGGCCTAGCAGTTAAGGATACAATGTTGTCACTGCTGTGGTGTAGGTTTGATCCCTGGCCTGGGAACTTCCACATGCCAAGAGTGCAGACAAAAATTTTTTTAAATAAAAAAGTAAATAAAACAAATTTAAAAAAATAAATGAAAATGACTGTTTTAGTTAAGTTTAAAATCTAAAATTCGTGAGTAGCAATTCAATGTCCTAATAAGTAAGATAATAATTCTTTTATAGCTATCATATCAAGAATTAAAGTCTTGGCAATGCCTACCATGTATGTGGTCTACCGTTGACTACGATATGTAAATTTTAACAATTTTTAAATGCTAAAAAGCAAATTATAAATTCAATAATAACACAGGTTACACATATCTTAAACAAAACCTTCTTTCAAAAGCCTGTTTGATTCTGGCTGTGGGATGTTGCTAGTTTAGCAGTACCCCAAGAGGTAGGGCAGTGCAGGATCTGAATGGGGTTCCAGAACTATGGCAGGTCAACTGCGTTTTGATCTGGGGTTTTCTTTAGATTCCTAGCCAAATTAAGGCTGGATTCTTAGGCCTAAAGACTAATCAAAACCACATTGGCCTTGAAGGATTTGCTGGAGCTTTTTCAAACTGATCGAAAAATCTGCTGAACATTTATCTATTTTAGTACGAGTCTTTCATTTCTTGGCCTTAAAAAACAGATGATTTTTGGGGGGAGGGGTCTTTTTAGGGCCACACCAATGCATACGGAGGTTCCCAGGCTAGGTGTCAAATCAGAGCTGTAGCTGCCGGCCTACACCACAGCCACAGCAATCTGGGACCCTTCTGTGACCCACACCAGCCACAGCAACCTGGGACCCTTCTGCTGACTGCAACGCCGGATCCTTAACCCACTGCGCACGGCCAGGGATGGAACCGGTGTCCTAATGGATACTTGTCAGATTCGTTTCAGCTGAGCCACGACCGGAACTCCGCAAAACAGATGATTTGGGGTTTTTTTGTCAAAAAAAATTTAATGATTAGGACAATTACCTTGTTCCATGATGATGTTATCTCATAAAAAGCAAAGACAGTAAAATCATAAAAGTAAAAGGCAATAATTCAAAAGAATAAACTAGAACACCAGGAACCAATTTCTTTTTTTTTTTTTTTTAATCCTCTAAACGTAGTGGGAAAAGTAAGCCAGCCAAAAGGAGTGCCAAGTTCTCCTGCAAGACATTAGACACGGATACCAATTGACTGTACAAACCTACCAAGTCCCTGGAATCAGTGCTTGGAGAACTAAGTTCCCAGTCCATTGCAAGGCAACACTATCTACTCCTTAAAACTCCTCCAAATTTATTTACCGTGTGTATCTTCTCAGACAGTATTTTGTCTTTCTACTATTTGGGCTAAAGGGTGACATTTAAATCTAACGACCCAGTCAATAAGACCCTACCCTGGTCAGATTTTTAGCCTTTCTCTATATTAAAAAAATCTAAAGGCCAAATAACTCTTAGCTGGTGTTTGCATTAGGATTCCGGGTCTGTAACTCTTAGGAACGATCAATAGGAAGGGAAGTTAGGGAGAGGGTGAGTACAGTCGCTTTGTAATCGGAAAAGTAGAGGACTGGTTCAGAGTGGCTGAAAGAGGAGGTAGCTCTCAGGAAAGTGAAGGTCGGAAGATAAGACAGGTGGTTAAAGCAAGATGGGGAAGGAGGAGGACAAACGAACTCGACCCCGCGGGACGCAGGAGGCAGGGGAGTTGCAATCGCAAGGGCAGGTGAGCGAGCGCGCAGGTGAGGAGGAGTGCTGGCCTCCTCCAAGACGATTAGACTTACGGTGAAGCCAGGAGAAGCAGAAAAGCTAACAAACCTGTTTGAATCAAAAGGCGGGGGGGACGCCGAGGCTGCGTGGGGGATGCGACTCACCCACTACGAGCCCCACCGGGGCAGAAGGAGCCCCCATAAGGAAAAGGCTCTGCGGGTGCAGAGGCGAGCCCCGGGCTCCCTCCCGGGCTCCCCCCCGGGCGGCGCCGTCGAAGGTTACCTTTGAGCTGGGGCAAGGGGTGCAGCTCCGGCTGGCTGCCCTGGCTGCGGAACTGCGACGAGCCCTGAGAGCGCTTCTGCCTCTGCGCCTTGCGCACCGATTTCCGGGTGAAGCCGTCCACTTTCTCCGCGGCCGAGATGGCGGCGCTGGCAGCCCCCGCCGCCGGCGGCGGCGACGACGACGACATCTCCGCGGCCCTGGCGCTTGGCAGCTCCGGCTGCTGCTTGCACGGAACGGGCAGCGGCAGGAGGAGAAGGCGGGGGAGAGGCGCCGGGCGCTCGCGCCCCTCCGCCCCGTTCCTCCGGCCGCACCGCCCTCCCGCTCCCGGGCGCCGCCGAGCTTCTCCTCGCCGCCCGCCGACGCCTCACGGCCGCATCTCAGGGCCGGCGATGCCTGGTCCCCGCCGCGCGGCGAGCTCCCGGGGCTGGCGGAGGGCGAGGGCGGGGGCGGAGGGGGGTGAAGAAGTTGTTGACTCCGGGAGCGGCGGGCGGGTGGACCGGAGCCCGAAGTTTAGACAACTGAGGCGAGGACGCGGGAGAGCGGACGCCGAACGCGCCTCTAGTCCCTGCAGCCCGGGTCCCCAGCCGGCCGGTCCGCCGGCACCTCAGCGGCCGCTGCCAGCGCAGCCCGCCCTGCCTGGAGCCTCCTCCCGAGGCGCTGCCATCGCGGGTCCCCTCCGAGCCGCCGCCGCCACCGCCGCGGTGCCCGCTCTTCGCTGTCAGCGCCGAGCCCTCCTCATCTCCCAGGGCGGTGACCCGCTGCCCCGGCCCTGGGCGCACACACACACTCTCTTCTCGAAGCCCCGGGCTGTCCGAGCCCCCTCCCCCACGCGCCCTTCCGCCGCCCACAGAGAACCCCCAGCGAGCGACCGCTACAACTTGAGAAGGTGCTGGGTGAAGGCACGGGGGGAGTGTGTGTGCGTGTGCGCGCGCGCCAGGGCGCGCGGCCCGGGGGGAGGGGCCTCGCAGGGTTGGGGAGGGAGGAGATTGACTGACAACTTCCGCGGGGTCCCGCCAGCCTCTCGGTTGCTCGGGAAGAAGTAGGAGGTGGGAAAGCATGCCAGCTCTTTCAGCCAATCGCAGGGCTAAGCGGCCGCAATAGGGTGAGGCGTGGCCTCTTGCAGGTCTATCAAGCAGGGAGGTGAGGCAAAGGGATGGGGCGTGGTTGTGTGACGGACTTCGGCCACAGCCAGTAGTAAGTGAAGACGGTGAGCGGAGACCACTCACGTCACAACTGTGTAATTAGTTCTCTAAGGATTGAGGGGAGGTGCCCATCCACAGGCGAGCACCTTTGGACGCCTGCGCGACAGGGCCCGGCTATAATTGCTCTCCTGGCAGCCTATGAAAAGACCGGAAAACTACAGGAGGGAGTTTAGAGAGCAAAATAGAATGCCCCTTCCCTTCCCTCCGCTCTCTACTGACCAATGAGGAACTGAAGCGACTGGTGGGGCGCTTGAGGGCTGGGGCGCGAAAGAGAGCCAGGTGTTACGTCACCGAAAGGGGGCGGAGCAAAGGCTTGGTAGTGGAACGAGCAGAGTGATTGATGGTTGAAGTAACCCCGCGGAAGGCAAGAAAATGGCTCGCCCAATTGAAAAGAGTTGCTGAACTCTTGGGCGGGCCTTGGAGCCTCACCCGCCCTGAGCCTCGCCCTTGATAGTTACAGGATAAACCTGTAGCTCTAGGGTGGTTCGGGAATAGTCTTTCCTGAGAGCTGTTCTAGCGCGACTTTGGGGCGGTCTAACGTCTACCGCTTCAAAGAGTTTCCCAAGTCCACACCCTCCAAGAAGAGGATTCACGTTCCCAATTTAGTATCCTACTAATTTTCATCCTTCAGCCAGAGGCTGAACTGTTTTAACAGGAGGGGTACAGGCTCGCTGACTGGTGGTTTGTGGATTTGGGGGCTTGCCGTTTATTTTTACTAGGATCTCTTCCTTGTAGATCCCATCCGGAATTTAAACTTCTTAAAGATAAGGACTGCTGGTCGTCTGTTTGTTGTGCAGTGCTTTCTTTTCTTTTTTTTTCCCAGTGCTTTCTGTATAATGACGCTTAATAAAAATAAGAGAGCTGAACAGCCTGTCTTCCTTTAAGCTTGGCACTTTGGCCCTGGTGGACCCCAATCTTCATTTCTCTCCCATGAGCCCCAGACCTTTTTTTTTCGAGGTAATAAAAATAGCTGTCATATATTTAAGCAAAACTGCCTGATACATATGTACAGAAGATTCCAACTTTGGGTAGGAAGTTGGGTTCTAGATCTAGAACCAAATACTACCTTAAAATATTTCCTTCCTTAAGATTTGCTGGAATTCCTGTCGTTGAGGCTCAGGGAAATGAATCTGCCTAGTATCCATGAGGATGCAGGCTTGATCCCTGGCCTCCCTCACTGCGTTGCTGTGAGCTGTGGTGCAGGTCACAGAAGCAGCTGGGATCTAGCGTTGCTATGGCTGTGGAGTAGGCTGGCAGTTACAGCTCTGATTCGACCCCTAGCCTGGGAACCTCTACATGCCAGGGGTGCTGCCCTAAAAAGACCAAAAAAAAAAAAAAAAGGGATTCACGGAGTGGTGAAATTGTACATAAGCCCCCTAGTCAGGGAGATTCAAAACTCAGCAGCATCTTTTATACCTTTCTCTTTCCAGTCATGCTCCAGATCTTGTTGAATATATTTGTACAAACGTTCAGACCAAGCCTGCCTTACAGTTTACACAAGCAATCACTAAACAGTTCAGGGCTTTCAAACACACTGCCAGATCAGTCTTTGAAATGCCACATTTATCTTATTGGCACGTGTGAAGAACTACCCAGTGCCTACAGAATAGAGTCTCATTTCCAGCTTCTCAATGTAACTCGTAGCCATCTTTCCAGGCATATATCGAGCCATGTCCCTACACAAACTCTTTTTTTAATTCAGATACATCATTCCAAGTACTGATACCCTAAAAGTTATAGTGCTTCCCTGACACTCGGTTCCAACATCTTGAAATAATCCCCTTTTTCACATCTTGTTATGACCTGTCTTTTCTACAAACCTTACTCAACCTCTATCTTTTATGAAACCATTCATGATAATCTGGCCAAAACTGATGCCTTCCATCTTAACATTCCTATAGCATTTATTATCTACATCACTGGCAGGGTTGGCCATTATATAATGTCAGAGATCGCAGGCAGGCGTATACTCTTTCTCACCAAGAGAGTAAGAACTCAGTTATTTTGTACCTTTGCATCTCCTACTGAACAGAGGATAGTTAAGCACACAAAAGTTTGAAATTACTAATCTCTAATTATCTGGATGTTATTAAAAGTAGATTATACTGGAGTTCCTGTTGTGTCTCAGCAGGTTAAGAACCAACATAGGTCTGTGAGGATGTGCATTCAACCCTTGGCCTCGCTCAGTAGGTTAAAGATCCAGCCATGCCAAAAGCAGCAAGTAGTCACAGATGCGGCTTGGATCCTGAGTTGCTGTGGTTGTGGCGTAGGCCGGCAGCTACAACTCTGATTCGACCCCTAGCCCAGGAACTTTCATATGCTGCAGGTGTGGCCATGAAAAGAAATAAATAAATAATAAATAAATAAATAAAATCTAGAAGTCAAGGATAGCACTATTTACAATAAAGAGAATTTACATAGGATAGAAGGGGAAATAAATAGCACAAAGGAAACCAGTAGAATAGATTTAAGTTCATACTGGAATATGATATAAAATAAATAACAGAAAATAGATACTGGAAACAAGTTGTTGGGAGATTTGGAGCCAGCAAAATTGGGTTTTCTGAAGCAGCCGCTTGAGGAATTTTGAGCACAATTTATTTATTTATTTATTTTTGGCTGCACCTGTGGCATATGGCGGTTCTCCAGCCATGATTTGAATCCGAGCTACAGCTGGGACCTATGCCATAGCTGCAGCAATGCTGGATCCTTAACCTAATGCCCTGGGCTGGGGATCCACCCTGTGCCTCAGCAGCAACCTGAGCTGCTGCAGAGACAACACCAGATCCTTAACCTGCTGCACCACAGAAGGAACTCCCAAGCACAGTTTTAAAGAAAGAGTGAGTCAAAACAAGAAAAGATAGAAGAATGGCATTTCAGATTTATATCACCAGTGATGGAAAAATATGATAGCCAGAGAATCAAAAACCTGACTTTATTAATTAGCAATAGTATGGTCCTATCAAGTCACTCACCCTCTCAGAGCTTTAGTTTCTATATGGTGTGTCAGGGAAAAAAATAAAAGAAGAAAGAAAAGAAACCAGCCTTCTTCTTCACAATGTTGCCATGTTTTAAATATGATACATAAAACAAAGCACTTGGAAAAGTGAAAGTTATGCAAGATAATTTTATAGACGTACGTATTTATCAAACATTTATTTTCCATGCACTGTCTTAAGTAAATACGGTCTCTGGGTCCTAAACAGAGATTTGGCCACTAAGAATCATCTAACAGAAAACTGCAATCTCAGTGCTGATCTGTATGTACCCCTGACGCAGGAAGAGTATTGATGATGATTCCATGCTGTAAACTCCTGTATCTTCTCACATGGGAAGACCCAAATGTGACTCAGGGCCCAAGGCTCCATTACTGGCAAATTCTTTGATTTACTTTATCCTCTCTTGACTTGATTCCCTTAATCCAAAAATATAACACTTAACCGATCTACTCTTTTATCCACAATGCCTAGCTTGCTGGGGAAAATAAGCAATTCCTGAAACAACAATATCCTCAAAAGCAAAATCATGGTCCTTTAATGGTTCTAAAGAGTGTAACACAGGAGGAAAAAATTCCGGCACCTCTGATGGCTGAGCATATTGTATATGCTTTAAATTTCAAGAATATTAGAATAAATAATTTTTTAAAAGAGTGCATCAAGGAGAGTATTCTTTTCAAGTCCCTGTGAAATTCTCTAAACATATCCAAGCAAAGTTTTGGCTATCAGTGTTCTTTTTCCTTAAGAGCCATGATTCCCAAATTGTGCTCCAACAGAACCCCAGACAAGCGTGCTTTCACTGCAGAATCAAACTGTAGTGGTATTTTCCAATTTTACAAAAATAAAATAAAATAGTTCCTGCTATGTAGTGGTATTTTCCAAATTTACAAAAATAAAGTAAAATAGGAGTTCCTGCTACGGGTTAAGAATCCGACTGCAGCTGCTCAGGTCACATCACTGTAGAGGCCTGGGTTCCATACTTGGCCCAGCACGGTGCGTTAAGGAGCCCACTGTTGCTGCAGCTGTGGCTCAGATTCAGTCTCTGGCCTGATAACTTCCATATGCTGGGGTGTGGCCATTAAAATAAACAAACTAATCAAATTAAATTAAATTACTCCCTTGCTTAAAAGTTTAATTCTGAAGTTTCTGTTGTGGCTAGTCAGGTTAAGAACTCGACATAGCATCCATGAGGATCGCAGGTTCAAGCCCTGGCCTCGCTCAGTGGGTTAAGGATCTGGCGTTGCCACAGCCGAGGCGCAGGTTGTAGATGGATGAGGCTCGGAACCAGTGTTGCTGCGACTGAGGCTGTGGCCTAGGTCTGCAGTTGCAGCTCTGATTTGACCCCTAGCCCAAGAATTTCCATATGCAACCTTAAAAAAAAGGAAAAGAACTTTCTTTTTTGTCCTTTTAGGGTTTTTCTGTATTTTAGAACTTTAATTCTTACTACTGCTTTACTATACTGGAATCTAAATCAAGCTAGTATCTGATTTATCACAAAAATATTAATTTTTAACGTGTCATTTCTTTTTAGGTTAAATATATTGAAGTTACATAAAATGCAAGAAGAGTGGAAGGATAACAGGAAATGTCTGACTCCCACCTCTGTCTCCCAACCTCCAGGTCCCCTCCTCAGAGGCTATCGTTGCCATCACGTTCTTATATGTGCTTCCAGAGACAGAATAAGTTTACTCTCTTAAAATTTAACACATTCACATTTTTTAAGAAGCTCCGCCCACACGATTTATAGATTTTTCATTACCCGAAGACGTTTGAAAACCACTGCCCTGGACTTCAGTGAACCTTCCAGAGTTCTACAGGTTTAGTCACGTCCATTCATTCATTACTGTCTTAATTCACTCATGTAACAGATATGCATATACACACGCACCAACAAAAGATGAAAATTGAAGGGACCTTAAAGGTCGATCAGGTAAAGTTTATACCTGATCCCAGGCAGACCAGAAAGGTCCTCCTCACGGACCTCAAACTGATCCAAACTAGAAAGGCTTTTTTTTTTTTCCTATCTTACAGGAGAATTTTGTTTCCATGTACGATAAGATCTTCTGACTAATAACTTACTATGCCAGTTGTCAAAGCTTATTGACATTTGGTTTTTAAAAACTAAACTCAGCAGTCTTCTAGCTTTTTTTCAAGAAGTCTTAATTCTGTGTTGTCTTTCTGGCCAACGTTCAAGCACAAGTGCATATGGAGATGACTGGAATTCCTGCAATTTTTAGGAAGGGTCCTTTGTTAACAAGGCAAGATCAGTAGGCATGGTTTTCAATTGCTGCCATTTTTTTCCCTTTATTTATTCAGACTGTTTTGTTTTGTTGTTTGTTTGGGGTGTTTTGGGGGGCACCCACATCATGCAGAAGCTCTGGGGCCAGAACTCGAGCCGCTGCAGTTGAGAATGCTGAATCCTTAACTGCTAGGCCACCAGGGAACTCCCATTTTTGCTTTTAAATATAAATTGCTTTTATTTAAGCTTGTCATTATTTTTTTTTTAGGGCCACACCTGAGGCATATGGAAGTTTCCCAGGCTAGGGGTCGAATTGGAGCTGTAGCCACCGGCCTTCACCACAGCCACAGCAATGCCAGGTCCAAGCCGCATCTGCGATCGATACCGTAGCTCATGGCAATGCCGGATCCTTAACCCACTGAGTGAGGCCAGGGATCGAACCTGCATCCTCCTGGACACTAGTCAGGTTCATTAACCGCTGAGCTATGACAGAAACTCCAAACTAGTCATTTTTCAATCAGTTTGTTGTGGGCTATTGTACAGGCTGTTGTGTTGGTCAACCAAGAACTTAGACTAGGTCAGTGGCCAGTGGTCAGTAGAGATGGTTCCACTGGAGATTTATTTTAGAGAAGAGTTACATGGGACTTGCCAAAGGATTGGATGTGAAGTATTATTAATGCCCTCAAACATGCTGGTAAGGAGTTCCTGTCGTGGTACAGTGGAAACGAATCCGACTAGGAATCATGAGGTCTCTGGTTTGATCCCTGGCCTCACTCAGTGGGTTAAGGGTCCGGTGTTGCCATGAGCTGTGGTGTAGGTTGCAGATGCAGCTCGGATCTGGCATTGCTGTGGCTGTGCTGTAGGCTGGCAGCTGTAGCTCCAATTGGACCCCTAGCCTGGGAAACTCCATATGCCGTGGATGTGGCCCTGAAAAGTATAAAAACAAACAAAACCATGCTGGTACATAGACTTGATGATTATCACTGAATCCTTTTGCCATAGCGGTGAGGTGTTTTGCCCCATCTAAATGGGCTGCAATCGTAAATGGCCAATAACCCCTGCTGTATCCAGTCTTTTACCTGCATATGAGATGAGGAGCCAAGACATAGTTCGCAGGAGCTCAGATCATGCCATATCCTCTTGTCTTTGCAGAGTGGGACTAAAAAGACTGATTCTGGCAAACTCCACTCTAGGTCAGGGATTGAACCCGTGCCACAGCAGAGATCCAAGCCACTGTGGTAACAACACTGGTTCCTTAAACCACTGTGCCACAAGGGAACTCCAAACCCTCTACTTTTTAATTCAAGTGCCTCCTATGTGCCAGGCAATAGGTCAGACACAAGAAATGAGAAGATAAATAAAGCATGAAACATAATTTCATAAGGCGGGACAATGTAAACAGTGATCAAAGGCTATATCCTAAGCTTTCCCTATGGTGTGTAAACACAGTGGAAAGAAGATCAAATTTGGTTTGCAAAGAGAGTCAGAGAAAAATTAATGGGACAAGTAATACTTGAAGTGAGTTATTTTTTTTTTCTTTTAGGGCCACACCTGCAACATATGGAGGTTCCCAGGCTAGGGGTCAAATTGGAGCTGCAGCTGCCAGCCAACACCACAGCCACAGAAATGCCAGATACGAGCCACATCTTCCACCTAAATCAGATTCTTTTACACACTGAGCAGGGCCAGGGATTGAACCTGCATCCTCATGGATACTATTCGGGTTCTTAACCTGCTGCACCATAACAGGAACTCCTAAAGTGAGTCTTGAAACAAAGTTTTCATATCATAAGAACAACAACAGCCAGAGTTCCTGCTATGGTACAACAGGATCAGTGGCATCTCTGGAGTGCTGGGACATAGGTTTGATCCCTGCCTAGCGCACTGGGTTAAGGATCTAGCGCTGTTGCCGTGTTGGACTAGCTCGAAATTGTGGCTCAGATCTGATCCCTGACCTGGGAGCTCCAAATGCTGCAGGGTAGCCAAAAAAGAAAAAAAAAGAATACTTGCCATTCAAGAAATTAATTTACCCACATTTCTTTATCACTACAAAGATTTCCGTATCTCAGTCAATGACTTTACTTATTTCACACAATATACTACCAAAAAAAAAAAATTCCCATTGCAACAGAAAAGTATATTATGCCACACCTTATGTCAGAATTTGACCTGGGGGTGAAAGGGCAAAGAATTCAATTAAATTCAACACATGACTGCTTTCTGGGTATATTTTGAGGAGCAGTGATTATAAAAATACCATATGGCTTCAAAATTGTCCACTCATATGCAGATTTTATATAAATCTGTAAGAGGTCTTCCTCTTTCATCTGCCCGGAGGAAGCATCTAGTAAGATTTGAGGCAGTCTTTGTCTTAAAATAACCAGCGGCTGCCCGCCAGCAATGTGTTCTCTCTTATTTACTTGCTATTTTGGCTCAAACTTGCAGAAAATAATCAATTTGAAAATCTAAGAAATCAATCTTATATTCTCAGTGTCAGGTGCTTTGAAGCAGCATACTAGTAGTATTACTGGGTTTTCAGGAATTATTGAACTGGAAATCTTCCAGTGTTTTCAGATCCCCAAGCTTTGACTTCTCTACCGGTGTTGTTTTTTTAAATGTGTGCATTTCTGGCTGTGTTTAAATATAATCACCACCATAAATTTAATACCTACTATATACTAGGCACTATTCATATAAAGAATCTGGCAGAAAGAAATCAAACAGGATTCTCTATTAGAGTCCCTCAGCTGTATAATACACCTCTCTGTTCCCCTGGGAGTCTGGTCCCAGTGACTCTTATCATGTTCAGGAGAAGTTTTTTTATATTTTAGCATCTCTGGGGTCCTCTATTCTTCTCTTGTGTAAAGAAAAAAACTCAGCGGAAATTCAAGCTCTCTTTATTCACTCTGTACAGAGACATTCACCAAAAAAATGAAATTGAATGGATTGGACTGTCACTGCCATAAGATTTCCTAACACTTTAAAAAAAACAAGCACCAAACAACCATGAAGTCCTGCTACCTAGAAGGAAAATGAGATTATCAAGAAAGATAATGGTGCTCAATGTTTCTGACTCATTCATTCAAATAATATTCATTAACTTCCTATAACACGCCTGGTTCATTCATGGTGCTTGGAGAATAGCCATGAGGGACACAAGGCTGCCTACATGGAGCTCACTGTCAGTGGGCAGAGCTCACTTCAATTCAAATTCAACCAAGGAAACAAAGCAGAGAATATGCACCCGAGGAAACACAGCGTAGTGCTGCACACGGGTGGGAAAACCAAGTCTATTGGTCACCCTAGGGACCAAACAAGCACCATCTCCTATTTTTTAGGTCTGTTGTGAACATGGTCCGTGGTTGAACACCGTGGTCTCAACCCTAAGGGAGCACGAACTCTAGGAGAAGAGGTGAGGCAGGCGTCCAGGAAGAGATAAGTTCTCATTCAGGACAATATTTGTTTTATTTTTCTATTTCTTTTTTAGGGACCCACGTGTAGCATATGGAAGTTCCCAGGCTAGGGGTGAACTGGAGCTGCAGCCACCGCCCTATGCCACAGCCATGGCAATGCTGGATCCTTAACCCACTGAGCGAGGCCAAGGATCAAACCCACTACCTCACGGACACTATGTCAGGTTCTTAACTGGCTGAGCCACAAGGGGAACTCCAGGACAGGTTCTGATGAGAGTCAAGAGTCCAAGGTTACTCACAGGTGGTGCTCACTCGTGCTGAGGTGGGATTTTAGCTGGACCTGGAAGACTGGGCATAAGTACCCAAGCAGAGTAGAAATGGTAAGAGAGAGCACCATTAAACTGCTCGTTGCACAGCTCCACCAGAGTGTCCAGCTTCTTATGTCCACCTCCTCCTCGCTGTCTCATTAGTAGATATCACAGTCCACCAGTCAGGGAAGGGAGGAAGGCGGGAAGGCACTCAGGTGGAGAAGTACAGACATGTACAGGGATGTCAGAAGAAGCCTTCCCTAGAGAAGGTGATTTCTGGAGGTGTAGTGGGAGAGAAAGCTGGAAAAGGTACATTTATTCAGTCACTCGACAAACATTTGATGCTTACAGTTAGTAATTTTCTGCTCTAGATTCTGAGAACAGAAAGAAAAAAAAAACCAGGGTTTTCTCTCAGGGAGTCTGGAAAGAAAAGTGAAATGAGGAAACAAAAACACAAACCCACAAACCACCCTAGATAGTATAATGAGTGTTGTGTGAGAGGTAAGCACAGAGGAAGAATGCAGAATCTGCGGAGTGGAGAGCCAGACAGGCTTTGGAGGAAGAGGCTCTAGATCTGAGAATTGAAGGACATAGGAGTTAGCCAGGAAAACACAGAAAGAGGAGCTCATTCCGAGAAGCGGGAAGGGGATGTATGAGGTATAGATGCCCTGAGAGACGGTGGAGGGAGTTTGGGATGCAAACTTTGAGGAAGCAGAGTAGGCAAAGATGATGCTATCAGAGCACAGAGTGTCTGCAGATTTGGACTTTGTGCTGAGGTCAGTGGGGAGATGCTGAAGAATGTTTACATGGAAGATGTCGCGGGGAAAGCAGTGTTTTCAAACCCTAGGCAAGGGGAAGTGGAAGCCAAAGAGACTGGTGGGAGGTGAGGAGAGGTGTCCAGGAAAAGGGCTTGACTGAGTGGGGCTAAGCAGTGTGTGTCAGCACCTGTGGAGTTTTTCCAAGCTACACTGTATTTTGAAAAAATTCCCAAGTGACAATTGGGACCCCCACCCCATTGGTGATCGATCACTGACTGAAGCTACAAATGGCCTTGGGAATAGACGTGAAAGGCATTACAAGGGAAACACTAGAGAGATCTGATGAATTAGGGGGTGGGTGGCAAGTCAAAGGGAAGAATTACAAATGGTACCAAGGTTTTGAACTGGTTGACTACATGAACTGGGGGCCTTTAATGGAAAGTTCAAAAGCTAAGCCAGTTTTCTTTTGTGGGAGGGGGACGAAAAGGGTGTCAGAGGAGGGAAGGAAAGGGGAAGTGAAGATGAATCTGAGGTTAGATGGGCTGAGTTAACAGAGTTTTTTAAGGTCATTGAGGCAAAGAGCTGGATCTTTATTTTTTAAAAGAGGTGATGACACATTGTACATTAATTTGGGGCAAGATGAGGATGAGGCTGGGCTGACAGCCTGGAGGAGGCCAGGGCAAAGAAGGAAATTACACAAACAGCACAAGCCTCTTTTTCCTCTTTAAGGAAAAAAAACATCATGACATAAACAAATGGACAAAAGACATACAGCCTGTCACGTGCCTCGTCTCCAGAACCAAATGCCCAGTAGGACTGCACAGGAGAGAAGCCGGCTATACACTGTACCTGCGGTGGCAGAGCGACAGCGATCGGGAACAAGGAAGCCCTCGCTAATCACAAATAGGGGTCAGTGACCACCACCCCCAACCACACACACGATCTCTCTCCCTCTCTCTCTCTCACACGCGCATGTGCGTGCGCACACACACACACACACACACTCACACACCTGTGTCCTTAATTCCTCTTCACCATCCACACAAAACACTGACAGAAATCTCTACATGATGCTTTTACAAAGGAAGTCAAAATCTATCTAAGAACCGAGGATCTCCTAGTTTGAAGCAAGCCCTGCACGTAGTTTCCAGCTTCCCCCAGCCTCTTCACCAGCGAAGACCTCTTCTTGCCCTCAGGAACCGAGTCCCACTCCCTCCCACTGAACTACAGTGACTGAACTTGCCAGCTGACTGAAGGTCAAGGGTATGGGATAGGACTGGTGAATGACCATTATCTTGGAGGATGCAATTGCAGCCCCTGCACATGTTAGACCCCATATTCAACGTGAACCCTTTGAGTGCTGGTCTTCTAAAGGGGGAAAGAACTGTATCAAATCAATGATTTACAGCACTCTTTCCTTCTATGTGTTACGAGGTGCTAGGGAAACAAAGCCGAGGAGGACGCAGCTTTGGCTCCCTCAGAATTTATCCTTTCATGGGGGAGAAAAGTCCAGTGCACAGAGGATCACGATATACGTCATGACAAAGGATGTACAAACATATGCAATTTGATCCCTGGTGGCCCAGTGATTAGGACTCAGAGCTCTCAAAATGCAATTTGAATTAAAGCCGGGGTTGGGGGGCTGGAAATAATATTCTGAGCAGGGAATAAAGGACAGGTGACGGGGAGGAGCAGGACATTTAAAACTGACCTTGAAGAATGCACAGAATTTCAGTGGGTAAATATGTAAAGGGAAGGGGGGAACATTCTGATGGGGGAGCATAAGGAAGCTTGCTGAAATGTGTGGCATATTTGAGGACAGCAGCTAGTTTAGCTTGGCTGGAGTATAGAGAGTAATAAAAGATAAAACAGGAGTTCCCGCCATGGTGCAGCAGAAATGAATCTGACTAGTATCCTTGAGGATGCAGGTTCCATTCCTGGCCTCGCTCAGTGGGTTAAGGACCCAGTGCTGCCGTGAGCTGAGGTGTAGGTCGCAGATGCGGCTCTGATCTGGCACTGCTATGGCTGCGGTGTAGGCTGGCGGCTACAGCTCTTATTCAACCCCTAGCCCGGGAACCTCCATATGCCGCGGGTGCGGCTCCAAAAAGACCAAAACAAAACAAAACAAAACAAAACAAAAAAACAAAAACAGGGTCTGATGTAGACTATTTGAATCGTAGGGTGAGGTATTTGTCCTTAATTCTTTAGGCAGTGAGAAGTTATTGAAGACGTTGGAGCAGGGCAGTGATTGATTAAACCTAGAAGTAAGAGGTTTAATCCTTCAGCTATTAACTCAGGGAAGAAAAGGGAAAGAGACTACAAGTAGAGAGAAATTTTCAATGTTGAGTCTAACATCACTGTGGACTCTTGGGATGAAGTTGCTCATTAAACTTTGTTGTGAGGGTCTGTATTCAGGAGAAAGGTATGGTTAAGGTCTTGGTAGCCTTAGTTTCTTTCATTTTTTTTTTTTGATAGGCAAGAAATAGATTTATTAACATAGGATGCTTGTGAGAGATGCAAGCAGGCAGGCAAGGAGGCTCTGCCTTAGTTTCTTCATCTGTAAAACAGGGACAAAAAAACTTACTTTGAGGATTGTTTTGGGAACTAGAGATAATGCTTCAGAAAACACTTGTCACAGTGCCTGCCTCATAGTGGGCACATGGGACAGATCTGGTGATGATACCTGTGATGGGGGAGGCATCAGCCGTACAGCTGCACAGTTCGCTCTTCCTTGAAACCCCCTTTCTCCCCCAAATCCTGCCATGAGTTCAAGAAATAACACCAAATGGTAAACCCTTGCTGTGCCAGAATTGCCCCCCTCCCCCAAGAGTTCCAAGGCTATATATAGGGTAAAGCAATTGTACTGGCTCCTTTGTCCCTTAAGGTAACTATTGTATTGGGAGACCACATAGCCCCTGGTATCAGAGTCACGCTGAGTCTTCATTTTGTTTTCCGCACCCAGATACTGCAGCTCAGAAAAGCTATAGCCCTGAATGAATGAATGGAGCTTAAAAACATATAAAATGTTATTTATTGTTTATGGATATATAAAGAATATGTATGTAGTTGTATATACATATATGCATGTACAGAAAATATATGCCTCTATCTTCCTAAACAATAAATAGCATTATGTTCATGTGAATTAAAAACACTAAAACCAGAGACTTGTTAGTTCCTAGAAGGAGGATGGGAATGGGAATACAGTTGGGAGAGATACACTGAGGACTACATCTGTAATGCTTTATCTACACTTTTCTTTTTTAACTGGATGCTGGACTGGTAGGTGTTTATAATATCATCTATACAGTCTGTATATAGTAAATCATATATTTATATAATACGTATTTTTAAATTTTGGAACGAGCAAAATAGGATCTCTGTATTTAAAAAATGGTGAGACTGAGCTGATACTTGGGCACTTATGAAAGGGGTAACCCAGATATGGAGTGAATTCTTTGCAATGTGCATTTGATCCAGTCAATAGACAGACTGCCAACCTACATCCACCAGAGTAAGGGTTTCCCAAAAGGAGCTAGATAATGGAAGAGAGAGAGAGAGCCTTGAGCACCACTCTAGAGGATGCCTACCGGCAGGAAAAGTGACACTGAGGTAGCACCAGTGGAGCAAAAACTAAAAGAACAGATGGGGTGCTAAAACAAAAACAAGGAAAATGCAATTGCTTAGATTCATGGGGAGAAAGGAAGTAATAGGCTGTCAGTGGCATCAGGGATGAAAGTTAGAAGACAGTTTGACTTGACAGAAAAGTATTTTTAGTCACTTAAGCAAGAACAATTTTAGTAGAGCAAAAAGCAATCATGATAAAGAAACCTGGGCTTCCAGGCATAAAAATTAACTGAAACTGGATTTACCTTCTCACCAGTAAGCAAGAAAATTGGGCAACATGCATGAAATAATTGTTTTCATTGTGTAACACACAGTGCAGGATTGCGATCCTCGAGAGAAGAGAAACAAATGAGTGATGTGTACAATATTCCTAGGTTTCTGCCTGGAGGCACTTTTCAGACTACAAAGAAGGGGGATCCAAGAAGACAGAACAATCTTGCAAAAATGAAGGCAAAAATATCAGAGTTTGGGCAGGATCAGGTAGCCATAATTTTTGAGGCAGAGTACCAGAGAAGAGGGAGATAGGCAGAGAAAGAAATCTTGAGTCCACTTGAGTCTCAAGCTGAACGCTTAGCTGCCTACTGCGCAACTCTACTGCTATACTCAGGAAAGTGAAATCCTAGATGGCCGAAAGTTAAACAAGTTCCTGAGCTGAGCTGGGAAACACTCAAGTTCCAACCAGGCATAATGGAGAGATCTTACTGAACTTGTGTGACTTTTAGAAGAGACCCCAGAAGGATCACGTCTATGTAGTAGCACTAATCTAGCCCTAAAGTGAAGGCTACTCTAGATCCTCCCTAACAAAACTTAAAAACGAGCCTTGAAACAGATCAGACTGATCTGCAAGTAACTTAATTGTCCAGACACGCACTACATAGCAATGCAATGGGCAACATCCAATAAAAAATTACTAGACATGCAAATAAACAGGAAAATGTGGTTCATGAACAAGAAAAAAACCACCCAATAGAAACAGACCCAGAAATGACAGAGGTTAGGCAATTAGGTGACAAAAACTGTAAAAGAGCTGTAATGCACTCAATAATTTAAGGGAAAACATGAAAATAATGAGGATTAAAATGTAAACTATAAAGAAGAACCTCAGGGACTTTCTTGAGCTAAAAACTACATCTGAAATGAATAATTTACCAAATGGACTTAACAGTAGCTTAAACAATGCAGAAGAAAAAAATCAGTAGATGTAAAAATATAGCAGTACAAACTATCCATATTGCAGAGAAGTAACCTGTGAGTAACCCATGAAAAAATATCAAATGGTCTAAAATAGTGTAATTGAAATCCCAAAGAAGGGTGGAGACAATGGAAATAATATTTGAAGAGATAATGGCAGAATATTTTCCAAAATCAATAGTCATAAATTCAAGAAATTCAGCAAATCCAAGGAGGGTAAAAATCAATTGAGATAGAAAATGCATTCTGAATTTTTTTCAAGAATGGAGTGATTTTCTGAATGGACCAGTACCTGAAGCTTTAATCCAGGGAGGAGAAAGAAAGATCAGTAAACTGGAGGAAACTTGTAGGAAAGGAGAAACCAGCCTAGGAGACACAAACACAGAAACTTATTAAAGGTGTTACTGTGATGAGGTGAGCCATCTGGAGAAACCAAATACCAAAGATGCAGACATATTGCAGAGTAAGAAGAGGAACTGATGAGAATAAAAAAGGCTGGAGTAGCATCTCCAGGTTTCTTCACTTCTGAGATTTTTCTTTTAGTCTCTTTATGCTCATCCCTTATTTTTTGACAACAGTCATCTCAAAACCAGACTTGAAGTTCCATTCTTCTTCCTATTGGGTCTATCTTGCAGTTCACTGCCTCCAGAGCAGGCTTCCTTAATCCCAAGAATCTCATCTGCCAGACATCTTTAATGAAACTGGTACCCACAGCAGCCCTTAGGTTAGACTGCCACAGGGGTGGATCATGCCTCCCCACAACTAAACAGCTATGAATTTGGCCCTCAGCTTCCCAAAGCTTCCTACCTTTATAGTTTCATGTTATTCCCTACTTTATCCTTCTTTTATTGAGCCCACTTCCCTGTGAGTTTCTGAACCAGGACCATGAGAAATGCTTTATAATTATTTATAAATTATTTGTAATTTTTTTTTGCCCTCTTTTGCTTCACACCTGTCCTCTCAGCCTAGAGTCCTGGTTGTTCAAAACCTATGTTGGCTCTCTTGACCCCAGTTTATAGATCTTGAACCTGGGAGGCCACAGGGATGTCCTCTTAGGAGCTCCTGGCTTCAGAGGCAAGGAGGGGTTAAGAAAAGCATACCGGATTTAGAATCAGCGTTTGAATCATAGCTCTGATTCTACTGCTGAGAGACAATCTAGAGCTGCTTTGTCCAGTATGCTAGCTACTAGCCCCATGTGGCTACAGAGCTCTTGACATGTGGCTGGTATGACTGAAGAACTGAATTTTTAATTTAATTGAACTTTAATCTAAAGCCTGAACCACTGTAAATCATTTCCCATTAAATACATGGTGGAAAATATTGTTATATTGCAGTGTATGTGTTGGGTGTGTGTGTAGATACACACATAAACATATCTCTGATCTAA
>PVHT020000175.1:23230573-23260734 GCA_004024745.2 Catagonus wagneri
GCTGAGTCTCTGTGAAGCAGTTACTTTCCAGTCTGTGGGGCTTCCCACCCGGGAGGTATGGGGTTGCTTCTATCGCGTAATCGCCCCTCCTACCTCTTGATATGGTCTCCTCTTTGTCTTCTGGAGTAGAATATCTTTTTTGGAAGTTTACAGTCCAGTTGGTTGAAGGCTGCTCGGCATTTGTTTGTAGTTTTGCTGTTTTTTTCAGGTGTAGGTATTGTTGAGTCTTTCACATATGTCAGAAAAAGACCTCAGCTAGATATGAAAAACAGTCTCCATTACAATGAGTCTTCAACTATGTTAAGTCAAAAGTCTGGATTCATTGAAATTTTAAAGTAAGAAACCAACCTTTCTTCTATTGCTTTATTCCTTTTGAATGATACATATTGAAGATATTTGTGGCCAGTTTTCTTTCTTTTTTCTTTTTTGTCTTTTTAGGGCCGTACCCGCGGCATACGGAGGTTCCCAGGCTGGGGGTCTAATCAGAGCAGTAGCCGCGGGCCTACACCACGGCCACAGCAATGCCAGATCCGAGCCGTGTCTGCAGCCTACACCACAGCTCACGGCAACACCAGATCATTAACCCACTGAACGATGCCAGGGATCGACACTGCAACCTCATGGTTCCTAGTCAGATTAGTTTCCACTGCACCACAACAGGAACTCCCTGTGGCCAGTTTTCTGAAGAGTGTTAATGGATATAGTTGTTAAAAATTCTCTATTTATGTGCAAATCCTATGAGTTATTAGCTTACGGACCTATAGAGAGAAATAGAAAAAAATGAATGTAAAGATCTTGTTCTTTTCCAGTGCTCATTGGTTGAGTGGTGGAGCATCTTTACAAAGACTGATTGTACTTTTAACTCTAAAATTTTCCTTGAAATGAAAGGAATATTTGCCAAATATTCCAAAATCAAAACCAAAAAGACAGCAGTGTGGTTTACGTTTTCTCATTGATATCACATTGCATATAAATGAGCTAAATTTGAAACTGTAAGGAAAGGAAAAATTTGTGAACAAGCTAGAAGGTTCAAGGATTTATGTTGAAACTGAAATTTTTCATAATAATTGTAATAAATTAACATATTTTCAAACATAAATTAATATACAGAAGATTTTCATTGTAATCATGATCATTATGGAATTTAGCTGTAAAAAACTAAAACAAGGGAGTTCCCGCTGTGGCACAGTGGAAATGAATCTGACTAGTATCCATGAGAATGCAGGTTTGATCCCTGGCCTTGCTCAGTGGGTCAGGGATACAGCATTGCCATGAGCTGTGGTGTAGGTTGCAGATGTGGCTCAGATCCTGCATTGCTATGGTTGTGGTGTAGGCAGCAGCTGTAGCTCTGATTCAGCCTCCTAGCCTGGGAACTTCCATATGCTGTGAGTGCAGCCCTAAAAAGCAAAAAAAAAAACAAAAAAAAACAAAAAAAAACCACCAACAAAAACTATTAATATCAATTAACTTACAGTTGCAATCAGTTTTTGAATTTAATGTTTATAATAGAGTTGACACAAGAGTTAGCGAATTACTTAATTTAGATAAATTTGAAACTGATAGGACATGCTTCAAAGATAATTTTTTCTAAAATAAAGGAACCAGCCTTGACAATACAGTTGCAAATATTAAAAGAAAGATGTTTGGAACTCACCTAAGTCATTAGAAAACTTGTAAGCATGTTTGGAATAATTTGGGTATGTGACTCTACTTTTTTAACTATAAATTGCATAAAAGAAAAATGTAGGTTAAATATTTCTGATGAAAATTTAATATTTGAATTGAAATGTGCTCCAAGTTTAAAAATACACACTGGATTTCACACAAAAATGTGAAATATATAATACTTTTTATATTGATTGTATATTGAAGTAATATTTTGATTATATTTGGTTTTAAAATGTGTTATCAAAATTAATTTTGGAGTTCCCCTTGTAGCTTAGCGGAAATGGGCCCGACTAATATCCAAGAGGATGAGGGTTTGATCCCTGGCCTCGCTCGGTGGGTTAAGGATCAGGCATTGCCATGAGCTGTGGTGTAGGTCACAGATAAGGCTCGGATCTGGCATTGCTGTGGCTGTGGTATAGGTCAGCAGCTGTAGCTCCAATTCAACCCGTAACCTGGGAACTTCCATATGCCGCAACTGCGACCCTAAAATATATATATATATAAAATATATATATATAAAATATATATATAAAATATACATATAATATACATATAATAATTTTACCTGTTTCTTTTTAAATTTTGGATGTGGCTACTAGGACATTTAAAATTACATGTGGCTCACATTTGGGTCTTGCATTACATTTCTACTGGCAGCTGTGTTCTAAAGTAGAGGCTTCAGAGACTGGACTCTAAACCCAGATGGCTAAATTCAAGTTTAGTCTCTGGTGCTTGTGGTTTGTATATCTTGGACCAATTGCCTAACATCTCCATGCTCCAGTTTTTCCCATCTAAACATGGGGATAGCAATAGTTCCTACCTCATAGAGTTCTTATAGGAATTCTTAAATAGTATCTGACACATAGTAATTACCAGGTATAATTGCTATTGTTATTGTTTTATTATCATTATTAACTGTATGACCTTGAGAAATTCCTTTACCATTAATTTACTCATTTGTAAAATAGCGATAACAACATCTCAATCACAAGTTTACTTCTTCTTCTTCTTCCTCCTTTTTTTTAGGACTGCACCCATGGTCACATATGAAAATTCCCAGGCTAGGAGTTGAAACAGAGCTGAAGCTGCTGGCCTACACCACAGCCACAGCAACTCAGGATTTGAGCCACGTTTGCAGGCTACACCACAGCTCACGGCAACGCCAGATCCTTAAACCACTGAACAAGGCCAGGGATCAAACCTGTATCCTCATGGATACTAGTCAGGATTGTCACTGCTGAGCCACAATGGGAACCCCACTAGTTTACTTCTTGAATTAAATGAAATAAGGTATGCAGAATATCTTGATAGGAGGTGTGTGCCCACTGTAATCTTGCTGAATCTTCTGTATCTTAGCTGGTATTCAGAAGTTTCTGTAATGCGGCTCAGCTCACTCTGAAATTCAATAGTGTGTGTTAAAGAAGTTGCAAACAATAAGGTACTCTTTAGCTATTAAACATCATTTTTATTTTTCTCTACCATGAAATTTCTCCTGTGAGTGTTTGTTCCCTAAGCTTGTTTATTTCCAGCCTCTCTAGTTCCATCTAGACCAAAGGCCCACTTTTCTATGAAGCTCCAGTAAGATCTCTCTCTCTTCCCTCTAAATTCCTGAAACATCCTCCACCCAACGTGGCATTTAATCATATATTACTTTGTAGTGTTTAAGGTAATCATGTAGGGTGAATAATGTGTAAATTCCCCAACAGTGCATGATAATTGTTCAAAAAACATTTGGTCAACAAGTAGGAAGATTTGAAAAAATTAGGGGGAAAAAGAGTTTGGACTTGGGAGGCTCAAATACCCTCTACAAAGAACAAAGAGCTGGGGCGTATGGTAGTTATATATTTAGTTTTCTGAGGTACCTCCATACTGTTTTCCATAGTGGTTGTACCAATTTAACATTCCCACCAACAGCGAAGGAGAGTTCCCTTTTTTCCATATCCTCTCCAGCATTTGTTATTTGTTGGCTTGTTAATGATGGCCATTCTAACCATTATTGGTGTGAGGTGGTACCTCATTGTAGTTTTGATTTTCATTTCTCTAAAAATTAGTCATGTTGAGCATTTTTTTCATGTGCCTGCTGGCCACCTGTATGTTTTCTTTAGTGAAATGTCTATTTAGATCTTCTGCCCATTTTTTCACTTGGGTTTTTGTTTTTTTGTTGTTGAGTTGTATGAGTTGTTTGTATATTTTGGAGATTAAACTTTTGTTGGTTGAGTCATTTGCAAAAATTTTCTCCCATACTGTGGCTTTGCTGTACAGCAGAAATTGACAGAACACTGTAAATCAATCATAATAAAAATTAAAAAAATAAAATAATAAAAATACATAAATAAATAAAATTTTAACACCCCCCAAAAAAAGAACAAAAAGCATCACTAGGGAGAGTAAGTTTTAAGCAAAAGTTTGAGATAAGTGTGAAAGAACAGAACAGAGCTGATGTGGGAAGTGAGAAGGACAGAGGTGGTAGCTCAGGACAGAGCAGAGTCAGGAAGCAAAGTGGAAATTCACCACGCGGGACATTCCTAGAACTCAAGGCAAAGCTCCTTCTTTCCCAAGTCCCTCCACCAGCTATTTTTAGCTACATCTAATTTTAGAAAGCAACACATGGTCTCATTCCAATCAGCTCTTTTGCTGATCTCAGAGAGGTTCTTCCCAGAAATTTCTTCCTCTTGCCCTGGGAGCCTTCCCTACACCCAGGTAATTTTAAGATGTTTGGAAAGCCTTCTCTCTGCCTTAATCCTTGCTGACCGTCTGGAAGTGAGTGAGGTCAGGTGTCTCCTGCACTCACAAATCCCTCTGAGCACTCCATCAGGAGGAGACAGCTTACTACCTGGGTCCCTGCAAAATTCAGACACAGTGTCTGCTCCATGATAGATCCCCCATGAGCCAATGTCATTCTAAAGCCATTAGTGGTTGGCATGATTGGTTCTTGTCTGGGCTACAGTGGAGGAAAAACACAGCTAATGTGGAGAGAGAAGCTCTTGTTCAACCATGACTCATGGGCTTAACTCTCAATACAAGGTTCAAGTTTGTTTTGCATTTTTGCGGCTCCAAGGTGATGATGAATTGGCACAGAGAAAGCGAGGCAGTGTGGTGGCAGTCACAAGAGGCATGGTTCAGGCCTTACCACTAAGTTCAGTGTGATTTGAGTACCAATTCACACGGGTTTGCAAAATACAGAGGTGCCTTCCTGCCTCAAAATTCTTTTATTCTAAAGTTAGACTGATGTGATGACACATCAATGGCAATCATACCTGGAACGGGTTGACCCTCCCCAGGGAAAAGAGTCACTAATTACTGGACTTCAGAAAGTAGGACATCTCATGTCTGGTTATCTTGGCCCCAGGCTCAAGGTCATGGGATAACAGAGTCTGCATGGAGAGGGACTCAGCTGCCTTGGTCACTAGCTCATGCTCTCTTGTCATCCACCCAGGTACAGCCAGTCTTTTTCATATTCTTTCTGACCTTATTCCCAGCCCAATCCAAAATCTGATTACATAATTACTCACTTAGTAAATGTTCTCTGATGCTGCTTTTTAATGAAGTTGGCCAGTGCTGCTTCCTGTTTTGAAAGAAACAAGCCCATTTAAAAAGCTAGTCCGTGTCCCCAGTACTCATTGCGTCTTAGAAATCAAATGGGTATTTTAACTATTTTAGAGGAAAAGTAATTAGATGGAAATAGGTTAAAGTTCTTACAACAGAGAGGGTAGCTTTTGAAAAGGGAAACTTTGGTGGCAGTATATGATTGTGACACCAACACTAGCACTTGCCTTTATCTGTCAGTCTGTCTGTCTATCATCTATCCATCTGTCCATCTACCTTATCTATTTCCAGATTGTCATGAACTAATATCAAAAGCATCACAAACATTCTGTCTCCTAGAGTCTGCCTTTTTCCTAAATTTTGGAGTAGCAGGTAAGAGATATCTGTAGGACTTTGGAAGGCATCTTCCTAGCAAAATCCTTCTTTGTCTCCTGTATCTTTCGAAGGGCATCTTGGAATGAACTCTAGAAGTTCATGTGGAGGCCTTGAAGCCTATGTTCTTAGAGGAAGCAGAATTAGGAGGCCCCTCGACATTCTCGGTGTGTACACTGAACAGTACAAAGGGAAAGCAGAAAGAGAGATATTGGGGCGAGTAAGGGTGTTGGAGAAATGATGGGCACTCAGGAGAGGTGTTGTAGTTATTCTCCATAAAGCTAGTCTATCTTCTCCCTCTAGACTCATGACTGCCAAACACTGAAGAATTAAATCTAACACTGTAATTTCACTCCTTAAAATCTTTCATCCCAAGAAAGATCGCATACACTCTTGGTTTGACATTTGGTCCTGCCTGTATCTTCAAATTCATTTCCCAACACTCCCTGCCACACCTAAATACTTATAATTCCCCATGTGCTCTCTCCTTTCCACATCATTGCCCGTGCTGAACTCAATCTCGGAATTCCTTTTCCCACCTTTGTCATCTTCCCTTTTCTACTTGTTCTTTAAGATAACTCAGGTGTGACCATCCCTGACATCCCTGTGAGCTTGGTCTCCCGCCTCTGTTATCTCAGAGCACCCAGGCATATGTCTATCACAGTCTTTATTACAAGAGACTGTAATCATCTCTTTGCCTTGCTGTCTCCTTAACTAGACTTACGGACCATAAACCCTTTGAAGGTAAGACTATGTATTAACCATAACTATATTTCTAGTTTCTGTACAACGGTAGTCGTTTATTGAAGCTCAATATGTGTTGGTGAACTGATTGGCTAGGTGTAGATGGGGATAGAACCATCCCAAGCAGCTGGCATTGGCATGATGCCATAGAATATACACCTGGCTTCATCGCCAGTGCTCTCCTGGGCAGAACCCTCGAGTTCCACACGTGCTCTGACCTGGGCCCTGCGTCCACATGTAAACTCACATTATTCTCTCCATCTAGACTTGAGCTCTTCAGCTCTGAGCTCCATGCTCTCCCTCTTTTTGGAAACCTGTTCCCTTTTTAAACCCACTTTGTTCTTTTCCCTTCTTGTCTCTGCCACGCTTCATGATTACATGTGCTGTATTTTGGGGGTGCACATTTCCATGTCTATTTTTGCCTGCATGGGTGTATTCCCTGCCTTCTCCACTCAGGTGGAAGTTCCTCAGATGGCCCTGACTGTCCACCAAGCCACTGTAGTGCTATGTACTCAATGGAGCTTGCTTCCTGCACTGGTCTGGAACCTGTTTTGGACAATTCACAATCCCCATAGTCTGCAGCCATTGCAGCGAGAGGCCAATTTGTATGGTTTTCTCTGTAGCTATTCATTACTGCTGTGTACCAAGCCCTGTAGCAGTTCTGTGCAGAGTTACTGAACTCAGATCCCTGAGACTAGAGATTTGACCTTGGTCTCAGGGATGTCGGGAGGTGGTGTGTCATGACCTCAGCAAACTCAGAACAATTCAACAGAATGTGAGATCTCAACTGGATTGGAACACCTCGCACATTTCCTAATATACCTTAGAGGGGAAAAGGAGTACGTTTGGAGTTTGGCATTTCAGGGATTAGGATTCACTGAAACTCTAGGATTCTATTGCAAATAGAAAGCTATCTTTTTGGGAGTTCCTATTGTGGCTCATCTGGTTACAAACCCGACTAGTATCGATGAGGAAGCGGGTTCAACCCCTGGCCTCACTCTGTGGGTTAAAGGGTCCAACATTGGTGTGAGCTGTGGCATAGGTCTCAGATATAGCTTGGATCTGGCGTGGCTGTGGCTGTGGCTATGGGGTAGGCCAGCAGCTGCAGCTCCAATTTGACCCCTGGCTTGGGAACTTCCATAGGCTGTAGGTGCTGTCCTAAAAAGAATAAAAGAAAAAAAAAGAAAGAAAGAAAACTATGTTTTCTGTGTATCTATGCCACAGCTCGCAGCAACATTGGATCCTTTAACCCATGGAGCAAGGCCAGGGATTGAACTCGCATCCTTATGGATACTAGTCAGGTTTGTAACCCACTGAGCCACAACAAGAACCCTGAAAACTATCTTTATATATAAAGTTGTAACTCTTGACTACCAATCTGTAGGGTATATGTGATTATGGTTTATTATTTATTTTTTTAAAAATAGAAGATTGTATTAAGCCACTTTCTTTGTCATCTAGTGGTCTACACTTGAGAAATGCTGGCCCACGTTAGGAGTCCCGTCCGTGACCACAGGGTAGATGGACGTGAACTGGCCCATGGAGGAATCAGATCTGTGACCTTGGCCCTGTTACCACTCGCCCAAGTAGGATGTGGGCCCAGAGGCCTGGCAAAGCTGGAGCCTGGGGACGGCACACTCGAGCAAGAGCGGGCTTCCCCACGGATGACCAGTCTCAGGTCCCTATGGCTTCGGGAGCAGTCTGACCCCGGATCCCTGCTGACCAGCTTCCTCCCCAAAACGGCTTCCTATTTGAAATGGGATTCCCCGCATCAGCAGGTGGGAATAAGTCCAGCTAAATGCCTTTCAGGCAGCGTGTCTTGTGTCGTGACAGTTAAGATCAGGGGATCAGGAATTCAACATATCTGAGTCTGCAACCCAGCACAGCCACCTGGTTGCTGTCTGGTCTTGGGCCGGTTGCTTAACCTCTCTGAGCCTTATTTCCTGTATTTAAAGAGGAGATGGTGACCAGCGTATCCAGCAATCCCACTCCTGGGCCTCTACCCCCAAAAGATTAAAACTCTAATTTGAAAAGACGCATGCACCCCAGTGTTCACAGCAGCACTATTTACAAGAGCCAAGACAGGGAAGCCACCTAAGTGTCCGTAGACAGAGGCATGGATAAAAAGGGAATGGTGACAGCATCTACTTTATGTGTTTGCTGGGAGATTAAATGAGAAAGGCTCGTAAGGCCCACAGCACTACGCCTGGCATGTAGTTAGAGACTCAGTGGTGGCTCTTCTTCAAATATTAATAACATGAAGAATAGTAATAGAAAGTCATATTTTAAATGCTTACAGCAAGATAGGACCCAAGTCGGCTGTGCTCTCAGCCACTGCTGCCTACCCTCTCCCAAGGTGACCCCACGTGGCCCTGCCAGCTCTGTCCAGGACTGCTGAGCAAGGTAAGAATCTCAGCCAGGATCAGGCTGCCTGGGCGTGACCCCAGGGCAGGAGGAAATGGGGTGTTAGTGGGTGGGCCAGGACTCCAGGGAGGAAGTGGGTTTGTGGTGGGGTGAAGGCGGGGTAAGGAAGAGGGGACCGGCAGAAGTTGAGAGGTTTTTAGCCGGAAGGAAGGCAGTTGAGAAAAAAAAAAAGAAGAAATCCACCTTGTGTCTTAGTGGCTTCTTGGTGTCATTTTCTGGAAACAAAGAATCAGAAAGAGAACCTCACACAAAGCTTCTGGAGGGTCACACAACATCGGGCCTTTCTCTCTTTGATTTTTTTCTGGGGAGAAGGAGGGGAGACCTCACCACCGTCCTAGCTGAAGCTCCAGAAAAGGAAAAAAGGGCTGTGTTTTACAAATGGTCAGACTCTCAGACCAAGATCGAATGTGTGTTTTTCACCCCAAAATCTCGTTGCACAACGTAGCGTTGTTTCCACAGGCAGCTGAAGTAATTCTGCTCTTGAAATCCTGCCCTGTGTGGCTTTTTTTTTTTTTTTTCTTGTTTGTTAGCCCAGTAATTAAATAGTCATGACAGAACAGTCCCCCAGTTCTGCAGGGCACAGACCCGGGAGGTGACCAGCAGCTGCCATGGCATTTCCAGAAAGAGCATGCTGTGTCCTGAGTACTTGGTCCTGGGGGAATAGAATGGATCCCTGCCCTCGGGAAGCTTCTAGCCCAGTGGCCCATGTTCTTCAGCCATCAGTATCCAACTGAGATGCAGCTCAGTGCAGACTGGATGCGCTGCTGGAGCTGGGCCTGAGCCCTGGAACCCTGGGACGGTTCTCCTGTCTCAAACGGGAAGCAAAGGTCATTGGAGAGTAGGATTTCAAAAGCAAGGTTTCTTCAGTACCTTGCAAACACCCACTTGCCTCTCCACTCTCCCCAGAGTTTCACTTCTTTTCTCTGTTCAAACACTCATTTTACTATATTTCATTTTCAGTTTAGGCTCCAAACTTTCATCAGGTTTTATTTACATCAGCAGTGTTTGATGTGTTTGACTCTGAGCCTCCTCACCCTCCAAGAAACGGTCTATTGTTTGGAACAGCCTATTGTTTGAAATATCTCGGCTTGGTTACTGTGTCCTCACCTCAGATCCTGCACATTCGAAAGCAGCCCTCGCTCCCACTGTGCCGCAACGGGGATCAGCAGCATCTTGGGAGAAGCTGGGACAGGGGTTCAATCCCCAGCTTGGCGCCATGGGTTAACAATCCAGCTGTTGCTGCGGCTTAGGTCGTGGCTGTGGTTTGGATCTGATCCCTGGCCTGGGAGCTCCATGTGCCACGGGGCGGCCAAAAAACCAAACCAAAACAAAACAAAACGAAAGCAATCCTTGCTTCCCCGAATCAGCCTGGTTTCCTCATTTCTATTAAATAGTGCCCCCACTTCCCGAGCCGTTCAAGTTAATTGTTGATGCATATCTGCTAGCTTCATAGTCATTAGCAGCTTTGGCAGCTTCTTTTTTCATCTCTAAACGTCACTCTACCAGCCTCTCTTCTCTGTCAGGCCTGTACAGCCCAAGCCATGGGCCCCGTGCCTGGACCTCGGGAAGAGCCCCCCGCCAGACCTCCCGGACTCACTCCATCCTGCCCAGCGTGTCAGAATTAACAATCCAGAGCACAGATTTCATCACTGCGTTTTCTGCACAGAAGCCTCATCACTGCCTATAGCGCAAAGTCCAGCCAGACACACGGCCTGGCATTGCCCACATTCCTCTGCCGTCTGGCCGCTGACTTCCCTGGCAATCTCCCCAAAGGAACCCCACCGCTCCAGCCAGGCTGCTTTTATTCTGGTACCCTGGTTATGGCACCTTGGTAACTCCTAGGAAGGGAGAGAGGAAGGCAAGGGGGAAGGGCGTGCTTGGCCACATTCTCTCCTCAAATCTTTCTCCAGAAGCTCTAGCCCTTACTCTTGGACCCAGCTCTGAACTACACCCTTCAGGTTTACACCACCCATTAAAAACAAACACAACCTTGTAGAGTTCCTGCCGGGGCACAGTAGGTTAAGAATCTGACTCCAGGAGTTCCCTGTCCTGGCTCAGCGGAAATGAATCTGACTAATAGCCCTGAGGATGCAGTTTCCATCCCTGGCCTTGCTCAGTGGGTTAAGGATCTGGTGTTGCTGTGAGCTGTGGTGTAGGTAGCAGACTCGGCTTGTATCTGGTGTTGCTGTAGCTGTGGTGTAGGCCATCGGCTACAGCTCTGATTCGACCTGGGAGCCTCCATATACCACGGGTGCAGCCCTAAAAAGGCAAATAAATAATAATAATAATCTGACTGCTGTGGCTTAGGTCAATGCAGAAACATGGATTTGATCCCTGGCCCAGAGGAACAGAGCAGTGTTAAAGCCTCCAGTGCTGTCGCAGCAGTAGGACTCAGATTCAATCTTTGGCCCAGGAATTTCCATATGACATGAATGTGGCCTTTAAAAAAAAAATAAGGAGTTCCCGTCGTGGTGCAGTGGTTAATGAATCTGACTAGGAACCATGAGGTTGCTGGTTCGATCCCTGGCCTTGCTTGGTGGGTTAAGGATCTGGCGTTGCCGTGAGCTGTGGTGTGGGTTGCAGATGCGGCTCGGATCCCGCGTTGCTGTGGCTGTGGCGTAGGCCGGTGACTACAGCTCCGATTAGACCCCTAGCTTGGGAACCTCCATATGCCACGATTACGGTCCTAGAAAAAAAAAAGAAGGAATAGGTAAATTATTTTGGACTTCCCGTTGTGGTTCAGCTGGTTAAGAACCCGACTAGTATCCATAGGGATGCGGGTTCAATCCCTGGCCTCGGTCAGTGGGTTAAGGATCCAGTGTTGCCGCAAGCTGGGTTGTAGATGGCAGATGCAGCTCGGATCTGGCTGTGGCTGTGGCTGTGGCATAGGCCAGCAGCTGGAGCTCTGATTCAACCCCTAGCCCAGGAACTTGCGTATGCCCAAGTGCAGCCCTAAAATCAAACAAGCAAAAACTTGTATTACCATAATTTCCAAACACATCCAAAACCGTCATAAACTCATCAGTCAGCTTTTTGCCACGTTGATTTCATTTATCCTGCCTCCACGTTTTTTTCTGGGGGTGGAGTGGGGGGAAGGGTAGACCATTTTAATTCAAATTCTAGACATTATGCAAATTTTTACCCAAATACTTCAGCATGCATCTCAAAAAGGACATTTCTTACATAGCAACAGTGCCTTTATCACAGCTAACAAAACCGATAATAATTCTTTCTTATCATCTATTACTCAGCCCATTCATTTCCCAAACTGCCTTAAAAATCATTTTTAGAGTTGGGTGTGTTTTAATCAGGATACAAACAAGGTCGCACTTCCTCATTGTGATTGGTTATGCTTGTGAGATCTCTTTTAACTCCTTTCAAACTGGAAGAGTCCATTTTTACCACTTTCTCCCCCACACCACTGCCTAAGTAATTAAGGAAAAAAACCAGGTTCTGTAGAATGTCCTACATTCTCGATTTGGGTTTTGTTGTTGTTGTTGTTTGTTTTTTAGGGCCACAGCTACAGCCTATGGCAGTTCCCAGGCTAGGGACTGAATCAGAGCCACAGCTGCCAGCCTACGCCACAGCCACAGCAACATGGGATCCAAGCCGCATCTGGGAACTACACCACAGTTCAAGACAACGCCAGATTCCCGATCCACTGAGCGAGGCCAGGGATCGAACCCGCATCCTCACGGATACTAGTTGGGCACCACAACACGAACCCCCCTTGCGGTATCACCTAAAACCACTCATTTCAACACTTAGGCCTTGCCCTACCCTTTGACCTAATTTTGTGTGTGTACCGCTGCTTCCCAGTAGAAGTACAAGCTCCTAAAGTGTGTGTGTGTGTGTGTGTGTGTGTGTGTGTGTGTGTATTTGGCTTCAGTGTTATGAAGAGTTTTTCACATACCAGATCCTAAATAAATATTTGTTGATTAGCCTTTATGATGCTCTATTGTCTACAGAATTGAGCATGAGAGAGAGACATACAGAAAGAGACTGACCGCTCAGCTCGGCGTTTCCAGTTCTGTGGATGATGCAGAACAAGCATCAGAACCACCTGGAGGGCACTGCGGGGTTCCAGGCCCAGAGTTACCGACTTGGGGGGTCTGGGATGGGCCACGCAAGTCTGCGTGTCCAACAAGCTCCCAGGTGACACTCCTGGCCCACACTTTGAGAACTGTTAATATCAGACACGAGCTTCCAAAAGTTTTCCACCATCCCTGGTGTCCGGGCTGTTTACGCACTCCTGAGTCCCTACCCTGCCCACTTCTGGGCTCTTTCTCTGGGCTCAGGGAGCGACCTGGTCGTTTAAACCTTTTGTGGAGAGGAGCTGCTTTGAAAATACATCCTCCTGGTGGGGGGGGGGGGGGGGGGGGGGGGGGGGGGGGGGGGAGATGAGGGCACCTGGTGTGGAGGAAGCGGTCAGCTCTGTTCTGTGGGTCACAGCTTGAGGGGAGTGCGGGGCTGCAGGGCCTTCCCCGGGCTGGACCCTGAGAGCTTCAAGCAGGGGTCTCACTGCAGCTTTGCCCTGTGTAGTGACTCACAGCAGCCCCGTACAGCACCGCCATCAGGCAGGATGTGGCAGAGGCTTTGCGCCTCTGCTTCTGTTCCCAGTGTCTAGCATCAAGACTGGAAAGGAAAAGATATCCTTTGAAAGGAGTGGGCAAAATGAGAAAAACTGAAAGTCTTTTAAGAGCATCCCAGAATCAAAGTGACTACATGAAAAAAATCTTATTTTACTCAACACTTTCAACCAGACTTCTTTCAACACCAGGCTTCTTTTTCCCCCCCGGCAGCCAGCAGCCAGCTATTCTTATGCTTTCCTTGTAATTCCTGTTACTTTATGCCTTCTTGGGGGACAGATTCTCTTATCCATTACTTCCCCCTTTAAAGGTGGGTACTTTTCATTTCTAGACTTGGCCCTCATCTCTTCTCATCAACTTTTGTCTTTCCAGGGCTGCGCCCATGGCACTTGGAGGTTCCCAGGCTAGGAGTCCAGTTGGAGCTATAGCTGTCGACCTACGCCACAGCCACAGCAACACCAGATCTAAGTCACATCTGCCACCTCCACTACAGCTCAGGGCAACACCAGATCCTTAAACTGAGAGAGGCCAGGGACTGAACCTGCATCCTCATGGACACTAGTCGGGTTCCCTAGCCACTGAGTCACAGCAGGAACTCCTCATCTCCTCTCATTATGTAGACTCTCCCTTAGAGACATGATCTACTTCTTCAACTTCAGCGTTCCACCCACGTGTTCATAGCTCCCCCCCGACATCTCCAGCCCAGACCTCTCTTTTGATTTCAGACCATCGCTCCAAATTTCTGCCAGATGTTCTTCCAGATGGCCCACAGACATCACACTCAGTATGTCCAAACCAGCTTATATTCTCCCTCCAGATGCTTCCCTTATCCCTTCCCCTTGCCTTGTGCCCTCTTCTCCCCTCCCCCCTTCATTCCCAAACGCGGTGACGGCATCACCATCTCTTGGGGTTTGAGCTTGAAATCAGGGCATTCTCTCCGATTCTTCTCTTCCCCTCCCCCACCCTCTATCTAATGGCTCATGTAGCCCTGTATTTCCACTCCTGAAATGTACCTTTTTTTCCTTATGGCCCCACTCACAGCCTGTGGAAGTTCCCAGACCAAATCTGAACCTGGGTTGCGACCTATGCCTCGGCTGAAGCAGTGCTGGATCCTTAACCTGCTGTGCCACAGCAGGAACTCCCTGAATTGTTTTTATAATTCATATTCTTTTTTTGTCTTTTTGTTTTTTTAGGGCCATACCCACAGCCTAGGGAGATTCCCAGGCTAGGAGTGGTATTGGATCTGTAGCTGCTGGCCTACACCACAGCCATGGCAATGCTGGATACTAGCCGAGTCTGTGACCTACATCACAGCTCACAGCAATGCTGGATCCTTAACCTGCTGAAAGAGGCCAGGGATTGAACCTGTGTCCTTATGGATACTAGTCAGATTTGTTTCTGCTGAGCCATGACAGCAACTCCTATAATTCATATTTTCCTTGCCATCTCTCACTCCTGCCTTTGACTTGGTTCCAATCGTCTTGCAATTGCAAGAATCAGTGCAATACAGTAAGAGCTAGGTAGTGAATGCTAACTATGCAATAGGAACTGTACTCAAACCCTTTTATACCTTACCTGACTTAATTTCAAGCTAATGAGGTAGCTATTACCATCTCCATTTTACAGAGGAGAAAACTGGAGGCTTAGAGATATTAAGTAACTTGCTAAAGGTCTCATGTTTGCTGGTAAGTGGTGGAGCCAAGAGCCTGTGTTCTTAATCACTACCCTGTACCAACACTCTCTCAACCTTGCAGGTGACTAGAGTCACCTGGGGAGCTTTTATTTTATTTTATTATTTTTTGGTCTTTTTTTGTCATTTTAGAGCTGCACTCGCGGCATATGGAGGTTCCCAGGCTAGGGGTCTAATTGGAGCTGTAGCTGCCGGCCGATGCCACAGCCACAGCAACGCGAGATCCAAGCCGTGTCTGCAGCCTACACCACAGCTCATGGCAATGCCAGATCCTTAACCCGCTGAGCGATGCCAGGGATTGAAACTGCAACCTCATGGTTCCTAGTCGGATTCGTTAACCACTGAGCCACGACGGGAACTCTACCTGGGGAGCCTTTAAAGCCTCCTGTTATTCCAGCCCCACCTTAGACCAAACTAGTCAAAACATTATCTACTTCTATGGCTTCGACTTTCCATCCATTCATTCATGGCTCCCCAAACCTCTCCAGCCCAGACCTCTCTCTTGAGCTCCAGGCTCCTTCTTCATGTAATGCTTCTGGACAGCCAAGGTTGAGAACCACTGTTTTTCTGCCTCGATACATAACTACAGTCCCTGCTCTTGGTCCCGTTTCACTCCAGACCTTCCGGCAGGATGCTGTTTAGCTGTCCTTTTAAGACACCATCAGGATCAAACACCCCAGTAACTCCCTCCCTGCCAAACTCCTCTGAGGAGCATCCAGACCCTCTACAGTTTGCATCCCATCTGTGAGCCCCCATTCCTCCCTTACTCTGCCTGAGTCACACCATGGACTTGAGATTTCCAGTATCTTTATACATGCTATTTGCTCAGCCTGAAGTGGCCTTATCCCCTTGTCTGTGCCCCATTTTAGTTCTCTTACAAATAGCTTCTCCTTTTTTTTTTTTTTTCTGCCCTCCATCCTATGGTGTTCCCAGGCCAGGGGTCAGATCTATGCCACAGCTGTAGCAATGTTGGATCCTTTAACCCACTATGCCAAGAGGGCCAGGGATTAAACTTGCTTCCTTGTGCTGCAGAAATGCCACTGATCCCACTGTGCCAGAGTGGGAACTACACTTTTTTCAATTAAGATGCCACCTCTGTTTTTTTGCAGGTAGTATTAATGGCTTCCCATTTGTTCTGTCTGTAATTTGTCTCATTACTTTGAGCTGCAATGATTTATTTACACATCTGTCTCCCTCAGAAGAATTTGAGACTCAAAAAGATCTGTATCTTATTCTTATTTTTACTCTCATGACATAGCCAGCATTAGGCACTCTGTAAATGCTGAATGAATGAATGAGCAAACTCCCTTGTTGGCTTGTGTTACCTGCTGTTGCTGGGCCCTATGGTTAAGAGCAGAGTTCCTGAGTCAGATGAGTCCAAGTCCAGGTTCCGCCCCCTTACTAGCTGTGAGGCCCATCTTTATTGCCCTCCTATGGCTTAGTTTCCTCATCTGTGAAATGGGGATGTTGATAGTACCTAACTCACAGAATGACTATGAGGATTAAATGAGATTAGTGCACATCAAGGGACCAGCGTGGTCCTTGGCACATAGCAAACACTCAGTGATTCTTCATTATTATCATTAGCTTAGAAAATAGCCTTCCAATATATTGTTACCACTTAACGGAAAATTATATCTGTGTGTGTGTGTGTGTGTGTGTGTGTGTGTGAGTGTGTGTGTATTGAGAAAGAGAGAGATACATAGGATGATGTTCACTAAGGTGATATTGAATGGTTCTTTGCTTACATTTTTCTTTTTTCTTTTTGTCTTTTTCAGGCCTCACCCATGGCATATGGAGGTTCCCAGGCTAGGGGTCGAATCAGAGCTACAGCTGCCGGACTATGTCACAGCCACAGCAACTACAAATCAGAGTCGAGTCTGTGACCTACACCATAGCTCAAAGCAACACCGGATCCTTAATCCCCTGAGAGAGGCCAGGATCGAACATGCATCCTCGTGGTTATTAGTTGGATGTGTTTCCACTGAGCCATGATCGGGAACTCCACTTATGCTTTTCTTTAGTTAGACCGTTTTACAATAAATACTGATTTTTATGTATACCTAGCACTTCCACTACCAAAGTACACACTCATATACACACACAAACACCTCAACCCATAACATGCACATGCAAACCCCGCAAACACGTACATATAGCACGCAAGCACACACACGCCCCCAGGAGGCAGAAACCCTGAGTCCAGACGTGTCGCAGCCTCAGAGATGCTGAGAATCTGGCTGCAGAGAGAACGTGTAGACCTCAGGCCATCGCTGGCTCTCAGCCAGCAGGAGGGGCAGGCGGTCTGCCAGCTCTGGAACCAGGAAGTGACATTCCTATTCATCTGAGCCTTCCAGTAAACACCCGACCTGCGTGTCTGGAGACCCTTATGAAGTGCAGGCCTTGGAGGGGAAGTCGGCTGTTCCTTGGCTGAAGGAGCGAGAGGCAGAGGGCTGCAGGCCACAGCCCAACACACCAAACACCCTTGGGAGGTAACTACCCTCCTGATGGGCTTTCCAGAGCGGGTGGGAACTAATTGCTGTCAGAAATTATGTATTTATTTATTTAATTTTTTGTTTCTTTTTTGGGCCGCACCGGTGGCATATGGAAGTTCCCAGGCTAGGGGTCAAATCTGAGCTACAGCTGCAGACCTACGCCACAGCCACAGCCACACAGGATCTGAGCCACCTTTGCGACTCATACCTCAGCCTGCGGCAATACCAGATACTTAACCCACTGAGCAAGGCCAGGGATCAAACCTGCATTCTTGCAAACACTATGTCAGGTTCTTAACCTGCTGAGCCACAATGGGAACTCCCCAAAATGATTTATTTTTATTCCTGAAAGTTTAGGAAATGCAGAAGGAACTGGAATGGAGAGAGCTAAATTCTGTACTTTAAATGGAAATCGCTTTTCCTTCCACTGAAAGAGAAAACTTGTAGTTACATTTCTGTTTTTTAGGGCCACACCTGCGGCATGTGGAGGTTCCCAGGCTAGGGGTCAAATCGGAGCTGTAGCTGCCAGCCTGCGCCACAGCCACAGCAACTCGGGATCTAAGCCATATCTGCAACCTATACTACATACAGTTCATGGCAATGCCAGATCCTTAACCCACTGAGTGAGGCCAGGGATTGAATCTGCGTCCTCATGGATGCTAGTCAGATTGGTTTCTGCTTAGTCACGAGGGGAACTCCCTGTAGTGACTTGTAAACTGACTGTGTTGCTTAGGCTTCAATTTTGCTGGAGTTTAACATCAAATATATTGTCACAGTCAGCCTGCTCCTCATTGGAGTGTATTGTGACCCAGAAAAATTAGGCGACATATGACCTCCAGAGATCAAGCCCATTTTCCCGTTAAAGGGAACAGAGGATGCCAAGTATCAGGACAGAAATGAGGAAAATCTCTGTAATTTTGATCATTAACCACCCCTGACCTTTGGGGAAGAATCTGAAGAGATTAGCTGCAAGCAGAATACAGCCCTGTCCAGAGTCCGAAACTCACACAGGGTGGACCCCACTGTCAGGCCCCCTGTCTATATCCAGTTTAGAGTCGGCATGAAAAGGGCAAGGGCAAGGGCCACCTATGGGTGCTCGGCTTATGGCAGGAGAAGAAGAGGGTGTCCCCAATTCCCTAAAAAGACACAGTCTCTATCCTAGAGAGTTTCTAGTGTAGTGAGAGCACTTGGGAAACAGAGAAAAGCCTCAACCTTCCGTCTCAGGCAGCGGGGATCCCAAGTGCCGACTAAGCTCACAGAGCGTGGGCCCGACAGGGCCGCCGTGTACAGCCACAGAGGTCACACCCTGGACCGTCTGCAAGGGCCGACTGCCCTCGGTACTCACGCGGCTCTAATGGTCCCAACCGCCAGCCTAAGGGGAAATAATCTGGGTAACAAATGAAGACGTTAACAGAAGTAACCAAATGTGATTAGCTTGTAGCTCTGGGGGATTAGGACCTTGGGTCATCCTTCTATTACCTTAAATTTTCCCAGTCCTTGCCTTCCTTTCTAAAAAGCTGAGAGATAATTTACATACCACAAAATTTACCATTTTGAAAGGCACAGTGCCATGGTTTGTAGCACATTCACAAGGTTTTGCAACCATCACTGCTGCCTAATTCCAGAACATCGTCATCACTGAAAAAGAAGCCCTGTGATACCCAGTAAGTAGTCACTCTTCACTCCCTTTGCTCCCCCAGCTTCTGTCAATCACTAATCTGCCTTCTGTCTCTGTGGATTTGCCTGTTCTGGATATTTCACATCAGGGGGGCTCACATAACATATGGCCTTTTGTGTCTGGCTTCTTTTATCTATCATATTCATCATCATCAAGGTTCATTCATGTTGTAGCAGGTGTCAGTGCCTTGTTTCCTTTCTTGGCTTTTTTTTTCTGATCGTTCTAGATGGTTGTTTTGCCCAAGTCTGCTCATGGACGCCTGCTCCCCAGAAGCCACTCGGGAGAAGTGCCTCGCGGCTCTTACCTCTGCCCCCTGCAAGGATGCTGTTCTCCTGCCTTGCTTCCATCTTCCTCTGAACTGGAAACCCCTAAGGTGCCAAATGCCATTCAGATCCCATCAGTCCTCCCTCTCTAAACTGGAGCCAGATCCTGTGCAGACTTGGGCACATGGTCTCCCTCCTCGCCTGAATGCTGTCCTTGTCCCCTGGGGCTTTAGGAAGGCTCCACCTTCAGCTGGTAATGATGTCCCTCTCTGGTACCTGAATGAGGACCTGGTCTTCTACCCTCTCCACCGGCCCTCATTCACTCTGACCCTCGAGCCCAGGGTGGGAAGAAGCTTAAGATAAAACAAGCACATTCTAAGGCAAGAATTGGTGTGCCAGTCATTTTTAGGATTTCTTTCCAGGAAAAACCAGTAGCAGTGAGGGAAACATAGAAGCCATGATGGGAGTGACACCAAGTGAGGTCCCATAGAGGGGAATTTGAGCTCTGTCCCACAGGGTAGCAACACTGCACAGCAGACCTTAGAACAGAACGTCCGGACCCTGCTGCTGTCACTCATTGGTTGAGGGCTGCTCCCGGGTGTGTATGGTCCAGGCCCTTCAGCTGGCAGAGACCCCAGGCAAAGGTCATCCCATAGCCTGAGAGCAGCCTGTTGATATAGAGACTCAGGCGCTTGCTGTTAGAAGTGAAAGCACACAGGCTCTGCTACCCTCCCTTTCTGGAAGTCTCCTTTTCCCGCAGACACAGCAGAACCTAGCGCATATTATCATGTAGCATGGTGCTGAGAGCCAGTATCTGTTGATAAAGAGACAGCAGGTCAACTGATCAACTGGTCAATAGACAGACTTCTTCAGAGTCCTAAAGGTAATTGTCTTTACAACCATGAAACACTTGTAAAAGATGGAATACATGATACACATCTCTGGCTACCTCTTTCCCACTTTCCGTGCATCCTTCAGTACATGCTAAAGAAAATGAGAGCAGTACCTGCTGGACTGTTGATGTAAAATAAGGAAGCTTAGACCCTCAGGGAAATCGATTTCATGAAGGTCCAGGAGACCAAGTCAATGTTCAACAAAGTGTCCAACTTCTCACCCTGAATTCTGAAAAAGCCCTTCTCTGGCATCTGCAGTGAGTCTCATTTTCTCTTTTTTGAAGCACAGAAGTCCAGTGAGCAGGGAACTGAGGTCTCTGACTGCCTTGGGCATGTTGCCAAACATCTTTATTCTTCCATTTCCTCAACTGCTTTCTCATGTCCCAAGGTGTAAAAATTAAATCAGGAGTTCCTATTGTGCCTCAGCGGAAAAGAATCTGACTAGCATCCATGAGGACGCAGGTTTGATCCCTGGCCTTACTCAATGGGTTAAGGATCCGGCATTGCCGTGAGCTGTGGTGCAGGTTGCAGCCGTCTCAGATCTGGAGTTACTGTGGCTGTGGCTGTGGCTGTGGCTGTGGCTGTGGCTGTGGCTGTCGCCGGCAGCTGTATCTCTGATTGGGCCCCTAGCCCGGGAACCTCCATATGCTGCAGGTGCGGCCTTAAAAAGACAATAAATAAATAAATAAATAAATAAATAAATAAATGGATATGAAAGGCACTAAAAAACATAACATGCTCACAAAAATGATTTAAAAAAAAATAACTTTTGGTTTTTTTAAAAAAGGAATCTTGGGCAACTAAGGGGAAAAGTTTCAAAGAATGGGGCCGAGGTTCCCTGGAGCCCCCAGTGGGGTCAGAGTCTCATAATGACCCCAGACCTGGCCTGTGACCACACATTCATTAACCTGTCACCAGAATTCTGTTTAGACCTCCCAGGAAAAGAGGATTCTAAGCAAGGGTGAGGGGAGAATGGAAGACAGGTGGTTGGTGACAGATAAAGAAGCAGGGGTAAAGGACAGAGAGGACACAGAAGCGACCATGTGGGAGGGTGCCGGGTACCACTGGCAGCTGCTCCTGGGACGTGGACATCCTGGGCGTCCCAGCCACCGGTTCTGCGGTGGAGGCCACGTTTGCCACAACCAGCCCTGCTCTCGACTCCCTGGCCACCTTCCCAGATTCTCTGAGGGAAAAACACGTCCAGGAGGGTCTCTAGGGCAGTCTGACCTTGACCCCCGCAGACCTCCTGCAGGCCTTGGGCAGAAAGTGGCCAGGAGAACCAGGAAGCAGAGGCCCTGATCCGGCCAGCAAACAGAGGGCCCTCAGTGAGTGTGCCAGCCTGTAAATTGTCCTTTTGTTTTGCAGGCTTTACCGAACACGGTTTTATTTCATGTGACTGTGTTATTTCAGGAGGAGTAAATATCGCCGGCGGTCTGTTTAAAAAGGCCAATGACCTGAAATGTCTTTTTCCTTTTTTTTTCCTTTTCTTTTCCATTTGAATTATCTCCAAGGGACAGGCTTGCCCAGGCATCATGAAGTTTTAATTTATTGGCTTTTAGCTCCAACTTTCCCTTTTTGTTTCGTGAGATGCTCGACTGGCAAACAAAAGGGAGAAAAGATATGAGATAAAGATACGAAGAGCTGACCTAGGCCCAAGGAAAGAGGGGGAGAAGGCCAGGGTGCAGCCCAGAAGAGGGCCGGGAGCCATGGGCTCTCTGCTGCCTTCACGGCTTCCGGAGCTGGTGTTTGACCTATAATTATAGCCTCTTTCCTCTGATTTCCTCTGTGAAAATAGCAACGTTCAGACTAAGCGCAGAGTAGAAAAAAAAAACTACATAAAGGATCAGGGATTTATAAATACAGATAAAATTACAGGATTGTTACCCCCGTGGTTTAGTTGAGCGGATTGGGAAGTGAGGGAGGAGCATGGCTCTCAAAACTGTCTCGAGTCCTAACATACCCAGGTGAGTCTCTTTGGGGGCCCAGTCAAAGAAGATTCCCTACAGGTTTTTTTCCCACAGGATGTCAATCATTGGGCAAAATGGATGTCCCTAGCCCTTTGGACACTAGTGGCACGTCCCACTCCCCAGATTTTTATTTTGACATCTTATGGACTTTCCCTCACCATCTAGTTTTCTTCTCAGCCTCATTATCTCTAGGGGGGCTGGGTAGAGGATATCCTTGTCTCATAAGATACCTCCCAGTCTTCTGGGACCTGCTTTTCCTACTAGATGAACAATGTATTCATATTGGGATTGTCACGTTCTTATAACCACCATGGTCCTTGTAGTTCACCTATACTAGCCCTCCCATGGGATTTCTTTCCTGGGACGAGGAGCGAACATGAGGACAATTCGTCTCTGATGAAGGAGACTGTCAGATACAAATACGGCCATGGAGAGTGGAGGGAAGCAAGAGGCAGAGAAAAAGGCCTTGTCCCGAAACCTTTGGGTTCTTGTGGTTCCTGAGCCTGGGTTCTTGCATCTCTGAGCTTTGCTTCATCTGGATACGCGACCTTTCCTAGAATTCCATGAACGGACACATCCCCTCTTTTGCCTAAACTCTTTCAAGTGGGGTTTCTGGTGTGTGCAACCAAAATCCTGGACTAAGATGACTGTGCTAATGCCGAGAACTCTCTAGGGAAGTTGACAAAGCCACGTTATCGGTAAAGCTTCTCAAAACTAGTTTCACAGAGGGTTAAGTGCAATATTTATAGTCTGTTGACTGCCTTGCTGTCACTACTCTACTTTCCAGAAAGATGGATGGTGGGAAGACCAGTGAAACTATCCGAAGAAGCATTTATGACCCAACTACTGAGGAAGAAGAAGGGCTGTGGGGGGCAGACTTTTGGTCTGGCCTCTGCCTTCCTGTGGAATCACATTATAGGCTTTCCAGACAGGAGATTTCCAGAAAGACTGCAAGATGTCTTAACTCCTACCGTCAGCTCTACAGTAAGTTAAACCCACATTTCTGTGTTTGCTTCTTAGTGGAGCCGAAGAAGACTGACTGACCTCATGCGCCTAAGAGCCTGTCCTATGCTTACAGCCGTCACTTCCATGCTAAATGATTCCAGTCCTCTTTGTGTATCAAGGGGGTAAATGGAATGGCCTGGCATGACGATGTAAAAAATGCTCTGAACTGGGAGCCCGGAGACCTGGATTCCAGTTGAGGTTTTGCTACCAAGTGCTTAGAAGACGTGCTAAGCCTCTGGGTCCAGTTTCCTCAACTGCTAAACAAGGAATTGGGCTAGACGATCTCTAAAATCCCTTCCAGCTCTTCTATGCCATGAAATACAATGACTCAAAGGTAAATTACCAGCCTACAATCATTCTCCGCTGTGAACACTATTTGCTTTACACCAAAAGCACGAGGGACACAGAGGAGCGAGAAAAACAATAAGGACAACTATGCCAACTACAAAAAGTTACTGTGCAAACGAAATGAAATAATATGTAAAAGCCTTTAGAAGAGTACCTAGTATACAGCTGATGTTATTATTGTTATTATGCCTCTGCGAGTAGGCTTTGCTCTACCTAGAATCTCAGGAATTTAAAGAGTCTTACAGGTCACTGATATGTACAAGGACAAGCAGATGACTTCAGATATCCTGCTATTATTAGTTTACTTTTTAAATACTTCTGTTCCTTCCAGCAGATTCCTGACCTCGTTGAGGGCATGGGTTAGGCCTCAGGCTCCATTGTGCCCTCTAGGATGCCTTGTGCCAGGTAAGTGCCTCATAGATGACTGACTCTGCTGACTGATGAGAGGATTTCCGTGCAGCCCCAGCACAGCCAGTTTGGACCAGTGCAGCGGTCAGCAGCGCCAGTGGCCCAGCTCTCCCTCCCCCGCCACAGCCTCTCTAGAGCCGTCCTCCCTGGAAGGCCCAGCGCCAGCAGCCCTTGCCCACAAGCGGAAGCCTAGTGCTGTGTGCAGAGCTGAATTCTTGGGACTGGAAGTCATCGTATCCTGCTCAGTTTGCAAGCTTAGGAAAACATCCCCACCAAGTCTCATCCAGAGCTTCCTCTGGCGTGTGCCAAGAGCTGGCAAAATACAGGGTCCAATCTGTTTTGGGGAGTCCCCCTGCCAGGAAGGCAGCATACCTGCCTGCTTCCTGAGATGTAGTCTGGCTTCCCTTTCTGGGGTGTCCCCGAGGCTAGAGCTCTGGACAAACAATGGAACAAAGGCAAGGGAAGTGGTTGTTCCTTCTCAGCCCTTTGGTCTCTTCTGCATGCACCTGCTGACTTACCTGGGCCACCAAACATGGGCCTAAATACCCGATTGCTGAGCAACTCCCAGCTTCTATTAGCTGGAGAGAAGCTTGGTCAAGCAGGACCACGAGAGAGGAAGGAGTTTCAGAGGACCGGCAGCAGGTTTAGTACTAAAGGTGTCGGCAAACAGCGAGTTAGTACTTACTCTGTGCCAGATACTATGCTGGGTGTGTTGTGTAATAATGACAGTAATATTAACAGCTAACACGTAGCCCATGCCACCTGCGAATGACTATGCCAAGCATTTTACATGTATCAACTCATTTAATCACTGCCCCAAATCAGTGGAGTAGATAGTATTATTATCTCCATCTTATAGATGAGGAAACTGAGGCACAGAGACAGTAAACCACTTGCTAAGTTCCCACGGTTACTCAGTGGCACACCTGGACATGTACGAGATTCCTGCTCAAAAGCTTTTCAATTATATATGATCACGGAGTTCCCATTGTGTCTCAGCAAGTTAAGAACCTGACAGAGTATCCATGAGGATGTGGGTTTGAACCCTGGCCTCACCCCGGGGGTTAAGGATGTGGTGTTGCCACAAGCTGCAGTGTAGGTCGCAGATGTGGCTAGGCTCTGGCATTGCTGTGGCTGTGGCCTAGGCCTGTAGCTGAAGCTCCTATTTGACCCCCAGCCTGAGAAATTCCATAGACCATGGGTGTGGCTGTAAAAAGAAAAAAAAAAAAGGTATGATCATGTCTAAATAGACATATTTAACTCTCAGTAACTCTGTAATAGCTTATAGATTAATGTGGTTGCATTTTTTGGGTAAGACAACTGAAGCTCAGAGAGGTTAAATATGTTCAAGTCACATAACTATTGTCGGAATTCATGCCAAGCCTGTCTGGCTCCATGACACCTTGAAACAGTGAGAAGACCATGTGAAAGGCCAGGGAATTGTTCAGTGGGCTTGGGAAAGGAGGCCACCGAAGGACCAGGAAGACGGGGCATGTGCAAGCTGGGTCTGCTGGAGGTTGCTTCAGGCACAGCAAAGGAGCCAGACCTCAGGTTACCTGCTCTTTTGCTACTTTCTTTCTTTTTTTTTAGGGCTGCACCCGTGACATACGGAGGTTCCCAGGCTAGGGTTGAATCAGAGCTGCAGCTGCTGGCCTACACCACAGCCACAGCAACGCCAGATCCGAGCCAAGTCTGCAACCTACACCACAGCTGACGGCGATGCTGGATCCTTAACCCACTGAGCGAGGCCAGGGATCGAACCTGTAACCTCGTGGTTCCTAGTTGGATTCTTTTCTGCTGCGCTTGGATGGGAACTCATCTTTTGCTATTTTCAAGCCACACCAATTAGCCAGACAGGTGAGCTGATTTACATCTCAGAGTGGCATGCCTTGTAGAAAGGTGAACCCAGCAGAGCTGGAAAAAATGTCTCTAAATGCAACCAGCTCTCTGAACAGAAAAATCTCAAAGCTTTTCTCATTCGCCCCATTCACTTTCCAAGCCCTCTAAGAGTTTTTCTTTTTTTCTCTTCCCACTGGGTTTTTTTTTATTCCAGCTTCAAACTATATTCAGGTCAAGATTGTTCAGATTCTAGAATCACAGAACTGGAAGGAACCCCAAAGATAATCTTATGTCCTTTGTCGAGGCAAGTTAAAGCAACTGCTACCTCTTGCTGTGTGTTTAAACCTTTTTTCTTTGACTGAGGAAGAAGCCTTGCCCCTTGTTAATGAGGCCGAGTGACAGGCTGGTGGCGGAGCCACCTCAGGGACCTGCCTGGGATCCTACAGTGGAGGCTGATATGGAAGCTGCCTTCTCTAAATGGCTTTGCCTGCTAACCTCCACCCAACACCACCAGCAGCCAGGTCCTCAATGGGGAAGGCAGAGGGTCTACTCTGCCGTTTTCTAACCAGAAAGAGCTCTTGGAAGAGTCACCAGGAATACAGAAATAGTAGGATCTATTGAGAAACTCACATTCACATAACAATACTACAAGACTGTGTTAACAGATGCACATAAGGACTCCCGCGTGAGCTCTCCAACCAGATGCTGTCAGTGCCTGCAGTTGTCCAGAAACCTCACCAAGGAGGAGACCCGGGGGAGAAAGCACAGGCTGGGAGGCAGCATGGTTTATTAGCTAAGGCGGGCAATGCTGCCTTTACAATCTGACTTTCTCCTTTCTAGCTGTGGGACCACGACCAGGGACACACCTTGGCTTTCTCAGACTTTATTTCCCTGTGCAGCAGTCGGATTGGGTGGTTCCCCATAATAAAGAGGAAATGATTGATGACTATAAAACTGAGTTCATAAAATGGATGACTATACGTTTGAGTTATTCTTTATACAGAATCTTTATCATCATCATCATTATCGTGACCATCAGGCACTGATCACCCACCTCCTTTAAATCAAGTGATTGGGGATCAGCTTTGGCCAATGGGGTGGAGGCTTTTGCTGAGCTCAGCATCTCTGGTCCCATCCCCACTGGGGCTAGGTTTCCAGCTATGACATTGCTGAGGTCCTAAGCTCCCTGGGGGAGATTCAAGGGTGGCACCAACAGACATATCAGGACACCAATAATCCTAGTCCCACACCAATTGTTCCTCAACAGAAGCTCACAGATCACATTAACTAAATCCCTGCTAAGTGTCAGGCGCTCTGATGAGTACTATGTATATATCTTACCCAATGAATCCAATGAATCAGACATTATTATGCCCATTTTACAGATGAGGAAACTATAAGAGATGAAGTCACTTGCCCAAGGTTCCCCACGCCCCCGAATTGTGAACTCCACAAAAGGAAGGACTGCCTTATTGTTGCTGCCTCCCTCAGACCTGCAACAGTGCCGGGCACAGGGAAGATACTGAAAAGAAACTTTTTTTTTGGCCACGCCCACAACATGCAGAAATTCCCAGGCCAGGACCTGAACCCATGCCACAGCAGTGACCACACCATATCCTTCACCCATGAGGCCACCAGGGAACTCCAACAAAAAACTTCTTGAATGGATGACTGGATAGGTAATCAATGGGGGAACAAAGAGGACTATATTCTCCGGAAAGATTTTCCAGGCTAACAAAAAGAACTATAATAATCTACAACTCTTTTAACCTTCCATTTCTCCATGCATTTACCCACGGATTGAGGGTTTTCAATGGGATGTGTCTTACTATTCTGTGGGTGTACAAGCCTGGTTGCTAATTTTGGAACTCTTGTGAATCCTGGGCCCAGAGTCATGACCAAGGCTGGTGAGTCATACTCCCCACACTGAGCGCCCTGCATGCTGGCTGTCAGAATAAACCCGGAGAAGCCGCCATCTCTTCCTCGGCTCTGGTTGTCTCATTTCGCCTTCTCAAAATGACAAAGGATGTCCTGCAGAGAGTGGAGTCAGGCTAATCGTGCACTTCCGGACACTCTTGTGCTCTGGAAACCTGCAAATTGCACAGACTGTCTTGGAAAGCTCACTTTCTCCTGGAAAAACCCGTCCTTCCCCCCAGGACATCAGCTTGAACCTATAGGGGGCGTGGCTTCTTTAGTGCCATCCCAGATGAGTACATACTGTGACCCCTCACCAGGAGAACATTTCCCTCTTTCACAAAGGACATGTCTTCTCATTCCTCACTCATAGGAAGGTTTGAAAAGACACATGCCCTGAAGAGAGGAGACCATTGATTTCAAGTCACACAAAGGCACAGAAAGCTGATGGCTGACCTTTCTGAGGCAGAAAGAAAGCAGAGCTCAGAGGGGTTAAAACAAAAGTAGAAGTGGCTTGACACTTTACGGTAACTCTCCCTCCTCTGCTGGGCCAAAGTAGAAGGCGGAATCCTTGCTTCCAAGTCTCTCAACTGGAAGAAATAAAAAGCCAAGAAGAAAAAAAAAGGAAACCCAGAGTAGGTCCTTGGGACCTGTGATCAACACTAAGATCAGATTCTGATGAGCGTAGAGATGAGGCTAAAAGTTAAGGGGAGATTTTCATCCTCCCTCCAGGTTTTGACTTTCAGGACATCTGCCCTCCCCTTTATTATAGAAACTGGGAGTGGAGAATGTTCCGGTATGTGAGGATGTTCCAGCTGGGTGGGCAGCTCCACGAATGTTCCAAATGCCAACTCTGCCCCACTAATTTCACTCCTCCTGACCAAACTGGAGAATGCAGGTGTAAGAACAGAGAAAGAAGCAGGGCTTTCAAAAACAGGTCTGACTTGGTAGGTAGCCTTTAAATAACCAGGGATTATGATGTGAGAGACAGCTTCTTTGGAGCTCCATCTCCATTGAGAGAAGAACTTGGCAAAATGGCCACAGTGACCTTGACTAATGGGATTTGGTCTTGCTAAACGAGAACTTCTGCAAGGCAAGAAAGCTGCCGCACAGTTTCCTTCTCTGCAGCAGGATAGCTTCTTATTGGACCGAGATGGTCACTGACAGCCTACCTGGACACAGAGGGAAAGAGTAAATCCTTGCTATTCCAAAGGTGGTCCCCACACCAGCAACACTGGCCTCACCTGAGAACTTGTTAAAGATGCAGACTCTGATGCCACACCTGCCATCTACTGAGTAAGCATCTCCCCCTTGACAAAATTCCCAGATGAAACACTTGTACCCAACAGACTGAAATGCACTGGACTGAACGACCTTGGCAGGTCCCTCCTACTTGGGGACTGGATGGGCCACCCAGCTGAGAAGCAGTGCGGCTCCTCTGCAAGGCTGCTAAGGAAATCTGAGGTGTGCTGCTGTCCCCCTCCCAAGCCACAGCTCTCTACTCATCTGTTTTTCCAGGACACATTTCTCCACCATCTCAAGGGTCCTGCAGCTGCAGCCCCTCTGAACACACACCAGATTCCCTGTGGCACATTCCTGGGAGATCACACAGCTTGGGGGTCTGGTGAGTGTTCAGAGGAACTCCAGCTGCGATACACTTGGTGTGCCTCCCTCAGGCCCATCAAGGACACTCAGAGCAAGGAGGAGCAAGGCAGCCAGCTCAGCGGTTTTTGCAGATCCAAGTTCTCCTCTCAGTGGTGAGAACTACCTGCATGCTTCCCCATTCATTGGTCTGGGGGCTACAGATAGCAGGCAGTGCCCAGCATCTCATCTGCAGAAGAATCATAAGGCAACTCAGATACTTTCTGTGGAAGGTTTTTTAAAAAGTCATGATGGTACAAATTAATCAAAAATGTCAATGAGGAAAAGAACACACAAATGTTATGTGGAGAGTGAGGGTCTCAAGATATGGCGAATAACTGTCTAAGAAGGTCTAGTTCATGGACACACACATGGGGGAGTGTGTCCACCCAACTGCTGACACCAGCTACAGATCTGGTCCATTTGGGCTGCTATGGCAAAATGCCACAGGTTGGGCCACTGACGTATATTTCTCAACATTTGGTAGGCTGAGGAATCCAAGATCAAGGTGTGGGCATATTCAGTTCTTGGTAAGGTCTCTCTTCCTGACTTATAGATAGCCACATCTCTTCTGTGTCCTCACATGGTACGCACGTTGAGAGAAAGAGAGGAAGAGAGAAAGGGGGGGAGGGGGAGAGACAGAGGGAGGGAGGGGGAGAGGGAGGAGAGAAGGAGGG